>CANJKZ010000717.1:3155000-3755000 GCA_947471745.1 Closterium sp. Naga37s-1 | reverse complement strand
GAGCAGCGAACAAAGCACATCGCTCCGCGATACTTCCCTGCTCGGGAGTTGCAGCAACGTGGCCAGCTTCGTCTTGCGTACGTGGCCACTAGGGCCAACACTGCTGATATATTCACCAAGGCACTTCCGCCTGGTGATCATCAGCGCTTCTCTACTGTGTTAGGCCTTGTGCCTACTTTGCCTCACTTGCTTACTGCTTGACTCTGCTTGTACTGTGATCTATATATATACCTGCATGCTTGCACTTGCTAGGATATGATCACTGTATTGTTTGTTCTCTTTATATCACTCTGCATGTGAACTGGCCTTGTGGCCCTTTGCTTGTGCTCGGACTGTGTGGTGACTTTGTGATCCACCCTGAGCTTGCTGTGCTTTTCTTGACTGGTCTTGTGACCACTTGTTCTCCCCCACTTTGCCTATGGGGTTGTGTCAGAACATTATAGCTTTTACATTTGTGTAGGCTATAGTGGGGTAGCCCATAAGGGGTACAACCCAATTAGGGTTAGTACTTGTACCCAACTGTTTCATAGTGCATTCATTTCTCGTTCGTTACTTTGACACCCAGCCCCCGTCCCTGGGCCGAGCCGGGAGCACTACTTCCTGCTTGTCGTCGACGACTACACGCGCTACTGTGAAGAAAGTAGTAGAAAGTTAGAAACAGAAAAGAGGGGTATCACTAGCAAGCAATTGAGTACATATAGCAAACCCTAAATTGGGCTGTACTCACTATTGAGTACCCCACTGCAGGCTAGACAAACATAACATTCTGACACACCCCCATAGCCAAAGTGAGGTGTAATCAGCACAACAAGCAAAGCAAAACAAGCTCAGGGTAGATCACAATGTCACCACACATTCTGAGCGCAAGTACAAGAAGCAACAGTTTATAATTCACAAATATAAGCAAAGCTAGAGGCTATCGCAGAGGGCAAGTGTGGAGGAGGAGGGACTATGAGAGGAGAGGAGGTAGTGGGCGGCAGCTGAAGCTGCTGGCACACGGCGCAACTGGAGCAACTGGCACACGGGCAACTGGAGCAACTGGCACACTGGCAACTGGAGCAACTGGCACACGGGCTACTGGAGTAACTGGCTCCGCGGCTAACTCTGAGCGGCAGGAGCAACGGACTCACGGGCGACTGGAGCAACAGGCTCACGGGCGACTGGTGCAACGGGCTCACGGGCGACTGGCGCAACGGTCTCACGGGCGACTGGAGCTGCGGGCTTCACGGCGGCCACCCCCCTTCAACCTCCCCAAACTATACCACCCCCCTTTCACACACCCCCTGCTGCACCCCTAGGTTCACTCACACACGCCTCCCCCTTAGTACCACTCCGACAGCTCCCACAGACCAACACCCCTAGCACCACTCCGTCAGCTCCCACACACCCACCCCCCTCAGCGGCAGCTGCAGCAGTGGGAGACGGAGTAGGAGGAGGAGCAGGGGATGCCACACACCCGCCACCCCCTACTCGCCACCCCCAAACCCCAACACCGGGCAGGGCAGGATGGCGGGTAGGGAGGTTACGAGGGGGGGGGGGGGCAGGGCCACGACGAAGACGGGAGGGTCCGACTCGCGGCCCCCCAGGGCGCCACAACAGGCGGCAGAAAAGGCGACGCACGCGGCCCCCTCAGGTCGCCTCGACAGGCGACGGGAAGAGGGCCTGGGCGGGGCCGCGACGGGGCCGCCACGAGGCCGCGACAGGCGTTGGGGCAGGGCCGGGGCGGGGCCGCGACGGGGCCGCGACGGGGGACGGGGCAGGGCCGGGGCGGGGCCGCGACGGGGCCGCGACGGGGCCGCGACAGAGCCGCGGCGGGCGACGGGGCAGGGCCGGGGCAGCGCCGCGACAGGGCCGCGACGGGGCGGCGTCGGGCGACGGGCAGGGCCGCGACAAGGGGCCGCGACGGGGGGCCGCGACGGGGGGCCGCGACGGGAGGGCCGCGACGGGGGGCCGCGATGGGGGGTCGCGACGGGGGGGCGCGACGGGGGGCCGCGACGGGGGGCCGCGACGGGGGGCCGCGACGGGGGGCCGCGACGGGGGACGGGGCAGGGCCGGGGCGGGGCCGCGACGGGGCAGGGCCGGGGCGAGGCACCGCCGCGCGCCACGGGGTGCCCGACGGTCAGACAACCGCCGCGCGCCACGGGCGCGCGGCGGGAAGAAAAAAGGGCCGCGCGCCATGGGCGCGCGGCAGGCAGGCGCGCGCTCGAGGCGCGCGTCAGGCAGAGTAGCAGCAGCGGAAGTATAGGGTGGGCCCATCCACAGGATCGACCCGTGAGGGTCGACCTGCTCTGAAACCATGTGAAGAAAGTAGTAGAAAGTTAGAAACAGAAAAGAGGGGTTTCACTACCAAGCAGTTGAGTACATATAGCAAACCCTAAATTGGGCTGTACTCACTATTGAGTACCCCACTGCAGGATAAACAAACATAACATTCTGACAGCTACACCACGGTGTTTCCCTTGCAGTGCAAGGGCGATGTCCGTCTTGTCCTGATCCCTTGGATCCGCGCTGTTCGTCGCCAGCCGAGCGCACGGTTCCGTCAGGACCTCCAAATCCGTCTGCACTCTAACCGTAGAGGTGAGTTTTCCTCTAGTCTCCTTCTGTCATGAGGAGGGCATCACCTAGTCGTTCACGCTTCCGGATTCTCCACAGCAAAATGGGATCGCTGAACGCCGCATTGGCTTGGTCATGGAGGTTGCTCGCACCTCCATGATCCATGCGGCTTTTCCCCATTTTGTGGCCGTTTGCGGTCCGATACGCTGCGCATCCGCTCAGCCTCTGGCCTCGTGTCTCCGAGCCAAAGACTTCGCCTACACTGCGTTTGACGGGGGAGGTTGGCAATGCATCGGCGTTTTGGGTCTGGGGTTTCCTTGCCCTTTTCCGCGATACCACTGCGGGGAAGCTCTCATCTCGCACCGTTCGCTGCGTCTTCCTTGGCTTTACCACTGACGCATCGGGCTGACACGTGTCGCATCCTGTCCTCCCCCACGTGTCTTCTCCTATCCCCCCCCCCCCCCCCCCCCCCCCCCCCCCCCCGCCCCTCTTCCTGGATCCAGATTACCCCCCGGTAGACCCCCACACCCCCTCGCGTCCTGCTCCCTCAGGTGTGTCTCAGGTCACACCACCCCCCTTGGTTAAGCCTTTAGAGGTCTCCTCTGGCCCGGCTAAGGGGGGTTGACCCTGCTGCTGACGACACTGCGGCATCTTGCCGCTCCCCACGCTTGGATACTTCTCCTGGCTTTCCACCTCGGCTGTCTTCGCCGCCTCTGCAGCCTGTCGATGTGGACTCCGGTGCTGGTGGAGGTGGTGGTGTTGTAGGTGTGGGCTCTGATGGTGCTGACGCTGGAGGTGCTGGTTCTCGGGGTGCTGAGCCTGGGGGTACTGAGCCTGGAGGTGTTGCGCCTGGGGGTGGGCAGCAGCTGCCGTCACGTCCGCAGGAGAGTCTCTCGCCGCAGCAGCTGCGTGAGTGGGTAGCCGGGCGACGTGCTGACTCTGGAGGTGCTGGGCCTGGGGGTGGACAGCAGCTGCCTCCGCAGGAGACTCTCTCGCCGCCGCAGCTGCATGAGTGGGTAGTTGGATGCCGTGCTGACTCTAGAGGTGCTGGTGTTGGGGGTGCTGAGCATGGGGTTCCTGACACTGGTGCTGGAGGTACTCGTGCTGGAGGTGCTGGAGCTGGAGGCACTGGAGATGGAGGTACTGGAGCTGGAGGTACTAGAGCTGGAGGTACTCGATCTAGAGGCACTGGAGCTGGAGCTAGAGGTACTGGAGGCACTGGAGCTGGAGGAATTGGAGGTACTGGAGCTGGAGGTACTGGAGGTACTGGAGCTGGAGGTACTGGAGGTGCTGGAGCTGGGGGTGCTATGCAGCCACTGCAGCAGCGACCCTATTTTTTCACCACCGCCACCGTCGCTGCTACCACCACCTGGCTCGGTGATCAGTCTTCCTTCGTCTACTGGCACTACTCCTCCTCTACTTTGTCCACCACCTGACCCGTCTCAACCACAATTACAGCCTGACTCCCCTCTGCCTGCTCCTTCTCCTAACACTGAGAAGACAAACTCCCTGACAGGGCGTCATGAGCCTGCGTCTCATCGTGCCTCGCCTGTTTGCGCTGTTCGTCGTGCTCATCGTGTTCGTTCTCTGCCTGTCCCCGGCACGCACACTATGGCACTTCGTCCTTCCTCTGTTCCACAGCGTGTTGCCCTGCCGTCTCCTCCTGCGTCCTCTCTTCCTGTCGTTCTGGACCCAGAGTCTGACCATGCTCGTACTGCTAGTTCAACTGTCACTCGTTTCTGGCCACACTTGTCATTGACCCTACTTTTGAGTCTGCTGCTGCGTTTGCTTTTGTCACTGAGCTTGTTGACTTTGCTGGTGCCTGCCGTCTTCACTATATCTGAGTCTTGTTTCTGAGTCTGATTGCCATTCGTCCGCCAGGGGTGAGCTTGCCCTTGGCTGTGACGTCCTTGAGGACAGGCAGTTTAAGCTTGATTGCTTTGCGGTTGTTGTACCTCATCTCGCTGTCGTGTTGCTTGCCCCTGAGGGAGACCCAGATGCACCAGACATCCCGACCCCGCGCTCTTACGCGGAGGCAATCTCGGGTCAGTACTCCTGTCAATGGCAGACAGCCATGGACGCAGAGATGGCATCCTGGAAATCCACAGGCACCTACATCGACCCAGTTCCCCCTCCAGGGGTGAACATAGTCGATGGCATGTAGATTTTCAGGGTGAAGCGACCGCCGGATTATCCGCCTGTCTTCAAGGCGCTTCACGTTGCACGAGGCTTCATACAGCGGCAGAGGGTCGACTTCTTCCATACCTTCTCCCCCACCCCGAAGATGACCACTCTTCGGGTGTTACTGCACGTTGCAGCACAGCGTGACTACGAGTTGTACTTCCTCGACTTCTCCACAGCTTTCTTGCAGGGCAGCGTTCACGAGGAGATATGGCTGCGCCCACCTTGGATGTTCAGAGCTGTACTCAAGGCTACCAATAGTGAGTCAAGCCAACCATGAGTCAGCTTGTCTTCCGACTTGCACCCTCTTGCAAGCTGCTTCCAGGAAGACCACACTTCTCAAAAGGAGGGTGGTAGAGTCCCACTTGACCACCTGTACTTCTTGTCTCATTCTCTGTCCCTGCACCATTGGCATGACAACAATGAAAGGGTGGCAAGGGAAATGCTGCCAACAGTGCACCATGACTACGGAACAGTAACTTTCGACAGCTGTCACGTGCTGCTCCGATGCTGGGTTGTCCCTCGGTGAACACCTGGACAACACGGCGAAAGACTGCCACACCGATTTTCAGACCAATCAGAGCTTGGTAGATGAGTCAGCAGCCGAAATGGTGAACTCGGGTGTTACCAAAAAAGAGTAACACACACTTCCGGGATGCCATAGGTCTTGAAACTAAAAATGTTGCCATGCCTTGTAAACTGCTTCAAAAATTCTGAAACTTTGACGGTGTGAAGAACACATGTTGAATCACCTCCCCACAAAATTCCAGAAGCTGAGCAGGCTTGTAGGTTGAATGGGAGTGCGATGACTGTGCCACTATAGTGCTTTGGCACAACAGGTTCAGAGGGGGGAGGATGGATGAGCAGATAATACCGAGTGAGGCACGAGGAGAGGTGAGGTGAGGAGAGGAAAGGAGAGGAGAGACAAGGAGAGGAGAGTAGAGAACAGGTGAGGAGAGGAGGGGAAAGGAGATGAAAGGAGAGAGGGGAGAGACGAAGAGAGGAGAGGAGAGGCGAGGCAAAGAGAGGAGCACACAGGAGACTAGAGGACTCAAGGTTCAGAGGTGCAACAAGGTACCAGCTCCACACACTCATAGCCGTGGGCACTCACAGCCGTGGGCACTCACAGCCGTGGGCACTCACAGCCGTGGGCACTCACAGCCCTGGGCACTCACAGCCCTGGGCACTCACTGGTGGCCTTACTGCAGGAGGCGGAGCCGAGGGTGCCCCAATCAGAGGAGGAGACGCAGCCCCTGAGGCAGGCGACGGTGTAGGGCGCGGTGCTGCTGGCATGGTAGTGGTAGAACGCCGGCTCGCCGCTGCTGCCGTCGCCCACGTGGCCCCCACACTCGTCCACCCCTGCCGGCAGCGCTCCCCCCGCTCCCCGCGGGCCGAAGAGCGGAATGCCGTCCGCTAGGAAGCCCAGCAAGGGGGAGTGCGAGGAGGGGGTGTCCTGCCAGAAGGACGCGCTGCCAGGGGGAGGGGGAGGGGGAGGGGAGGAGGGAGAGAAGTGAGGATGGATGGTTGGGATGCGCGGAATGGTACGAGGTGAATGGCATGAGGTAGTGGATGGCAGTGGATGGCAGTGGATGGCGCATGGAACATGGATGGCTATGGAAGGAGCAGAGGTTGCACGTGGAGAACGGGGGAGCAGGAGAACAAGGAAGCACGGAAACGGGGGAATGGGACGACGCAGTTGCAGAGCTGAAAGTCGGTGGAGCGAGAGGAGGAGATGGCAGAGGGGTTGGCGACGCCGGGAGCGACGTGGTAGTGGTACTGGCCCGAGGGCGTGGGGTGCCCTCCAAACGCGTCAAACGTGGAACACTCGTACTACAGCGCGTCCCGACCCAGGGCGTCACACGCACTGCGCGGGGGAGAGGGAGAGGGAGAGACGGGTATGGGATATGAGGGCGTGAGGTGTGCAGGGAGAGTGATGAGGGCAGGGGCGAGCAGCAGAGCAGCATGGGGGCGTGGGCACGGGGAAGCATGGGCGGCACAGTGGGGAATGAGATGGTGCACAAAATCAAATGTCAGCCGGCCAAACTCCAAGTCCTTGTGAGGCCAGTACCCCCTTCTGTCATTCCCGCCCTTGTGCTGCCCTTACCCTGTGCTACCCCTGCACCCTCCTTACCTGTAGAAGGGCATGCCGTTGAGCGCGAAGCCGATGGGCCCCATCTTGCAGACACCGTTGAGGGCGACGGGGATGGCGGAGGAGGCGAGCGTGGGGGCGAGCGGCACGGCGAAAGACAGTGCCTGCTGCACTGGCGAGTACAGCGTGGCCTGCACTCGCCATGCGTACCCCGGGCACCCGTTGCTTGACATCACCCTGCCATCACAGGGCAGGGGGAGCAGAGCAAGGGGAAGCAGGGCAGGGGGGAGAGGGCAGGGGGAACAGAGCAAGGGGAAGCAGGGCAGGGGGGAGAGGGCAGGGGGGACACGGTAGGGCGAGCAAGGCAGGAGGGCTAGGGTGAGGGAAAGGAAGAAGGGGGGCCAGAAGAACAGACATGAGCGGACGAAATGGCTTGAGCGGGCGTGCAGAGTGGCAGAGAAAGGAAGAAGGGGCCCACCTCTTGCCATTGCTGCTCGTGAGCTTGGCGCTCCTGCTGCTGCTGCTGTTGCCACACGCACTCCCACCCGATGACCCACTGCCACCCCCCATGCCTCCTCCGCCGCCCATGCCTCCGCCGCCCGTGCCTCCGCCACCCATGCCTCCCCCGCCCATTACCCCTCCGCCCATGCTTCCTCCGCCCATGCCTCCCCCACCCATGCCTCCCCCGCCCATGCTTCCTCCGCCCATGCCTCCTCCGCCGCCCATGCCTCCCCCGCCCATTCCCCCTCCGCCCATGCTTCCTCCGCCCATGCCTCCCCCACTCATGCCTCCCCCGCCCATATTTCCTCCGCCCATGCTTCCTCCGCCCATGCCTCCTCCGCCCATGCTTCCTCCGCCCATGCCTCCTCCGCCCATGCTTCCTCCGCCCATGCTTCCTCCGCCCATGCTTCCTCCGCCCAAGTTTCCTCCACCCATGCTTCCTCCGCGCATGCCTCCTCCGCCCATGCCTCCTCCGCCCATGCTTCCTCCGCCCATGCCTCCTCCGCCGCCCTTGCCTCCTCCGCCCATGCCTCCTCCGCCGCCCATGCCTCCTCCGCCCATGCCTCCTCCGCCCATGCCTCCACCGCCAATGTTTCCTCCGCCCATGCCTCCCCCGCCCATGCCGCTTCCGCCCATACCTCCCCCGCCCATCGCCCCTCCGCCCGCACTACCTGGTTGTCCACTCACCCCGCCACCTCCTTGTGAGCCAAACCCGCCCTGCCCGCTCTGCCCACCGCTCGTCGCGCCACTTTCGCCTCCGCCGCTGGTCTGGGGGTGGCGGAAGAAGGACCAGCTACCGCTTGTTCCCGTTCCCCCCACCAACCCGCCGATCCTTCCCGCGAAACGCGGAAGGCCGAGCGAGCGCGCGCTGCACGCGGCGTGATCGACACCCGCGAAGCAAAGGAGCGCGACGAGCGTGAGGGCGGGGACGACGCGACGACGCGAGGCGAGGCGCCATCATGGCGGACGGCGCCATCATGGCGGACGGCGCGGACCGCTAAAAGAATCGCGCGTATCTAGAAAAAATTCCGGGGAGAGTAGATCGAACCTCGAAACGTCGAGTTGAATGCAAGGCGAATGCAAGAAGGCTGAGAGGCAGCGCTGAGGAATGCTCCCAGCGAGGTGGCTATTTGTACTTCCCCTGCCATCGCCGCCGCTGCCATGCGCCCAAGACACTCGACGTGCACGCATTAGGTAAATCGATGCGTTGGTTGACTACAGAAACGAGCAGTAGGATCTGGGAGTCAACACGAACCCAGTCAACGTTGAAAGGTTGGGAACGGAACTGTTGACTGAGGCTTTGGCGAAAGTCGGCGAGAGGGTCAGAGAGTCATCGCCCTCGGTGAATTTCATTTTTTCATGTGTGGTATTGTTACGGAAGCAACGTATGGTGTGGAGGTAGTGTTATGAGTGCAATTGAGTGAGCTAACTAAGATTGCACTATCTAAGCAAAACAGTACATTGAGAGAAGGAATGAGCGAATGTTATATAGCGAACTAGCGTGGTAACTGTAACGTGTGAGGTGCATTACGGGCCTAGCGCCGAGGTTGGAAATTGTCGAGGCGGAGGACCGGAGAACGGTTTTCCAACCGAACGGTGGGGTTGGGTCGCAATGTAAACAGTGGCGGGAACAGTAGTGAGGCGAGCGTCGCGAGTGGTAACGGTGCACTGTTGGGTACTGTTGGCGGGAACATGTTAGAATATATTTGTAACTGCCTGTAGCTGTAGTTAGTGTAGTTATTATAAACTTGTTGGAGGTGTACCTCATTGCATGTTTGTCTTGCCTATGTGTACCTTCCGAACTACAGTGAAACCCCTTCTTTTGCCTAAACTCTCTCGACTCCCTTTGGCCTAGGCTACTAAGCCTAGGCCCTACTCTTTCTATTCAACAGAACAGTCGTGTACGCGGTAGGCAAGGGTGCGAAGTTATGAATATGAAATCTCTTTACACTACCCCACTCCCCAAGGAGGTCTTATTTACGATAGTGTGCGATATCTCGGAAATTATGGCAGTGCAATTACTCGGTGAGGACGGGGTGGTTCTCAATTTTGTCCAGGGGCACCCAGTTGTCTTCCGTGGGTGTGCGGCCCTTCCTGCGAATCAGGAGCGCGTTCCTATGGGCTTCACGTGGGTCACAGACTTGGTGGCTCTATATCTTTTCATGTGTGATGGCGGGCTCTGTCGGTGGCCGAGTCATGCTAGAGGGGCGGTTGCGTGGCAGTTGACTAGTTGACGAAACATATGGGCGGAGGAGGCTGACGTGGAACGACGGACTGAAGTACCAGACAGCAAGTAGGAGGAGGTGGGTAGTGACTGTCAGAATGTGATGTTTGTGTAGCCTGCAGTGGGGTACTCTATAGCGAGTACAGCCCGAATTAGGGTTTGCTATATGTACTGAACTGCATGCTAGTGAAAACCCTCTTTTCTTGTTTCTTGATTTGCCTAGCCTTTCAACATGCTATCAGAGCAGGTCGACCCTCCTGGGTCGATCCTGTGGGTGGGTCCCACCCGATGCTTCCGCTGCTCTACTGCTTGTAGCGCGCCCCGGGTGCGTGCTGTTTCCTGCCTGCCGCGCGCTCCGGGCGCGCAGCAATTTTTCTTCCCGCCACGCGCCCTAAGGCGCGCGGCGGTTTTCTGCCCCGTCGACGCAGTTCCCCCGTCTGGGGCGAACATAGTCGATGGCATGTGGATTTTCAGGGTGAAGCGGCCGCCGGGTTCTCCGCGTTCCTTCAAGGCACGTTACGTTGCTTGAGGCTTCAGTCAGCGACAGGGGGTCGACTACTTCCAGACCTTCTCCCCCACCCCGAAGATGACCACTCTTTGGGTGTTGCTGCACGTCGCTGCTCTGCGTGACTACGAGTTGCACTCTCTGGACTTCAGTACAGCTTTCTTGCAGGGCAGCCTGCATGAGGAGATCTGGCTTCGCCGCCCACCTGGCTTCACTGGGTCGTTTCCTGTATGTACCCAGTGGAGCCTCCGGCGGCCAGTCTACGGTCTCCGCCAGGCGCCTCGCGAGTGGCACGACACACTGAGGACTACACTTGTGGCTCTGGGGTTTAGTCCTTCTACTGCTGACACGTCGCTGTTTCTACGCACCGACACATCACTGCCGCCCTTCTACGTTCTCGTGTACGTCAACGACCTGGTCTTTGCCACTGCTGACACTGAGGCACTGACCCTTGTGAAGTCGGAGCTGCAGAAGAGACACACCTGCACTGACCTGGGTGAACTGCACAGCTATCTTGGCTTGCAGATCACTTGGGACAGAGCACGGAACACCATCACCCTGACTCAGTCACACATGGTGCACCAGGTCCTTCAGCGCTTCGGCTTCCAGTTCTCCTCGCCACAGCCCACTCCTCTGTCTACCGGCCACTCGCTCTCACCTCCACCTTCGGACGAGTCCGTAGAGCCGAGTGGTCCGTACCCAGAGCTTGTGGGTTGCCTCATGTACCTGATGACGTGCACACGACCTGACCTCGCGTACCCTCTCAGCCTCCGGGCTCGCGACGTGGCTCCCGGTAGGCACCGAAAGGTGCACCGGGATGCTGCGAAGAGGGTACTGCGTTACTTGTGCAGTACGTCGGGCATGGGGCTCGTGCTTGGAGGACGGGGTCCAGTTGTCCTCACCAGTCACGCAGACGCTTCCTGGGTTGACGACTCAGCTACGCAGTGGTCGTCACAGGGTTACACCTTCAGCCTCGGTTCCGGCTCTGTTTCCTGGCGGTCTACCCGCTCATCTTCGGTTCTCAGTTCCAGTTGTGAGGCTGAGATCTACGCAGGGGCCATGGCTGCATAGGAGTTACGCTGGCTCACCTACCTGCTGACTGACTCGGGAGAGCAGCCTCGTTCGCCTCCATTTCTGTATGTAGACAACAAGGCCATGATTGCCTTGTGTCAGGAGCACAGACAGGAGCACAGAATGAAGCACATCGCTCTGCGATGCTTCCTTGCTCGAGAGTTGCAGCAGCGTGGCCAGCTTCGTCTTGCGTACGTGGCCACTAGGGCCAACACTGCTGATATATTCACCAAGGCACTTCCGCCTGGTGATCATCAGCGCTTCTCTACTGTGTTAGGCCTTGTGCCTACTTTGCCTCACTTGCTTACTGCGTGGATTTGCTTATACTGTGATCTATATATATACCTGCATGCTTGCACTTGCTAGGGTATGATCACTGTATTGTTTGCTCTTTTTTATATCACTCTGCATGTGAACTGGCCTTGTGGCCCTTTGCTTGTGCTCGGACTGTGTGGTGACTTTGTGATCCACCGTGAGCTTGCTTTGTCCTTCTTGACTGGTCTTGTGACCACTTGTTCTCCCCCACTTTGCCTATGGGGGTGTGTCAGGATGTTATAGTGCTTACATTTGTGTAGGCTATAGTGGGGTAGCCCATAAGGGGTACAACCCAATTAGGGTTAGTACTTGTAACCAAGTCTTTGCTAGTTCATCCGTTCTCGTTTATTATTCTGACAAGAGGCGCTGCTGCTGGAGCGGGGGCACTCCGCCGGCTGCTGCTGCTGCTGGACCCCTCCGGCTGTTGCTGCTGCTGCTGTTGCCGCTGCTGCTGATGGTGTTGCTGCCGCTACTGCCGTTGCTGCTGTCGATGCCGCCGATGCCGCTGCTGCTGCCGGTGCTGTCGCTTCTGCAGGTGCTGCCGCTGCTGCGAGGAGAGGGGAGAGGGAGAGGAGGGAGAGGGGGGAGAGGGGGAGGGGAAGGAGGGTGCAGTCACGGGTGCGGATGGCACGGCTGCCGCTGCTACCGCTGATGTTGCTGCTGCCGCTGCTGCCGCGGCTGCCAGGGATGATGCTGCTGCTGCTGTTGCCGCTGCTACTGGTGCTGCTCCCGCTGCTGCTGCTACTGCTGCCGCTGCTGCTGCCGCTGCTGCTGCTGCTGCTGCTGCTGCTGCTCCTGCTGCTGCCGCTGCTATAGCTGCTGCCGTTGCTGCGAGGAGAGGGGAGAGGGAAAGGCGGAGGGAGAGGGGGAGAGGGAGAGGAGAAGGAGGGTGCAGTCACGGGTGCAGCTGGCACGGCTGCCGCTGCTGCCGCTGATGACGCTGCTGCCTGTTGCTGCCGTGGCTGCCAGGGATGCCGCTGCTGCTGCTGTTGCCGCTGCTGCTGCTGCTGCTGCTGCTGCTGCTGCCGTTGCTGCCGCTGCTGTAGCTGCTCCTGCTGCTGCGAGGAGAGGGGAGAGGGAGAGGCGGAGGGAGAGGGCGAGAGGGGGAGGGGAAGGAGGGTGCAGTCACGGGTGCGGCAGGCACGGCTGCTGATGCTGCCGCTGATGTCGCTGCTGCCTGCTGCTGCCGCTGCTGCCGGGGATGCCGCTGCTACTGCTGCTGCCGCTGCTGCTGCTGCTGCTGCCGCTGCTGTTGCTGCTGTAGCTGCTGCCGCTGCTGCGAGGAGAGGGGAGAGGGGGATGCAGGCACGGGTGCGGTTGCCAAGGCTGATGTTGCTGCTGCAACTGCTGCTGCTGCTGCTGCTGCTGCTGCTGCCGCTGCGGCCGCTGCTATTGCTGCGAGGAGACGGGGGGAGAGGAGAAGGGAGAGAGTGGAGTCGCGGCGGAATGCGCAGGGGGGGGGGGGGGGGGCGACAGGGTCGCGGGGCCGGGGTGAGCAGGCAGCGACGAGGTGGTCGCGGCGGAAACGGCGCAATCATGGCAGGAAAGGGGAAGGGAGGAAGGGAGTCGCGGTGGAGGGATGCGCAGGCGGCAAAGTGCAGTCGCGGCGGCGGGAATGGGAGGCGGCGACGGTGCAGTCGCGGCCGTCGAAATCGCGGGCGATGGGATTTGCGGCGGAAATGGCGGAGATCGCGGCGGCGGTATGTGCAGGCGACGACGGTGCAGTCGCTGCGGCGGGAACCGCAGGCGGCGAAAAAGTGTCTGCGGGGAGGGAAAGGGCAGGCGGGGACGAGAGGTCGCGGCGGTGGGACAGGCAGCCGGCTACGAAGAGGTCGCGGCGGCGGGACAGGCAGCCGGCGACGAAGAGGTCGCGGCGGCGGGACAGGCAGCCGGTGACGAAGAGGTCGTGGCGGCGGGACAGGCTACTCTCAAGGGTGTACATGCTCTTGGTGAACCGGATGGTGGGCCCTTGGGAAAAAAAAAACTGGAGGGGGAGGAGGTTGCCTTAGGAAGGACTTAGCTCTATACCATGTGAAGAATTGAAAAAGAATGATTAGTTCCATTAGAGGGTAGAACAAGCATACATAGGTTTGGAAGAGAAGGTTGGAAGGGAAAAGGAGGGAGGCGGGATTGGGGGAGTGGGCCAACGTATGGCCCATTGGGTTGGGTTGACCACACTTGGGGAAGTGGGGTTAACCTATGGCCCAATGGGTTGGGTTGGCCTCACTTTGTGAAGTGGGGTACCCTATGGCCCATAGGTTTGCATTTGGGGGCTCCACCACAATTGGGTTGGATTGGCACCCCAAAATGCAAGACTACACCCAAAGTTGGGTGTAGTCCCAACCCAACTGTACACCACAATTGGTGTACATTCACAAGTGTTAGCATGCTAGAACATAGGATTTCTAACACGGAGAAGCGCCTCGAGAACGACCCGGAGAAGAGCCCGTGGGTGCGGAAGAGCGCACAAGGATATCTCCTACTTGGGCAAGCGTTGGGGAGCAGCCAGATCCGTCACATCAAGTCATTCCAGCGTGAACCAGAGAAGGCATGGGCTGCTCTCAAGGGTGTACATGCTCCTGCAACAGCGGCGGTAGCGGTGGTGTTGGAGCGGCAAATGGTGACACTACGAATTGAAGAAGATGAACCGGTTGAAGAAGGGGTGCAGAAATTCTTCGACTTGTTGACACGGCTTGAAGGAGCGGATCTCAACTATAGTGAGCTCCAAAAAGAGAACCAAGTTGCTGGCCTTACTCCCCAAGTCATGGTCCTTGCTCATCATCAACTTGAATCGCGATATGCCCCGCCTCTCGCTTGAAGACGTGAAGCGAGCGATCCTTCAACAAGATTTCCGACGCCGTGAGTTGGCGGGTTCGGATGGGGTCAGGGCATCAAGCATCGGCTGGGGATATGGTCGTGGAAGGGGCAGAGGACGAGGAGGAGGAAGTTTTGGAGGGAGCAACTACAATGGAGGCCGTGGAAGTGGCAGCTATGGCAATGACAACAAGAACTACGGACGCGGTCGCGGACGGTTCGACGGCGAGTATCATTTTTGCCACAAGAGCAGACACATGTAGCGCGATCGCTACAAACTCCCTGATGGATGGACTCCTGCTCAATGCCAAGAGGGTAGATGAGCAGGGGGAGGGAGAGGAAGAGGCCGTGGAGGCCGTGGCGGTCGCGGAGGTGGTGGTGCAAATATGAAGAGTGACGGCAACGAGAGCGAGTCGAGGGACGATCGCCTTTCCAGATCAATTCTTCTTCGTGTCCACACAAGCACTAACAGACAAAGCATACATGGCAAAAAGGATAGCATCAAAGTCTAGGTCAAAGATAGCAACTCCAGACCTAAGCAGATCTGCCCAGCGGGGGCGCTCGACCTCGTCACCAAACTCAGCACGCCAGGCGTCGTCGAGGCGGGAGAAGCAGCGGTGCTGAGTGTGAAACCTACCGCATGTCTGACCAGCACGGTCACCCGTGCGAATGACATACGGGCAGCTATCACTATCCCCAGACGTCCCACGCTGAAACAACCACTCACGAAGCTGCTGGGGCGACTGGGTCTCGCTCCGACGCTGCTGCTGCTGCCGCTGGCCACCCCCAGGGCCTCCACGCCGAGCTCCAGTCCTATCGCCACCAGCCCCACCGCCGCCACTGCCGCCACTCCCACCGCTGCTGCCACCGCCGCCACTCCTGCCACCAGTGCCACCGCTGCCACCACCTCCACCGCTGCCCCCACCACCACTCCCGCTGCCACCTCCACCACCCTCGCTGCCACCTCCACCACCCCTGCCACCCTTGCCCTTGCTGCTGCGGCGCTTCGCGCTAGCAGAAGCAGCCCCGACGTCCTCAGCAACAGGGACGTCTGCAGCAGCAGCAGAGGCGTAGGATGGGGCAATGGGGGAGGGGGAGCACCCCTCAAAGAAGGGCGGGCGCGGAGTGCCACGAGCAGCACCTAGAGCGACTGCACTAGTCTCAGCTGCGAGGAGGTGCTGCTCGAGTCTCCCGCGCCTCCCGCGCCAGTGCCTCCAGCTCCAGCGCCTCCCGCGCCAGTGCCTCCAGTGTCGGAGCGACACCCAGTCGCACCAGCAGCTCCGTGAGTGGTTGGTTCAGCGTGGGACGGGTGGGGGTAGTGAGACCTGCCCGTATGTCATTCGCACGGGTGTCCGTGCGGGCCACACATGCGGGAAGTTTCACACTGAGTTGCTTCTCCCGCCTTGACGACGCCTGGCGTGCTGAGTTTGGTGACGACGTGGAGCGCCCTTGCTGGACGGACTTGCCTAGGTCGGGAGTTGCTATCTTTGACCTAGACTATGATGCTATTATCTCTGCCATGTATGCTTTGTCTTTTAGTGCTGAGGGTGACTGTTACCGGTGTGTGCCACCTTCAAACTCATGCCTCATTATTCACACACTATTGTAAGCATGAAATATATATTATTTCATGCCCTCATACCATTCCATGCACACACGCATGCACGCACACGGACAATAAGCCGAATGCAAACCGTAGGGTTGCACCAACATCCCACTTGGCTCGTAGAAGCAGCCAACACTGCTCATGCAGATTGAACCCCATTTTCCATCCGCGATGCACACATTTTTGGTGTTCGGTCCCGATCCTTCCCCGGTGTCGCAATTGTGACGCGTCCTAACTTTTCCCGTGACGAGTTTTTTGTTCGTTGCTCCTGGATGGTCGCGATTTGAGTGGCGAAACCTTGTCGCTCAGCGATGTGCGCGCACCCACCGTCGCGAGATGTGCAGCGGCGATCGCGATGCCGTGAGGGCGTGCAAGCTGGGAGCGCTGAGAGAGGGAAGATATGGAGAGATTTGAGTGCGAGGTATTGACTCCGCACGCTTGCTCTAGGCGCGAGCTTCACTTCGCACTCACGACGAAAAACGCGTTCAGTTTAGACGATGTGTTTGCTGGGGAATTTATGCTCTATTAGCGCGGTGTGTTGTGGGCTGTGGTTGCTGGGATAGTTGTTGCTTGGTATACGTGTGCCGTGGAACGGGAATCACTATCGTTTTGGTTCACAAAGTGCCTAGCCCCAATCCAAATTGTCAGAGGTCCACTGGTGATCCCCGATTGGTCATAGGGAAGGGTTATAGGCTCGTTGTCCTGGGGGGGTATGGGCGTACTGACCCGCTACTTAAGAAGCTCTTTTATCCCAATGGTCTAGTGGTTGGGATTCTTACATGGTATCAGAGCGAAGGTCTCGGGTTCGAATCCTAGTGCGTGCAATTCAGGCATCCCAGTGCGGGGGGGTGTCAGAGGTCCACTGGTGATCCCCGATTGATCATAGGGAAGGGTTACAGGCTCGTTGTCTTGGGGGGTTATGGGCGCACTGTTATAGTCACAATAGGCTTGAATGTGCCTAAAACGAAAGATAGAAAGCACAGACGGATTTCTGCACAGCGGCTTCAAACGTTGATAGCGTTCTGCTCAGAGCTGCAAATGACTTGATTCAAATTGGATCTGGAGCGTCTTCACGTCATCTACAATTAGCAATTTAGATTGCACGATTTGATAAAGAATTGACGACACAGCGTCGGTTTGAACGAACGGTACTATGGCAGCCACTATAGTCTTAGAACACAAGATAGGAAGAGTTACGAGTTGGGAATGACTCCCAGCTCCTACAAACCCCAAGAGCCGAGGTACAGTGATGTGGAACAGTGCCACACTGTCCCCAACCACGAAGGGTCTTGAAACTACCCTTCACTAGGGCCTACACCAAGTGAAATGTTACACTACACAAAGTAATGTAACTATCTTCAATATCTTGAGGTGTACCCTTTTTGGCGAGCTTCGAAATCACTTGAGGCTTGACACCAAGGCTCGGGCTCTTCATCACAAACTCATCCTTGAGTTCTTGATGGGTCTGCTGCACACACCTGCGACACGCCGAACGTTCGACACAGGACAAAATAGAAACCGCGCACGACAAAATAGAAACCGCGCGCGAGACACAAACGACCGCGTAACACGCGTCTAGCGATAACTCGCTATTGACTCGACACACACACTCGACATCATGACTCAACATTCACACACAATTATAAGCATGAAATATATATTATCCCATGCCCTCATACCATTCCATACACACACACATTCACGCACACGGACAACAAGCCGAGTGCAAACCGTAGGGTTGCACCAACAAACTCCCCCTCGGATTGTTGGCCTTAGGATATGTTGCTCTCTCAGTTCAGAGCCATCCCAGCCAGCTTGCAACACTTCCAATGCTGCTGCTCCACCAGCCTCTTGGTCATCATGTCAGCCGGCTGCCCCGTGGTCTTCACGTAGCGCAACTCAACTTCACCCGCGGTTACCATGCTCCTCGTCCAATGCCACTTCACCCTCATGTGCTTCGTGAGTCCATGCAACACAGGGTTCTTAGCAAGAGCAATGGCACCCTGGCTGTCACAGTACAGTGGGGTAGGTCCTTGCTGCTCCTCCCCCAATTCAGCCAACAAACGCCGCTGCCACACAATCTCCCGTACGGCACGGAAGAGTGCCATGTACTCGGACTCCACCGAGCTCAAAGCTTGGTCAACCTGCTTCTTGCTCTCCCAAGCAGTTGGGCCTCCACCAACACAGCATATGAAGCCTCCCACACTTGTCATGTCCTCTGGTTCTGATGCATATGAAGCATCCGAGTAGGCGGTGAGGAACAAACGCCCGGGTTCAACACCATCCGCGCCCTTTTGGCGCCTTCGTGCCGCCGCCGAGTATTGCAGCCCAACGGTCGGTGTTTGGCCAAGATACTTGGCCACCCTCATTCCAGCTGCTACCTGCTCCTCATTAGGGCATTGCACAACCCTAGCCAGCTGCCCGGTAGCAAACGCGACGTCCGGTCGGGTGTTTACCGCCGCATACATGAGGCTGCCCACCAACGAGAGAAATCGGCGCCTCTCCTCTTCACCAACGCTCTCCTCCTCTGGTCCCTTCACACACTTGAACTCAGAGGGAAAGGGTGTAGCCAAATGGCCTTCACTCTGCCCAAAGTTGGCAGCCAATGCCTCCAGGTACTTTCGTTGATGCACCCGCATGCACCGCTTCTCCACATCTCGTTCGATGTGGAGCCCAAGGTAGAAGCTCACGTCACCAAGGGCCTTGCACTTGAACTTGTCTTGAAGCTTCAGCATCACCTCCTTCACAAGGTCAGAAGAGGGTGAGAAAATGAGGATGTCATCCACATAAACCACCATGAAACTCCTCTGCTCCCCCTCGCCAAGCATGAACAAGGAGTGATCGGCCGTTGAGGGAGTGAAGCCGATCCCCTCCAACACTTCGCGCAGCTTCATGTACCATTGCCTAGGGGCCTGCTTCAGCCCATAGAGGGCCTTCTTCAGCTTCCACACTCTGCCACTACCATCATCAAACCCCTCTGGCTGCGCCATAAAAATCTCCTCCTCAAGGATGCCGTTAAGGAATGCCGTTACGATGTCCATTTGCTTTACTACCCATCCTTTGATGGCGGCTCCCGCGAAAAGGGTTCGCAGCGTCGTCGGCTTCACCACAGGGGCAAACAGCTCCTTGAAGTCCACCTTCTCCTTCTGCTGGTACCCCTTGGCTACAAGCCTAGACTTGTAGCGCTCGATCTTGCCGTCGGCATCCGACTTGATTTTGAAGAGCCACTTGGACGTTATCGCCGTACGCCCCTCCGGTAGCTCCAAACGTGTCATTCTCCTCGATGCTCTTCAGCTCACTCTCCATGGCCTTCTTCCACTCCTCAGCATCACTACTCTCCAAAGCCTCCTTGAGAGTTGCTGGTTCTCCCGGCATCTCCACCGGAGAGAAGAACGCGAAGGCACACTCCTCGTAGTCACTCTCCTCGTCGTCTCCGACCATCATTGCCGCTCCGGCCAGGGCTGTCTTGCCCTGCTTTCCCGGCGCATCATAGGTCAGCCTATTAGGGGGTTGAACTCTCCTCTTCCCCCTTCCTTCCTCCTCAGCTGCAGGGACTTGAAGGCCTTGGCGTTGCTGCGGTGTGGCTCGAATCCGTGGAGCACTCGTAGTACGGGAAGGGAGTGACGGTGCACGCTCGCTCACTTGCTGCACCTCCTCCTCTTCTTCCTCTGCATCATTGGCCTCCTCTCCCCCATTCACAAGGGAGGATTTCCTTGTGGTTGTGCTGCCGCTGCTCAGCTCCAAAGGCAGCTCCACATGCTCCAAACCGGAACTCTTCACCTCCCCAAACCGCACGCCTATCTTCGCCTCATTCTCCGCCTTCCAATCCTTGTACATGAAGTTCTCCATGAACTTGCAGTCCCTGCTCACCAAGAACTTCTTGGTGAATGGGTCCCAAAGAAGCCATCCCTTGCTGTTTTGAGCCATGCCCAAGTGCACGGCCCACACCGCCTTGGCACCAAGCTTGTTGTGCCGAAGATGCTTAGGCACGAGCGCCATGCACATGCACCCGAACACCCGAAGCATATCCACCTTTGGCTTCCTTCCTAGCCACTCCACATAGGGCACCCATTTGTCTGCTCCCACATGAGTCAAGGCTCTGTTCTTGGCCACACACGCGCTCCGCACCGCATCAGGCCAGAAATAGTCGGGTAGCCCGTCTTCAATGAGCAACCCGCGTGCCGCCTCCGTGATTGTGCGGTTCGCTCGCTCGGCGATGCCGTTCATTGCAGGGGAGTATGGCATGGTGAGGGAGTGCCGAATACCATTCTTCTTCAGCCACAACCCAAACTCCTTGCTCAGGAACTCTCCCCCTCGATCGGTGCGGATTGACTTGACTAGACGGTCTTGTTGCCGCTCCACCATCGGGAACCAATCCGTCTTCAACGTTTCAGCCACGTCGCTCTTCTTGGCCAGCACGTACACCCAAGTCATGCGGATGTAGACGTCGACAATGGTGAGAAAATACTCAGCTCCAGCAGCTCCAAGCTTCAAGGGGCCCACCACGTCCATCACCACCTCATCAAGCGGTGCCTTTGCCGTTGCCTCCGAACTAGGGAACGGAAACCGGGTGAACTTGGCTTGAATGCACGTCGGGCAGCCAAGCACCTCATCGGGCTCCCCCTTCACACGTATGCCAGCAACCATCTCATTCTTCACTAGCTGCTGCAAGATGGGCAGGGCCACATGCCCCATGCGCCGATGCAAGGTGAGCCAATCACACTCCCCCGTAGCCGAAGTTGGATTGGAGAATGCCGCGCTCGCAATAGCGCCCCACATACTCTCTCCGTAGTCCTCCTCCGCTGCTGCCTCTGGGTTCTCCTCACCCTTTTGCTGCTCCTTGGTTGCTGCACCACTCTCCTTAGGTTCACTGAACTTGCTGGTCCCTCCAGGTTTGCTCTTCTTGAGCTCATTCTCCTTAGCGCGACCGTTCGCGCCATCGTCGCTACCGACTGCTCCATCCTTGGTGCTGATGCTTGCTGCCACTTGCCTCTCCTTAGGCATAGGGACCACTGGGATCTGCCACATCTCGTTGTAGACATCCCTGTCCTCATGAAGGTCCCAAAGAATTCGATCGCCAAGCCTTGCGGTGTAGGTCTTGGCTCCCTTTGAGTTCGTGTCCATGCCGGCCTTTGCCAACCGCCGCACGGAAATCAGGTTTGCAGCAAGGCTGGGCACCCAAAGCACGTTCTTGAGGCCCACCATCTTCCCATCAGCACCCTTGAACATGGCCTTGCCCATGCCTTTCACCTCTGCTCGCTGCCCCAAAGCCGATGTGACATGCTTCACCGGTGACGGCTCGAGTTCGGTGAGCAAGTCCGGGCGAGGTGTCATGCTATAGGTAGCGCCACTATCAATCACCCAATAGTCCAGGGGGTGTAGGGTCACCTTCCCCACAGCTGCTGGCTCCTCAAAGTCTTCATCCTTCTCTGGACCAGATGGTACTTGCGTCGACACGAAGTAGAATAGACCCGGGTATCGATCGTCGCTCGGGTCCTTGTCGTTGTCTCCGCTCTTCATGTTTGCAGCTCCGCCACCGCGACCGCCACGGCCTCCACGGCCTCGTCCTCTCCCTCCTCCTGCTCCTCTACCCTCTTGGCCTTGAGCAGGGGTCCAACCATCAGGGAGTTTGTAGCAGTCGCGCCACATGTGTCCGCTCTTGTGGCAATAGTGACACTCGCCGTCGAATCGGCCGCGACCGCGTCCGTAGCTCTTGTCGTCGCTGCCGTAACCGCCACTCCTGCGGCCTCCGCCGAAGTTGCTGCCACCAAACCTTCCTCCCCCTCGTCCTCTGCCTCTTCCTCGACCATATCCACGGCCGATGCTCGCTGCCCCAGCGCCATCCGCACTCGCCAACTCACGGCGGCGGAAATCCTCTTGAAGGATAGCTCGCTTCACGTCTTCTAGCGAGAGGCAGGGCAAGTCGCGATTAAGGTTGATGATGAGCGAGGACCATGACTCTGGGAGTAAAGCCAGCAACTTGGTCTTCTTTTGGAGCTCACTGTAGTTCAAATCAGCTCCCTCAAGCCGCGTCAACAAGTCGAAGAATTTCTGCACCCCTTCTTCAACCGCTTCGTCTTCTTCAATTCGTAGTGCCGCCATTTGCCGTTCCAACACCACCGCTACCGCCGCTGTTGCAGGAGCATGTACACCCTTGAGAGCAGCCCATGCCTTTGGTCCTTTCTCTGGTTCACATTGGAATGGCTTGATGTGACGGATCTGACTGCTCCCCAACGCTTGCCCAAGTAAGAGATAGCCTTGTGCGCTCTTCCGCACCCACGGGCTCTTCTCCGGGTCGTTCTTGGGGCGCTTCTCCGTTCCTTCCATCACCTCCAGCAGGTCATAGTGGTCAAAGATGTTCTCCATCTTGAAGGACCATTCAGCAAAGTTGTCACCGTTGAACTTGTCAAGCCCAAACACCCTAGGCTCATCCCTAGGTGGGCCAAGACTTGGTTGCATGGGCGCCATGGCTGAATCACGGGGTTGGCCTTGAGCTTGAGCTTCTCCACTGCCACCAGCACCACTGCCACCCCTTTCCTCAGGTCCAGACATTGTCGAAACTGCTCCAAGGGGCTCTGATACCACTTGTTATAGTCACAATAGGCTTGAATGTGCCTAAAACGAAAGATAGAGAGCACAGACGGATTTCTGCACAGCGGCTTCAAACGTTGATAGCGTTCTGCTCACAGATGCAAATGACTTGATTCAAATTGGATCTGGAGCGTCTTCACGTCATCTACAATTATCAATTTAGATTGCACGATTTGATAAAGAATTGACGACACAGCGTCGGTTTGAACGAACGGTACTATGGCAGCCACTATAGTCTTAGAACACAAGATAGGAAGAGTTACGAGTTGGGAATGACTCCCAGCTCCTACAAACCCCAAGAGCCGAGGTACAGTGATGTGGAACAGTGCCACACTGTCCCCAACCACGAAGGGTCTCGAAACTACCCTTCACTAGGGCCTACACCAAGTGAAATGTTACACTACACAAAGTAATGTAACTATCTTCAATATCTTGAGGTGTACCCTTTTTGGCGAGCTTCGAAATCACTTGAGGCTTGACACCAAGGCTCGGGCTCTTCATCACAAACTCATCCTTGAGTTCTTGATGGGTCTGCTGCACACACCTGCGACACGCCGAACGTTCGACACAGGACAAAATAGAAACCGCGCACGACAAAATAGAAACCGCGCGCGAGACACAAACGACCGCGTAACACGCGTCTAGCGATAACTCGCTATTGACTAGACACACACACTCGACATCATGACTCAACATTCACACACAATTATAAGCATGAAATATATATTATCCCATGCCCTCATACCATTCCATACACACACATATTCACGCACACGGACAACAAGCCGAGTGCAAACCGTAGGGTTGCACCAACAAAAATAGTCGATGGCATGTGGATCTTCAGGGTGAAGCGGCCGCCGGGTTCTCCGCCTGCCTTCAAGGTGCGGTACGTTTCTCGAGGCTTCAGTCAGCGACAGGGAGTTGACTACTTCCAGACCTTCTCCCCCACCCCGAAGATGACTACTCTTCGGGTGTTGCTGCACGTCGCTGCTCAGCGTGACTACGAGTTGCACTCTCTGGACTTCAGCACAGCTTTCCTGCAGGGCAGCCTGCACGAGGAGATCTGGCTGCGCCGCCCACATGGCTTCACTGAGTTTGTTCCTGCAGGTACTCAGTGGAGCCTTCGGCGGCCAATCTACGGTCTCCGCCAGGCGCCTTGCGAGTGGCATGACACACTGAGGACTACACTTGCGGCTCTTGGGTTTGCTCCTGCTACTGCTGACCCGTCACTGTTTCTACGCACCGACACCTCGCTGCCGCCGTTCTACGTCCTCGTATACGTCGACGACCTCGTCTTTGCCACTGCTGACACTGTGGCACTGACCCTTGTGAAGTGACACACCTGCACTGACCTTGGTGAACTACGCAGCTATCTTTGCTTGCAGATCACCTGGGACATAGCTCGGCGCACCATCACCCTGACTCAGTCACACATGGTGCACCAGGTCCTTCAGCGCTTCGGCTTCCAGTTCTCCTCGCCACAGCCCACTCCTCTATCTACCAGCCACTCGCTCTCAGCTCCACCTTCGGACGAGTCCGTAGAGCCGAGTGGTCCGTACCCAGAGCTTGTGGGTTGCCTCGTGTACCTGATGACGTGCACTCGACCTGACCTCGTGTACTCTCTCAGCCTCCTGGCTCGCTACGTGGCTCCCGGCAGGCACCGAAAGGTGCACTGGGATGCTGCGAAGAGGGTACTGCGTTACTTGTTAAGTACGTCGGGCATGGGGCTCGTGCTTGGAGGATGGGGTCCAGTTGTCCTCGCTGGTCACGCAGACGCTTCTTGGGTTGACGACTCAGCTACGCAGCGGTCGTCACAGGGTTACACCTTCAGCCTCGGTTCTGGCTCTGTTTCCTCGCGGTATACCCGCTCGTCTTCGGTTCTCAGCCCCAGTTGTGAGGCTGAGATCTACGCCGGGGCCATGGCTGCACAGGAGCTACGCTGGCTCACCTACCTGCTGACTGACTTGGGAGAGCAGCCTCGTTCGTGTTATAGTCACAATAAGATTGAATGTGCCTAAAACGAAAGATAGAGTGCACAGACGGATTTCTACACCGCGGATTCAAACGTTGATAGCGTTCTGCTCACAGCTTTAAACGACTTGCTATAAATTGGATCTGGAGCGTCGTGATGTCGCCTACAATAGGCAATTTAAATCGCACGATTTCAGCAAGTATTGAGGACGCAACGTCGGTTTGAACGAACGGCACTATGGCAGCCACTATAGTCTTAGAACACAAGATAGGAAGAGTTACGAGTTGGGAATGACTCCCAGCTCCTACAAACCCCAAGAGCCGAGGTACAGTGATGTGGAACAGTGCCACACTGTCCCCAACCACGAAAGGTCTCGAAACTACCCTTCACTAGGGCCTACACCAAGTGAAATGTTACACTACACAAAGTAATGTAACTATATTCAATATCTTGAGGTGTACCCTTTTGGCAAGCTTCGAAATCACTTGAGGCTTGACACCAAGGCTCGGGCTCTTCATCACAAACTCATCCTTGAGTTCTTGATGGGTCTGCTGCACACACCTGGGACACGCCAAACGTTCGACACAGGACAAAATAGAAACCGCGCACGACAAAATAGAAACCGCGCGCGAGACACAAACGACCGCGTAACACGCGTCTAGCGATAACTCGCTATTGAGTCGACACACACACACGACATCATGACTCAACATTCACACACAATTATAAGCATGAAATATATATTATCCCATGCCCTCATACCATTCCATACACACACACATGCACGCACACGGACAACAAGCCGAGTGCAAACCGTAGGGTTGCACCAACAGTTCGCCTCCAGTTCTGTACGTAGACAACAAGGCCATGATTTCCTTGTGTCAGGAGCACAGACTAAAGCAGCGAACAAAGCACATCGCTCTGCGATACTTCCCTGCTCGAGAGTTGCAGCAGCGTGGCCAGCTTCGTCTTGCGTACGTGGCCACTAGGGCCAACACTGCTGATATATTCACCAAGGCACTTCCGCCTGGTGATCATCAGCGCTTCTCTACTGTGTTAGGCCTTGTGCCTACTTTGCCTCACTTGCTTACTGCTTGACTCTGCTTGTAATGTGATCTATATATATACCTGCATGCTTGCACTTGCTAGGATATGATCACTGTACTGTTTGTTCTCTTTATATCACTCTGCATGTGAACTGGCCTTGTGGCCCTTTGCTTGTGCTCGGACTGTGTGGTGACTTTGTGATCCACCCTGAGCTTGCTTTGCTTTTCTTGACTGGTCTTGTGACCACTTGTTCTCCCCCACTTTGCCTATGGGGGTGTGTCAGAACACTATAGCTTTTACATTTGTGTAGGCTATAGTGGGGTAGCCCATAAGGGGTACAACCCAATTAGGGTTAGTACTTGTACCCAACTATTTCATAGTGCATTCATTTCTCGTTCGTTACTTTGACACCCAGCCCCCGTCCCTGGGCCGAGCCGGGAGCACTACTTCCTGCTTGTCGTCGACGACTACACGCGCTACACCTGGTGTTTCCCTTGCAGTGCAAGGGCGATGTCCGTCTTGTCCTGATCCCTTGGATCCGCGCTGTTCATCGCCAGCTGAGCGCATGGTTCCGTCAGGACCTCCAAATCCGTCTGCACTCTAACCGTAGAGGTGAGTTTTCCTCCAGTCTCCTTCTGTCATGAGGAGGGCATCACCTAGTCGTTTACGCTTCCGGATTCTCCACAGCAAAATGGGATCGCTGAACGCCGCATTGGCTGGGTCATGGAGGTTGCTCGCACCTCCATGATCCATGCGGCTTTTCCCCATTTTGTTGCCGTTTGCGGTCCGATACGCTGCGCATCCGCTCAGCCTCTGGCCTCATGTCTCCGAGCCAAAGACTTCGCCTACACTGCGTTTGACGGGGGAGGTTGGCAATGCGTCGGCGTTTTGGGTCTGAGGTTTCCTTGCCCTTTTCCGCGATACCACTGCGGGGAAGCTCTCATCTCGCACCGTTCGCTGCGTCTTCCTTGGCTTTACCACTGACGCATCGGGTTGACACGTGTCGCATCCTGTCCTCCCCCACGTGTCTTCTCCTATCCCCCCCCCCCCCGCCGCCCCTCTTCCTGGATCCAGATTACCCCCGGTAGACCCCCACACCCTCTCGCGTTCTGCTCCCTCAGGTGTGTCTCAGGTCACACCACCCCCCTTGGTTAAGCCTTTAGAGGTCTCCTCTGGCCCTGCTAAGGGGGGTTGACCCTGCTGCTGACAACACTGCGGCATCTTGCCGCTCCCCACGCTTGGATACTTCTCCTGGCTTTCCACCTCGGCTGTCTTCGCCGCCTCTGCAGCCTGTCGATGTGGACTCCGGTGCTGGTGGAGGTGGTGGTGTTGTAGGTGTGGGCTCTGATGGTGCTGACGCTGGAGGTGCTGGTTCTCGGGGTGCTGAGCCTGGGGGTACTGAGCCTGGAGGTGTTGCGCCTGGGGGTGGGCAGCAGCTGCCGTCACGTCCGCAGGAGAGTATCTTGCCGCAGCAGCTGCGTGAGTGGGTAGCCGGGCGTCGTGCTGACTCTGGAGGTGCTGGGCCTGGGGGTGGACGGCAGCTGCCTCCGCAGGAGACTCTCTCGCCGCCGCAGCTGCATGAGTGGGTAGTTGGACGCCGTGCTGACTCTAGAGGTGCTGGTGTTGGGGGTGCTGAGCATGGGGTTCCTGACACTGGTGCTGGAGGTACTCGTGCTGGAGGTGCTGGAGCTGGAGGCTCTGGAGATGGAGGTACTGGAGCTGGAGGTACTAGAGCTGGAGGTACTGGATCTAGAGGCACTGGAGCTGGAGCTAGAGGTACTGGAGGCACTAGAGCTGGAGGAATTGGAGGTACTGGAGCTGGAGGTACTGGAGGTACTGGAGCTGGAGGTACTGGAGGTGCTGGAGCTGGGGGTGCTATGCAGCCACTGCAGCAGCGACCCTATTTTTTCACCACCGCCACCGTCGCTGCTACCACCACCTGGCTCGGTGATCAGTCTTCCTTCGTCTACTGGCACTACTCCTCCTCTACTTTTTCCACCACCTGACCCGTCTCAACCACAATTACAGCCTGACTCCCCTCTGCCTGCTCCTTCTCCTAACACTGAGAAGACAAACTCCCTGACAGATCGTCGTGAGCCTGCGTCTCATCCTGCCTCGCCTGTTTGCGCTGTTCGTCGTGCTCATCGTGTTCGTTCTCTGCCTGTCCCCGGCACGCACACTATGGCACTTCGTCCTTCCTCTGTTCCACAGCGTGTTGCCCTGCCGTCTCCTCCTGCGTCCTCTCTTCCTGTCGTTCTGGACCCAGAGTCTGACCATGCTCGTACTGCTAGTTCAACTGTCACTCGTTTCTGGCCACACTTGTCATTGACCCTACTTTTGAGTCTGCTGCTGCGTCTGCTTTTGTCACTGAGCTTGTTGACTTTGCTGGTGCCTGCCGTCTTCACTATATCTGAGTCTTGTTTCTGAGTCTGATTGCCATTCGTCCGCCAGGGGTGAGCTTGCCCTTGGCTGTGACGTCCTTGAGGACAGGCAGTTTAAGCTCGATTGCTTTGCGGTTGTTGTACCTCATCTCGCTGTCGTGTTGCTTGCCCCTGAGGGAGACCCAGATGCACCAGACATCCCGACCCCGCGCTCTTACGCGGAGGCAATCTCGGGTCAGTACTCCTGTCAATGGCAGACAGCCATGGACGCAGAGATGGCATCCTGGAAATCCACAGGCACCTACATCGACCCAGTTCCCCCTCCAGGGGTGAACATAGTCGATGGCATGTAGATTTTCAGGGTGAAGCGGCCGCCGGATTCTCCGCCTGTCTTCAAGGCGCTTCACGTTGCACGAGGCTTCAGACAGCGGCAGAGGGTCGACTTCTTCCAGACCTTCTCCCCCACCCCGAAGATGACCACTCTTCGGGTGTTACTGCACGTTGCAGCACAGCGTGACTACGAGCTGTACTTCCTCGACTTCTCCACAGCTTTCTTGCAGGGCAGCGTTCACGAGGAGATATGGCTGCGCCCACCTGGCTTAATTGGGTAATTATTTTAGGGTACCCAGTGGAGCCTACGGCGGCCAGTCTACGGACTCCGCCAGGCGCCCCGCGAGCGGCACGACACACTAAGGACTACACTTGCGGCTCTTGGGTTTGCTCCTTCGTCTGCTGACCCATCACTGTTGCTGCGCACTGACACTTCTCTGCCGCCGTTCTACATCCTCGTGTATGTCGACGACTTGGTCTTTGCTACTGCTGACACTGAGCCACTGGCCGTTGTGAAGGTGGAGCTGCAGAAGAGACACACCTGCACTGACCTGGGTCAGCTGTGTAGCTATCTTGGCTTGCAGATCACCCGGGACAGAGCAACGCGCACCATCACTCTGACTCAGTCACACATGGTGCAACAGGTCCTTCAGCGTTTCCGCTTTCAGTTCTCCTCGCCACAGCCCACTTCTCTGCCTACTAGCCACTTGCTCTCAGCTCTACTTCAGACGAGTCCGTAGAGTCGAGTGGTCCGTATCCAGGCATTGTGCCTACTCTGCCTCACTTGCTTACCTCTTGGCTTTGCTATGTAATTCGATCTATATATATACCTGCATCCTTACTCTTGCTAGGTTGTGATCACTGTACTGTTTCTGCTATTATTACTTTGCATGTGAACTAGCCTTGTGGTCGCTTGCTTGTGCTCAGGCTGTGTGGTCGCTTGCTTGTGCTCAGGTTGCTTGATATCCACCCTGAGCTTTGTTTTGTTTCTTCTCTTGACCAGTTGCACCTGCTGTGGATCCAACTACACATGCTGCTCCGGTTGCCGTTGCTCCTGGTCCACCTGCTGCTGTTGCCGCGCAGCCGGTCGCGGCTGTCCTTGCTGCGCCAACCCTGGACGACGCCTTGGCGCAGCTCGAGCTCAAGTCCGCCACCGCTGGCGGTCAGGCCCGGCGATGGTGGCGGGGGCTGCCGTCCAGTCGACGCAGGTGGCGCCCCCACAGGCTCCGACTCGGCAGAAATTTCCCGATCGGAGGCGGCGTCCACAGTCTCCCAATCGCCGCCCCTCTCGTCTTCACTCCCCCTCACCGCGTAATGAACGGGAGTCATCGCAGCGCCAGCATGAGTCTCCTCGGTGCCGCCAGTCGCAGGCGAGCTGACCCGCCCACCGTGGCGGTCGCGGTGGCTGGAGGGGAGGTCGCGATCGTAGAGGTGGCGGGGCGTATGATGTGGCGGGGATATCCAGTAGATAGTGTCGGAGGCAGTGCGTGATGCCCATGCCGGCACGGCGAGCCAGAGCAGCTCGCAGCGGGTGGCACCGTCGCCAGCTCCTCCCCCTCCCGATGCATGTCCTATAGTTGCTTTGTTGACGGATGCACCCTCCTGCTGCTCCGGCTGCCTCTGCCCCTACTCTTGGTGGGGAGGCAGCAAGTGCTCGCCTTCGGCTCCCCTGGGTCCCGCCGGTGGCAGGCATGGAATTCGTGGGCGCGGGAGGAGGAGTGGTGAGGGCGCAATATCCTCCCCTCGTCGCTGTTGATCCCGCTCCCTCTGCCGCTGATGATCCGCTCCCCTCCCGGACCCGACCCAGTTACCCTGTTTCCCGATCAGATTTTGGGTCGGGTCGAAGTCGGCCCGAAACCCAACCCGACCCAACTTTCACTGTCGTGTCGACCTGACTCGACCCGGCCGGGCTAGGATATTGAAGGTCCTGACCCGACCTGGGCAAAATCACGGGTCGGGTAGGGCCTCATGCCTAGTTCCGAAAAACAGATGCGTCAAACTCGGCGATGAACTTGCTGTGCGAGCAACGCCCAATCAGCTCCTTCAAAAAGTGGTGGCATGCGCACCACTGAACTCGCTTGCCGCGCAATCAGAGAACGCTCGCTTGGACGCGAGAAACTTGCTGGTCAAACTGTCTGTAAGTGGATTCGACCGCTCTTATTGGTCGAGAAAATGACGCCCTTGAAGCCTCGATCGTAGGGTACTCACTTTTCCACTTCGGCTCCTCCTTTGAAAAAACTTGGCAGTAACATCCTAGAGGACAGGCAGTTCAAGCAAGCTTTCCTTGCATTTGCTGCTCCTCATCTTCGCGCCATGCTACTAGCCTTTGTGGGTGACCCAGACGATTTTAACATCCTGACCCCTCGCACCCATGTTGAGGGAATCTTGAGACTCTGAGCCCCTCCGTACATAGATTCATGGGCGAAGAGATGGCACTTTGGAGGTCCACATGCACATACGTCGACCCAGTTTCCCCTCCTGGGACGAAAATAATTGATGTCAAATAATTGAAGTGGCCTCTTCGAGTGCCACCTGTCTTTAAGGCACGCTATGTGGCAAGAGGCTTTGAGTCAGTGAGAAGGTTTTGACATCTTTCAGACCTTATCCCCCACCCCAAAGATGACGACTCTTCGGGTACTGCTGTAGATTGTGGCACATCATGGTTACGAGCTTCACTCGCTTGACTTTTCTTCAAGAAAACCGTGTACGAGCAAATCTTCCTTCGATACCCACCTACCTTCACTAGGTCCTTTCCTCCGAGGACTTAGTGGAGCCTTCGGGGGCACATCTAGTTTGCGTTAGGCTCCTCGTGAGTGGCACGACACTCTGTGCACTACTCTGGCGGACCTTCGCTTCTTCCCGTTTTCAGCTGGCCTGTCTCTCTTCATTCACTCAAACTCTTCCTGTTTCTATATCCTCATCTACCTCGACGTCCTTGTCGTTGCTACTCGAGACAAAGTCGCATGAGCCCCAGTGAAGGCCGATCTACCGAGGAAATACACTTGCATGAACTTAGGTGAGTTGCGGCACTATCTTGGCTTGTAGATTACTAGGGACAGAGCAGTGTGCACCGTCACTCCTATTCAGTCACACATGAACAGCGGATTCTCCAGCGCTTGGGGCTTTTGTTCCCCTCTGCACAGCCCACCCCTCTGCCAGTTGGTCATACGCTCTCGACCCCTGTCCCCGATGACCCTGTTGAGTCCAGTGGTCAATACGCTGAGCTGGTGAGGTGTCTCATGTACCTGATGAATGCACTCGCGCAAACCTTGCACATCCTCTCAGCATCCTTGTTGTCGAGACTGGGAGACATTGACCTGAGCACTGGCTGGCTGCTAAGAGGGTATTGCGCCATCAGTCTAGTGCATCGAGAGTGGGCTTGTGCTAGGAGGGCAACATCCAGTTGCACGCACAAGGCACATTGATGCGTGGTGGGCTGACGATATCGAAACTTCCAGGTTCTCTCAGAACTAGTGCTATAGTCTCGGCGCCAGAGTAGTCTCGTGAAGGTCCATTCATTCGTCATCGGCGCCACAATCTAGCTGTGAGAAATAGATATACATTGGTGCTATGGTTGCTCAGGAGATCCGCTGGTTACCGTTCTTGCTCACTGTTAGGTGATTCGCCTAGCTCTGCTCCGGTCCCATTTGCGGATAACAGTGCCATGATCCTCCTATGTGAGGACCCTAGACTGACGGGCAAAGCGAAGCACACCCAGTTGCGGTACTTCCTGCTGTGCGAGCTGCAGCAGCACGGCCAAGCACGCGTGGTACACTTGGTCTCAAGGGTAAACACCACTAATATCTTCACCAAGGCGCCCCTCCTTCGTTATCAGCAGTGGCTCTGCACAGCTTGGCGTTGTCCTAACAGTACCTCACTTGTTATGATCTTGGTCACTGTACACTGGACTTAATATATTCCTATACTCGTTGCCTGGTCTTTTTGCCATTTTTCTCAAAGGCTCGGCTTGTAGTACCACCCAAATTTGTTTCTTGGCACTGCCCCTTACCTAGCCTAGGGGGTGTGTCAAAGTACACATTCATATATTTGCTTGCTACATACACCAACCCTATACCGGTACATTCATTCTGACAATGTCTTGGTCTACTACGGTAACTAGCGATGACGATATTTTGGGAAAATCTTTATGTATATGAGCATCACAATACATCACAAACACAGCCAGCACAGCAGTCCTCATGCAGGTTGCGTTCCTACGTCGTGCCAACCACCGCATACAGGCCTTGATATGGCCAATCAGAGCCACGTGGTGAGTGATACGGGGTAGGAACGCACCCTCAAGCACAACAATGACTAGCCCGTTTAACAATGTGCTACCCTAAGCTGCCCCCACATGTGGAAGAACAGGAGTCACTGCCAACAGCTGGCACGCAGCGGGCAGCAGCAGCCCAATGAGCGGAGTGGAGGCGGATGGCCTGGTGGCAGCGGAGTCATGCTGCCTGCACTGCTGCCAGCGATGAGTAGTCGTATTGCTCTGATGTGGGCCATGGAGTGGGGGGTTCCGGGGGGGGAGGATGGATGAGCAGATAATACCGAGTGAGGCACGAGGAGAGGTAAGGTGAGGAGAGGAAAGGAGAGAAGAGACAAGGAGAGGAGAGGAGAGAACAGGTGAGGAGAGGAGGGGAAAGGAGATGAAAGGAGAGAGGGGATAGACGAAGAGAGGAGAGGAGAGGCGAGGCAAAGAGAGGAGCACACAGGAGACTAGAGGACTCAAGGTTCAGAGGTGCAACAAGGTACCAGCTCCACACACTCACAGCCGTGGGCACTCACAGCCCTGGGCACTCACAGCCGTGGGCACTCACAGCCCTGGGCACTCACAGCCGTGGGCACTCACAGCCGTGGGCACTCACAGCCCTGGGCACTCACAGCCCTGGGCACTCACAGCCCTGGGCACTCACAGCCCTGGGCACTCACAGCCCTGGGCACTCACAGCCCTGGGCACTCACTGCCCTGGGCACTCACTGGTGGCCTTGCTGCAGGAGGCGGAGCCGAGGGTGCCCCAATCAGAGGAGGAGACGCAGCCCCTGAGGCAGGCGACGGTGTAGGGCGCGGTGCTGCTGGCGTGGTAGTGGTAGAACGCCGGCTCGCCGCTGCTGCCGTCGCCCACGTGGCCCCCACACTCGTCCACCCCTGCCGGCAGCGCTCCTCCCGCTCCCCGCGGGCCGAAGAGCGGAATGCCGTCCGCCAGGAAGCCCAGCAAGGGGGAGTGCGAGGAGGGGGTGTCCTGCCAGAAGGACGCGCTGCCAGGGGGAGGGGGAGGGGGAGGGGAGGAGGGAGAGAAGTGAGGATGGATGGTTGGGATGCGCGGAATGGTACGAGGTGAATGGCATGAGGCAGTGGATGGCAGTGGATGGCAGTGGATGGCGCATGGAACATGGATGGCTATGGAAGGAGCAGAGGTTGCACGTGGAGAACGGGGGAGCAGGAGAACAAGGAAGCACAGAAACGGGGGAATGGGACGACACAATTGCAGAGCTGAAAGTCGGTGGAGCGAGAGGAGGAGATGGCAGAGGGGTTGGCGACGCCGGGAGCGACGTGGTAGTGGTACTGGCCCGAGGGCGTGGGGTGCCCCCCACATGCGTCAAACGTGGAACCCTCGTACTGCAGCGCGTCCCGACCCAGGGCGTCACACGCACTGCGCGGGGGAGAGGGAGAGGGAGAGATGGGTATGGGATATGAGGGCGTGAGGTGTGCAGGGAGAGTGATGAGGGCAGGGGCGAGCAGCAGAGCAGCATGGGGGCGTGGGCACGGGGAAGCATGGGCGGCACAGTGGGGAATGAGATGGTGCACAAAATCAAATGTCAGCCGGCCAAACTCCAAGTCCTTGTGAGGCCAGTACCCCCTTCTGTCATACCCGCCCTTGTGCTGCCCTTACCCTGTGCTACCCCTGCACCCTCCTTACCTGTAGAAGGGCACGCCGTTGAGCGTGAAGCCGATGGGCCCCATCTTGCAGACACCGTTGAGGGCGACGGGGATGGCGGAGGAGGCGAGCGTGGGGGCGAGCGGCACGGCGAAAGACAGCGCCTGCTGCACTGGCGAGTACAGGGTGGCCTGCACTCGCCATGCGTACCCCGGACACCCGTTGCTTGACATCACCCTGCCATCACAGGGCAGGGGGAGCAGAGCAAGGGGAAGCAGGGCAGGGGGGAGAGGGCAGGGGGGACACGGCAGGGCGAACAAGGCAGGAGGGCTAGGGTGAGGGAAAGGAGGAAGGGGGGCCAGAAAAACAGACATGAGCGGACGAAATGGCTTGAGCTGGCGTGCAGAGTGGCAGAGAAAAGGGGCGCACCTCTTGCCATTGCTGCTCGTGAGCTTGGCGCTCCTGCTGCTGCTGCTGTTGCCACACGCACTCCCATCCGATGACCCACTGCCACCCCCCATGCCTCCTCCGCCACCCATGCCTCCGCCGCCCGTGCCTCCGCCGCCCATGCCTCCCCCGCCCATTACCCCAGGACGACGCGGGACGAGGCGAGGCGAGGCGCCATCATGGCGGACGGTGCGGAACGCTAAAAGAATCGCGCGTATCTAGAAAAAAATCCGGGGAGTGTAGGTCGAACCTCGAAACGTCGAGTTGAATGCAAGGCGAATGCAAAGGAGGGAGGCGAATGCAAGAAGGCTGAGAGGCACCGCTGAGGAATGCTCCCAGCGAGGTGGCTATTTGTACTTCCCCTGCCATCGCCGCCGCTGCCATGCGCCCAAGACACTCGACGCGCGCGCATTAGGTCAATTGATGCGTTGGTTGACTACGGAAACAAGCAGTAGGATCTGGGAGTCAACACGAACCCAGTCAACGTTGAAAGGATGGGAACAGAACTGTTGACTGACGCTTTGGCGAAAGTCGGCGAGAGGGTCAGCGAGTCATCGCCCTCGGTGAATTTCATTTTTTCATGTGTGGTATTGTTACGGAAGCAATGTACAGTGTGGAGGTAGTGTTATGAGTGCAATTGAGTGAGCTAACTAAGATTGCACTATCTAAGCAAAACAGTACATTGAGAGAAGGAATGAGCGAATGTTATATAGCGAACTAGCGTGGTAACTGTAACGTGCGAGGTGCGTTATGGGCCTAGCGCCGAGGTTGGAAATTTTCGAGGCTAAGGACCGGAGAATGGTTTTCCAACCGAGCGGTGGGGTTGGGTCGCGATGTAGACAGTGGCGGAAACAGTAGTGAGGCGAGCGTCGCGAGTGGTAACAGTGCACTGTTGGGTACTGTTGGCGAAAACAGTCGTGTACACGGTAGGCAAGGGTGCGAAGTTATGAATGTCAAATTATAGTATGCCTATGTCATAATAGAATGTAGGCTTTAGTGGGGTAGCTAATGTAGGGTATAGTTTTTTGTTACTTGTACCCAACTTTCTCAATAGTGCACCACCTTTTTCCCTTTACTCTGGACATGGTATTAAGAGCAACATAGGTCCTTAGGACCGTTTTAGGACCGTTTTTCAGGGCCCACCAACCGTTTTCCGCCGGTTACCGAGTTACCCCGCCCCTTGCCTACACTGCCCTGCGTCGCGCAGCCCTCGCGCTCGCCTCTGCTGGCCCTCGTACAGCCCGCTAGCAGCCCGCCTGCTGCCTCGTCAGCCCCGCGCGTAGCCCGCTAGCTGCCTTGTCAGGCCCGCGCACAGCCCCGCAGCCCCCGCGCTGCCTTCTCCTGCCCCGCGCGTCGCTTCGCAGCCCTCGCGCTGCTTTCTACGGCCGCCGACGCGGCCTCGCCCTGCCGCTGTCGCGGCCCCACCCTGCCGCCGACGCGGCCCCGCCTGGCCTGCGCGCTGCCCCCCGTCGCCAGTCGCGGCGCCTGTGGGACCCGCACGCTGCCCTGCACCAGCTCCGCCGCCCCTGGTGCAGCCGCCCCTGGACCCTCGAGCAGCCGCCCCTGGACCCAGAGCAGCCGCCCCTGGCCCCTGCAGCAGCCGCCCCTGGAGCAGCCGCCCCTGGACCCCGAGCAGCCGCCCCTGGCCCCTGAAGCAGCCGCCCCTGGTGCAGCCGCCCCTGGACCCAGAGCAGCCGCCCCTGGCCCCTGAAGCAGCCGCCCCTGGTGCAGCCGCCCCTGGACCCAGAGCAGCCGCCCCTGGCCCCTGAAGCAGCCGCCCCTGGTGCAGCCGCCCCTGGACCCTCGAGCAGCCGCCTCTGGACCCAGAGCAGCCGCCCCTGGCCCCTGCAGCAGCCGCCCCTGGAGCAGCCGCCCCTGGACCCCGAGCAGCCGCCCCTGGTGCAGCCGCCCCTGGACCCAGAGCAGCCGCCCCTGGCCCCTGAAGCAGCCGCCCCTGGTGCAGCCGCCCCTGGACTCTCGAGCAGCCGCCCCTGGACCCAGAGCAGCCGCCCCTGGCCCCTGAAGCAGCCGCCCCTGGTGCAGCCGCCCCTGGACCCAGAGCAGCCGCCCCTGGCCCCTGAAGCAGCCGCCCCTGGTGCAGCCGCCCCTGGACCCGCGACGCCGCCCCTGGACCCCGTGCAGCCGCCCGCCGAGCGCCGGCCCTGCTCGCCCGGCGAGCGCCTGCTCTTCCCGCCACTGGTGAGCACCTGCCTTGTTAGTGCGCTGCCGTGCCATCTGCCTGCCTGCCAGCCTGCCTGCTTGCCTGCCTGTCTGCCTGCCTGCCTGCCTGCCTGCCGCGCCTGCTCTGCTAGGCTACTGCTACTGCTACTGGCGGTGGCCAGATGCAGCTCCAGCAACGTCCACGCGAGTCTCCCACGCCCCAGCAGCTTCGTGAGTGGTATGCTAGTTGGGGTTGTGGCGGTAGCCGTCGTAGCTGTCGCTCTGGAGCTGGTCAGTTGGGAGCGTCTGGCAGTGGCCAGCTGCAGCTGCAGCGGCGTCCACGCGAAACACTTACGTCCCAGCAGCTTCACGAGTGGTACGCTCAGAGTAGAGGGTCTTTGAGTACCGTTCGCTGCCCGTACGTCATTCGCACAGGTGATCGGACGGGTCAGACTTGCAGGACGCTGAGTCACACCCAGTCCCGCTGCTTTGCCCGTCTGAGTGACGCCTGTCGTACCGAGTTTGGCGACGAGGCTGAGCTCCCCGACTGGGTGGAGCTGCTTGGGCAGAGGGTAGATATATTTGCTCTTGACTATGATGCTATCCTCACTGCCATGTATGCATTGCCTAATAGTGCTGACCGTACCTGTTACCTGTGCGTACCGCCTGACCCAGGTATACAGCCTGCTACTCTCGGTGCTGGTGAGGCTGCTGCTCTAGGTGCTAGTGCGTCTCCTGCTCTGGGTGCTGGTGAGGTTGCTGCTCCAGGTGCTGGTGAGTCTGCTCTCTTTGGTACTGCGCCTGCTGAGGCCTTGTACACCTTCACACTTGACTCGGGTGCTTCCCGCTCCTTCTTTCGCGACCGCACCACCCTCACGCCGCTCAGCCGGCCGGTTCTGTGAGATAATTGACAAGAAAGAGTGATTGAACTAGAAAGGAGAAGGGTACAAATAGAAAACACAAAAGTGTTGTACCCTCTAAGGACTACCCCACTACAGCCTAAACATACTATAGTAGATATAAGTTTGACACACCCCCATAGGCAAAGTGAGGGAGGACAAGGGGTCACAAGACCAGTCAAGAAAGACAAAGCAAGCTCAGGGTGGATCACAAAGTCACCACACAGTCTGAGCACAAGCAAAGGGCCATAAGGCCAGTTCACATGCAGAGTTATATAAAGGAAAGCAAACAATACAGTGAACACAACCTAGCAAGTGTAAGCATGCAGGTATAAGTATATAGAGTACAGTACAAGCAGAGTCAAGAAGTCAACAAGTGAGGCACAGTAGGTACAAGGCCTAACACAGTACAGAAACGCTGATGATCACAAGGCTGAAGTGCCTTGGTGAAAACATCAGCAGTGTTGGCCTGAGAGGCCACGTCCACGCTGCTGCAACTCTCGAGCAAGGAAGTAGCGCAGAGCAATGTGCTTCGTTCTGTGCTTCAGTCTGTGCTCCTGACACAAGGCCAGCATGGCCTTGTTGTCGACGTACAGAACTGGAGGAGAACGAGGCGCCTCTCCCAAGTCGGTCAGCAGGTAGGTAAGCCAGCGTAGCTCCTGTGCAGCCATGGCCCCAGCGTAGATCTCAGCCTCACAACTGGAGCTGAGAATAGAAGAAGAGCGGGTAGACCGCCAAGAGACAGAACCGGAGCCAAGACTGAAGGTGTAGCCCTGTGACGACCGCTGCGTAGCCAAGTCGTCAACCCAAGAAGCGTCAGCGTGACCAGTGAGAACAACTCGAGCCCGTCCTCCAAGCACGAGCCCCATGCCCGATGTACTGCACAAGTATCGGAACACCCTCTTCGCAGCATCCCAGTGCACCTTTCGGTGCCTGCCGGGAGCCACGTAGCGAGCCAGAAGGCTGAGAGGGTATGCGAGGTCAGGTCGTGTGCAAGTCATCAGGTACATGAGGCAGCCCACAAGCTCTGGATACGGGCCACTCGGCTCTACGGACTCGTCCGAAGGTGGAGCTGAGAGCGAGTGACCGGTAGGCAGAGGAGTGGACTGTGGCGAGGAGTAGGTGAAGCCGAAGCGCTGAAGGACCTGCTGCACCATGTGTGACTGAGTCAAGGTAATGGTGCGCTGTGCTCTGTCCCGGGTGATCCGCAAGCCAAGATAGCTTGTGAGCTCACCCAGGTCTGTGCACGTGTGTCTCTTCTGCAGCTCGGACTTCACGTGGGCGAGTGCCTCCGTGTCAGCAGTAGCAAAGACGAGGTCGTCTACGTACACGAGAACGTAGAACAGCGGCAGAGTAGCGTCAGTGCGTAGAAACAGAGAAGGGTCAGCAGTGGAAGGAGCAAAACCAAGAGCAGCAAGAGTCGTCCTGAGCGTGTCGTGCCACTCACCGGGCGCCTGGCGGAGACCGTAGACTGGCCGCCGGAGGCTCCACTGGGTACCAGCAGGAAACGACCCAGTGAAGCCAGGTGGGCGGCGCAGCCAGATCTCCTCGTGCAGGCTGCCCTGTAGGAAGGCTGTGCTGAAGTCAAGCGAGTGGAGCTCGTAGTCACGCTGAGCAGCAACGTGCAGCAGTACCCGAAGAGTGGTCATCTTCGGGGTAGGGGAGAAGGTCTGAAAGAAGTCAACTCCCTGTCGCTGACTGAAGCCACGTGCAACGTAACGCGCCTTGAAGGCAGGCGGAGAACCCGGCGGCCGCTTCACCCTGAAGATCCACATGCCACTGACGATGTTCGCCCCAGGTGGGGGAACCTCGTCTACGTAGGTGCCTGTGGACTTCCAGGAAGCCATCTCTGCGTCCATGGCTGCCTGCCACTGAGAGGAGTAGGGACCCTCTATCGCCTCTGCGTAAGAGCGCGGGGTCGGGATGTCTAGTGCATCCGGGTCTCCCTCAGGGGCCAGCAGCATGGACACGAGATGAGGTACAGAAGCAGCAAAGCACTCAAACTCCTCCTGTCTGTCCTCAAGGACGTCCGTGCCAAGAGCACACTCACCCCCGACGGACGGAGGACGGACAGACACAGACGCAGCAACCAGACTAGCAGCGTAGTCTAGGCGAAAGGCAGCAGCAAAGGCAACAAGCTCAGTAAGAAGAGCAGACGCAGCAGAGGACTCAAACAGAGGGTCAGTGACAGCAGTGGCCAGAAAGCGCGTGACAGCTGGACTAGTAGCACGAAGGGAGTCAAACTCCGGGTCCGGACCGGCAGGAAGAGAGGACGCGGGAGGAGACGGCAGAGGGACACGCTGTGGAGCAGTAGAAGGACGCAGAGTCATAGAGTGAGTGCCTGGGACAGGAGGGAGACGAGGGCGCAAAACACGGCCAGCGCGAACAGAACGGACAGGCGACGCAGCACGAGACGCAGGCTCACGACGCTCTGTAAGGCCTCCAGTCGGTCCAGAGTAAGGACCGGGCAGAGGAGAGGCCAACTGCAACTGTGACTGGGACCGGACAGGCGGCGGACTCAGGAAAGGAGGAGGACCAGGAGAAGGCGGTGAGCTAAGAACCTGCTGAAGGAGCGGAACGTAGTACGGCCGCGGCCGCGCAGCACCTCCAGAAATAGCAGAAACAGGACCGGTACCCTCAGCCTCAGGGTCTCCAGTCCCAGCAGCACCTCCAGCACCTCCAGTAGCTCCAGCAGCAGCAGCACCTCCAACAGCACCAGCACCAGCAGCACCTCTAGAAGCACCAGCAGCACCTCCAGCACCAGCAGCACCTCCAGCACCAGCAGCACCTCCAGCAGCACCAGCAGCACCTCCAGTAGCACCCGCGCCAGCAGCAACTCCAGAAGCCCCAGCAGCACCTCCAGCACCAGCAGTACCTCCAGCAGTACCAGCACCAGCAGCACCTCCAGAAGCCCCAGCAGTACCCCGACAGAGCCGAGAGTACCACTCTCGAAGCCGCTGTGGAGAGAGAGGCTCCCGCCGCGGTGGGACACCAAGAGCACCTCCAGACGAAGCACGCGCAGGCTCAGCACCCCCAGGCTCAGCACGCCCAGACTCAGCACCCCCAGTCCCCGCACCCGCAGGCCCAGCACCCCAAGACTCAGCACCTGAGTCGACAGCTACATCGACCGGCTCGACAGGGTCTACCTGGGACACACCTAAGGGGGCAGGACCTTGGGGGGGGAGGGGGTCTACCGGGGGAGTACCTGGGGCAAGGAAGAGCGGCGGGGGAGGGGGAGAGGCAGTGCAGTAGGGAAAGAGACGGTAGTACGACACCGACTCGTCAAATGTGGCGTCCTGAGAGGACAGAACACGACGCGAGGTGGGGTGGTAGAACTGCCACCCGGGTGCGTCAGGAGGGAAACCAAGGAAGACACAGGGAACGGCACGGGAGGACAGCTTGTCCGCAGTAGTATCGCGGACAAAAGCTCGAGATCCCCAGACACGGAACGCGGACGCATCGCCAACCTTCCCCGTCCACCACAGACTAGGTGTGGTCTCCGGCAAGGAGACACGAGGCTGAAGGTTGATCTGATGCGCTGCGTACTGAACCGCGAACGGCCACAGAAAATGGGGAGCAGCCGCATGGATCATGGACGTACGAGCGACGTCCATGACCATGCCAATGCGGCGCTCAGCAATCCCATTTTGCTGCGGGGAGGCCGGAAGCGTGAACGTCTGGCGGATGCCCTCAGAACGACAGAAGGCTCTCAGGAGGTCGGAGGAAAACTCCCCGCCTCTGTCTGAGTGCAGACGCAGAACAGGAAGGTCTGAGCCGAAACTCTCATTAAGCTGGCGACGAGCACCGAGGATCCAGTCGATTAACACCTCAGGTACCTCACCCTTGCTGCGCAAGGGGAAGACTGTGGTGTAACGCGAGTAGTCGTCAACGACCAGCAGGAAGTAACGCTCGTTACCCTATCCACGGACGCGGGCTGGGCCCCACACGTCCATGTGAAGAGTCTGCAGAGGAGCCTCAGTCGGAGGGAACGAGGAGGAGTGAGGGGCGGCACGCTGCCGGCCCTCGGCACAAGGAACACGGGTGGGGGCAGGCCCCGGAGGAAGGGGAGGGAGGGACCTGGGGAGACCAGAGACAAGGGCACGGGAGGCCATACCTCGAAGACTAGGCAGGGAGGGGTGACCAAGGCGGTGGTGCCAAAGGAGAGTCTCGTGCGACAGAGGACGACACGAGCAGGGGGCAGACGCAGGACTAGACCTGGACGCGGCAGCAAACACCTGACTAGACGCAGCTACCTGACCAGACGCAGAGACCGGAGGAGGGGCAGTAGTCAGTGTGTACAGACTCGACCCTGGCCGACGGGTGAACGTGGCCAGGTGGCGACCCGTCCGAGAGCAAGTGCAGTGGGTCACACGCTGACCTCCAGGGGTGAACTGGTCAACCCACGCGTCCTGGAGGTCAGCTCCACTCACCAAGTTCATAGAGAACGAGGGGAGGTGGAGTCCCGACAGCAAGCCCGATGGGGCCGCAGGACACGGTAAAACTGTAGAGGAGTGTGCAAGGACTGGGCCCCCTGAGGGGTCAGCAAGGGAGACCGCTACAGGCTGGCTGAGCGGCGTGAGCGTGGTGCTGTCTCTAAAGAAAGAGCGCGAAGCACCAGAGTCAAGTGTGAAAGTGTGCAAGGCCTCAGTAGGTGCAGTACCAGAGAGAGTAGACGTACCAGCACCTGGAGCAGCAGACGCACTAGCACCTAGGGCAGCAGCCGCACTAGCACCTAGAGTAGCAGCCGCAGTGCCCGGGTCGGGCGGGACACTCAGGTAACAATCACCCTCAGTAATATCAGCAAGAGCATACATGGCAGCAAGGATAGCATCAAAATCTAGATCAAAGACAGGCACATTCTGCAGAAGCAGATCATGCCAGCGAGGGAGCTCAGCAGAGTCAGGAAACTGGGTACAACAAGCGTCAGTCAAGCGACCAAAGCAGCGCTGCGTGGTGTGTGGGAGCCCACACACCTCCCCACTACGAGGGCCGGTGCGAAGAACGTAAGCGCAGGGACCTGCACCCCCAGACCTCCCACGCCCAGCGTACCACTCACGAAGCTGCTGAACCGACGGGGTCTCACTGGAGCGCGGCTGCTGCTGACGCTGGCTACCACCAGTGCCTCCACGCTGCGCGGCTGTACCTCGACCAGCACCACCGCCGCCGCCACCTCCACCACCGCTGCCGCTGCCTACACCACCTCCGCCGCTGCCTCCACCACCTATGCCGCTGCCTCCACCACCTCCACTGCCGCCACTGAAGCCCCCACTCCCGGAGCCACCCCCACCTCCACCGCCACCCCCTACTCCTCCGCCACCACCCCCCCCGCCGCCCCCTTCACCACCTCTGCTCCCCTTGCCCTTGCCAGTGCGGCATCGCCCACTAGGGGCAGACGCAGCGCCAACCTCCTCAGTGCCAACGAGGTCGACAGCAGCAGCAGAAGCAACAGAGGGGAGAAGGGGGACAGGGGAACACCCCTCAAAGAAAGGGGTGCGACGGTCGCCGCGAGAAGCACCTACAGCTAAGATACTCTTCTCAGCTGCAGTAAGGCGCTCCTCTAGCAGGTCGACAGTCAGCTCGGTGGGGCAAAGGGAGAGGAAGTGATCCCTGACTGAGGAAAGTGAGTCAGGGAGGCGGGTGACTAGGTAGTAAAGGGTGATGTACATGGGGGGAGGGTTCTTGGTACAGAACTCAGTGGGAAGGGCAGCACGGTAGCGGGCGTCACTAGTGCGAAGGTGAGCAACTAGGTCAGCAACTGTGGCAAAGGCGGCAAGGTCAGGGAAAAGGTACGGCAGCATGAGGCGGCTGAGTGCAGCAGTGAAAGGGGAGGAGTAGCGTGCAACTACAGCGTCGTACAAAGACTGAGCAGTCTTGTACTGGCCAAAGTGTGCGCGCTCAGCAGGCGGCAGGTGACTACGAACAGCAAGACGAGCAACAGCGTCACGAGTGGTCCACTGAGAGCGAACAGTACTGTCAGCATCAGCAGCAGGGGCAGTAGAGGCGCCAGACGTGAGATCGAACAGTGAGAGACCATCCTTGCTATCGCACTGTAGGAAAAGCTACAGATCATCTAGCCAGACCTCAAAGTCAACAGCTCGACCCTCAGCATCAAAGGTAAGAACATTGAGACTAGCCATGACAGGAGAAGCAGCAGGCTAGCAGCAGCAGCAGCGCAACTTGGCTAAGCAGGCTAGGCAGGGCAGCGCAGCTCGGCAGGGCGGCGCGGCTCGGCAGCGCGGCGCTCTTACCAGGGGCAAAGCCGGGGCAGGGCCGGGGTAGGGCCGGGGCCGGGCCGCAAAAGATCAGGGGCCGGGTTGGGGCAAGGCCGCGACAGTTCAGGAGCAGGGCAGGGGAAGGGCCGGGGCAGGGCCGGGGCAGAGCCGGGGCAGGGCCGGGGCAGGGTCGGAGCAGGGCCGGGGCAGGGCCGGGGCAGGGCCGGGGCAGGGCCGGGGCAGGGCCGGGGCAGGGCTGGGGCAGAGCCGGGGTAGGGCCGGGGCAGTTTCGGGGCAGGGCCGGGGCAGGGCCGGGGCAGAGCCGGGGCAGGGCCGGGGCAGGGTCGGAGCAGGGCCGGGACAGGGCCGGGGCGAGGCCGCGATAGGTCCGGGGCAGGGCCGGGGCCAGGCCGCAGCAGTGCAGGAGCAGGGCAGGGGCAGGGCAGGGGCAGGGTAGGGGCAGAGCCGGGGCCGGGTCGGAGCAGGGCCGTAGAAGGGGCCGGGACAGGGCTGCGACAGGGCCGCAGCAGGGCCGCGACAGGTTGGGGTAGGGCCGGGGCAGGGCCGGAACAGGGCCGCAACAGGGTGGGTGGGGGCCTGACGGGGCCTGACGGGGCCTTACGGGGCCTGACGGGGCCTGACGGGGCCGCTAACGGGGCCTGACTGGGCCTTACGAGGCCTGACGAGGCCTGATGGGGCCGCTAACGGGGCCGTAAACGGGGCCTGACGGGGCCTTACGGGGCCTTACGGGGCCGTAAACGAGGCCGGACGGGGCCTTACGGGGCTTTACGGGGCCTTAAGCGGGGCCGTAAACGGGGCCTTACGGGACCTAACGGGGCCTTACAGGGCCTTACGGGGCCGTAAACGGGGCTGACGGGGCCTTACGGGGCCTTAAGCGGGGCCGTAAACGGGGCCTTACGAGGCCTAACGGGGCCTTACGGGGCCGTAAACGGGGCCGACGGGGCCTTACGGGGCCTTAAGCGGGGCCGTAAACGAGGCCTTACGGGACCGAACGGGGCCTTACAGGGCCTTACGGGGCCGTAAACGGGGCCGACGGGGCCTGACGGGGCCATAAACGGGGCCGACGGGGCATTACGGGGCCTTACGGGGCCTTAAGCGGGGCCGTAAACGGGGCCTTACGGGACCTAACGGGGCCTTACGGGGCCTTACGGGGCCGTAAACGGGGCCGTCGGGGCCTTAAGGGGCCGTATGGGGCCGTAAGCGGGGCCGTAAATGGGGCCTTACGGGGCCTTAAGGGTAGGCGCGACGCGCGCGTCAGGAAGGTAAGAAGGATTTCAGTGGTGGGCCCTGTAAAAAAAAAAACTCGAAACTAGCTCTATACCATGTGAGATAATTGACAAGAAAGAGTGATTGAACTAGAAAGGAGAAGGGTACAAATAGAAAACACAAAAGTGTTGTACCCTCTAAGGACTACCCCACTACAGCCTCAACAGACTATAGTAGATATAAGTTTGACAGGTTCCAGTCTCCCTGGCAGACCCCTCTGGGGGTCCAGTCCTTGCGCACTCCTCCACGGTCCTGCCGTGTCCGGCGGTCCCGTCTGGCTCCCTGTCGGGTCTTCACCTCCCCTCGTTCTCTACGAACTTGGTGAGTGGTGCTGACCTCCAGGACCAGTGGGTTGTCCAGTTCACTCCTGGAGATCAGCGCGTGACCCACTGTACGTGCTCCCGGACGGGCCGGCACCTGGCCACGTTTACCCGTGCGCCTGGCTCGAGTTTGTACACACTGACTACTGTGTCCCCTCAGGCCGCTGCGTCTGCGTCAGGTCAGCTAGCGGTCCCCTGTTCGTGTCGCGCTTTGTCGCACCAGGCCCTCCTTTGGCACCACCGCCTTGGTCACCCCTCGGTGCAGCGCCTTCGTAGCATGCACCGCCGTGTCCTTGTCTCTGGTCTTCCCAGGGTTCTCCCTCCCCTCCCACCCTCGCCTGCTCCTCCCTGTCTTCCCTGTGTCGAGGGGCGGCAGCGCGCCGCTCCTCACTCCTCCTCGTTCCCTCCCACAGAGGCTCCCCTGCAGACTCTCCACCTGGACGTGTGGGGCCCAGCCCGCGTCCGTGGACAGGGCCACGAGCGGTACTTCCTGCTGGTCGTCGACGACTACACGCGTTACACCACGGTCTTCCCCTTGCGCACCAAGGGTGAGGTCCCTGATGTTTTGATCCCTTGGATCCGCGCTGCTCGTCTCCAGCTCCGCGAGCGGTTCGGGTCGGAGTTTCCCGTCCTACGTCTGCACTCTGACAGAGGTGGGGAGTTTTCCTCCGACCTCTTGGCAGCCTTCTGTGCGGAGCACGGCATCCGCCAGACGTTCACGCTTCCGGCCTCTCCGCAGCAGAATGGGGTTGCTGAGCGTCGCATTGGCTTAGTCATGGAGGTCGCTCGTACCTCCATGATCCATGCGGCTGCCCCCCATTTTCTGTGGCCGTTTGCAGTCCGGTACGCCGCGCATCAGCTCAAGCTCTGGCCCCGTGTCTCCTTGCCGGAGACCTCGCCCACACTGTTGTGGACGGGGAAGGTTGGCGATGCGTCGCGTTTCCGGGTCTGGGGTGCTCGTGCCTTTGTCCGCGATACCACCGCGGACAAGCTCTCCGCCCGCGCTGTTCCCTGTGTCTTCCTTGGCTTTGTCCCTGACGCGCCTGGTTGGCAGTTTTACCACCCCACCTCGCGCGGTGTCTTCCCCTCTCAGGACGTCACGTTCGACGAGTCGGTTCCCTTTTACCGTCTCTTCCCCTACCGCACTGCCCCTCTCCCCCCCCCGCCGCTCTTCCTCGCTCCAGGTGCTCCCCAGGTAGACCCCCTCCCCGCTCCCGGTCCTGCTCCTTCAGGTGTGTCTCAGGTAGACCCTCCTCCCTTGACTGCGCCGGTTGAGGTCACTGGTGACTCAGGTCCTGCTGAGGGTGGTCCTGCTCGGGGTGCTGCTTCTGGGGGTGCTGAGCCTGGGGGTGCTGAGCCTGGGGGTACTGAGCCTGGGGGTGCTGCACCTGGGGGCGCTGAGGCGTCTGGTGAGCAGTCTCCCTGGAGCGGCCGTCTCCGTAGTCGCTCCGCTGGTACCTCGCCGCTGCACTCTCGTCGTCGACTCCCTCTCTCCCCACAGCAGCTGCGTGAGTGGTACGTTGGCCTTCAGGGTCGCACTGCTGGAGCTAGGGGCCCTGCTGCGGGAGGCGCTGGAGCTGGTGACTCTGCTACTGGAGTTGTTTCTGCTGGAGGTTTTGGAGCTGCTGAGGGTGCTGGAGCTAGAGGTTCTAGAGCTGCTGAGGGTGCTGGCGCTGGAGGTTCTGGAGCTGCTACGGGTGCTGGCACGGAGGGTTCTGGGTCTGTTGTTGCGCGGTCTCCTTGGAGTAGCCGCCTTCGTGTGCGTGTGCCTCTCACCTCACAGCAGCTGCACGAATGGTACGGTCGTCGTCAGGGTCGCGCTTCTAGAGCTCGAGGCTCTGCCGCTGGAGGTACTTCTGCTGACGTCACTGGAGCTGGGAGTGGTGCTGGTCCCGGAGGTGCTCGTACTGGAGGTACTGGAGCTGCTAGGCTGGAGGTGCTGAGCTTGAGGGTGCTGCTGCTGGAGACACTGAGGCTGGAGACCCTGGGACTGGAGGTGCCGGTTCTGGGGGTGCTGCTGCTGGTGGAGCTGGTCCTGGAGGAGCTGGAGCTGAGGGTTCTGGAGCTGCTGGAGGTGCTGGGGCTGCTGGGGGTGCTGGAGCTGCTGGTGCTGGTAGCACTGCACAGCCGCACCTGTTCTTTGCTCCACCGTCTCCGTCGTCTCAGCCACCGTCTGACTCTGTGCTTCGCTAGGTTCTTAGTCTCCCTTCGTCTACTGGTCTTCCGTTACAGCCTGGCTCACCACTGCCTGCTCCTTCTCCTTACACTGAGCAGACAGAGGGTCTTACTGAGAGTCGTGAGCCTGCGTCGTGTCCTATCTCGCCTGTCCGTTCTGGTCGTTCCGGTCGTCGTGTTCCTCGTTCGTGTCAGCCGGCTGTCCCCGGCACCCACCTTGTAGTCCGTCGTCCTTCCTCTCCTCTGCAGAGTGTTCTCCTGCCGTCCCCTCCTGCGTCTTCTCTGCCTACTGTTCCTGAGCCTGAGTCTGACCGCGCTCGTGCTGCTCACCCTACTGTCACGCGTCTGCTAGCCACAGTTGTCACTGACCCGTCGTTTGAGTCTACTGCTGCGTCTGCCTTAGTCGCTGAGCTTGTTGACTTTGCTGCTGCCTGTCGTCTAGACTACGCCGCTAGTCTTGTTGCTGAGTCTGAGTCTGTCTGTCCTCCGTCCGTCGGGGGTGAGTGTGCTCTTGGCACGGACGTCCTTGAGGACTAGCAGGAGGACCTTGAGTGTCTTGCAGCCGCTGCGCCTCATCTCGTGTCCATGCTGCTTGCCCCTGAGGGAGACCCGGATGCTCCAGACATCCCGACCCCGCGCTCTTACGCTGAGGCGATCGTGGATGACTACTCCTCTCAGTGGCAGACAGCCATGGACGCAGAGATGGCATCCTGGAAGTCCACAGGCACGTACGTCGACGAGGTTCCCCCTCCTGGGGCGAACATCGTCAGTGGCATGTGGATTTTCAGGGTGAAGCGGCCGCCAGGTTCTCCGCCTGTCTTCAAGGCTCGTTACGTTGCTCGAGGTTTCAGTCAGCGAGAGGGAGTTGACTTCTTCCATACCTTCTCCCCCACCCCGAAGATGACCACTCTTCGGGTGCTGCTGCACGTTGCCGCTCAGCGTAACTACGAGCTTCACTCTCTTGACTTCAGCACAGCTTTCTTGCACGGCAGCCTGCACGAGGAGATCTGGCTGCGCCGCCCGCTTGGCTTCACTGGGTCGTTCCCTCCTGGTACCCAGTGGAGCCTCCGGCGGCCGGTCTACGGTCTCCGCCAGGTGCCACGTGAGTAGCACGACACACTGAGGACGACACTTGCGGCTCTTGGGTTTGCTCCGTCGACTGCTGACCCGTCGCTGTTTCTGCGCACCGACACTTCGCTATCGCCGTTCTACATCCTCGTGTACGTCGACGACTTGGTCTTTGCCACTGCTGACACTGAGGCTCTCACCCTGGTGAAGTCGGAGCTGCAGAAGAGACACACGTGCACAGACCTGGGTGAGCTGCGTAGTTACCTTGGCTTGCAGATCACCCGGGACAGAGCACGCCGCACCATCACCCTGACTCAGTCACACATGGTGCAGCAGGTCCTTCAGCGCTTCGGCTTCACCTGGTCCTCGGCACAGGCCACTCCTCTGGCTACAGGTCACTCGCTCTCAGCTCCACTTTCGGACGAGTCCGTAGAGCCGAGTGGTCCTTACCCAGAGCTAGTTGGCTGCCTCATGTACCTGATGACCTGCACTCGTCCTGACCTCGCGTACCCTCTTGGCCTTCTGGCTCGCTACGTGGCTCCTGGTCGGCATCGAAAGGTGCACATGGATGCTGCTAAGAGGGCACTGCGCTACTTGTGCAGTACATCGGGCATGGGGCTCGTGCTTCGAGGACGGGGCGACGTTGTCCTCACTGGTCAATCGGACGCTTCTTGGGTTGACGACCAGGCTACGCAGCGGTTGTCACAGGGTTACACCTTCAGCCTTGGCTTTGGTTCAGTTTCTTGGCGTTCTACACGCTCGTCTTCAATTCTCAGCTCCAGTTGTGAGGCTGAGATCTACGCCACAGCCATGGCTGCACAGGAGTTACGCTGGCTCACCTACTTGCTGACCGACTTGGGAGAGCGGCCTCGTTCTCCTCCAGTGCTGTACGTCGACAACAAGGCCGCCATTGCCTTGTGTCAGGAGCACAGACTGGAGCACAGAACGAAGCACATTGCTCTGCGTTACTTCTTGGCTCGAGAGTTGCAGCATCGTGGTCAGCTTCGTCTTGCACACGTGGCCACTCGGGCCAACACTGCTGATATATTCACCAAAGCACTTCCGTCTGGTGATCATCAGCGTTTCTGCACTTTGTTAGGCCTTGTGCCCACTTTTCCTCACTTGCTGTAGACTTTGCTTATACTGTGATCTATATATATTCCTGCATGCTTGCTCTGCTAAGTAGAGATCACTGTACTATTGTTGTTGCATATATACCTCTGCTTGTGAACTGGCCTTGTGGCCCTTTGCTTGTGCTCAGTGTGTGTGGTGACATTGTGATCCACCCTGAGCTTGCTTTGCTTCTCTTGACTGGTCTTGTGACCCCTTACTCTCCCCCACTTTGCCTATGGGGGTGTGTCAAATTATATGCCTATGTCATAATAGAATGTAGGCTTTAATGGGGTAGCTAATGTAGGGTATAGTTTTTTGTTACTTGTACCCAACTTTCTCGATAGTGCACCACCTTTTTCCCTTTACTCTCGACAATGAAGATGAAATCTCCTTACACTACCCCACTCCCCAAAGTGGACTCATTTACGATAGTGCGCGATATCTCTGAAATTGTGGCAGTGCAAATACTCGATGAGGACGGGGTGGTTCTCAATTTTATCCAGGGGCACCCAGTTGTCTTCGGTGGGTGTGCGGCCCTTCCTGCGAATCAGGAGCCCGATCCTATGGGCTCCACGTGGGTCACAGACTTGGTGGCTCAGTATCTTTTCATGTGTGATGGCGGGCTCTGTCATTGGTCGAGTCATGCTGGAGGGGCGGTTGCGTGGCAGTTGACTTGTTGACGAAACGTATGGGCGGAGGAGGCTGACGTGGAACGACGGACTGAAGTACCAGACAGCAAGTAGGAGGAGGTGGGTAGTGACAAGTGTGATCGTGAGGTTGATGCGAAGTGGCCCGCAATATTGCGGGCGTAGGTTTGGAGTGACGGGCAGGCGGAGGTCCAAAGTATCGAGTAACACGAGGTCGTCGGGCTGGTATCCGACGGATCGGCGGTGGCGATCGGCGTTGCGATTAGCGATAAATGTTTTTTTTCTTTTGTTTAATGGCGTCTGCTGCACGAGCAGGCCCCCAGAAGTCATCGAAATTTCGCTGATTTGCCTTAAAAACTCTGATTTTCCAGCCTTTTTTTGTTATAATGCTGAAAGTTCAGGTTTTTTTTTTATGTGAACTCTGAATGTTCAGGTTTTTTTTATAAGGGGAGGCTGTTTTTTCAGCTTTTTTTTTGCACTGTACTCTGATGCGTCATACTAGAAACGCGAACCAACGCTGAATTCGAGAACCCGAGATCTGCGGGGATTGCCGTGATCACCGCTCCATTTACATTATCGTTCTGTCAAGCCCGCCAGTACAGCGAATACAGCCAATATTTGGCGGGCAGCGACGTGGTGCGGCGCGGTTCGTTCCCCGTTGGCAATAGTGTCAGAATATTATGTTTCTCTAGTCTGCAGTGGGGTACTTTGTAGTGAGTACAACCCTGTTAGGGTTTTCTATATGTATCCCAATGTTTGCTAGTGAACTCATCCTCATTCTTTCGTCAATCATTCTCACAAATAGGTCACACAAACGTGAGTTGCCGATTGGTTGAGAAGGCAGCTTTCGACAGCGCACTCAACCCTCTTCTTGAACATGAACGTTCTGTACAGCCTCGTGCAGCCACACGTCACTGCACACACCAGCGCAGCGCTAGCTGCGCCTCGTAGATGCCGTGCATGGTAGGCAAAGGGGCACCCACAGGTTGGGGTTTCTTGATGTTCGAAGGGGCCATCATCTCCATCGCTTTCATGCACCCCGTACCAAGCCTCTTCCAGTCTGATTTCTGCGTGAGTGTCTGGGCTTCCTCATTTCTGCTCGGCACGCTCCCAGGCGAACATTATGGCTGTTCAGGAGGGCCTCGTGGCCGATGACGAGGACGACGATTGTGAGACCGCGCTCGAAGATGCTAGAACAGGGTTAGATCTACTGCTTAGGTCTCTAGCTCGCGATAAGGGGCCCCGTTCCCCACCTGTTGCTAAGTCAACCCCAGACAACCCTCCACCCGTCGACTTGAGCGAGGCTGATTCTATCGATGCAACGCCCCTCGAGCCTACTGTTGGGTCAGCTCCACACAACAACACAGTGACCCCCACTCCTAAGGATGTGGCACGCAACATCCGCCTGAAGCAAGCAACGCTCAGCTTCGGGAAGTCTTCTGCAACCACTGATGGCGACAACAACCGGGCTGGGCCGTCTAACCTGGAAAAGCCGCGGTGGAAACTCAACCTCGCTCAGCTCATTGACGATGTGTATGAGGATGCGTACGAGAAGTGGCTTGCGACGTGGTCGAGTCGGTTTCCTTGGCTGGTTCTAACTAAAACCGTGGCCGGTTTGCCTGCCTTTAAATGTAGTGTTTGTGCAGCTCACGCTGGTGATGCAGGCAAGTGCGGGAGGCGCGGCAAGGGGGCCATGGATGTTCAGACTCAAGCCTTTCGAAAGCACGCAGGAACTCAAAAGCACAAGCTGGCGATGGCGAAATACACCGCGCTTGTGGACGGCGGCAGCAGGCAACCACGCATCGATCAACACAGGGCGGCATGCGACGAGGATAAGCTGCGCGTCGTGGCCCTGCTGGACTCCTTGCTGTTCGTCAGCAAGTGTGACGCGCCCATTGGACTATGGGTGAAATTGGTGCGCTACCTGGCAGAGAAGGGTGTGAAGGGCTTCCCCAAGAAGGGTTACGGGACGTACTACACCACGTAAGCTCTTCGTTTTAGTCGCACAAACCTGGGATCTTGTTTCTATTTTTTTTTTTTCACCATGCGTGACCTTAACTGATAATGTTGTTGCCTTGTTATCCAGGTACGGTTTCGGGGAGCTTACACAAGCGATGGCAACCTGGCTGCAAACGACCCAGATCGCGCAAGTGCTGGCCAGCCCCTTCGTCGGGATCTCCGTCGACGAAAGCACCGACCGCTGCAACGGGAAGCATCTAATTCTCTACGTCACTTTCATTCGAGACGACAGCGTGGTCATCGAGTTCATGGCACTCCTGACCGTGGAGAAGGCAGATGCGGCATCGTTGTTGAGCCTCCTGCTGTCGCATGTACAGGCCGTCGGCATTGATCTCCGCCGGATTGCTGGGATCAGTACCGATGGGGCGAATGTCATGATGGGCTGCAAGTCGGGGCTTGTGACGCGCCTCCGCCTGCGCATACCTCACCTGGTGACCACACACTGCATCGCTCACAGGTAATGTCTTTTGCATTGTTGTTTCTTAATGATATTTCTAATGACTAGTTTTCTAACAACACTGTTTTTGTGTGCATGTACAGAGAGGCCCTTGCTGCGAAGGACGCTTCTGATGATATCCCAGACTTCAAGATTGTTGACAAGGTTATCCGGAACGTGGCAGAGCATCTCGGGCGTTCGGGGCCCTGGCACCAGCGCTTCCTCGGCCTCCAGGAGGTGTTCACGTCGACGTCCCTTGAGCTGCAGGGCATACATGCCGTGCGGTGGCTTTCGCGGGGAGACGCCGTCCTTCGGTTTCTAGCCGTCTTGCCAGCCGTCATTGTCATGCTCAAGGAGTATGACAAGAAAATGTTTGCCCTAGTGTCGAGCTACCGTTTCCATTTCCTCTTGAATTTCATCGCCGACGTGCTTGAGCAACTCAACATCCTCAACCGTGCGTTCCAGCACAAGGAGGTAAAGATGCTTTACAATCTGTTGTTACTTCGGTTTAGGGATCTCTACTGTAAGTGTTCTCTACTGACTCTTTTCCTCTGCCCCTCTGTGCCATCTATATCCTGTCTCTCCAGCTTGATTATGCTTCTCTCCATACACAGATCAAGCGGACTACCTTCCACATCGAGAGCCGCTACGTCGACTATGGGGACGACTTCGGTGGAGGCATGAGCGAGCGGCTCTCTCCATTCCTGACGCAACATGGGCCGGGAGGGACGAGGGAGATGACAGTTGCCGGCATCGACTCGGACGGAAGGCCGACGGAGTTCTCGTTCGTGCTTCAAGAGGACCCAATGGAGGAGTTCGGCGGGCGTGGAACTTACGATGGATGCGTCGACGTCTGTACGGCGTTCGCAGAGATGATCGTCAGCAACATCCACGGAAGATTAGGCGACTTGGAGTCGCTGTCAGGGTCGAGACTGTTCACGCCCGACGCTTGGCCTCTGGACCGTGGCGAGCGTCACGCGCGGTGTGTCGAGTGACTGGAGTCCTTGATCACGCTGTTCAAGGCTGAGCTGAACGACAACATCTTGCCAGGTAAGCCAGTTAATGATGTAACTAGCGTTCAAGCACTGATGACGTAATTGATTGCCCCGCCCCTCTCCCCTCCCCCCCCGACAGGTATCAACAAGCGCCGTGTTGTGAAGGAGCTGCGGATGTTCACATCCGTGCTTGCGTCAGCCCACAAGACCAAGCGAAGTTTCCATGCTGGCCTCACAGCTATGCTGAAGACACCAGACTGGCGGGATAACTACCCCAACCTGGTGCAGCTGTGGGTGGCCGTTGCAGTTCTCCTGCTCAGCACTGTTTGTCAGAATGTGATGTTTGTGTAGCCTGCAGTGGGGTACTCTATAGCGAGTACAGCCCGAATTAGGGTTTGCTATATGTACTGAACTGCATGCTAGTGAAATCCCTCTTTCCTGTTTCTTGTTTCTGCCTAGCATTTCAACATGCTATCAGAGCAGGTCGACCCTCCTGGGTCGATCCTGTGGGTGGGTCCCACCCGATGCTTCCACTGCTCTACTGCTTGTAGCGCGCCCCGGGCGCGTGCTGTTTCCTGCCTGCCGTGCGCTCCGAGGCGCGCGGCGGTTTTCTGCCCCATCAAACCGTCGCGTCGCCCCCCGTCGCCCGACGCGGCCAGCGCGACCTGCGCCAGGCCCGCGCGCGGCCCGTACGGGCTGCGCCAGGCCCGCGCGCGACCCGTACGGGCTGCGCCAAGCCCGCGCGCGGCCGGTACGGGCTGCGCCAGGCCCGCGCGCGGCCCGTACAGCCCGCGCGCGGCCGGTACGGGCTGCGCCAGGCCCGCGCGCGGCCCGTACGGCCTGCGCCAGCCCAGCGCGAGGCCCGTACGGGCTGCGCCAGGCCCGCGCGCGGCTCGGGCAGCTCGCGCGCGGTTCGTACGGGCTGCACCAGGCCCGTGAGCGGTCCCTCCTGTCTCCCCCCTTGCCGCACGCCGTCCCCCGAGCTCCTGACTGCGCCCCACCCCCGCTGCTGCCTGCGTTCCTGTTTTAGGGTTTGGGGGTGGAGGGTATGGGGGTGCCGGGTGTGTGCGCCGTCCCCTACTCCTCCTCCTCCTCCGTCTCCCGCTGCTGCAGCTGCCGCTGAGGGGGGTGGATGTGTTGGAGCCGTCGGAGTGGTACGAGGGGGGTGGTGTGTGAGTGGTGCTAGAGGTTCAATATGGGGAGTGTGAAAGGGGTGTGGGACAGTTGGGGGAGGTTGACCGGAGGTTGCCGTTGTGACGTCTGCAGCGCCAGTAGTCCGGGGGTTGAGTACTCCGGTAGCCCAGCGAGCCTGCTGCTGCCAGTCGCCCGTGGGTCTGTTGCTCCTGCTGCTGCTTAGCGCGGAGCCAGTTACTCCTGTAGTCCGGAGGTTGAGTGCTCCGGTAGCCACCGTGCGCGCCGTTCCTGTTGCCCGTGTGTCTGCGGCTTCACCCGTCGCCTTCTATCTTCACTCCTCTCACAGTCTCTCCTCCTCCTCACTTGCCCTCTGTGACTGCCTCTAGCCTTGCTTATCATTGTAAACTGTTGCTTTTTGTACTTGTGCTCAGAATGTGTGGTGACATTGTGATCCACCCTGAGCTTGTTTTCTGCTTTGCCTGCTTGTTGTTTTGATTGTACCCCACTTTGACTATGGGGGTGTGTCAGAATGTGATGTTTGTGTAGCCTGCAGTGGGGTACTCTATAGCAAGTACAGCCCGAATTAGGGTTTGCAATATGTACTGAACTGCATGCTAGTGAAATCCCTCTTTCCTGTTTCTTGTTTCTGCCTAGCATTTCAACACTGTTGAGTGCGAGCGCGGCTTCTCCAGGCAGAACATAATCAAGTCATGGCAACGGGGTTCACTGAAGGATGCAAGGCTGGGTGACCTCATGTGCATGAGCCCAATGAGCTACGAGCCAAACTGGGATGAGATTGTTGACATTTGGAGGAGCTACAAGAAGCGCAAGCCCCACAGCAATGCCCCTATCTTTGCAGGACAGCAGCAGAGCATGAAGGGAAAGGAGCAGTCAACAGATGCAGAGATGGTAGACCTAGATGATGTATTTGATGATGCTAGTGATGATGATGATGCTGATGATGAGACTGCTTGAAATGTTGTGCTTAGATTATTGAAGGTTCTACTATTCTATATATTGACTATGTTGCAAGAAAATAGGGCCTAGACCAAGATCTATGGTTCAGTAATACCAGTTATCAACATAATCAACCTAAAAAAAATTGTAACTCTAATTGTTCAGCCTGTACTGGTGGCAGTACACTGAAATTTCAGCCTTTTTATTTTTTTTTCGAAGTCTGATCAATCAGCCTAAAACTACGTCACAAGACCGACGAATCAGACAGGCCAAAAACGAATCTGAGGGCCTGTGCACGAGTCCAAACGCTTAGTGATGCGATTTGATTTCGGCAAATTGTTGCGCGTATGGGACGAGGTTGTCGGGGCTCGTGCTTGGATGACGGGGTCCAGTTGTCCTCACTAGACACGCAGACGCGTCTTGGGTTGACGACTTGGCTACGCAGCGGTCGTCACAGGGTTACACTTTCAGCCTTGGCTCCGGCTCTGTTTCTTGGCGGTCTACCCGCTCGTCTTCTGTTCTTAGTTCCAGTTGTGAGGCTGAGATCCACGCAGGGGCCATGGCTGAACAAGATTTACGCTGGCTCACCTACCTGCTGATTGACCTAGGAGAGCGGCCTCGTTCTGCTTCATTTCTGTCCGTAGACAACAAGGCCATGATTGCCTTGTGTCAGGAGCACAGACTGGAGCACAGAACGAAGCACATCGCTCTGCGTTACTTCCTTGCTCGAGATTTGCAGCAGCGTGGTCAGCTTCGTCTTGCTTACGTGGCCACTCGGGCCAACACCACTGATATATTCACCAAGGCACTTCAGCCTGGTGATCATCAGCGTTTCTGTACTGTTTAGGCCTTGTGTCTACTTTGCCTCACTTGCTCATGTCAGAGGTCCACTGGTGATCCCCGATTGATCCTAGGGAAGGGTTACAGGCTCGTTGTCCTGGGGGGTTATGGGCGCACTGACCCGCTACTTAACAAGCCCTTTTATCCCAATGATCTAGTGGTTGGGATTCTGACATGGTATCAGAGCGGTTTCGGGTTCGAATCCCAGTGTGTGCACTTCGGGCATCCCAGTGCGGGGGGGTGTCAGAGGTCCACTGGTGATCCCCAATTGATCCTAGGGAAGGGTTACAGGCTCGTTGTCCTGAGGGGTTATGGGCGCACTGATCCGCTACTTAGTACAGTAAGCCCTTTTATCCCAATGTTCTAGTGGTTGGGATTCTGACAGCTCACTGCGTGACTTTGCTTGTACTGTGATCTATATATATATCTGCATGTTTACACTTGCTAGGTTATGATCACTGTACTGTTTGTTCTTTTTTATACTCTGCATGTGAACTGGCCTTGTGGCCATTTGCTTGTGCTCAGAGTGTGTGGTGATTTTGTGATCCACGTTGAGCTTGCTTTGCTTTTTCTTGACTGGTCTTGGGACCACTTATTCTCCCCCACTTTGCCTATGGGGGTGTGTCAAAATGTTATAATACTTATATTGTGTAGGTGTCAGAGGTCCACTGGTGATCCCCGATTGATCCTAGTTAAGGGTTACAGGCTCGTTGTCCTGGGGGGTTATGGACGCACTGACCCGCTACTGAACAAGTCCTTTTATCCCAATGGTCTAGTGGTTGGGATTGTGACAGTAGGCTATAGTGGGGTAGTCCATAAGAAGTACAACCCAGCCATGGACGCAGAGATGGCATCCTGGAAATCCACAGGCACCTACATCGACCCAGTTCCCCCTCCAGGGGTGAACATAGTCGATGGCATGTAGATTTTCAGGGTGAAGCGGCCGCCGGATTCTCCGCCTGTCTTCAAGGCGCTTCACGTTGCACGAGGCTTCAGACAGCGGCAGAGGGTCGACTTCTTCCAGACCTTCTCCCCCACCCCGAAGATGACCACTCTTCGGGTGTTACTGCACGTTGCAGCACAGCGTGACTACGAGCTGTACTTCCTCGACTTCTCCACAGCTTTCTTGCAGGGCAGCGTTCACGAGGAGATATGGCTGCGCCCACCTGGCTTAATTGGGTAATTATTTTAGGGTACCCAGTGGAGCCTACGGCGGCCAGTCTACGGACTCCGCCAGGCGCCCCGCGAGCGGCACGACACACTAAGGACTACACTTGCGGCTCTTGGGTTTGCTCCTTCGTCTGCTGACCCATCACTGTTGCTGCGCACTGACACTTCTCTGCCGCCGTTCTACATCCTCGTGTATGTCGACGACTTGGTCTTTGCTACTGCTGACACTGAGCCACTGGCCGTTGTGAAGGTGGAGCTGCAGAAGAGACACACCTGCACTGACCTGGGTCAGCTGTGTAGCTATCTTGGCTTGCAGATCACCCGGGACAGAGCAACGCGCACCATCACTCTGACTCAGTCACACATGGTGCAACAAGTCCTTCAGCGTTTCCGCTTTCAGTTCTCCTCGCCACAGCCCACTTCTCTGCCTACTAGCCACTTGCTCTCAGCTCTACTTCAGACGAGTCCGTAGAGTCGAGTGGTCCGTATCCAGGCATTGTGCCTACTCTGCCTCACTTGCTTACCTCTTGGCTTTGCTATGTAATTCGATCTATATATATACCTGCATCCTTACTCTTGCTAGGTTGTGATCACTGTACTGTTTCTGCTATAATTACTTTGCATGTGAACTAGCCTTGTGGTCGCTTGCTTGTGCTCAGGCTGTGTGGTCGCTTGCTTGTGCTCAGGTTGCTTGATATCCACCCTGAGCTTTGTTTTGTTTCTTCTCTTGACCAGTTGCACCTGCTGTGGATCCAACTACACATGCTGCTCCGGTTGCCGTTGCTCCTGGTCCACCTGCTGCTGTTGCCGCGCAGCCGGTCGCGGCTGTCCTTGCTGCGCCAACCCTGGACGACGCCTTGGCGCAGCTCGAGCTCAAGTCCGCCACCGCTGGCGGTCAGGCCCGGCGATGGTGGCGGGGGCTGCCGTCCAGTCGACGCAGGTGGCGCCCCCACAGGCTCCGACTCGGCAGAAATTTCCCGATCGGAGGCGGCGTCCACAGTCTCCCAATCGCCGCCCCTCTCGTCTTCACTCCCCCTCACCGCGTAATGAACGGGAGTCATCGCAGCGCCAGCATGAGTCTCCTCGGTGCCGCCAGTCGCAGGCGAGCTGACCCGCCCACCGTGGCGGTCGCGGTGGCTGGAGGGGAGGTCGCGATCGTAGAGGTGGCGGGGCGTATGATGTGGCGGGGATATCCAGTAGATAGTGTCGGAGGCAGTGCGTGATGCCCATGCCGGCACGGCGAGCCAGAGCAGCTCGCAGCGGGTGGCACCGTCGCCAGCTCCTCCCCCTCCCGATGCGTGTCCTATAGTTGCTTTGTTGACGGATGCACCCTCCTGCTGCTCCGGCTGCCTCTGCCCCTACTCTTGGTGGGGAGGCAGCAAGTGCTCGCCTTCGGCTCCCCTGGGTCCCGCCGGTGGCAGGCATGGAATTCGTGGGCGCGGGAGGAGGAGTGGTGAGGGCGCAATATCCTCCCCTCGTCGCTGTTGATCCCGCTCCCTCTGCCGCTGATGATCCGCTCCCCTCCCGGACCCGACCCAGTTACCCTGTTTCCCGATCAGATTTTGGGTCGGGTCGAAGTCGGCCCGAAACCCAACCCGACCCAACTTTCACTGTCGTGTCGACCTGACTCGACCCGGCCGGGCTAGGATATTGAAGGTCCTGACCCGACCTGGGCAAAATCACGGGTCGGGTAGGGCCTCATGCCTAGTTCCGAAAAACAGATGCGTCAAACTCGGCGATGAACTTGCTGTGCGAGCAACGCCCAATCAGCTCCTTCAAAAAGTGGTGGCATGCGCACCACTGAACTCGCTTGCCGCGCAAGCAGAGAACGCTCGCTTGGACGCGAGAAACTTGCTGGTCAAACTGTCTGTAAGTGGATTCGACCGCTCCTATTGGTCGAGAAAATGACGCCCTTGAAGCCTCGATCGTAGGGTACTCACTTTTCCACTTCGGCTCCTCCTTTGAAAAAACTTGGCAGTAACATCCTAGAGGACAGGCAGTTCAAGCAAGCTTTCCTTGCATTTGCTGCTCCTCATCTTCGCGCCATGCTACTAGCCTTTGTGGGTGACCCAGACGATTTTAACATCCTGACCCCTCGCACCCATGTTGAGGGAATCTTGAGACTCTGAGCCCCTCCGTACATAGATTCATGGGCGAAGAGATGGCACTTTGGAGGTCCACATGCACATACGTCGACCCAGTTTCCCCTCCTGGGACGAAAATAATTGATGTCAAATAATTGAAGTGGCCTCTTCGAGTGCCACCAGTCTTTAAGGCACGCTATGTGGCAAGAGGCTTTGAGTCAGTGAGAAGGTTTTGACATCTTTCAGACCTTATCCCCCACCCCAAAGATGACGACTCTTCGGGTACTGCTGTAGATTGTGGCACATCATGGTTACGAGCTTCACTCGCTTGACTTTTCTTCAAGAAAACCGTGTACGAGCAAATCTTCCTTCGATACCCACCTACCTTCACTAGGTCCTTTCCTCCGAGGACTTAGTGGAGCCTTCGGGGGCACATCTAGTTTGCGTTAGGCTCCTCGTGAGTGGCACGACACTCTGTGCACTACTCTGGCGGACCTTCGCTTCTTCCCGTTTTCAGCTGGCCTGTCTCTCTTCATTCACTCAAACTCTTCCTGTTTCTATATCCTCATCTACCTCGACGTCCTTGTCGTTGCTACTCGAGACAAAGTCGCATGAGCCCCAGTGAAGGCCGATCTACCGAGGAAATACACTTGCATGAACTTAGGTGAGTTGCGGCACTATCTTGGCTTGTAGATTACTAGGGACAGAGCAGTGTGCACCGTCACTCCTATTCAGTCACACATGAACAGCAGATTCTCCAGCGCTTGGGGCTTTTGTTCCCCTCTGCACAGCCCACCCCTCTGCCAGTTGGTCATACGCTCTCGACCCCTGTCCCCGATGACCCTGTTGAGTCCAGTGGTCAATACGCTGAGCTGGTGAGGTGTCTCATGTACCTGATGAATGCACTCGCGCAAACCTTGCACATCCTCTCAGCATCCTTGTTGTCGAGACTGGGAGACATTGACCTGAGCACTGGCTGGCTGCTAAGAGGGTATTGCGCCATCAGTCTAGTGCATCGAGAGTGGGCTTGTGCTAGGAGGGCAACATCCAGTTGCACGCACAAGGCACATTGATGCGTGGTGGGCTGACGATATCGAAACTTCCAGGTTCTCTCAGAACTAGTGCTATAGTCTCGGCGCCAGAGTAGTCTCGTGAAGGTCCATTCATTCGTCATCGGCGCCACAATCTAGCTGTGAGAAATAGATATACATTGGTGCTATGGTTGCTCAGGAGATCCGCTGGTTATCGTTCTTGCTCACTGTTAGGTGATTCGCCTAGCTCTGCTCCGGTCCCATTTGCGGATAACAGTGCCATGATCCTCCTATGTGAGGACCCTAGACTGACGGGCAAAGCGAAGCACACCCAGTTGCGGTACTTCCTGCTGTGCGAGCTGCAGCAGCACGGCCAAGCACGCGTGGTACACTTGGTCTCAAGGGTAAACACCACTAATATCTTCACCAAGGCGCCCCTCCTTCGTTATCAGCAGTGGCTCTGCACAGCTTGGCGTTGTCCTAACAGTACCTCACTTGTTATGATCTTGGTCACTGTACACTGGACTTAATATATTCCTATACTCGTTGCCTGGTCTTTTTGCCATTTTTCTCAAAGGCTCGGCTTGTAGTACCACCCAAATTTGTTTCTTGGCACTGCCCCTTACCTAGCCTAGGGGGTGTGTCAAAGTACACATTCATATATTTGCTTGCTACATACACCAACCCTATACCGGTACATTCATTCTGACAATGTCTTGGTCTACTACGGTAACTAGCGATGACGATATTTTGGGAAAATCTTTATGTATATGAGCATCACAATACATCACAAACACAGCCAGCACAGCAGTCCTCATGCAGGTTGCGTTCCTACGTCGTGCCAACCACCGCATACAGGCCTTGATATGGCCAATCAGAGCCACGTGGTGAGTGATACGGGGTAGGAACGCACCCTCAAGCACAACAATGACTAGCCCGTTTAACAATGTGCTACCCTAAGCTGCCCCCACATGTGGAAGAACAGGAGTCACTGCCAACAGCTGGCACGCAGCGGGCAGCAGCAGCCCAATGAGCGGAGTGGAGGCGGATGGCCTGGTGGCAGCGGAGTCATGCTGCCTGCACTGCTGCCAGCGATGAGTAGTCGTATTGCTCTGATGTGGGCCATGGAGTGGGGGGTTCCGGGGGGGGAGGATGGATGAGCAGATAATACCGAGTGAGGCACGAGGAGAGGTAAGGTGAGGAGAGGAAAGGAGAGAAGAGACAAGGAGAGGAGAGGAGAGAACAGGTGAGGAGAGGAGGGGAAAGGAGATGAAAGGAGAGAGGGGATAGACGAAGAGAGGAGAGGAGAGGCGAGGCAAAGAGAGGAGCACACAGGAGACTAGAGGACTCAAGGTTCAGAGGTGCAACAAGGTACCAGCTCCACACACTCACAGCCGTGGGCACTCACAGCCCTGGGCACTCACAGCCGTGGGCACTCACAGCCCTGGGCACTCACAGCCGTGGGCACTCACAGCCGTGGGCACTCACAGCCCTGGGCACTCACAGCCCTGGGCACTCACAGCCCTGGGCACTCACAGCCCTGGGCACTCACAGCCCTGGGCACTCACAGCCCTGGGCACTCACTGCCCTGGGCACTCACTGGTGGCCTTGCTGCAGGAGGCGGAGCCGAGGGTGCCCCAATCAGAGGAGGAGACGCAGCCCCTGAGGCAGGCGACGGTGTAGGGCGCGGTGCTGCTGGCGTGGTAGTGGTAGAACGCCGGCTCGCCGCTGCTGCCGTCGCCCACGTGGCCCCCACACTCGTCCACCCCTGCCGGCAGCGCTCCTCCCGCTCCCCGCGGGCCGAAGAGCGGAATGCCGTCCGCCAGGAAGCCCAGCAAGGGGGAGTGCGAGGAGGGGGTGTCCTGCCAGAAGGACGCGCTGCCAGGGGGAGGGGGAGGGGGAGGGGAGGAGGGAGAGAAGTGAGGATGGATGGTTGGGATGCGCGGAATGGTACGAGGTGAATGGCATGAGGCAGTGGATGGCAGTGGATGGCAGTGGATGGCGCATGGAACATGGATGGCTATGGAAGGAGCAGAGGTTGCACGTGGAGAACGGGGGAGCAGGAGAACAAGGAAGCACAGAAACGGGGGAATGGGACGACACAATTGCAGAGCTGAAAGTCGGTGGAGCGAGAGGAGGAGATGGCAGAGGGGTTGGCGACGCCGGGAGCGACGTGGTAGTGGTACTGGCCCGAGGGCGTGGGGTGCCCCCCACATGCGTCAAACGTGGAACCCTCGTACTGCAGCGCGTCCCGACCCAGGGCGTCACACGCACTGCGCGGGGGAGAGGGAGAGGGAGAGATGGGTATGGGATATGAGGGCGTGAGGTGTGCAGGGAGAGTGATGAGGGCAGGGGCGAGCAGCAGAGCAGCATGGGGGCGTGGGCACGGGGAAGCATGGGCGGCACAGTGGGGAATGAGATGGTGCACAAAATCAAATGTCAGCCGGCCAAACTCCAAGTCCTTGTGAGGCCAGTACCCCCTTCTGTCATACCCGCCCTTGTGCTGCCCTTACCCTGTGCTACCCCTGCACCCTCCTTACCTGTAGAAGGGCACGCCGTTGAGCGTGAAGCCGATGGGCCCCATCTTGCAGACACCGTTGAGGGCGACGGGGATGGCGGAGGAGGCGAGCGTGGGGGCGAGCGGCACGGCGAAAGACAGCGCCTGCTGCACTGGCGAGTACAGGGTGGCCTGCACTCGCCATGCGTACCCCGGACACCCGTTGCTTGACATCACCCTGCCATCACAGGGCAGGGGGAGCAGAGCAAGGGGAAGCAGGGCAGGGGGGAGAGGGCAGGGGGGACACGGCAGGGCGAACAAGGCAGGAGGGCTAGGGTGAGGGAAAGGAGGAAGGGGGGCCAGAAAAACAGACATGAGCGGACGAAATGGCTTGAGCTGGCGTGCAGAGTGGCAGAGAAAAGGGGCGCACCTCTTGCCATTGCTGCTCGTGAGCTTGGCGCTCCTGCTGCTGCTGCTGTTGCCACACGCACTCCCATCCGATGACCCACTGCCACCCCCCATGCCTCCTCCGCCACCCATGCCTCCGCCGCCCGTGCCTCCGCCGCCCATGCCTCCCCCGCCCATTACCCCAGGACGACGCGGGACGAGGCGAGGCGAGGCGCCATCATGGCGGACGGTGCGGAACGCTAAAAGAATCGCGCGTATCTAGAAAAAAATCCGGGGAGTGTAGGTCGAACCTCGAAACGTCGAGTTGAATGCAAGGCGAATGCAAAGGAGGGAGGCGAATGCAAGAAGGCTGAGAGGCACCGCTGAGGAATGCTCCCAGCGAGGTGGCTATTTGTACTTCCCCTGCCATCGCCGCCGCTGCCATGCGCCCAAGACACTCGACGCGCGCGCATTAGGTCAATTGATGCGTTGGTTGACTACGGAAACAAGCAGTAGGATCTGGGAGTCAACACGAACCCAGTCAACGTTGAAAGGATGGGAACAGAACTGTTGACTGACGCTTTGGCGAAAGTCGGCGAGAGGGTCAGCGAGTCATCGCCCTCGGTGAATTTCATTTTTTCATGTGTGGTATTGTTACGGAAGCAATGTACAGTGTGGAGGTAGTGTTATGAGTGCAATTGAGTGAGCTAACTAAGATTGCACTATCTAAGCAAAACAGTACATTGAGAGAAGGAATGAGCGAATGTTATATAGCGAACTAGCGTGGTAACTGTAACGTGCGAGGTGCGTTATGGGCCTAGCGCCGAGGTTGGAAATTTTCGAGGCTAAGGACCGGAGAATGGTTTTCCAACCGAGCGGTGGGGTTGGGTCGCGATGTAGACAGTGGCGGAAACAGTAGTGAGGCGAGCGTCGCGAGTGGTAACAGTGCACTGTTGGGTACTGTTGGCGAAAACAGTCGTGTACACGGTAGGCAAGGGTGCGAAGTTATGAATGTCAAATTATAGTATGCCTATGTCATAATAGAATGTAGGCTTTAGTGGGGTAGCTAATGTAGGGTATAGTTTTTTGTTACTTGTACCCAACTTTCTCAATAGTGCACCACCTTTTTCCCTTTACTCTGGACATGGTATTAAGAGCAACATAGGTCCTTAGGACCGTTTTAGGACCGTTTTTCAGGGCCCACCAACCGTTTTCCGCCGGTTACCGAGTTACCCCGCCCCTTGCCTACACTGCCCTGCGTCGCGCAGCCCTCGCGCTCGCCTCTGCTGGCCCTCGTACAGCCCGCTAGCAGCCCGCCTGCTGCCTCGTCAGCCCCGCGCGTAGCCCGCTAGCTGCCTTGTCAGGCCCGCGCACAGCCCCGCAGCCCCCGCGCTGCCTTCTCCTGCCCCGCGCGTCGCTTCGCAGCCCTCGCGCTGCTTTCTACGGCCGCCGACGCGGCCTCGCCCTGCCGCTGTCGCGGCCCCACCCTGCCGCCGACGCGGCCCCGCCTGGCCTGCGCGCTGCCCCCCGTCGCCAGTCGCGGCGCCTGTGGGACCCGCACGCTGCCCTGCACCAGCTCCGCCGCCCCTGGTGCAGCCGCCCCTGGACCCTCGAGCAGCCGCCCCTGGACCCAGAGCAGCCGCCCCTGGCCCCTGCAGCAGCCGCCCCTGGAGCAGCCGCCCCTGGACCCCGAGCAGCCGCCCCTGGCCCCTGAAGCAGCCGCCCCTGGTGCAGCCGCCCCTGGACCCAGAGCAGCCGCCCCTGGCCCCTGAAGCAGCCGCCCCTGGTGCAGCCGCCCCTGGACCCAGAGCAGCCGCCCCTGGCCCCTGAAGCAGCCGCCCCTGGTGCAGCCGCCCCTGGACCCTCGAGCAGCCGCCTCTGGACCCAGAGCAGCCGCCCCTGGCCCCTGCAGCAGCCGCCCCTGGAGCAGCCGCCCCTGGACCCCGAGCAGCCGCCCCTGGTGCAGCCGCCCCTGGACCCAGAGCAGCCGCCCCTGGCCCCTGAAGCAGCCGCCCCTGGTGCAGCCGCCCCTGGACTCTCGAGCAGCCGCCCCTGGACCCAGAGCAGCCGCCCCTGGCCCCTGAAGCAGCCGCCCCTGGTGCAGCCGCCCCTGGACTCTCGAGCAGCCGCCCCTGGACCCAGAGCAGCCGCCCCTGGCCCCTGAAGCAGCCGCCCCTGGTGCAGCCGCCCCTGGACCCAGAGCAGCCGCCCCTGGCCCCTGAAGCAGCCGCCCCTGGTGCAGCCGCCCCTGGACCCTCGAGCAGCCGCCTCTGGACCCAGAGCAGCCGCCCCTGGCCCCTGCAGCAGCCGCCCCTGGAGCAGCCGCCCCTGGACCCCGAGCAGCCGCCCCTGGTGCAGCCGCCCCTGGACCCAGAGCAGCCGCCCCTGGCCCCTGAAGCAGCCGCCCCTGGTGCAGCCGCCCCTGGACTCTCGAGCAGCCGCCCCTGGACCCAGAGCAGCCGCCCCTGGCCCCTGAAGCAGCCGCCCCTGGTGCAGCCGCCCCTGGACCCAGAGCAGCCGCCCCTGGCCCCTGAAGCAGCCGCCCCTGGTGCAGCCGCCCCTGGACCCAGAGCAGCCGCCCCTGGCCCCTGAAGCAGCCGCCCCTGGTGCAGCCGCCCCTGGACCCTCGAGCAGCCGCCTCTGGACCCAGAGCAGCCGCCCCTGGCCCCTGCAGCAGCCGCCCCTGGAGCAGCCGCCCCTGGACCCCGAGCAGCCGCCCCTGGTGCAGCCGCCCCTGGACCCAGAGCAGCCGCCCCTGGCCCCTGAAGCAGCCGCCCCTGGTGCAGCCGCCCCTGGACTCTCGAGCAGCCGCCCCTGGACCCAGAGCAGCCGCCCCTGGCCCCTGAAGCAGCCGCCCCTGGTGCAGCCGCCCCTGGACCCAGAGCAGCCGCCCCTGGCCCCTGAAGCAGCCGCCCCTGGTGCAGCCGCCCCTGGACCCGCGACGCCGCCCCTGGACCCCGTGCAGCCGCCCGCCGAGCGCCGGCCCTGCTCGCCCGGCGAGCGCCTGCTCTTCCCGCCACTGGTGAGCACCTGCCTTGTTAGTGCGCTGCCGTGCCATCTGCCTGCCTGCCAGCCTGCCTGCTTGCCTGCCTGTCTGCCTGCCTGCCTGCCTGCCTGCCGCGCCTGCTCTGCTAGGCTACTGCTACTGCTACTGGCGGTGGCCAGATGCAGCTCCAGCAACGTCCACGCGAGTCTCCCACGCCCCAGCAGCTTCGTGAGTGGTATGCTAGTTGGGGTTGTGGCGGTAGCCGTCGTAGCTGTCGCTCTGGAGCTGGTCAGTTGGGAGCGTCTGGCAGTGGCCAGCTGCAGCTGCAGCGGCGTCCACGCGAAACACTTACGTCCCAGCAGCTTCACGAGTGGTACGCTCAGAGTAGAGGGTCTTTGAGTACCGTTCGCTGCCCGTACGTCATTCGCACAGGTGATCGGACGGGTCAGACTTGCAGGACGCTGAGTCACACCCAGTCCCGCTGCTTTGCCCGTCTGAGTGACGCCTGTCGTACCGAGTTTGGCGACGAGGCTGAGCTCCCCGACTGGGTGGAGCTGCTTGGGCAGAGGGTAGATATATTTGCTCTTGACTATGATGCTATCCTCACTGCCATGTATGCATTGCCTAATAGTGCTGACCGTACCTGTTACCTGTGCGTACCGCCTGACCCAGGTATACAGCCTGCTACTCTCGGTGCTGGTGAGGCTGCTGCTCTAGGTGCTAGTGCGTCTCCTGCTCTGGGTGCTGGTGAGGTTGCTGCTCCAGGTGCTGGTGAGTCTGCTCTCTTTGGTACTGCGCCTGCTGAGGCCTTGTACACCTTCACACTTGACTCGGGTGCTTCCCGCTCCTTCTTTCGCGACCGCACCACCCTCACGCCGCTCAGCCGGCCGGTTCTGTGAGATAATTGACAAGAAAGAGTGATTGAACTAGAAAGGAGAAGGGTACAAATAGAAAACACAAAAGTGTTGTACCCTCTAAGGACTACCCCACTACAGCCTAAACATACTATAGTAGATATAAGTTTGACACACCCCCATAGGCAAAGTGAGGGAGGACAAGGGGTCACAAGACCAGTCAAGAAAGACAAAGCAAGCTCAGGGTGGATCACAAAGTCACCACACAGTCTGAGCACAAGCAAAGGGCCATAAGGCCAGTTCACATGCAGAGTTATATAAAGGAAAGCAAACAATACAGTGAACACAACCTAGCAAGTGTAAGCATGCAGGTATAAGTATATAGAGTACAGTACAAGCAGAGTCAAGAAGTCAACAAGTGAGGCACAGTAGGTACAAGGCCTAACACAGTACAGAAACGCTGATGATCACAAGGCTGAAGTGCCTTGGTGAAAACATCAGCAGTGTTGGCCTGAGAGGCCACGTCCACGCTGCTGCAACTCTCGAGCAAGGAAGTAGCGCAGAGCAATGTGCTTCGTTCTGTGCTTCAGTCTGTGCTCCTGACACAAGGCCAGCATGGCCTTGTTGTCGACGTACAGAACTGGAGGAGAACGAGGCGCCTCTCCCAAGTCGGTCAGCAGGTAGGTAAGCCAGCGTAGCTCCTGTGCAGCCATGGCCCCAGCGTAGATCTCAGCCTCACAACTGGAGCTGAGAATAGAAGAAGAGCGGGTAGACCGCCAAGAGACAGAACCGGAGCCAAGACTGAAGGTGTAGCCCTGTGACGACCGCTGCGTAGCCAAGTCGTCAACCCAAGAAGCGTCAGCGTGACCAGTGAGAACAACTCGAGCCCGTCCTCCAAGCACGAGCCCCATGCCCGATGTACTGCACAAGTATCGGAACACCCTCTTCGCAGCATCCCAGTGCACCTTTCGGTGCCTGCCGGGAGCCACGTAGCGAGCCAGAAGGCTGAGAGGGTATGCGAGGTCAGGTCGTGTGCAAGTCATCAGGTACATGAGGCAGCCCACAAGCTCTGGATACGGGCCACTCGGCTCTACGGACTCGTCCGAAGGTGGAGCTGAGAGCGAGTGACCGGTAGGCAGAGGAGTGGACTGTGGCGAGGAGTAGGTGAAGCCGAAGCGCTGAAGGACCTGCTGCACCATGTGTGACTGAGTCAAGGTAATGGTGCGCTGTGCTCTGTCCCGGGTGATCCGCAAGCCAAGATAGCTTGTGAGCTCACCCAGGTCTGTGCACGTGTGTCTCTTCTGCAGCTCGCACTTCACGTGGGCGAGTGCCTCCGTGTCAGCAGTAGCAAAGACGAGGTCGTCTACGTACACGAGAACGTAGAACAGCGGCAGAGTAGCGTCAGTGCGTAGAAACAGAGAAGGGTCAGCAGTGGAAGGAGCAAAACCAAGAGCAGCAAGAGTCGTCCTGAGCGTGTCGTGCCACTCACCGGGCGCCTGGCGGAGACCGTAGACTGGCCGCCGGAGGCTCCACTGGGTACCAGCAGGAAACGACCCAGTGAAGCCAGGTGGGCGGCGCAGCCAGATCTCCTCGTGCAGGCTGCCCTGTAGGAAGGCTGTGCTGAAGTCAAGCGAGTGGAGCTCGTAGTCACGCTGAGCAGCAACGTGCAGCAGTACCCGAAGAGTGGTCATCTTCGGGGTAGGGGAGAAGGTCTGAAAGAAGTCAACTCCCTGTCGCTGACTGAAGCCACGTGCAACGTAACGCGCCTTGAAGGCAGGCGGAGAACCCGGCGGCCGCTTCACCCTGAAGATCCACATGCCACTGACGATGTTCGCCCCAGGTGGGGGAACCTCGTCTACGTAGGTGCCTGTGGACTTCCAGGAAGCCATCTCTGCGTCCATGGCTGCCTGCCACTGAGAGGAGTAGGGACCCTCTATCGCCTCTGCGTAAGAGCGCGGGGTCGGGATGTCTAGTGCATCCGGGTCTCCCTCAGGGGCCAGCAGCATGGACACGAGATGAGGTACAGAAGCAGCAAAGCACTCAAACTCCTCCTGTCTGTCCTCAAGGACGTCCGTGCCAAGAGCACACTCACCCCCGACGGACGGAGGACGGACAGACACAGACGCAGCAACCAGACTAGCAGCGTAGTCTAGGCGAAAGGCAGCAGCAAAGGCAACAAGCTCAGTAAGAAGAGCAGACGCAGCAGAGGACTCAAACAGAGGGTCAGTGACAGCAGTGGCCAGAAAGCGCGTGACAGCTGGACTAGTAGCACGAAGGGAGTCAAACTCCGGGTCCGGACCGGCAGGAAGAGAGGACGCGGGAGGAGACGGCAGAGGGACACGCTGTGGAGCAGTAGAAGGACGCAGAGTCATAGAGTGAGTGCCTGGGACAGGAGGGAGACGAGGGCGCAAAACACGGCCAGCGCGAACAGAACGGACAGGCGACGCAGCACGAGACGCAGGCTCACGACGCTCTGTAAGGCCTCCAGTCGGTCCAGAGTAAGGACCGGGCAGAGGAGAGGCCAACTGCAACTGTGACTGGGACCGGACAGGCGGCGGACTCAGGAAAGGAGGAGGACCAGGAGAAGGCGGTGAGCTAAGAACCTGCTGAAGGAGCGGAACGTAGTACGGCCGCGGCCGCGCAGCACCTCCAGAAATAGCAGAAACAGGACCGGTACCCTCAGCCTCAGGGTCTCCAGTCCCAGCAGCACCTCCAGCACCTCCAGTAGCTCCAGCAGCAGCAGCACCTCCAACAGCACCAGCACCAGCAGCACCTCTAGAAGCACCAGCAGCACCTCCAGCACCAGCAGCACCTCCAGCACCAGCAGCACCTCCAGCAGCACCAGCAGCACCTCCAGTAGCACCCGCGCCAGCAGCACCTCCAGAAGCCCCAGCAGCACCTCCAGCACCAGCAGTACCTCCAGCAGTACCAGCACCAGCAGCACCTCCAGAAGCCCCAGCAGTACCCCGACAGAGCCGAGAGTACCACTCTCGAAGCCGCTGTGGAGAGAGAGGCTCCCGCCGCGGTGGGACACCGAGAGCACCTCCAGACGAAGCACGCGCAGGCTCAGCACCCCCAGGCTCAGCACGCCCAGACTCAGCACCCCCAGTCCCCGCACCCGCAGGCCCAGCACCCCAAGACTCAGCACCTGAGTCGACAGCTACATCGACCGGCTCGACAGGGTCTACCTGGGACACACCTAAGGGGGCAGGACCTTGGGGGGGGAGGGGGTCTACCGGGGGAGTACCTGGGGCAAGGAAGAGCGGCGGGGGAGGGGGAGAGGCAGTGCAGTAGGGAAAGAGACGGTAGTACGACACCGACTCGTCAAACGTGGCGTCCTGAGAGGACAGAACACGACGCGAGGTGGGGTGGTAGAACTGCCACCCGGGTGCGTCAGGAGGGAAACCAAGGAAGACACAGGGAACGGCACGGGAGGACAGCTTGTCCGCAGTAGTATCGCGGACAAAAGCTCGAGATCCCCAGACACGGAACGCGGACGCATCGCCAACCTTCCCCGTCCACCACAGACTAGGTGTGGTCTCCGGCAAGGAGACACGAGGCTGAAGGTTGATCTGATGCGCTGCGTACTGAACCGCGAACGGCCACAGAAAATGGGGAGCAGCCGCATGGATCATGGACGTACGAGCGACGTCCATGACCATGCCAATGCGGCGCTCAGCAATCCCATTTTGCTGCGGGGAGGCCGGAAGCGTGAACGTCTGGCGGATGCCCTCAGAACGACAGAAGGCTCTCAGGAGGTCGGAGGAAAACTCCCCACCTCTGTCTGAGTGCAGACGCAGAACAGGAAGGTCTGAGCCGAAACTCTCATTAAGCTGGCGACGAGCACCGAGGATCCAGTCGATTAACACCTCAGGTACCTCACCCTTGCTGCGCAAGGGGAAGACTGTGGTGTAACGCGAGTAGTCGTCAACGACCAGCAGGAAGTAACGCTCGTTACCCTATCCACGGACGCGGGCTGGGCCCCACACGTCCATGTGAAGAGTCTGCAGAGGAGCCTCAGTCGGAGGGAACGAGGAGGAGTGAGGGGCGGCACGCTGCCGGCCCTCGACACAAGGAACACGGGTGGGGGCAGGCCCCGGAGGAAGGGGAGGGAGGGACCTGGGGAGACCAGAGACAAGGGCACGGGAGGCCATACCTCGAAGACTAGGCAGGGAGGGGTGACCAAGGCGGTGGTGCCAAAGGAGAGTCTCGTGCGACAGAGGACGACACGAGCAGGGGGCAGACGCAGGACTAGACCTGGACGCGGCAGCAAACACCTGACTAGACGCAGCTACCTGACCAGACGCAGAGACCGGAGGAGGGGCAGTAGTCAGTGTGTACAGACTCGACCCTGGCCGACGGGTGAACGTGGCCAGGTGGCGACCCGTCCGAGAGCAAGTGCAGTGGGTCACACGCTGACCTCCAGGGGTGAACTGGTCAACCCACGCGTCCTGGAGGTCAGCTCCACTCACCAAGTTCGTAGAGAACGAGGGGAGGTGGAGTCCCGACAGCAAGCCCGATGGGGCCGCAGGACACGGTAAAACTGTAGAGGAGTGTGCAAGGACTGGGCCCCCTGAGGGGTCAGCAAGGGAGACCGCTACAGGCTGGCTGAGCGGCGTGAGCGTGGTGCTGTCTCTAAAGAAAGAGCGCGAAGCACCAGAGTCAAGTGTGAAAGTGTGCAAGGCCTCAGTAGGTGCAGTACCAGAGAGAGTAGACGTACCAGCACCTGGAGCAGCAGACGCACTAGCACCTAGGGCAGCAGCCGCACTAGCACCTAGAGTAGCAGCCGCAGTGCCCGGGTCGGGCGGGACACTCAGGTAACAATCACCCTCAGTAATATCAGCAAGGGCATACATGGCAGCAAGGATAGCATCAAAATCTAGATCAAAGACAGGCACATTCTGCAGAAGCAGATCATGCCAGCGAGGGAGCTCAGCAGAGTCAGGAAACTGGGTACAACAAGCGTCAGTCAAGCGACCAAAGCAGCGCTGCGTGGTGTGTGGGAGCCCACACACCTCCCCACTACGAGGGCCGGTGCGAAGAACGTAAGCGCAGGGACCTGCACCCCCAGACCTCCCACGCCCAGCGTACCACTCACGAAGCTGCTGAACCGACGGGGTCTCACTGGAGCGCGGCTGCTGCTGACGCTGGCTACCACCAGTGCCTCCACGCTGCGCGGCTGTACCTCGACCAGCACCACCGCCGCCGCCACCTCCACCACCGCTGCCGCTGCCTACACCACCTCCGCCGCTGCCTCCACCACCTATGCCGCTGCCTCCACCACCTCCACTGCCGCCACTGAAGCCCCCACTCCCGGAGCCACCCCCACCTCCACCGCCACCCCCTACTCCTCCGCCACCACCCCCGCCGCCGCCCCCTTCACCACCTCTGCTCCCCTTGCCCTTGCCAGTGCGGCATCGCCCACTAGGGGCAGACGCAGCGCCAACCTCCTCAGTGCCAACGAGGTCGACAGCAGCAGCAGAAGCAACAGAGGGGAGAAGGGGGACAGGGGAACACCCCTCAAAGAAAGGGGTGCGACGGTCGCCGCGAGAAGCACCTACAGCTAAGATACTCTTCTCAGCTGCAGTAAGGCGCTCCTCTAGCAGGTCGACAGTCAGCTCGGTGGGGCAAAGGGAGAGGAAGTGATCCCTGACTGAGGAAAGTGAGTCAGGGAGGCGGGTGACTAGGTAGTAAAGGGTGATGTACATGGGGGGAGGGTTCTTGGCACAGAACTCAGTGGGAAGGGCAGCACGGTAGCGGGCGTCACTAGTGCGAAGGTGAGCAACTAGGTCAGCAACTGTGGCAAAGGCGGCAAGGTCAGGGAAAAGGTACGGCAGCATGAGGCGGCTGAGTGCAGCAGTGAAAGGGGAGGAGTAGCGTGCAACTACAGCGTCGTACAAAGACTGAGCAGTCTTGTACTGGCCAAAGTGTGCGCGCTCAGCAGGCGGCAGGTGACTACGAACAGCAAGACGAGCAACAGCGTCACGAGTGGTCCACTGAGAGCGAACAGTACTGTCAGCATCAGCAGCAGGGGCAGTAGAGGCGCCAGACGTGAGATCGAACAGTGAGAGACCATCCTTGCTATCGCACTGTAGGAAAAGCTGCAGATCATCTAGCCAGACCTCAAAGTCAACAGCTCGACCCTCAGCATCAAAGGTAAGAACATTGAGACTAGCCATGACAGGAGAAGCAGCAGGCTAGCAGCAGCAGCAGCGCAACTTGGCTAAGCAGGCTAGGCAGGGCAGCGCAGCTCGGCAGGGCGGCGCGGCTCGGCAGCGCGGCGCTCTTACCAGGGGCGAAGCCGGGGCAGGGCCGGGGTAGGGCCGGGGCCGGGCCGCAAAAGATCAGGGGCCGGGTTGGGGCAAGGCCGCGACAGTTCAGGAGCAGGGCAGGGGAAGGGCCGGGGCAGGGCCGGGGCAGAGCCGGGGCAGGGCCGGGGCAGGGTCGGAGCAGGGCCGGGGCAGGGCCGGGGCAGGGCCGGGGCAGGGCCGGGGCAGGGCCGGGGCAGGGCCGGGGCAGGGCTGGGGCAGAGCCGGGGTAGGGCCGGGGCAGTTTCGGGGCAGGGCCGGGGCAGGGCCGGGGCAGAGCCGGGGCAGGGCCGGGGCAGGGTCGGAGCAGGGCCGGGACAGGGCCGGGGCGAGGCCGCGATAGGTCCGGGGCAGGGCCGGGGCCAGGCCGCAGCAGTGCAGGAGCAGGGCAGGGGCAGGGCAGGGGCAGGGTAGGGGCAGAGCCGGGGCCGGGTCGGAGCAGGGCCGTAGAAGGGGCCGGGACAGGGCTGCGACAGGGCCGCAGCAGGGCCGCGACAGGTTGGGGTAGGGCCGGGGCAGGGCCGGAACAGGGCCGCAACAGGGTGGGTGGGGGCCTGACGGGGCCTTACGGGGCCTGACGGGGCCTGACGGGGCCGCTAACGGGGCCTGACTGGGCCTTACGAGGCCTGACGAGGCCTGATGGGGCCGCTAACGGGGCCGTAAACGGGGCCTGACGGGGCCTTACGGGGCCTTACGGGGCCGTAAACGAGGCCGGACGGGGCCTTACGGGGCTTTACGGGGCCTTAAGCGGGGCCGTAAACGGGGCCTTACGGGACCTAACGGGGCCTTACAGGGCCTTACGGGGCCGTAAACGGGGCTGACGGGGCCTTACGGGGCCTTAAGCGGGGCCGTAAACGGGGCCTTACGAGGCCTAACGGGGCCTTACGGGGCCGTAAACGGGGCCGACGGGGCCTTACGGGGCCTTAAGCGGGGCCGTAAACGAGGCCTTACGGGACCGAACGGGGCCTTACAGGGCCTTACGGGGCCGTAAACGGGGCCGACGGGGCCTGACGGGGCCATAAACGGGGCCGACGGGGCATTACGGGGCCTTACGGGGCCTTAAGCGGGGCCGTAAACGGGGCCTTACGGGACCTAACGGGGCCTTACGGGGCCGTAAATGGGGCCGTCGGGGCCTTAAGGGGCCGTATGGGGCGGTAAGCGGGGCCGTAAATGGGGCCTTACGGGGCCTTAAGGGTAGGCGCGACGCGCGCGTCAGGAAGGTAAGAAGGATTTCAGTGGTGGGCCCTGTAAAAAAAAAAACTCGAAACTAGCTCTATACCATGTGAGATAATTGACAAGAAAGAGTGATTGAACTAGAAAGGAGAAGGGTACAAATAGAAAACACAAAAGTGTTGTACCCTCTAAGGACTACCCCACTACAGCCTCAACAGACTATAGTAGATATAAGTTTGACAGGTTCCAGTCTCCCTGGCAGACCCCTCTGGGGGTCCAGTCCTTGCGCACTCCTCCACGGTCCTGCCGTGTCCGGCGGTCCCGTCTGGCTCCCTGTCGGGTCTTCACCTCCCCTCGTTCTCTACGAACTTGGTGAGTGGTGCTGACCTCCAGGACCAGTGGGTTGTCCAGTTCACTCCTGGAGATCAGCGCGTGACCCACTGTACGTGCTCCCGGACGGGCCGGCACCTGGCCACGTTTACCCGTGCGCCTGGCTCGAGTTTGTACACACTGACTATTGTGTCCCCTCAGGCCGCTGCGTCTGCATCAGGTCAGCTAGCGGTCCCCTGTTCGTGTCGCGCTTTGTCGCACCAGGCCCTCCTTTGGCACCACCGCCTTGGTCACCCCTCGGTGCAGCGCCTTCGTAGCATGCACCGCCGTGTCCTTGTCTCTGGTCTTCCCAGGGTTCTCCCTCCCCTCCCACCCTCGCCTGCTCCTCCCTGTCTTCCCTGTGTCGAGGGGCGGCAGCGCGCCGCTCCTCACTCCTCCTCGTTCCCTCCCACAGAGGCTCCCCTGCAGACTCTCCACCTGGACGTGTGGGGCCCAGCCCGCGTCCGTGGACAGGGCCACGAGCGGTACTTCCTGCTGGTCGTCGACGACTACACGCGTTACACCACGGTCTTCCCCTTGCGCACCAAGGGTGAGGTCCCTGATGTTTTGATCCCTTGGATCCGCGCTGCTCGTCTCCAGCTCCGCGAGCGGTTCGGCTCGGAGTTTCCCGTCCTACGTCTGCACTCTGACAGAGGTGGGGAGTTTTCCTCCGACCTCTTAGCAGCCTTCTGTGCGGAGCACGGCATCCGCCAGACGTTCACGCTTCCGGCCTCTCCGCAGCAGAATGGGGTTGCTGAGCGTCGCATTGGCTTAGTCATGGAGGTCGCTCGTACCTCCATGATCCATGCGGCTGCCCCCCATTTTCTGTGGCCGTTTGCAGTCCGGTACGCCGCACATCAGCTCAAGCTCTGGCCCCGTGTCTCCTTGCCGGAGACCTCGCCCACACTGTTGTGGACGGGGAAGGTTGGCGATGCGTCGCGTTTCCGGGTCTGGGGTGCTCGTGCCTTTGTCCGCGATACCACCGCGGACAAGCTCTCCGCCCGCGCTGTTCCCTGTGTCTTCCTTGGCTTTGTCCCTGACGCGCCTGGTTGGCAGTTTTACCACCCCACCTCGCGCGGTGTCTTCCCCTCTCAGGACGTCACGTTCGACGAGTCGGTTCCCTTTTACCGTCTCTTCCCCTACCGCACTGCCCCTCTCCCCCCCCCGCCGCTCTTCCTCGCTCCAGGTGCTCCCCAGGTAGACCCCCTCCCCGCTCCCGGTCCTGCTCCTTCAGGTGTGTCTCAGGTAGACCCTCCTCCCTTGACTGCGCCGGTTGAGGTCACTGGTGACTCAGGTCCTGCTGAGGGTGGTCCTGCTCGGGGTGCTGCTTCTGGGGGTGCTGAGCCTGGGGGTGCTGAGCCTGGGGGTACTGAGCCTGGGGGTGCTGCACCTGGGGGCGCTGAGGCGTCTGGTGAGCAGTCTCCCTGGAGCGGCCGTCTCCGTAGTCGCTCCGCTGGTACCTCGCCGCTGCACTCTCGTCGTCGACTCCCTCTCTCCCCACAGCAGCTGCGTGAGTGGTACGTTGGCCTTCAGGGTCGCACTGCTGGAGCTAGGGGCCCTGCTGCGGGAGGCGCTGGAGCTGGTGACTCTGCTACTGGAGTTGTTTCTGCTGGAGGTTTTGGAGCTGCTGAGGGTGCTGGAGCTAGAGGTTCTAGAGCTGCTGAGGGTGCTGGCGCTGGAGGTTCTGGAGCTGCTACGGGTGCTGGCACGGAGGGTTCTGGGTCTGTTGTTGCGCGGTCTCCTTGGAGTAGCCGCCTTCGTGTGCGTGTGCCTCTCACCTCACAGCAGCTACGGTCGTCGTCAGGGTCGCGCTTCTAGAGCTCGGGGCTCTGCCGCTGGAGGTACTTCTGCTGACGTCACTGGAGCTGGGAGTGGTGCTGGTCCCGGAGGTGCTCGTACTGGAGGTACTGGAGCTGCTAGGCTGGAGGTGCTGAGCTTGAGGGTGCTGCTGCTGGAGACACTGAGGCTGGAGACCCTGGGACTGGAGGTGCCGGTTCTGGGGGTGCTGCTGCTGGTGGAGCTGGTCCTGGAGGAGCTGGAGCTGAGGGTTCTGGAGCTGCTGGAGGTGCTGGGGCTGCTGGGGGTGCTGGAGCTGCTGGTGCTGGTAGCACTGCACAGCCGCACCTGTTCTTTGCTCCACCGTCTCCGTCGTCTCAGCCACCGTCTGACTCTGTGCTTCGCTAGGTTCTTAGTCTCCCTTCGTCTACTGGTCTTCCGTTACAGCCTGGCTCACCACTGCCTGCTCCTTCTCCTTACACTGAGCAGACAGAGGGTCTTACTGAGAGTCGTGAGCCTGCGTCGTGTCCTATCTCGCCTGTCCGTTCTGGTCGTTCCGGTCGTCGTGTTCCTCGTTCGTGTCAGCCGGCTGTCCCCGGCACCCACCTTGTAGTCCGTCGTCCTTCCTCTCCTCTGCAGAGTGTTCTCCTGCCGTCCCCTCCTGCGTCTTCTCTGCCTACTGTTCCTGAGCCTGAGTCTGACCGCGCTCGTGCTGCTCACCCTACTGTCACGCGTCTGCTAGCCACAGTTGTCACTGACCCGTCGTTTGAGTCTACTGCTGCGTCTGCCTTAGTCGCTGAGCTTGTTGACTTTGCTGCTGCCTGTCGTCTAGACTACGCCGCTAGTCTTGTTGCTGAGTCTGAGTCTGTCTGTCCTCCGTCCGTCGGGGGTGAGTGTGCTCTTGGCACGGACGTCCTTGAGGACTAGCAGGAGGACCTTGAGTGTCTTGCAGCCGCTGCGCCTCATCTCGTGTCCATGCTGCTTGCCCCTGAGGGAGACCCGGATGCTCCAGACATCCCGACCCCGCGCTCTTACGCTGAGGCGATCGTGGATGACTACTCCTCTCAGTGGCAGACAGCCATGGACGCAGAGATGGCATCCTGGAAGTCCACAGGCACGTACGTCGACGAGGTTCCCCCTCCTGGGGCGAACATCGTCAGTGGCATGTGGATTTTCAGGGTGAAGCGGCCGCCAGGTTCTCCGCCTGTCTTCAAGGCTCGTTACGTTGCTCGAGGTTTCAGTCAGCGAGAGGGAGTTGACTTCTTCCATACCTTCTCCCCCACCCCGAAGATGACCACTCTTCGGGTGCTGCTGCACGTTGCCGCTCAGCGTAACTACGAGCTTCACTCTCTTGACTTCAGCACAGCTTTCTTGCACGGCAGCCTGCACGAGGAGATCTGGCTGCGCCGCCCGCTTGGCTTCACTGGGTCGTTCCCTCCTGGTACCCAGTGGAGCCTCCGGCGGCCGGTCTACGGTCTCCGCCAGGTGCCACGTGAGTAGCACGACACACTGAGGACGACACTTGCGGCTCTTGGGTTTGCTCCGTCGACTGCTGACCCGTCGCTGTTTCTGCGCACCGACACTTCGCTATCGCCGTTCTACATCCTCGTGTACGTCGACGACTTGGTCTTTGCCACTGCTGACACTGAGGCTCTCACCCTGGTGAAGTCGGAGCTGCAGAAGAGACACACGTGCACAGACCTGGGTGAGCTGCGTAGTTACCTTGGCTTGCAGATCACCCGGGACAGAGCACGCCGCACCATCACCCTGACTCAGTCACACATGGTGCAGCAGGTCCTTCAGCGCTTCGGCTTCACCTGGTCCTCGGCACAGGCCACTCCTCTGGCTACAGGTCACTCGCTCTCAGCTCCACTTTCGGACGAGTCCGTAGAGCCGAGTGGTCCTTACCCAGAGCTAGTTGGCTGCCTCATGTACCTGATGACCTGCACTCGTCCTGACCTCGCGTACCCTCTTGGCCTTCTGGCTCGCTACGTGGCTCCTGGTCGGCATCGAAAGGTGCACATGGATGCTGCTAAGAGGGCACTGCGCTACTTGTGCAGTACATCGGGCATGGGGCTCGTGCTTCGAGGACGGGGCGACGTTGTCCTCACTGGTCACTCGGACGCTTCTTGGGTTGACGACCAGGCTACGCAGCGGTTGTCACAGGGTTACACCTTCAGCCTTGGCTTTGGTTCAGTTTCTTGGCGTTCTACACGCTCGTCTTCAATTCTCAGCTCCAGTTGTGAGGCTGAGATCTACGCCACAGCCATGGCTGCACAGGAGTTACGCTGGCTCACCTACTTGCTGACCGACTTGGGAGAGCGGCCTCGTTCTCCTCCAGTGCTGTACGTCGACAACAAGGCCGCCATTGCCTTGTGTCAGGAGCACAGACTGGAGCACAGAACGAAGCACATTGCTCTGCGTTACTTCTTGGCTCGAGAGTTGCAGCATCGTGGTCAGCTTCGTCTTGCACACGTGGCCACTCGGGCCAACACTGCTGATATATTCACCAAAGCACTTCCGTCTGGTGATCATCAGCGTTTCTGCACTTTGTTAGGCCTTGTGCCCACTTTTCCTCACTTGCTGTAGACTTTGCTTATACTGTGATCTATATATATTCCTGCATGCTTGCTCTGCTAAGTAGAGATCACTGTACTATTGTTGTTGCATATATACCTCTGCTTGTGAACTGGCCTTGTGGCCCTTTGCTTGTGCTCAGTGTGTGTGGTGACGTTGTGATCCACCCTGAGCTTGCTTTGCTTCTCTTGACTGGTCTTGTGACCCCTTACTCTCCCCCACTTTGCCTATGGGGGTGTGTCAAATTATATGCCTATGTCATAATAGAATGTAGGCTTTAATGGGGTAGCTAATGTAGGGTATAGTTTTTTGTTACTTGTACCCAACTTTCTCGATAGTGCACCACCTTTTTCCCTTTACTCTCGACAATGAAGATGAAATCTCCTTACACTACCCCACTCCCCAAAGTGGACTCATTTACGATAGTGCGCGATATCTCTGAAATTGTGGCAGTGCAAATACTCGATGAGGACGGGGTGGTTCTCAATTTTATCCAGGGGCACCCAGTTGTCTTCGGTGGGTGTGCGGCCCTTCCTGCGAATCAGGAGCCCGATCCTATGGGCTCCACGTGGGTCACAGACTTGGTGGCTCAGTATCTTTTCATGTGTGATGGCGGGCTCTGTCATTGGTCGAGTCATGCTGGAGGGGCGGTTGCGTGGCAGTTGACTTGTTGACGAAACGTATGGGCGGAGGAGGCTGACGTGGAACGACGGACTGAAGTACCAGACAGCAAGTAGGAGGAGGTGGGTAGTGACAAGTGTGATCGTGAGGTTGATGCGAAGTGGCCCGCAATATTGCGGGCGTAGGTTTGGAGTGACGGGCAGGCGGAGGTCCAGAGTATCGAGTAACACGAGGTCGTCGGGCTGGTATCCGACGGATCGGCGGTGGCGATCGGCGTTGCGATTAGCGATAAATGTTTTTTTTCTTTTGTTTAATGGCGTCTGCTGCACGAGCAGGCCCCCAGAAGTCATCGAAATTTCGCTGATTTGCCTTAAAAACTCTGATTTTCCAGCCTTTTTTTGTTATAATGCTGAAAGTTCAGGTTTTTTTTTTATGTGAACTCTGAATGTTCAGGTTTTTTTTAATAAGGGGAGGCTGTTTTTTCAGCTTTTTTTTTGCACTGTACTCTGATGCGTCATACTAGAAACGCGAACCAACGCTGAATTCGAGAACCCGAGATCTGCGGGGATTGCCGTGATCACCGCTCCATTTACATTATCGTTCTGTCAAGCCCGCCAGTACAGCGAATACAGCCAATATTTGGCGGGCAGCGACGTGGTGCGGCGCGGTTCGTTCCCCGTTGGCAATAGTGTCAGAATATTATGTTTCTCTAGTCTGCAGTGGGGTACTTTGTAGTGAGTACAACCCTGTTAGGGTTTTCTATATGTATCCCAATGTTTGCTAGTGAACTCATCCTCATTCTTTCGTCAATCATTCTCACAAATAGGTCACACAAACGTGAGTTGCCGATTGGTTGAGAAGGCAGCTTTCGACAGCGCACTCAACCCTCTTCTTGAACATGAACGTTCTGTACAGCCTCGTGCAGCCACACGTCACTGCACACACCAGCGCAGCGCTAGCTGCGCCTCGTAGATGCCGTGCATGGTAGGCAAAGGGGCACCCACAGGTTGGGGTTTCTTGATGTTCGAAGGGGCCATCATCTCCATCGCTTTCATGCACCCCGTACCAAGCCTCTTCCAGTCTGATTTCTGCGTGAGTGTCTGGGCTTCCTCATTTCTGCTCGGCACGCTCCCAGGCAAACATTATGGCTGTTCAAGAGGGCCTCGTGGCCGATGACGAGGACGACGATTGTGAGACCGCGCTCGAAGATGCTAGAACAGGGTTAGATCTACTGCTTAGGTCTCTAGCTCGCGATAAGGGGCCCCGTTCCCCACCTGTTGCTAAGTCAACCCCAGACAACCCTCCACCCGTCGACTTGAGCGAGGCTGATTCTATCGATGCAACGCCCCTCGAGCCTACTGTTGGGTCAGCTCCACACAACAACACAGTGACCCCCACTCCTAAGGATGTGGCACGCAACATCCGCCTGAAGCAAGCAACGCTCAGCTTCGGGAAGTCTTCTGCAACCACTGATGGCGACAACAACCGGGCTGGGCCGTCTAACCTGGAAAAGCCGCGGTGGAAACTCAACCTCGCTCAGCTCATTGACGATGTGTATGAGGATGCGTACGAGAAGTGGCTTGCGACGTGGTCGAGTCGGTTTCCTTGGCTGGTTCTAACTAAAACCGTGGCCGGTTTGCCTGCCTTTAAATGTAGTGTTTGTGCAGCTCACGCTGGTGATGCAGGCAAGTGCGGGAGGCGCGGCAAGGGGGCCATGGATGTTCAGACTCAAGCCTTTCGAAAGCACGCAGGAACTCAAAAGCACAAGCTGGCGATGGCGAAATACACCGCGCTTGTGGACGGCGGCAGCAGGCAACCACGCATCGATCAACACAGGGCGGCATGCGACGAGGATAAGCTGCGCGTCGTGGCCCTGCTGGACTCCTTGCTGTTCGTCAGCAAGTGTGACGCGCCCATGGGACTATGGGTGAAATTGGTGCGCTACCTGGCAGAGAAGGGTGTGAAGGGCTTCCCCAAGAAGGGTTACGGGACGTACTACACCACGTAAGCTCTTCGTTTTAGTCGCACAAACCTGGGATCTTGTTTCTATTTTTTTTTTTCACCATGCGTGACCTTAACTGATAATGTTGTTGCCTTGTTATCCAGGTACGGTTTCGGGGAGCTTACACAAGCGATGGCAACCTGGCTGCAAACGACCCAGATCGCGCAAGTGCTGGCCAGCCCCTTCGTCGGGATCTCCGTCGACGAAAGCACCGACCGCTGCAACGGGAAGCATCTAATTCTCTACGTCACTTTCATTCGAGACGACAGCATGGTCATCGAGTTCATGGCACTCCTGACCGTGGAGAAGGCAGATGCGGCATCGTTGTTGAGCCTCCTGCTGTCGCATGTACAGGCCGTCGGCATTGATCTCCGCCGGATTGCTGGGATCAGTACCGATGGGGCGAATGTCATGATGGGCTGCAAGTCGGGGCTTGTGACGCGCCTCCGCCTGCGCATACCTCACCTGGTGACCACACACTGCATCGCTCACAGGTAATGTCTTTTGCATTGTTGTTTCTTAATGATATTTCTAATGACTAGTTTTCTAACAACACTGTTTTTGTGTGCATGTACAGAGAGGCCCTTGCTGCGAAGGACGCTTCTGATGATATCCCAGACTTCAAGATTGTTGACAAGGTTATCCGGAACGTGGCAGAGCATCTCGGGCGTTCGGGGCCCTGGCACCAGCGCTTCCTCGGCCTCCAGGAGGTGTTCACGTCGACGTCCCTTGAGCTGCAGGGCATACATGCCGTGCGGTGGCTTTCGCGGGGAGACGCCGTCCTTCGGTTTCTAGCCGTCTTGCCAGCCGTCATTGTCATGCTCAAGGAGTATGACAAGAAAATGTTTGCCCTAGTGTCGAGCTACCGTTTCCATTTCCTCTTGAATTTCATCGCCGACGTGCTTGAGCAACTCAACATCCTCAACCGTGCGTTCCAGCACAAGGAGGTAAAGATGCTTTACAATCTGTTGTTACTTCGGTTTAGGGATCTCTACTGTAAGTGTTCTCTACTGACTCTTTTCCTCTGCCCCTCTGTGCCATCTATATCCTGTCTCTCCAGCTTGATTATGCTTCTCTCCATGCACAGATCAAGCGGACTACCTTCCACATCGAGAGCCGCTACGTCGACTATGGGGACGACTTCGGTGGAGGCATGAGCGAGCGGCTCTCTCCATTCCTGACGCAACATGGGCCGGGAGGGACGAGGGAGATGACAGTTGCCGGCATCGACTCGGACGGAAGGCCGACGGAGTTCTCGTTCGTGCTTCAAGAGGACCCAATGGAGGAGTTCGGCGGGCGTGGAACTTACGACGGATGCGTCGACGTCTGTACGGCGTTCGCAGAGATGATCGTCAGCAACATCCACGGAAGATTAGGCGACTTGGAGTCGCTGTCAGGGTCGAGACTGTTCACGCCTGACGCTTGGCCTCTGGACCGTGGCGAGCGTCACGCGCGGTGTGTCGAGTGACTGGAGTCCTTGATCACGCTGTTCAAGGCTGAGCTGAACGACAACATCTTGCCAGGTAAGCCAGTTAATGATGTAACTAGCGTTCAAGCACTGATGACGTAATTGATTGCCCCGCCCCTCTCCCCTCCCCCCCCGACAGGTATCAACAAGCGCCGTGTTGTGAAGGAGCTGCGGATGTTCACATCCGTGCTTGCGTCAGCCCACAAGACCAAGCGAAGTTTCCATGCTGGCCTCACAGCTATGCTGAAGACACCAGACTGGCGGGATAACTACCCCAACCTGGTGCAGCTGTGGGTGGCCGTTGCAGTTCTCCTGCTCAGCACTGTTTGTCAGAATGTGATGTTTGTGTAGCCTGCAGTGGGGTACTCTATAGCGAGTACAGCCCGAATTAGGGTTTGCTATATGTACTGAACTGCATGCTAGTGAAATCCCTCTTTCCTATTTCTTGTTTCTGCCTAGCATTTCAACATGCTATCAGAGCAGGTCGACCCTCCTGGGTCGATCCTGTGGGTGGGTCCCACCCGATGCTTCCACTGCTCTACTGCTTGTAGCGCGCCCCGGGCGCGTGCTGTTTCCTGCCTGCCGTGCGCTCCGAGGCGCGCGGCGGTTTTCTGCCCCGTCAAACCGTCGCGTCGCCCCCCGTCGCCCGACGCGGCCAGCGCGACCTGCGCCAGGCCCGCGCGCGGCCCGTACGGGCTGCGCCAGGCCCGCGCGCGACCCGTACGGGCTGCGCCAAGCCCGCGCGCGGCCCGTACAGCCCGCGCGCGGCCGGTACGGGCTGCGCCAGGCCCGCGCGCGGCCCGTACAGCCCGCGCGCGGCCGGTACGGGCTGCGCCAGGCCCGCGCGCGGCCCGTACGGCCTGCGCCAGCCCAGCGCGAGGCCCGTACGGGCTGCGCCAGGCCCGCGCGCGGCTCGGGCAGCTCGCGCGCGGTTCGTACGGGCTGCACCAGGCCCGTGAGCGGTCCCTCCTGTCTCCCCCCTTGCCGCACGCCGTCCCCCGAGCTCCTGACTGCGCCCCACCCCCGCTGCTGCCTGCGTTCCTGTTTTAGGGTTTGGGGGTGGAGGGTATGGGGGTGCCGGGTGTGTGCGCCGTCCCCTACTCCTCCTCCTCCTCCGTCTCCCGCTGCTGCAGCTGCCGCTGAGGGGGGTGGATGTGTTGGAGCCGTCGGAGTGGTACGAGGGGGGTGGTGTGTGAGCGGTGCTAGAGGTTCAATATGGGGAGTGTGAAAGGGGTGTGGGACAGTTGGGGGAGGTTGACCGGAGGTTGCCGTTGTGACGTCTGCAGCGCCAGTAGTCCGGGGGTTGAGTACTCCGGTAGCCCAGCGAGCCTGCTGCTGCCAGTCGCCCGTGGGTCTGTTGCTCCTGCTGCTGCTTAGCGCGGAGCCAGTTACTCCTGTAGTCCGGAGGTTGAGTGCTCCGGTAGCCACCGTGCGCGCCGTTCCTGTTGCCCGTGTGTCTGCGGCTTCACCCGTCGCCTTCTATCTTCACTCCTCTCACAGTCTCTCCTCCTCCTCACTTGCCCTCTGTGACTGCCTCTAGCCTTGCTTATCATTGTAAACTGTTGCTTTTTGTACTTGTGCTCAGAATGTGTGGTGACATTGTGATCCACCCTGAGCTTGTTTTCTGCTTTGCCTGCTTGTTGTTTTGATTGTACCCCACTTTGACTATGGGGGTGTGTCAGAATGTGATGTTTGTGTAGCCTGCAGTGGGGTACTCTATAGCAAGTACAGCCCGAATTAGGGTTTGCAATATGTACTGAACTGCATGCTAGTGAAATCCCTCTTTCCTGTTTCTTGTTTCTGCCTAGCATTTCAACACTGTTGAGTGCGAGCGCGGCTTCTCCAGGCAGAACATAATCAAGTCATGGCAACGGGGTTCACTGAAGGATGCAAGGCTGGGCGACCTCATGTGCATGAGCCCAATGAGCTACGAGCCAAACTGGGATGAGATTGTTGACATTTGGAGGAGCTACAAGAAGCGCAAGCCCCACAGCAATGCCCCTATCTTTGCAGGACAGCAGCAGAGCATGAAGGGAAAGGAGCAGTCAACAGATGCAGAGATGGTAGACCTAGATGATGTATTTGATGATGCTAGTGATGATGATGATGCTGATGATGAGACTGCTTGAAATGTTGTGCTTAGATTATTGAAGGTTCTACTATTCTATATATTGACTATGTTGCAAGAAAATAGGGCCTAGACCAAGATCTATGGTTCAGTAATACCAGTTATCAACATAATCAACCTAAAAAAAATTGTAACTCTAATTGTTCAGCCTGTACTGGTGGCAGTACACTGAAATTTCAGCCTTTTTATTTTTTTTCGAAGTCTGATCAATCAGCCTAAAACTACGTCACAAGACCGACGAATCAGACAGGCCAAAAACGAATCTGAGGGCCTGTGCACGAGTCCAAACGCTTAGTGATGCGATTTGATTTCGGCAAATTGTTGCGCGTATGGGACGAGGTTGTCGGGGCTCGTGCTTGGATGACGGGGTCCAGTTGTCCTCACTAGACACGCAGACGCGTCTTGGGTTGACGACTTGGCTACGCAGCGGTCGTCACAGGGTTACACTTTCAGCCTTGGCTCCGGCTCTGTTTCTTGGCGGTCTACCCGCTCGTCTTCTGTTCTTAGTTCCAGTTGTGAGGCTGAGATCCACGCAGGGGCCATGGCTGCACAAGATTTACGCTGGCTCACCTACCTGCTGATTGACCTAGGAGAGCGGCCTCGTTCTGCTTCATTTCTGTCCGTAGACAACAAGGCCATGATTGCCTTGTGTCAGGAGCACAGACTGGAGCACAGAACGAAGCACATCGCTCTGCGTTACTTCCTTGCTCGAGATTTGCAGCAGCGTGGTCAGCTTCGTCTTGCTTACGTGGCCACTCGGGCCAACACCACTGATATATTCACCAAGGCACTTCAGCCTGGTGATCATCAGCGTTTCTGTACTGTTTAGGCCTTGTGTCTACTTTGCCTCACTTGCTCATGTCAGAGGTCCACTGGTGATCCCCGATTGATCCTAAGGAAGGGTTACAGGCTCGTTGTCCTGGGGGGTTATGGGCGCACTGACCCGCTACTTAACAAGCCCTTTTATCCCAATGATCTAGTGGTTGGGATTCTGACATGGTATCAGAGCGGTTTCGGGTTCGAATCCCAGTGTGTGCACTTCGGGCATCCCAGTGCGGGGGGGTGTCAGAGGTCCACTGGTGATCCCCAATTGATCCTAGGGAAGGGTTACAGGCTCGTTGTCCTGAGGGGTTATGGGCGCACTGATCCGCTACTTAGTACAGTAAGCCCTTTTATCCCAATGTTCTAGTGGTTGGGATTCTGACAGCTCACTGCGTGACTTTGCTTGTACTGTGATCTATATATATATCTGCATGTTTACACTTGCTAGGTTATGATCACTGTACTGTTTGTTCTTTTTTATACTCTGCATGTGAACTGGCCTTGTGGCCATTTGCTTGTGCTCAGAGTGTGTGGTGATTTTGTGATCCACGTTGAGCTTGCTTTGCTTTTTCTTGACTGGTCTTGGGACCACTTATTCTCCCCCACTTTGCCTATGGGGGTGTGTCAAAATGTTATAATACTTATATTGTGTAGGTGTCAGAGGTCCACTGGTGATCCCCGATTGATCCTAGTTAAGGGTTACAGGCTCGTTGTCCTGGGGGGTTATGGACGCACTGACCCGCTACTGAACAAGTCCTTTTATCCCAATGGTCTAGTGGTTGGGATTGTGACAGTAGGCTATAGTGGGGTAGTCCATAAGAAGTACAACCCAATTAGGTCTAGTAATTGTACCGTATCACCCCAGATAGAAACGCAGGCCTATTATAAGCGCATGCGCTTCTATCTGGAGCAATGCGCTTATGGCCAATCCTCAATTATAAGCGCACCCCCTGTGAAAACGTTACTTATTATAAGCGCATGTATAATTTTAAATTAAAATGTCTGTTCGAAACGGTAGCGAGTTTCAATTTTGAAGCGAGTACAATCTCATTTTCGCTGAGTTTGACTCTCGAAGACCTGACTGGCTGCGCGTCCAGTCAGGATGTACTGGCATGACTGCAAAGTGTCGCATCTTGGCCCTGTGCTGGAAGAGAATCGCTTGCAGTAGATTCTGCATTGTGACGCGAAAATTTTCGACTCGGTTGAAATGGCAAGAGTGAAACATAAATTTTGGTGTCTTAAATTTATAAATTCGTATATGTCATTATATAAGCGCATGCGCTTATAAAATTGACTCAATTAGAAGCGCACCCCCCTAAAAAACTCTGCTTTATTATAAGCGCAGGTGCGCTTCTATCCGGGGTAATACGGTACCAACTTTCTGCTCAATGCATTCATTCTCGTTCACTATTCTGACACAAAATAAAGCAAGAAATCAACTTTCGTCACATAAAATAGGATGCAACGATATAAGTACGTATTTGCAACATCCAGTGCTTCACGGAAATGAGGGTCTTAAAATTTTGATATCAACTGCGGGTCCTCAACAGATAGGACAAAAAAGCATTCAGCCCTCGAATGAAAGACCCCTAGGACACTTATACTGTAACTGGTGCGTCATTTATCCGGGAAAATACAGTATCATGCATTCACATTCACAGCATAGAATAGCGCTCCCACTTTCAATAAACATGGGAAGTGAGCAAGTTTGTTTCCCTGAGCGGAACAACTGAAGATAAGCTACAGTATTCACGCCGAATTTCACGATGCCAAAGAACAAAACACAAAGATATGCTATGCATATGAGTACAAACAAGAGGGCACACATTACAGGGGGCTAACACACTAATGAGGTTGCTACTTGCTGTCAGGCAGCAACACATCTCCACCATTGGGAGCCAGGCCAGCCTATTTTCCATCCTCCCATTCCTCCCCCACCAGCGGAATTACTCCTCTGGGGCGTCCTCTGCATACATGCAAGAAACAGGGAGAAGTGGGCAAAGCGGGAGGGACGAGGGGGAGCAGGGGAAGGTGGGGCACTTACTGACGTTTGACCCTGATCAACCAGTGGAGAGGAATGCAAGAGAGAGTCTAAAGAGAAAAGACAGGCAGCACTGTTACTGGAGAGGAATACAGAAGAGGGTGTAAAGAGAAGGAGCGGGAGTGAAATGAAGGAGAGAGAAGCAGCATACGCACCAGTGGCACAGCGAGCAGACTTCACTGATGAGGCAATCGCCTTAGACCTGCCCACGTGGGAGGGTCATGCAAGGGGGCGCAATGAGGCACGGCAGTGGGCAAGTCAGGGAGGGTAGGAGTGCGTGTGTGGGAGAGTGAGTGACTGTGAGCGAGAATGTGTGTCTGTGTGTGTCCTTCGAACTCCCCCTCGCTGCCCTTGCCCAACTCACCCCTTGCCCCACTCACCCCTTGCCCCACTCACCCCTGTGTGCCCAACTCACCCCTTGCCCTTCACGAGAGTGTCCACGGCCGTTCCCTTGCAGTCCGGCGCAGCAAAGAACTGAATCTCCTTGCATGCCGCCTTCCCCACCTGCTGCCATGCCACCTGCACCTTCTTCTTCCCGCGCCCCGCCCCGCCCCGAATGGTGACACAGCGGGAGAAGGTGAAGGCAAAGGAGCGCCCCTGCACCTTCATCCTCGTACCCACCACCGCCACTCGGGTGCCATGGGTGCTGCCTTTGCCACGGGTGCTGCCTTTGCCACGGGTGCTGCCTTTGCCTCGGGTGTTGCCTTTGCCACGGGTGTTGCCTTTGCCACGGGTGTTGCCTTTGCCACGGGTGTTGCCTTTGCCAGGGGTGTTGCCTTTGCCACGGGTGTTGCCTTTGCCAGGGGTGCTGTCTTTGCCAGGGGTGCTGTCTCCCTCGTTGACCGCCTCCTTCACTGCCTCGCCGCCCGCCTCCTTCACTGCCTCGCCGCCCGCCTCCTTCACTGCCTCTCCGCCCGCCTCCTTCACTGCCTCGCCGCCCGCCTCCTTCACTGACTCGCCGCCCGCCTCCTTCACTGCCTCGCCGCCCGCCTCCTTCACTGCCTCGCCGCCCGCCTCCTTCACTGCCTCGCCGCCCGCCTCCTTCACTGCCTCGCCGCCCGCCTCCTTCACTGCCTCGCCCCCCGCCTCCTTCACTGCCTCGCCCCCGCCTCCTTCACTGCCTCGCCCCCGCCTCCTTCACTGCCTCGCCGCCCGCCTCCTTCACTGCCTCGCCGCCCGCCTCCTTCACTGCCTCGCCGCCCGCCTCCTTCACTGCCTCGCCGCCCGCCTCCTTCACTGCCTCGCCGCCCGCCTCCTTCACTGCCTCGCCGCCCGCCTCCTTCACTGCCTCGCCGCCCGCCTCCTTCACTGCCTCGCCGCCCGCCTCCTTCACTGCCTCGCCGCCCGCCTCCTTCACTGCCTCGCCGCCCGCCTCCTTCACTGCCTCGCCGCCCGCCTCCTTCACTGCCTCGCCGCCCGCCTCCTTCACTGCCTCGCCGCCCGCCTCCTTCACTGCCTCGCCGCCCGCCTCCTTCACTGCCTCGCCGCCCGCCTCCTTCACTGCCTCGCCGCCCGCCTCCTTCACTGCCTCGCCGCCCGCCTCCTTCACTGCCTCGCCGCCCGCCTCCTTCACTGCCTCGCCGCCCGCCTCCTTCACTGCCTCGCCGCCCGCCTCCTTCACTGCCTCGCCGCCCGCCTCCTTCACTGCCTCGCCGCCCGCCTCCTTCACTGCCTCGCCGCCCGCCTCCTTCACTGCCTCGCCGCCCGCCTCCTTCACTGCCTCGCCGCCCGCCTCCTTCACTGCCTCGCCGCCCGCCTCCTTCACTGCCTCGCCGCCCGCCTCCTTCACTGCCTCGCCGCCCGCCTCCTTCACTGCCTCGCCCCCCGCCTCCTTCACTGCCTCGCCGCCCGCCTCCTTCACTGCCTCGCCGCCCGCCTCCTTCACTGCCTCGCCGCCCGCCTCCTTCACTGCCTCGCCGCCCGCCTCCTTCACTGCCTCGCCGCCCGCCTCCTTCACTGCCTCGTCTGCTGCCTGCTTGTTGCTGTCAGTTAGGAGATTGCCGGCCGCGTCTGCTGCCTGCTTGTTGCTGTCAGCCGGGACATTGCTGGCCGCGTCTGCTGCCTGCTTGTTGCTGTCAGTCAGGAGATTGCCGGCCGCGTCTGCTGCCTGCTTGTTGCTGTCAGGCAGGACATTGCCGGCCGCGTCTGCTGCCTGCTTGTTGCTGTCAGGCAGGACATTGCCGGCCGCGTCTGCTGCCTGCTTGTTGCTGTCAGTCAGGAGATTGCCGGCCGCGTCTGCTGCCTGCTTGTTGCTGTCAGGCAGGACATTGCCGGCCGCGTCTGCTGCCTGCTTGTTGCTGTCAGGCAGGACATTGCTGGCCGCGTTTGCTGCCTGCTTGTTGCTGTCAGGCAGGACATTGCCGGCCGCGTCTGCTGCCTGCTTGTTGCTGTCAGTCAGGAGATTGCCGGCCGCGTCTGCTGCCTGCTTGCTGCTGTCAGGCAGGACATTGCGGGTCGCGTCTGCTGCCTGCTTGTTGCTGTCAGCCAGGACATTGCTGGCCGCGTCTGCTGCCTGCTTGTTGCTGTCAGGCAAGACATTGCCGGCCGCGTCTGCTGCCTGCTTGTTGCTGTCAGCCGGGACATTGCTGGCCGCGTCTGCTGCCTGCTTGTTGCTGTCAGGCAGGACATTGCCGGCCGCGTCTGCTGCCTGCTTGTTGCTGTCAGGCAGGAGATTGCCGGCCGCGTCTGCTGCCTGCTTGTTGCTGTCAGTTAGGAGATTACCGGCCGCGTCTGCTGCCTGCTTGTTGCTATCAGGCAGGGCATTGCTGCCGGGGTCCGTTGCTTCGTTGGTGCTCGTGTCGACTAATGAATCGCTGCCCATGACTAGGTGACTAGCTGCGAGGGGGGTAGAGAAGGGGAAGAAACGAAAGGAGGGTGCGCTTGTTTGCACTTTTGAGAGTGTGAGCAGGGGTCTGTGAGTGTGAACTGATTGCCATGGGCTGAAAGCATCAAAGGCGTGTTGACAAAGACGCATTGCACGGGGCCACGGAGGGTGCAAGGCGTGTTGACGAAGCATGGAAGGAAAAGAGCCTCTTTTTCTCTGAACAGGAGGGGCAGAAGGCGTGTTGACAACAGGATGAGAAAAGGAGGAGGCGTACCGGTGAAGAGCGCGACGAGGAAGACGCGAATCACGACCGTCGCACTCCCCATCTTCCGCATCCTCGGTTGAGTCCCCATCAGCCGCGCAGCACACATGTAAGATCACGGAGAGCGAGAGGAGAGGTAGTGGAGTGCCGTGCTACAAGCGCGCTGACGGTGGGAGAGCGAAAGGAGAGGAGCTTCGTTTGGAAGCTCGGCTTGAAAGCTTCGCCGTTTGAAGGGAAGCGGCTGCGATGGACTCTGCTGCTCATCGCTGCTGCTCTCGTCTCCGTTTATACCTGATCGCCTCTCCAACCTCGCCTCACCCATCACTCGCATCGCGCCACACCCTCCGAACCTCTTGTGGTGCATGGGAAATCCCCGAGCCTGAACCAACGTGTCAAGCAGCGCGAGGAACGCTGCGACGAGGCTTAGTGGAATGGCAGAGGCGATGAGGGGAGTAGCTTTGTCTGCTGCACGCAAGCGTCGCTAGTCTAGCGACGAGGTAGTATGAGCGCTAACAAACGCGTTCCCAATGCGCCTGAAAAGGTCGCCATTGGCGTGCGACGATCCCCAGAATATTCGCAATTCGCTACTCGCAGCTACTAGTAGCGGAAAACGCTAGGCCGTGGCGAAGAGGATCCGATATCGCAAGGAACGCGGTCATGGTTAGTGCGACTCCTTCGTGCGGTATATTCCAGCCCGACTTCTACTGGTTTCACACTCAATAGGAATCGTTGGCCCTGTTCACCAGGACGCCTTGTGGATACGGAACGAGATCGGGTTGATTGCAGAGATGTGCATGCGACAATGTGGTCAAACGGAAGGAATAATGGAATGGAAGGTTTGGTGGTTTATTGGTCGGCCAAGTTCTTTCACTGCAATAATGTCGGTATTTATTATGGTGCGGAACGATTCGAGGCGATGGATTTCGTGTCCGTCTCTAAACGTTGTTTATCGTACTTAACCGCGTCAAACCAGCCTAGTTCGAAGTTAGGTTGACCCCCTGAAAATTATTTGTTTGAACACGTGTGACCCTTCCAGGAGGTTGATTCGTTTGAAACACGAAGATGGACATTATGAAGTGAGGAGATGTTATAAGAGAAGTAATGTTATATGAGTTATAGTTTCACTTACATGTACTATCTAGCAGTTAAAACTACGCTTGAACTGCAATAGAAGTGCCTTGACAACTGCAGATCAATTACATCGAATAAATGGACTCCCGACACGAGCCCAAACTTGCGCCACGTCGGATGTGTTACAATATGGAAATGTTACGTACCGTAATCATTCAGAAAGTGTTACAATCCTAAATAGGACTTAGCCAGGGATCGGCTCAGGGTTGATCGCAGGTGATTTGTTGCAGCGGAAGTGTTTTGAACTCAGATTAGAGGGGACGTATAGATGACTGAGGTAACAAAAACTAAGGGAGAACGAAACGTCCTAGCTAGCCAAATACTCTAAGGGTACATTCCGCGCTGGACATGTCCCAATTGAAAGTGTCCCAATCGTTTCTACCGCACTGCATCGTATTATACCAAATTGCACCCTCGTTTCGAAATTTCCGCGTCTCTGGTTTAGTTCCGTTCGGAGCGGTACACTCGATTGGGACACATCGATTGGGACAGTGTCCACAGCGGAATGTACCCTAAGGGGTACATTCAGGGCTGATTTTATCAGGGTAATTACCCTGATTTCAGGGTGATTTCAGGCTTCTCACCTCGTGATCCCTGTGAAATCAGGTTTTTCACATTTTGGTCCCTGATCCATTCAGAGTATTGATTTAGCGGAGCCTGAAATTCTCAATACACTCTCAGTGTAGTGTTTTCATGGACCCTGTCAATACAGAGTACGCGACCTGTGGACCCTGAAAGTGATGTTATCTGAACGAAGCTTCGTAGAACCTTCATTCCGATACCCCCCCATGTGGGTAATTATGATTTCGCACCTAACCATGTGGGGGCTTCGTTTCACGCGCACTAGTGACAAGAACCGACACAGAACACAACTGTCCTTTGTACAGCATCGATGTACAGCACAGCTGTCAAATTTGACAACGCACCTAGAAGCATCATATATACTGCCACGCGCACCGCGCAAATCACAATACGTGTCCCTCATTGGAGGGAGACACTTAGTGGCTGTCGTCGCTGGCAGTGAAGTTGTCGTTCAATGTATTCGGCCTGCATGAAAGGCCGAATACAATGACGGCTTGTAGTTTCGACCACCGCGCCATCAATTTCGTGGCGACGCGGTGGATTCTTGCTGACCCCACCTTCTCCCTCCATCTCTTGCTTCCCCCCTCCCACAGCCAGGGTCTTGTTGGTGCTGCTGTTATGTTTCCCTTTTTTCAATTCATTTCTCCGTTTCTCTCTCTCCCCATCTCTAGCTTCTCCCCGCCATGGAAGACCAGCAGGCTGACGAGGACACGCCTCAGGCTGGCTCAGATGAGCCACCGTTACCGCCGAAAGCCACGGAGCCACGCTCGGGGATTGATTTTCTTAGAGGTTCCGCTGCTCCAGTAACACCGGATCCACCTAGGTCTACCGTAGATGATTCTGCAGTTAAAGACACGCCCACGGCCACACCTGAAGAGTCTCCCCGGGAGGCCGCCTTCACTATACCCCCGGCTGTTGCTTCTTGCAGCAAAGATCCCCAACCGACCGCGCCAAGTCCCACACCAAGCACCGTTGGTGTGTCCGTTGGTCCTCCGTCGGCTACCTCCACACCGAAGAGAGCGCGTTCAGGGAAGTGGGCGCAGCATACCCTGCTCGTCGGAGGCCGCCGACTTTCTGCTTCGAACACTCCGGCTGATCCACCACCTGCTGCATCTGCACCGCCAGAGGAAGATGTGTTCCCGATCCGTGCGGACACCGGCTCGCCCGCCCTCACCAAGGCGCAGCTGCGGGAGCAGATGTTCCTGGAGGCCAGCATCATGTACGATACGAGGTGGTCGGGACAGTTCTCCTGGCTTGTGTTCGGAAAAACCAAGGATGGGTTTCCCTATGTGAAGTGCAGTGTCTGCATGGCCTACGGGAAGGAGAACACGAGGTACGCGAGGCAGGGTGATGACGGAGGCCGTGACATGCAGACGCAGGCGTTTCGCGCACACGAGCACACGGACGCGCACAAAGCGGCTGTTGACCGGCAGCTGAAGATTGCGAGAGGCATCCGCGAGGGGCAGCAAGTGATTTCGAACTTCATCAACTCGGACGTCGAGGGCAGGCGCGCCGTCCGACTGTTGCGGTCGGTTGTGTTTCTGTGCAAGTGCGACGCGCCGATAAGCATGTACCCTAGGCTGATGCGGCATCTCGCGGAGCAGGACACGCCCCGAGACAGTCTTACGGTGTTTATCTCACACGGTAGGACATTTTAGTTACAATCTTGCTGTATTGAATTCGTGGTAATGAAATATTTTCCCCCAGAAAGACTAACTGAAGGACCTACATCTCTGCGCAGGTACGGCTTCCAGCAGATGGTTCACTGCCTCAGTACGTACTTGACGGATGCGCAGATGGACCACATCAACTCCTCACCGTTCCTGGGCCTGCAATGCGACGAGAGCACTGACCGAACGCGTGGTAAACACATGATTGTTTACCTGGCCTTCATCAAGGACCGCCGAGTCGTCACCGAGTTCTTCACCCTCCTGACTGTGGAGAAGTGTGATGCTGCGTCCCTGTTCGAGGTGCTCATGAATCATCTGCGCTCCGCAGCCGTCGACGTGTCGAAGCTTGTCGGAATCAGTACGGACGGGGCTTCGGTCATGACGGGGAAGGACAACGGATTGGTGGCGCGGATCAGGGAGCACGCCCCGCATCTCTTTTCCTGTTACTGCATCGCGCACCGGTAAGATTTAGTGCCAGTTATTGATCCAGTTCATGTTGCTTGTCTGATTTCTACTCAACACTTATTAACGTCGTCTATTGCAAGGAGGCGCTGGCTGTTAAGGACGCGGCGACGTCCAACCCCGACCTCGGCATGGTGGACAATGTGGTGCGCACCGTGGCGGCAAAACTAGGAGATTCTTCAGTCTGGAGCCAACGGTTCAAGTACCTGCAGCGTATGATCTACAACACTAACCTCGAAGTCCAGGGGATCCACACAATTCGCTGGCTCTCACGTGGAGATGCGGTGCGACGGCTGTGCAAGGTGCTCGGTGCGTGTATCGTTCTTCTGTGGGAGCGGAGTCACAAGGTGTACGAGATCGTCACGTGCTACAAGTTCCAGTTTTGCCCGTTCTTCCTCGCCGACATCCTCGCCGACATGAACGACCTCAACCGCTGTTTCCAGAAGCGAGATGTGAGTTTGTTTAATCTTCCACGAACACGCCTCTGCTAGTGTCTCCAATTTCTCGAGTGTTGGATGTAAAATGACATGTCCTGTATGACTGTGCACTTACAGATTGATGTGACAGAGATTGCGAAGACCATCGAGGCCACCACGACGGATCTGACTGAGCGGTATTTGGATACGGACAAGCAGTTCGGTGGCGAGGGCAAGTGCTGGCTGGTCGGCTTTCTGAAGCTGCACGGGCATGGTGGAGGCAAGAAGGTCCGAGTGAGAGGCGTGGACGGGGAGGGACGCCCAGTGAACCATCTGTACACCATGCACGAGCGGAAGCTCCCGGGGCACAAGGTGGGGAGCGGATACGAGGAGTGCGTGAAGCTGTGCCACACTTTCGCCCGCGATTGCATAGACAATCTCAACGAGCGGCTTGATGACCTGGGGAAGCTGGGGCCGACGAAGCTGTTTCGGGCCGGAAAGTGGCCGAAGATCAAGGCACAACGGGAGAAGAAGTGCCGTGAGTGGCTTCTGGGATGCAGCAAACTCTTCCGCCACAAGCTGCCGGGATTCGACCTCAAGGCCGCAGAGAGGGAGCTTCCCACATTCTGTGCGATCATGGAGGTGCACCACGAGCTGGAAAAATTCACGCAGGGACTGACCAACATTCTCGGGAGCGCGGACTCGAAGAGGTATGTCCCCGTAGTGTGACAGCATGGTATGCCATGCGGGAGTCTAATGTATTTTGTGCATGTGGTCACTCTGTTTCCCACCCATCTCCGACAATGTGCCTGGCAGGAGGTGGCCCAACCTCGTCCTCCTGTGGCAGGCGATTGCGGTGCTCCCCCTGTCAACTGTGGAGTGCGAGAGAGGATTCTCGAGGCAAAATGTGATCAAGTCTTGGGTGCGCGGCGCTCTCTGCAACGCGCGGCTGGGGGAGCTGATGCAGATTTCGCTCCTGAATTACAACATCGAGTGGCTGGACGCCCTGGAGGTCTGGAGGTCTATGAGGAGGAGGCGCCCCGCAAAGAGCGTGAAGCTTGCTGTGGCTGATCGCGAAAGGAGGGGGAAAGCAAAGGAGGGTGAAGTCGAAGCAGGAGCTGCCCACCAGAACGATGGGGAGGAGGACGAGGAGGAGGAGGAGGTGGATGTGGAACAGGCCCTAGGCGACGATCAGGAGCTTGTGGGGGAGGAGGAGGAGGAGGACAATCCCTTCATTTCGGACGATGAGGATGTGGAGGAAGTGTTCCACATCGATAGGCCTGTGCACTAGAGTAGAGTAGATGTAGGAGGAAATTTGTTACAGGCTGTACATTGCATTAATCACCCTAGTAAAATTTGAAACACAACCCTGAATTCAGGCTGTCGACCCTGACTCATCAGAGTGACTAGTTGTTGAACCCTGAGCCATCAGGGTGACAATCTCCTGAACAATGTGCACTCATAATCGAGGGAAAAAAAAAATTTTAGCGGCATCAGGGAGCCCTAAAGTGAAACGCCACCCTTGGGTACATTCCCTTATTACATCGAATTTATACAGTGCGGCGTAGGAACTCGTTTCAAACTTGTTCCCACAATTTTCACTTTGAATGTTTCTGCCTGCATCGGTCTTGATTTGACGGTCGCTGATGTCGCTTCGGTTCTTCTGACTCCTCGTCTTCGTACTCGGTAAGGTCTGCCCATGTATCGTATAGGAATGTTTACTCATTATGTGCATATCTCAACACCCCCCTTCATTCCTGGGCCTGTCGGGAGATGACTCGCTTGACCACTCCGGTGAGGTTGTAGCAGTGCTGGTACTGCTGACGTGATAGTCGCTCGGTGAGAAAGTCAGCTGCAATCTCGGTGGTTGGGCAGTATGTCAGGTCGACTTTGCCTTGATGAATTTCGTCCTTGACGAAAAATTATCGCAGCGCGATGTGCTTTGTTCGATTGACGAAGTCGGGCTTGTTCGCGATTTTGATCGCGCTCTTATTGGAATTTGGGCGAAAGTTGGGCGAAGTTGTGTCAGAATCCCAACCACTAGACCATTGGGATAAAATGGCTTGTTAAGTAGCGGGTCAATGCGGCCATAACCCCCCAGGACAACGAGTCTGCAACCCTTCCCTAGGATCAATCGGGGATCACCAATGGACCTCTGACACCCCCCCGCACTGGAATGCCCGAAGTGCACACACTGGGATTCGAACCCGAGACTCTTGCTCTGAAACCATGTCAGAATCCCAACCACTAGACCATTCGGATAAGAGGGCTTATTAAGTAGCGGGTCAGTGCGCCCATAACCCCCCAGGACAACGAGCCTGTAACCCTTCCCTAGGATCAATCGGGCATCCAGTGCGGGGGGGTGTCAGAGGTCCACTGGTGATCCCCGATTGATCCTAGGGAAGGGTTACAGGCTAGTTGTCCTGGGGGTTATGGGCGCATTGACCCGCTACTTAACAAGCCCTTTTATCCCAATGGTCTAGTGGTTGGGATTCTGACATGGTACCAGAGCGAAGGTCTCAGGTTCGAATCCCAATGTGTGCACTTCGGGCATCCCAGTGCGGGGGGGTGTCAGAGGTCCACTGGTGATCCCCCATTGATCCTAGGGAAGGGTTACAGGCTCGTTGTCCTGGGTGGTTATGGGCGCACTGACCCGCTACTTAACAAGCCCTTTTATCCCAATGGTCTAGTGGTTGGGATTCTCACAAGTTGAAATTTTTGCCTACTGCACGAGCTCTTGCAAATATAGTCCTTCGCAAACTGCAGCATTTGCGGCGATATACTCTGCTTCGGTTGACGATAGGGTAACCAGCTCCTGCTTTTCCGAGTTCCAGGATATTGGGCTTGTAGGTTCCAGGCGGAAGACGAAGCCGGTTCGTGACCGTCGATTGGCAGGGTTAGCGGCATGATTTGCGTCCACGTAGCTATTAAGGTTGAAGGACGTTGTTTTCAGCGTGGAGTAGGAGAGGCCGCTGATTTGAAGTACTGTATGTCAAACTTATATGCTATAGTCTGTTTAGGCTGTAGTGGGGTAGTTCTTACAGGGTACAACACTTTTAGGTTTCCTATATGTACCCACCTGCTTTCTAGTTCAGTCATTCATTCGCTCACATTCTAACATGGTATTCTGAGCAGGTTCCCTAGTGGGAACGTTTTTTTAGGGCCCACCACGAAATTTCTCCTGTCCTGCCCGAAGCGCGCATCGCGCCCTGCCTTAGACGCCCGTCGCTGGCCCGCCGCCACGCGTCGCGGCCCCTTTGCTGCCCATCGCGGCCCCTTCTCAGCCTGTCGCGGCCCCTTAGCCGCCCGTCACGGCCCCTTAGCCGCCCGTCGGCCCCTTAGCCGCCCAACACGGCCCCTTCGCCGCCCGTCGGCCCCTTTGCCGCCCGTCGGCCCCTTTGCCGCCCGTCCCGGCCCGTCGCCGGTCAGTCCCGGCCTCTTTGCCGCCCGTCAACCGCCTGTCACGGCCCCTTAGCCGCCCGTCGGCCCCTTAGCCGCCCGTCGGGCCGGCATTAGCCGCCCACAGCGGCCCCGCGCACGTCAACTGCTGGCCCGTCTCGGCCCCTTTGCTGCCCGTCGACCGCCAGTTCCGGCCCGCCCGTCACGGGACGGTCGCCGCCTGCTGCGGCCCTGTCCTGAAGCCGCCCCCGGTCGCGGCCCTGCCCTACAGCCGCCCCCCCTACCGCGGCCCTGACCTAAAGCCGTTAGATGCGGCCCTGCCCTGCACCCGCCCCTGGTAAGCACCCGCGCCGTGCCGCGCCGCCAGGAACTGAGCCGCGCCGCCCAGCCGAGCCGCGCCGCCCAGCCGAGCCGCGCCGCCCTGCACTGCCCTACTGCCTCTGATGCTACTGCTGCTACTGCTGCTACTGCTGCAACTGCTGCTACTGCTGTTACTGCTGCTACTACTGCTCCTACTGCTACTATGGCTAGCCCTACTGTTCTCACCTTTGATGCTGAGGGACGTGCAGTTGACTTTGACGTGTGGGTTGACGGCCTGCAGCATTTTCTTCAGTGTGATTCTAGGGATGGGGTATCCCTTTTCGATCACACGTCCGGTGTTTCTACTGCTCCTGCTGCCACTGCTGACAGTACGGTTTGCTCGCAGTGGACCACTCGTGACGCTGTTGCTCGTCTTGCTGTTCGTAGTCACCTGCCGCCTACTGAGCGTGCGCATTTCGGCCAATACAAGACTGCTCAGTCTTTGTACGACGCTGTAGTTGCGTGCTACTCCTCCCCTACCACTGCTGCCCTCAGCCGCCTCATGCTGCCGTACCTTTTCCCTGACCTTGCTGCCTTTGCCACAGTCGCTGACCTAGTTGCTCACCTCCGCACTAGTGACGCCCGCTACCGCGCTGCCCTTCCCACTGAGTTCTGTGCCAAGAACCCCCCCCCCCATGTACATCACCCTTTACTACCTAGTCACCCGCCTCCCTGACTCCCGTTCTTCAGTCAGGGACCACTTTCTCTCCCTTTGCCCCACCGAGCTCACTGTCGACCTGCTAGAGGAGCGCCTTGCTGCAGCTGAGAAGAGTATCTTAGCTGTAGGTGCTTCTCGCGGCGACCGTTGCACCCCTTTCTTTGAGGGGTGTTCCCCTGTCTCCCTTCTCCCCTCTGTTGCTTCTGCTGCTGCTGTTGACCTCGTTGGCACTGAGGAGGTCGGAGCTGCGTCTGCCCCTAGTGGGAGACGCCGCAACAACAAGGGCAAGGGGAGCAAGGGTGGTGGAGGGGGCGGCGGGGGAGGCGGTGGAGGAGGTGGAGGAGGCGGAGGGGGTGGCGGTGGTGGTGGGGGTGGTACCGGGAGTGGGGGCTTCAGTGGCGGCGGTGGAAGTGGTGGAGGCAGCGGCGGAGGTGGTGGAGGCAGCGGCAGCGGTGGTGGAGGTGGCGGCGGCGGTGGTGCTGGTCGAGGTGCAGCCGCGCAGCGTGGAGGCTTTGGTGGTAGCCAGCGCCAGCAGCAGCCGCGCTCCCGTGAGACCCCGTCGGCCCAGCAGCTTCGTGGAGGTGCTGGCGGTGCTACTGGTGCTGGAGGTGCTGCTGGTGCTGGGGCTGCTGGAGCTGCTGGAGGTGCTGCTGGTGCTGGAGCTGGTGGAGCTACTGGAGGTGCTGCTGGGACTGGAGACCCAAGGGCTGAGGGTACCGGTTCTGTCTCTGCTGTTTCTGGAGGCGCTGCGCGGCCGCGGCCGTACTACGTTCCACTCCTTCAGCAGGTTCTTGGTTCCCCGCCTTCTCCTGGTCCTCCTCCTACTTTCCTGAGTCCACTGCCTGTCCAGTCCCAATCGCAGTTACAGCCGGCCTCTCCACTGCGTGGTCTCTCTCCTTACTCTGGACCGACTAGAGGTCTTACGGAGCATCGTGAGCCTGAGTCACGTCCTGTGTCGCCTGAGTCTCGTTCTACGTCGCCTGTCCGTACTGTTCGCGCTGGTCGTGTTTCGCGTCCGCGTCCTCCTCCTGTCCCTGGCACTCACTCTATGACTCTGCGTCCTTCCACTGCTCCACAGCGTGTCCCTCTGCCGTCTCCTCCTGTGTCCTCTCTTCCTGATGGTCCGGACCCTGAGTCTGACTCCGTTCATGCCACTCGTCCAGCTGTCACGCGCTTTCTGGCCACTGCTGTCACTGGCCCTTTGTTTGAGTCCACTGCTGCGTCTGCTCTTGTTGCTGAGCTTGTTGACTTTGCTGTAGCTTGTCGCCTAGACTATGCCACTAGTCTTGTTGCTGAGTCTGCGTCTGCGTCTGTCTGTCCTCCGTCCGTCGGGGGTGAGTGTGCTCTTGGCACGGACGTTCTTGAGGACAGACAGGAGGAGTTTGAGTGCTTTGCCGCTGCTGTACCTCATCTCGTGTCCATGCTGCTTGCCCCTGAGGGAGACCCGGATGCACCAGACATCCCGACCCCGCGCTCTTACGCAGAGGCGATAGAAGGTCCCTACTCCTCTCAGTGGCAGGCAGCCATGGACGCCGAGATGGCTTCTTGGAAGTCCACAGGCACCTACGTCGACGAGGTTCCCCCGCCTGAGGCGAACATCGTCAGTGGCATGTGGATCTTCAGGGTGAAGCGGCCGCTGGGTTCTTCGCCTGCCTTCAAGGCGCGTTACGTTGCACGTGGCTTCAGTCAGCGAGAGGGAGTTGACTTCTTCCAGACCTTCTCCCCTACCCCGAAGATGACCACTCTTCGGGTACTGCTGCACGTTGCCGCTCAGCGTGACTATGAGCTCCACTCACTTGACTTCAGCACAGCCTCCCTACAGGGCAGCCTGCACGAGGAGATCTGGCTGCGCCGCCCACCTGGCTTCACTGGGTCGTTTCCTGCTGGTACCCAGTGGAGCCTCCCGCGGCCAGTCTACGGTCTCCGCCAGGCACCCCGTGAGTGGCACGACACACTGAGGACGACTCTTGCTGCTCTTGGTTTTGCTCCTTCCACGGCTGACCCTTCTCTGTTTTTACGCACTGACACTACTCTGCCGCCGTTCTACGTTCTCGTGTACGTAGACAACCTCGTCTTTGCTACTGCTGACACTGAGGCACTCGCCCACGTGAAGTCGGAGCTGCAGAAGAGACACACGTGCACAGACCCGGGTGAGCTAACAAGCTATCTTGGCTTGTGGATCACCCGGGACAGAGCACAGCGCACCATTACCTTGACTCAGTCACACATGGTGCAGCAGGCCCTGCAGCGCTTCGGCTTCACGCACTCCTCGCCACAGTCCACTCCTCTGCCTACCGGTCACTCGCTCTCAGCTCCACCTTCGGACGAGTCCGTAGAGCCGAGTGGCCCGTATCCAGAGCTTGTGGGCTGCCTCATTTACATGATGACTTGCACACGACCTGACCTCGCATACCCTCTCAGCCTTCTGGCTCGCTACGTGGCTCCCGGCAGGCACCGAAAGGTGCACTGGGATGCTGCGAAGAGGGTGTTGCGATACTTGTGCAGTACATCGGGCATGGGGCTCGTGCTTGGAGGAAGGGCTCGAGTTGTCCTCACTGGTCACGCTGACGCCTCCTGGGTTGACGACTTGGCTACGCAGCGGTCGTCACAGGGGTACACCTTCAGTCTTGGCTCCGGTTCTGTCTCTTGGCGGTCTACCCGCTCTTCTTCTGTTCTTAGCTCCAGTTGTGAGGCTGAGATCTACGCTGGGGCCAAGGCTGCACAGGAGCTACGCTGGCTCACCTACCTGCTGACCGACTTGGGAGAGGCGCCTCGTTCTCCTCCAGTTCTGTATGTCGACAACAAGGCCACGCTGGCCTTGTGGCAGGAGCACATACTGGAGCACAGAACGAAGCACATTGCTCTATGCTACTTCCTTGCTCGAGAGTTGCAGCAGCGTGGCCAGCTTCGTCTTGCTTACGTGGCCTCTCAGGCCAACACTGCTGATGTTTTCACCAAGGCACTTCAGCCTTGTGATCATCAGCGTTTCTGTATTGTGTTAGGCCTTGTACCTACTGTACCTCACTTGCTTTCTTCTTGACTCTGCTTGTACTGTACTCTTTATACATATACCTGCATGCTTACACTTGCTAGGTTGTGTTCACTGTATTGTTTGTTCTCCTTTATATAACTCTGCATGTGAACTGGCCTTGTGGCCATTTGCTTGTGCTCAGACTGCGTGGTGACTTTGTGATCCACCCTGAGCTTGCTTTGCCTTTCTTGACTGGTCTTGTGACCTCTTGTGCTCCCCCACTTTGCCTATGGGGGTGTGTCAAACATGCTATAGTCTGTTTAGGCTGTAGTGGGGTAGTTCTTACAGGGTACAACACTTTTAGGTTTCCTATATGTACCCACCTGCTTTCTGTCAAACTTATATATGCTATAGTCTGCTTAGGCTGTAGTGGGGTATTCCTTAGAGGGTACAACACTTTTGTGTTTCATACTTGTACCCACTTGTTGCCTAGTTCATTCATTCCTCTCATTTATTCTCACATGGTATAGAGCGGGTTCCCTAGTGGGACCGTTTCTTCCTAAGGGCCCACCACGTTTTTTTTTTTTTTTTTTCCTAACCTGCCCGAAGCGCGCTTCGCGCTCTGCCCTCCCCTTTGCGGCCCCCTTATCGGCCCCTTCGCGGCCCGTTATCGGCCCCTTCGCGGCCCCTTTGCGGCCCCTTCGCGGCCCCCCTTATCGGCCCCTTTGCGGCCCCCTTAGCGGCCCCTACCCGGCCCCTTAGCGGCCCCTTCGCGGCCCCTTAGTGGCCCCTTCGCAGCCCCCTTATCGGCCCCTTCGCGGCCCCTTCTCGGCCCCTTATCGGCCCCTTCGCGGCCCCTTCGCGGCCCCCCTTAGCGGCCCCCTTCGCGGCCCCCTTATCGGCCCCTTCGGGGCCCCCCTTAGCGGCCCCTACGCGGCCCCTTAGCGGCCCCTTCGCGGGAGTGTGCTCTTGGCACGGACGTCCTTGAGGACAGGCAGGAGGACTTTGAGTGTCTTGCAGCTACTGTACCTCGTTTCGCTTCCTTGCTGCTTGCCCCTGAGGGAGACCCGGATGCTCCAGACATCCCGACCCCGCGCTCTTACGCAGAGGCGATTACGGGTCCTTACTCCTCTCAGTGGCAGGCAGCTATAGATGCCGAGATGGCATCCTGGAAGTCCACAGGCACTTACGTCGACGAGGTTCCCCCACCTGGGGTGAACATAGTCGATGGCATGTGGATCTTCAGGGTGAAGCGGCCGCCGGGTTCTCCGCTTGCCTTCAAGGCGCGTTACGTTGCTCGAGGTTTCAGTCAGCGACAGGGAGTTGACTACTTCCAGACCTTCTCCCCCACCCCGAAGATGACTACGAGTTACACTTCCTGGACTTCAGTACAGCCTTCCTGCAGGGCAGCCTGCACGAGGAGATCTGGCTGCGCCGACCACCTGGTTTCACTGGGTCGTTTCCTACAGGTACCCAGTGGAGCCTCCGTCGGCCAGTCTACGGTCTCCGCCAGGCGCCTCGCGAGTGGCACGACATACTCAGGACTACACTTGCGGCTCTTGGGTTTGTTCCTTCTACAGCAGACCCGTCGCTGTTTCTACGCACCGAGACCTCGCTGCCGCCCTTCTACGTCCTAGTGTACGTCGACGACCTCGTCTTTGCCACGGCTGACACTGAGGCACTGACCCTAGTGAAGTCCGAGCTGCAGAAGAGACATACCTGCACTGACCTGGGTGAACAGCGCAGCTATCTTGGCCTGCAGATCACCCGGGACAGAGCACGGCGCACCATTACACTTACTCAGTCACACATGGTGCACCAGGTCCTTCAGCGCTTCGGCTTCCAGTACTCCTCGCCATAGCTCACTCCTCTGTCTACCAGCCACTCGCTCTCAGCTCCACCTTCGGACGAGTCCGTAGAGCCAAGTGGTCCGTACCCAGAGCTTGTGGGTTGCCTCATGTACCTGATGACTTGCACACGACCTGACCTCGCGTACCCTCTCAGCCTTCTGGCTCGCTACGTGGCTCCCGGCAGGCACCGAAAGGTGCACAAGGATGCCGCGAAGAGGGTACTGCGTTACGTGTGCAGTACGTTGGGCATGGGGCTTGTGCTTGGAGGACGGGGTCCTGTTGTCCTCACTGGTCACGCAGACGCCTCTTGAGTTGACGACTCAGCTACGCAGCGGTCGTCGCAGGGTTACACCTTCAACCTTGGGTCCGGCTTGGTTTCTTGGCGGTCTACCCGCTCGTCTTCAGTTCTCAGCTCCAGCTGTGAGGCTGAGATCTACGCCGGAGCCATGGCTGCTCAGGAGCTACGCTGGCTCACCTACTTGCTGGCCGACTTGGGAGAGCAGCCTCGTTCGCCTCCAGTCCTGTACGTAGACAACAAGGCCATGATGGCCTTGTGTAAGGAGCACAGACTGGAGCACAGAACGAAGCACATCGCTCTGTGATACTTCCTTGCTCGAGAGTTGCAGCAGCGTGGTCAGCTTCGTCTAGCGTACGTGGCCACTCGGGCCAACACCGCTGATGTCTTCACCAAGGAACTTCCGCCTGGTGACCATCAGCGTTTTGTTACTGTGTTATGCCTTGTGCCTACTTTGCCTCACTTACTGCCTGACTCTGCCTGTACTGTGATCTGTCTATATACCTGCATGCTTGCACTTGTTAGGGTATGATCACTGTATTGTTTGTTTACTTTATGTAACTCTGCATGTGAACTGGCCTTGTGGCCCTTTGCTTGTGCTCGGACTGTGTGGTGACTTTGTGATCCACCCTGAGTTTGCTTTGCTTTGCTTCTTCTCTTGACTGCTCTTGTGACCATTGCTTGTTCTAGCTATCCCCCACTTCGCCTATGGGGGTGTGTCAAACATATATGCTTAGTTATATATAGGCTTAGTTTATGTGTTTACTGTTGTCTAGGCTATAGTGGGTTTAGCCTTAGGGGGTAAAGAATTTATCTCGACATTCTACTTGTACCCCTCCCCCTTTCCTAGTCAATCATTCTCGCCTACTATTCTCACAGATCCATGCGGATGCTCCCCATTTTCTGTGGCCGTTCGCGGTTCAGTACGGTGCGCATCAGATCAACCTTCAACCTCGTGTCTCCTTGCCAGAGACCACACCTACTCTGCGGTGGACAGGGAAGGTTGGCGATGCGTCTGTGTTCCGTGTCTGAGGATCTCGAGCTTTTCTCCGCGATACTTCCGCGGACAAGCTGTCCTCCCGTGCCGTTCCCTGCGTCTTCCTTGGCTGCCCCCCTGACGCACCTAGGTGGCAGTTTTACCACCCCACCTCGCGTCATGTTCTGTCCTCTCAGGACGTCACATTTGACGAGTCGGTATCTTACTACCGTCTCTTTCCCTACCGCACTACCTCTCTCCCCCCCCCGCCACTCTTCCTAGCACCAGGTGCTCCTCAAGTAGACCCCCTCCCCCCTCAGGGTCCTGCCCCCTCAGGTGTGTCCTAGGTAGACCCTGTCGCGCCTGTCGAGGTAGCTGTCGACTCTGGTACTGCTAGGGGTGCTGAGCCTGCGTGTGCGGGGCCTGGGGGTGCTGAGCCTGGGGTTGCTGAGTCTAAGGGTGCGGAGCTTGGGGGTGCTGGGCCGCGTGTGGAGCCTGGGGGTGCTGAGCCTGGGGGTGCTGAGTCTGGGGGTGCTGCGCCTGGGGGTGTTGAGCCTGAGCGTGCTGCGTCTGGAGGTTCTCCGGGTGTCCCGTCCCGGCGGGAGCCCCTCTCTCCGTAGCGGCTACGTGAGTGGTACGCTAGGCGCTGTAGCCGGGTTGCTGGAGCTACGGGGCCTGCTGCTGGAGGTGCTTCTGGAGCTGGAGCTGCTGGAGGTGCTGCTGGTGCTGGAGCTACTGGAGGTGCTGCTGGTGCTGGAGGTACTGGCGCTGTTGGAGGTGCTGCTGGTGTTGGAGCTGCTGGAGGTACTGGAGCTGCTGGGGCTGGTGGTGCTGCAGGAGTTGGTGCTGTTGGAGGTACTGGAGCTGGTGGTGCTGCGGGAGTTGTAGCTGGAGACCCTGGAGCTGAGGGTACTGGTGCTGTCTCTGCTGTTTCTGGAGGCGCTGTGCGGCCGCGACCGTACTACGTTCCTCTCCTTCAGCAGGTTCTTGGTCTCCCGCCTTCTACTGGTCCTACTCCTCCTTTACTGAGTCCACCGCCTGTCCAGCCACAGTCGCAGTTACAGCCAGCCTCTCCACTACCTGGTCCTTCTCCTTACTCTGGACCGACTAGAGGTCTTACGGAGCGTCGTGAGCCTGAGTCTCGTCCTGCGTTGCCTGAGTCTCGTCCTGCGGCACCTGAGTCTCATCCTGAGTCGCCTGTCCGCGTTGTTTGCACTGGTCGTCGTGTTCCGCGTCAGCGTCCTCCTCCTGTCCCCGGCACTCACTCTATGACTCTGCATCCTTCCACTGCTCCACAGCGTGTCCCTCTGCCGTCTGCTCCTGCGTCCTCTCTTCCTGACGGTCCGGACCCGGAGTCTGACTCACTTTGTGCTGCTAGTCCTACTGTCACGCATTTTTTGGCCACTGCTGTCACTGACCCTTTGTTTGAGTCCACTGCTGCGGCTACTCTCGTCGCTGAGCTTGTTGACTTTGCTGCCGCCTGTCGTCTAGACTACGCCACTAGTCTTATTGCTGCGTCTGAGTCTGCATCTGTCTGTCCTCCGTCCGTCGGGGGTGAGTGTGCTCTTGGCACGGACATCCTTGAGGACAGACAGGAGGAGTTTGAGTGCTTTGCCGCTGTTGTACCTCATCTCGTGTCCATCCTGCTTGCCCCTGAGGGAGACCCGGATGCACCAGACATCCCGACCCCGCGCTCTTACGCAGAGGCGATAGAGGGTCCCTACTCCTCTCAGTGGCAGACAGCCATGGACACAGAGATGGCTTCCTGGAAGTCCACAGGCACCTACGTCGACGAGGTTCCCCCGCCTGGGGCGAACATCGTTAGTGGCATGTGGATCTTCAGGGTGAAGCGGCCGCCGGGTTCTCCGCCTGCCTTCAAGGCGCGTTACGTTGCACGTGGCTTCAGTCAGCGACAGGGAGTTGACTTCTTTCAGACCTTCTCCCCTACCCCGAAGATGACCACTCTTCGGGTGCTGCTGCATGTCGCCACTCAGCATGACTACGAGTTACACTCGCTTGACTTTAGCACAGCCTTCCTACAGGTCAGCCTGCACGAGGAGATCTGGCTGCGCCGCCCACCTGGCTTCACTGGGTCGTTTCCTGCTGGTACCCAGTGGAGCCTCCGGCGGCCAGTCTACGGTCTCTGCCAGGCACCTCGTGAGTGACACGACACACTGAGGACGACTCTTGCTGCTCTTGGTTTTGCTCCTTCCACTGCTGACCCGTCGCTGTTTCTTCGCACTTGCACCACTCTGCCGCCGTTCTACGTTCTCGTGTATGTAGACAACCTCGTCTTTGCTACTGCTGACACTGAGGCACTCGCCCACGTGAAGTCGGAGCTGCAGAAGAGACACACGTGCACAGACCTGGGTGAGCTGACAAGCTATCTTGGCTTGTGGATCACCCGGGACAGAGCACAGCGCACCATTACCTTGACTCAGTCACACATGGTGCAGCAGGTCCTTCAGCACTTCGGCTTCACGTACTCCTCGCCACAGTCCACTCCTCTGCCTACCGGTCACTCGCTCTCAGCTCCACCTTCGGACGAGTCCGTAGAGCCAAGTGGCCCGTATCCAGAGCTTGTGGGCTGCCTCATGTACCTGATGACCTGCACTCGACCTGACCTTGCCTACCCTCTTAGCATTCTAGCACGCTATGTCGCTCCTGGTAGACACAGGAAGGAGCACATGGATGCAGCTAAGAGGGTGTTGCGCTACTTGTGCAGTACGTCGGGCATGGGGCTCGTGCTTGGAGGACGGGCTCGAGTTGTCCTCACTGGTCATGCAGACGCTTCCTGGGTTGACGAGTTGGCTACGCAGCGGTCGTCACAGGGTTACACCTTCAGCCTTGGCTCCGGCTCTGTCTCTTGGCGGTCTACCCGCTCATCTTCTGTTCTTAGCTCCAGTTGTGAGGCTGAGATCTACGCTGGGGCCATGGCTGCAGTGGAGTTACGCTGGCTCACCTACCTGCTGACTGACTTGGGAGAGGCGCCTCGTTCTCCTCCAGTTCTGTACGTCGACAACAAGGCCATGCTTGCCTTGTGTCAGGAGCACAGACTGGAACGAAGCACATTGCGCTGCACTACTTCCTTGCTCGAGAGTTACAGCAGCGTGGTTAGCTTCGTCTTGCTTTCGTGGCCACTCAGGCCAACAATGCTGATATCTTTACCAAGGCACTTCAGCCTTGTGATCATAAGCGCTTTTGTACTATGCTAGGTCTTGTGCCTACTTGGCCTCACTTGCTCACTTCGTGAATCTGCTTGTACTGCGATCTTTATACATATACCTGCATGCTTACACTTGCTAGGTTGTGTTCACTGTACTGCTTGTTCTCCTTTATATAACTCTGCATGTGAACTGGTCTTGTGGCCACTTGCTTGTGCTCAGAATGCGTGGTGACGTCGTGATCCACCCTGAGCTTGCTTTGCCTTTCTTGACCGGTCTTGTGACCTCTTGTTCTCTCCACTTTGCCTATGGGGGTGTGTCAAACATATATGCCATAGTCTGTCTAGGCTGTAGTGGGGTAGTTCATATAGGGTACAACACTTTTAGGTTTCCTACTTGTACCCACCTGCTTGCTAATTCAGTCATTCCTTCCTTTAGTTTCCTGACAGGCACTAGCAACACGCTTGACATTACCATCAATCAGTTAGAGCAGAACCTGGCACAACGTGTTGACATTACCATCAATCACAAGGTCACGCAATTTTTGGGTCTGAAAATCACCTACGCGCCAGGCGCAATTCATCAGTCAGCTTCTAAGTATGCGGAGCAGCTGGGCGAAATTCCACCCGCACCACTCTCAACTCCCTACCGCACACCCAGCGCTAACTACAAACCGGACAACAAACCCCTCTCGCTATCAGCAGCAGCTGGGGTGCCTGCTGTTCGCCTCTGTCACCTACCGACCCGACCTTTCGTACATCACAAGCCAATTGGCACACTACTCACGCAAGCCAGTAGCAGAGAACCAGCTAGACCTAGAGCGCGCCCTATAGTGTTAGAATGTGAGCGAATGAATGACTGAACTAGAAAGTGTGAGAATAAATGAGAGGAATGAATGAACTAGGCAGCAGGTGGGTACAAGTATGAAACACAAAAGTGTTGTACCCTCTAAGGACTACCCCCCTACAACCTAAGCAGACTATAGCATATATAAGTTTGACACACCCCCATAGGCAAAGTGGGGGAGCACAAGAGGTCACAAGACCAGTCAAGAAAGGCAAAGCAAGCTCAGGGTGGATCACAAAGTCACCACGCAGTCTGAGCACAAGCAAATGGCCACAAGGCCAGTTCACATGCAGAGATATATAAAGGAGAACAAACAATACAGTGAACACAACCTAGCAAGTGTAAGCATGCAGGTATATGTATAAAGAGTACAGTACAGGCAGAGTCAAGAAGAAAGCAAGTGAGGCACAGTAGGTACAAGGCCTAACACAGTACAGAAACGCTGATGATCACAAGGCTGAAGTGCCTTGGTGAAAACATCAGCAGTGTTGGCCTGAGAGGCCACGTAAGCAAGACGAAGCTGGCCACGCTGCTGCAACTCTCAAGCAAGGAAGTAGCATAGAGCAATGTGCTTCGTTCTGTGCTCCAGTCTGTACTCCTAACACAAGGCAAGCATGGCCTTGTTGTCGACGTACAGAACTGGAGGAGAACGAGGCGCCTCTCCCAAGTCTGTCAGCAGGTAGGTGAGCCAGCGTAGCTCCTGCGCAGCCATGGCCCCAGCGTAGATCTCAACCTCACAACTGGAGCTGAGAACAGAAGAAGAGCGGGTAGACTGCCAAGAGACAGAACCGGAGCCAAGACTGAAGGTGTAACCCTGTGACGACCGCTGCGTAGCCAAGTCGTCAACCCAGGAGGCGTCAGCGTGACCAGTGAGGACAACTCGAGCCCGTCCTCCAAGCACGAGCCCCATGCCCGATGTACTGCACAAGTATCACAACACCCTCTTCGCAGCATCCCAGTGCACCTTTCGGTGCCTGCCGGGAGCCACGTAGCGAGCCAGAAGGCTGAGAGGGTATGCGAGGTCAGGTCGTGTGCAAGACATCAGGTACATGAGGCAGCCCACAAGCTCTGGATACGGGCCACTCGGCTCTACGGACTCGTCCGAAGGTGGAGCTGAGAGCGAGTGACCTGTAGGCAGAGGAGTGGACTGTGGCGAGGAGTACGTGAAGCCGAAGCGCTGAAGGACCTGCTGCACCATGTGTGACTGAGTCAAGGTAATGGTGCGCTGTGCTCTGTCCCGGGTGATCCGCAAGCCAAGATAGCTTGTGAGCTCACCCAGGTCTGTGCACGTGTGTCTCTTCTGCAGCTTGGACTTCACGTGGGCGAGTGCCTCAGTGTCAGCAGTAGCAAAGACGAGGTCGTCTACGTACACGAGAACGTAGAACGGCGGCAGAGTAGTGTCAGTGCGTAAAACAGAGAAGGGTTAGAAGTGGAAGGAGCAAAACCAAGAGCAGCAAGAGTCGTCCTGAGTGTGTCGTGCCACTCACGGGGTGTCTGACGGAGACCGTAGATTGGCCGCCTGAGGCTCCACTGGGTACCAGCTGGAAACGACCCAGTGAAGCCAGGTGGGCAGCGCAGCCAGATCTCCTCGTGCAGGCTGCCCTGTAGGAAGGCTGTGCTCAAGTCAAGCGAGTGGAGCTCGTAGTCACGCTGAGCAGCTACGTGCAGCAGTACGTGAAGAGTGGTCATCTTCGGGGTAGGGGAGAAGGTCTGGATTAAGTCAACTCCCTGTCGCTGACTGAAGCCACGTTCAACGTATCGCGCCTTGAAGACAGGCGGAGAACCCGGCGGTCGCTTCACCCTGAAGATCCACATGCCACTGACGATGTTCGCCCAAGGGGGGGGAACCTCGTCGACGTAGGTGCCTGTGGACTTCCAGGAAGCCATCTCGGCATCCATGGCTGCCTGCCACTGAGAGGAGTAGGGGCCCTCTATCGCCTCTGCGTAAGAGCGCGGGGTCGGGATGTCTGGTGCATCCGGGTCTCCCTCAGGGGCAATCAGCATGGACACGAGATGAGGTACAGAAGCGGCAAAGCACTCAAACTCCTCCTGTCTGTCCTCAAGAACGTCCGTGCCAAGAGCACACTCACCCCCGACGGACGGAGGACAGACAGACGCAGACGCAGACTCAGCAACAAGACTAGTGGCGTAGTCTAGGCGACAGGCTGCAGCAAAGTCAACAAGCTCAGTAACAAGAGCAGATGCACCAGTGGACTCAAACAAAGGGTCAGTGACAGCAGTGGCAAAAAAGCGCGTGACAGCTGGACTAGCAGCACGGAGGGAGTCAGACGCAGGGTCCGGACCGGCAGTAAGAGAGGACGCAGGAGGAGACGGCAGAGGGACACGCTGTGGAGCAGTGGAAGGACGTAGAGTCATAGAGTGAGTGCCAGGGACAGGAGGAGGACGCGGACGCGAAACACGACCAGCGCGAACAGTACGGGCAGGCGACGCAGAACGAGACTCAAGCGACACAGGACGTGACTCAGGCTCACGACGCTCCGTAAGACCTCTAGTCGGTCCAGAGTAAGGAGAAGGACCAGGCAGGGGAGAGGCTGGCTGCAACCGCGACTGGGACTGGACAGGCGGTGGACTCAGGAAAGGAGGAGGAGGACCAGGAGAAGGCGGGGAGCCAAGAACCTGCTGAAGATGCGGAACGTAGTACGGCCGCGGCCGCGCAGCGCCTCCAGAAACAGCAGAGACAGAACTGGTACCCTCAGCCCCAAGGTCTCAAGTCCCAGCAGCACCTCCAGCAGCTACAGCACCAGCAGCTCCTCCAGCAGCTCCAGCACGAGCAGCACCTCAAGCAGCTCCAGCACCAGCAGCACCTCCAGCAGCTCCAGCACCAGCAGTACCTCCAGCAGCTCCAGCACCAGCAGCACCTCCAGCAGCTCCAGCACTAGCAGCACCTCCAGCAGGTCCAGCACCAGCAGCACCTCCAGTAGCTCCAGCACCAGCAGCACCTCCAGCAGCTCCAGCACCAGCAGCACCAGCACCAGCAGCACCTCCAGCAGCACCAGCACCAGCAGCACTTCCAGAAGCCCCAGCAGCACCCCGACAGCGCCGAGAGTACCACTCACAAAGCTGCCTTGGAGAGAGAGGCTCCCGCCGCGGCGGGACACCTAGAGCACCTCCAGACACAATACCCTCAGGCTTCACATGCCCAGACTCAGCACCCCCAGGCTCAGCACGCCCAGAGTCAGCACACCCAGACTCAGCACCCCCAGTCCCCGCACCCGCAGACTCAGCACCCCCAGACCCAGCACCCACAGTCCCCACACCCGTAGGCTCAGCACCCCTAGTAGCACCTGAGTCGATAGCTACCTCGACCGGCTCGGCAGGGTCTACCTGGGACACACCTAAGGGGGCAGGACCTTGGGGGGGAAGGGGGTCTACCGGGGGAGTACCTGGTGCGAGGAAGAGCGGCGGGGGGGGGGGGGGAGAGGCAGTGCGGTAGGGAAAGAGACGGTAGTACGACACCGACTCGTCAAACGTGACGTCCTGAGAGGACAGAACACGACGCGAGGTGGGATGGTAGAACTGCCACCCGGGTGCTTCAGGAGGGAAGCCAAGGAAGATACAGGGAACGGCACGGGAGGACAGCTTGTCCGCTGTAGTATCGCGGACAAAAGCTCGAGATCCCCAGACACGGAACGCGGACGCATCGCCAACCTTCCCCGTCCACCGCAGAGTAGGTGTGGTCTCCGGCAAGGAGACACGAGGCTGAAGGTTGATCTGATGCGCAGCGTACTGAACCGCGAACGGCCACAGAAAATGGGGAGCAGCCGCATGGATCATGGACGTACGAGCGACGTCCATGACCATGCCAATGCGGCGCTCAGCAATCCCATTTTGTTGCAGGGAGGCCGGAAGCGTGAACGTCTGGCGGATGCCCTCCGAACGACAGAAGGCTCTCAGGAGGTCGGAGGAAAACTCCCCACCTCTGTCTGAGTGCAGACGCAGAACAGGAAGGTCTGAGCCGAAACTCTCACCGAGCTGGCGACGAGCACTGCGGATCCAGTCGATCAACACCTCAGGGATCTCACCCTTGCTGCGCAAGGGGAAGACTGTGGTGTAACGCGAGTAGTCGTCAACGACCAGCAGGAAGTAACGCTCGTGACCCTATCCACGGACGAGGGCTGGGCCCCACACGTCCATGTGAAGAGTTTGCAGAGGAGCCTCAGTCGGAGGGAACAAGGAGGAGTGAGGAGCTGCGCGCTGCCGGCCCTCGACACAAGGAACACAGGTGGGGGCAGGCCCCGAAGAAGGGGAGGGAGGGACCTGGGGAGACCAGAGACAAGGGCATGGGAGGCCATACCTCGAAGACGAGGCAGGGAGGGGTGACCAAGGCGGTGGTGCCAAAGGAGAGTCTCGTGCGACAGAGGACGACACGAGCAGGGGGCAGACGCAGGACTAGACCTGGACGCGGCAGCAAACACCTGACTAGACGCAGCTACCTGACCAAACGCAGGGACCGGAGGAGGCGCAGTAGTCAGTGTGTACAGACTCGACCCTGGCCAACGGGTGAACGTGGCCAGGTGGCGGCCCGTCCGAGAGCAAGTGCAGTGGGTCACTCGCTGACCTCCAGGGGTGAACTGGTCAACCCACGCGTCCTGGAGGTCAGCTCCACTCACCAAGTTCGTAGAGAACGAGGGGAGGTGGAGTCCCGACAGCAAGCCCGACGGGGCCGCAGGACACGGTAGAACCGTGGAAGAGTGTGCAAGGACTGGGCCCCCGGAGGGGTCAGCAAGGGAGACTGCAACAGGCCGACTAAGCGGCGTGAGCGTGGTGTTGTCTCTAAAGAAAGAGCGCGAAGCACCATAGTCAAGTGTGAAAGTGTGCAAGGACTCAGTAGGTGCAGTACCAGAGAGAGCAGACGCACCAGCACCTGGAGCAGCAGACGCACCAGTACCTGGAGCAGCAGACGCACGAGCACCTAGAGCAGCAGCCGCAATGCCCGGGTCGGGCGGGACACTCAGGTAACAGTCACCCTCAGCACTATCAGCAAAAGCAAACATGGCAGCAAGGATAGCATCAAAATCTAGATCAAAGATAGGCACATTCTGCAGAAGCAGATCATGCCAGCGAGGGAGCTCAACGGCGTCAGGAAACTGAGCACGCCAAGCGTTAGTCAAGCGACCGAAGCAGCGCTGCGTAGTGTGTGGGAGCCCACACACCTCCCCACTCCGAGGGCCGGTGCGAAGAACGTAAGTGCAGGGACCTGCACCCCCAGACCTCCCACGTCCAGCGTACTGTTAGAGATTAAGGACGGAGTCTATGAAGATTAGGGGCTGAAATATCTCAAAATCGTCAACTACAATTCTGGACAGAAAAGTCGTCGTCACAAGAAACGTCGTCGACGAAAGGTCCACTGTTAGAATTCTTTCAAACTCGAGTATGTTGTAGCCCTTGACCGTGGCTATCTTTCCCAATTTGAATAGTATCAGAATATGGAGTATAACTCGAGTTATGAACTTCGGCGCACTAGGGGGTATGCTGCCATAGAAAACGTAACTCAATCACAATGATCTCACAAGTTCACACAAGAAAGTTAGAGTAGCAATAGAGCCAGGTAGGAGGGGATGAGGAGGACGAGAGGGAAGGTCCCAAGAGAGTCCCCAACCAAGGAAACCCCATGCCATACAATTCCCTTCCCCATAGGCAACCCAACTTTGACCTTTGTCACTATCCCAACCTCCACAATCCACCTCAACCCAACTTGGCCACACTTGCCAACCTGGTTTGGTTTATCCCAACCATTTGGCAGCAACTACAGTAGAAAAGACGAATTTCCCAACCCCCAAAAGTCTGTACCCCATATTGAGTCAACCCCACAACTTCCCATAGTCACCACAACCAAATATCAAAAGCATACGAACTCCAACGTTCGTAACTTTCTAGTTCGTGCTCCGATTGAAGCGATACTTGGTTCCTCGGAAAGCTCTTGAGCAGAGGAGTCACTTCAGATATCTGCTCAAGCCAAATAACATTCACACACACACTCAGAAAAACCAAACCGCACAAAACACAAATTCTTGCACACACTCACAACACGCATGCAACGCACGAACATATGATGGGAGGCAGACAGACGTGAATGCGAATGGTAGCATCACTCAACAAACTCCCCCTCTGGCTGCCAACCATCATCCCACATGCCATAGCTCAAGCATGCATCCTCAATGCACACTCATCCCAGCAAGCTTCATGCCCTTCCAATGCTCAGATTCAGCCAGGCGCTTGGTGAGAATGTCAGCCGCCTGCTGATGGGTCTTCACAATCTCCAGCCGCACCTCCTTGTCCAGGAGCCTCCTCACCCAATGCCACTTAGGCCTGATGTGCTTCGTCAGCCCATGAAGGCAAGCATTCTTAGCAAGCTTCACAGCCGACTCGTTGTTACAGAACATCACAGTTGGCTCCTTTTGGCACACTCCGATCTCCAACAAACGCCTCAGCCACACCACCTCCTTTGCCCCATGATGCAGAGCCATGTACTCTGTCTCACACGAGGACTGCCCCACCTCGTTCTGCTTCTTGCTGCGCCAGCTCACTGCACCACCTCCAAACAGGCACACATAGCCTCCAATGCTGGTGCCATCCGCCTTCACAGAGTTGAAGCTAGCGTCGGTGTAGCAGGTCAGGAGCATCTCCCCCTTGCCCAAATCAGCTGCACCCCTCTGCAGCCTCTGTCGCACAGCACTGTACTCCAAGCCCACTAATGCCGTAGCGCTCACATAGCGGACCAACCTCTTGGCCGCTTCCAGCTGCTCATGACTGGGGCGTGAAACCACACTTGCAAGCCTGGATGTAGCAAAGGCAATGTCAGGCCGCGTGTGGTTAGCCGCATAATTGAGTGCCCCCACCATGGAATGAAACAGCTTCCTGTCACTCTCACCCACCACCTCCTCTTCAGCACAGGGCTCCACAGTGAACCCCGAAGGCAGTGGGGTGGCTGGCTTTCCTCCATCTTGCAGCCCATACTTCTCAGCCAGCCCCTCACAATACTTTCTCTGGTGCAACCTCAACACTCCCTTGTCAAGGTCCCTCTCCACATGCATGCCCAAATAGTACTTCACATCTCCCATCTTGGAGCACTTAAACTGCATCTCCAGCATCTCCTCCACATGCTCAATCATTGCAGACGACTCAGAGAAGAGCAGGATGTCATCCACATACACCAGGAGCATGAGAAACTGCTCCTTCTCCTGCAGCAGGAACAAGCTGTGATCACACTCACTCTTCTTGAAACCCCCAGCCAGCAGAGTCTCCTCTAACTTGTGGTACCATGCACGAGGAGCCTGCTTCAGGCCATAGATGGCCTTCTTCAGCCTGCACACCCTGCCGCTCCCATCATCCAAACCCTCAGGCTGTAACATGTACAGCTCCTCCAGAATGATCCCATTGAGGAAGGCGGTGGTGATGTCCATCTGCTTCACCCGCCATCCACGGTATGCTGCCATTGCCAATGACACCCGAAGTGTTGTGCCTTTCCCCACAGGAGCATAGAGCTCGTTGAAGTCCTTTCCCTTTGTCTGCTGAAACCCCTTAGCCACAAGCCTTGACTTGTAGCGGGTCAGCGCCCCATCAGGTCCGTACTTGTGCCTGAAAATCAGCTTGGAAGAAATGGCCTTCTTCCCAGGTGGCAGCTCACACAGCTCCCACGTCTCATTCTCTAGCAGAGAATCATACTCCTCCTTCACACTCTGCTTCCACTTTTCAGCATCGGGCCCGCTCAATGCCTCAGCTAGCGTCTTGGGCTCAGGGACGGCTGCCCAGTAGCAGTGTGCTATCTCATCCTCATCACACTGCTCAGCCACACTCCCAGCCCTTACCACCTTTGGCTTGCCACGGCTTGCATAGGTCAGCCTGTTAGGAGGGCGCACATCCCTCCTAGGACGGTCAGCCGTACGTCCGGCACCTTGTGGAGCACCTTGCTCCTCCTGCTGCTGCGGCTGCTGCTGCTGTTGCTGCTGCTGCTGCTCCTCCACCTCAGGTTCTCCCCCATCCTCTGTCACCCCAGAGATCTCATTCTCAGAGACAGAAACCTCCACTTGCCTTGAAGGCCGCTGCACCTCATCGGCCTCGACAATTAGCGGTGTCGTTGGAAGCTTCTGCTGCTGCTGCTGCTTCCACTCCTTGTAGTACAAGGACTCAAGGAACTTCACATCCCTTGACACAGTCAGCTGCTGGCTGGTCAAGTCCCAAATCAGCCAGCCCTTGTGATCCTTAGCAAGCCCCAAGTGCACACCCCATCTCCCAGAAGCTTCCAGTTTTCCCCTCTTCTCCTTAGGCACATGAAACACCACCATGCACCCAAAGGCTCTCAGCATGTTCACAGCTGGTGCAATCCCATACCACTTGGTGTAGGGGACCCACTGCTTGTTCCCCACAGTCGCCAGCACCCTGTTCTTCACAACAACGACCTGCCGCAGTGCTGTCACCCAAAACGGATCCGGCAGCCCTGCACGCCCAAGGAGAGTGCGAGCACCTTCCTGCAGGGTCCGGTTGAACCGCTCAGCCACGCCATTCTGCTGAGGGTTGTAAGGCACTGTGAGCTGATGCTGGATCCCCTTCCGCTTCAGCTCCTTCTCAAAATCAGCGCCGATGAACTCTCCTCCGTTGTCAGTGCGGATCACCTTCACCTTGTGTCCGCTTTCCCTTTGTGCTCTCGGCATCCACTCCTTAAGAACAGCCGCTGCCACCTCCCCCTTAGTCTTGAGAGGGTACACCCACACCGCACGCGTGTGGTCGTCCACAATCGTCAAGAAGTAGCGGCTGCCCGAGAGAGAAAGGGCCCTCGTGGGGCCCACCACATCCATGTGCACTAGTTCAAGTGGTGCCTTGGCTGGTCCTGTGCTGCTGCTGAAGGGAAACTTCGTGAATTTGGTCTCAAGGCAGGTAGGGCAGCTCCCAATCTCCTTTGCTCCCCCCTTCACCTCCAGCCCCTTCAAGCACCCATCCTTTACCAACTTCTGCAGCATAGGAATGTTCACATGGCACAGCCTCTCATGCCACGTCTCCCAATCAGCCTCACCACTCCCAGATGAAGCCTTTGCCCATGCAGCTGTCGCATCCACACCAGCAAGCACCTCACCATGTGGCTGTTGTGGCTGCTGCACCTTCTTGACTGCATCCAGGGCCCCAGCAGTTGGTGCAGTCTCCTCTCCTCCCGCAGTTGCTTTAGCCGCTGCCGCTGCCTTTGCCGTTGCTGGTGGTTTCCCCTTCCAAGGGATGATGGGCAGCTGCCACAAGTCCTTGATGCAGCTGCTCTTCTCCTCCAAGTTCCACAGCAGCAACTTCCCAAGCTTTGCACGGCAGCTGGTTGGGCCGAAGGTAACTTCAGCCTTGCTCTTCTGCAGCCGGCGCACAGAAAGAAGGTTAGCGGACAAACCTTCAACCAACAGCACATTCCCAAGCCCCACAAGCTCTCCATTGGCTCCCATCACCTTGGCATTCCCAACACCAATCACAGGGAGCAAAGCACCTGAAGCGGCAGCCACAAACTTGATCTTCCCAGGAGGTTTTACCTCATCAAGCAAATCTGCCCGTGGGGTCATATGACTCGTGCAACCTGAATCGATCACCCAGTGAGTGAGGGGGTGCATCACAACCTTCCCAACTGAACCCACATCACCCCCACTCCCTTGCACATCCTCAACCATGAGGAACATCCCAGGGTCGGCTTTACCTTGTGCACCATCACCTTGTGCACCTGAACCTTGCACAGCGCCACCGCATGCACGTTCACCACTTGGCGGCTTCATGCCTGGAGGGGCCCATCCCTCAGGCCGGCTGAAACACTTGAACCACGGGTGTCCAGCCTTCTTGCAGTACCAGCACGCACCCTCCATTCGGGTGCTCCCCCTGCCACCAGAGCTCCCATGCCCCTCATTGTAGTCACCTCGGCCTCTCCCTCTGCCAAAGCCTCTCCCACGGCCTCGGCCTCTCCCTCCCCCTCTTCCTCTGCTGCCTCCTGCAGCTCCATACCCCTCAGCAGTTTTGTTGGCAGCACCACCTCCCGTGTGGCGTCTGCGGAAGTCCTCCTGCAGAATCTGCTGCCGTAGCCACTCAGGCGTCCATTTGTCCTGCTGAACGTTGAGGGTGGGGATGAGGTTGTCCCACGAGTTGTCGAGCACCGAGATGATCTTGGTGCACTGTTGCATCTGCGACACTTCGCTGCCCGCCGCTGCCATCCTCGCATAGGTGTCCTTGATCTTGTCAAGGACCGGTTTCACATCATCTCCCGGTTTCATGGAGAGGGCAGCCAACCCCTTCTCCAACACAATCACCATCGGCAGCGTGTTGGGCTGAATCACGTCGCGTAGCAGCTTCCATGCCTTCGGTCCGGAATCATCCAACTCCACCAAATCCTTGATGTGCTGGAACATGTCGTTGTTGACCGATTGGAGGATGAGGTCGTACAGCACCGCGCTCTTCTCAATCCACCGATCGCGGGCATCTCCTTCCCCCGGCATCTTCTCCTCTCCCATTGCAATTTTCAGCAGCTTGTAGCGCTTGAAGGCGCTCCGCATCCGCCCGCTCCATTCCTCATAGTTGGAGCCATCCAAAGCTTCAATCTTGGATGGTGGCGGCTCACTCCTCTTCTCAGCTGCATCTCCACTCCCTTGATTCATCTCCTCTGCTCCCAATCAGAGGTTTCAGCTCCCCCTTTTGCTGGTCACAATGTAGATCCACACAATCTTCACAAGTGTCAGCGCCAACGAAATTTCGGCAGAGTTTCCCCTTAGCGGAAGTCACATCCAACCTCCAGAACTCCACTTAGGCACGCCCACAGGCCATGGTGGGTCTAGGAGGGTCTTCACACTTCAGTAGACTCCCCACAAGGTCCTTAATCAGCTCTGATACCACTTGTTAGAGATTAAGGACGGAGTCTATGAAGATTAGGGGCTGAAATATCTCAAAATCGTCAACTACAATTCTGGACAGAAAAGTCGTCGTCACAAGAAACGTCGTCGACGAAAGGTCCACTGTTAGAATTCTTTCAAACTCGAGTATGTTGTAGCCCTTGACCGTGGCTATCTTTCCCAATTTGAATAGTATCAGAATATGGAGTATAACTCGAGTTATGAACTTCGGCGCACTAGGGGGTATGCTGCCATAGAAAACGTAACTCAATCACAATGATCTCACAAGTTCACACAAGAAAGTTAGAGTAGCAATAGAGCCAGGTAGGAGGGGATGAGGAGGACGAGAGGGAAGGTCCCAAGAGAGTCCCCAACCAAGGAAACCCCATGCCATACAATTCCCTTCCCCATAGGCAACCCAACTTTGACCTTTGTCACTATCCCAACCTCCACAATCCACCTCAACCCAACTTGGCCACACTTGCCAACCTGGTTTGGTTTCTCCCAACCATTTGGCAGCAACTACAGTAGAAAAGACGAATTTCCCAACCCCCAAAAGTCTGTACCCCATATTGAGTCAACCCCACAACTTCCCATAGTCACCACAACCAAATATCAAAAGCATACGAACTCCAACGTTCGTAACTTTCTAGTTCGTGCTCCGATTGAAGCGATACTTGGTTCCTCGGAAAGCTCTTGAGCAGAGGAGTCACTTCAGATATCTGCTCAAGCCAAATAACATTCACACACACACTCAGAAAAACCAAACCGCACAAAACACAAATTCTTGCACACACTCACAACACGCATGCAACGCACGAACATATGATGGGAGGCAGACAGACGTGAATGCGAATGGTAGCATCACTCAACACGTACCACTCACGAAGCTGCTGTACCGACGGGGTGTCACGGGAGCGCAGCTGCTGCTGGCGCTGGCTGCCACCAAAGCCTCCACGCTGCGCGGCTGTGCCTCGACCAGCACCACCGCCGCCGCCACCTCCAACACCGCTGCCGCTGCCTCCACCACCTCCGCCACCACTGCCACTACCTCCACCGCCGCCACTGACGCCCCCACTCCCGGTACCACCTCCACCTCCACCGCCTCCTCCTCCGCCTCCTCCACCTCCTCCACTGCTTCCCCCGCCGCCCCCCCCCACCACCCTTGCTCCCCTTGCCCCTGCTGTTGCGGCGTCTCCCAGTAGGGGCAGACGCAGCTCCGACCTCCTCAGTGCCAACGAGGTCGACAGCAGCAGCAGAAGCAACAGAGGGGAGAAGGGGGACAGGGGAACACCCCTCAAAGAAGGGGGTGCGACGGTCGCCGCGAGAAGCACCTACTCTTCTCAGCCGCAGCAAGGCGCTCCTCTAGCAGGTCGACAGTCAGCTCGGTGGGGCAAAGGGAGAGAAAGTGATCCCTGACTGAAGAGAGGGAGTCAGGGAGGCGGGTGACTAGGTAGTAAAGGGTGATGTACATGGGGGGGGGGTTCTTGGCACAGAACTCAGTGGGAAGGGCAGCACGGTAGCGGGCGTCACTAGTGCGAAGGTGAGCAACTAGGTCAGCAACTGTAGCAAAGGCGGCAAGGTCAGGGAAAAGGTACGGTAGCATGAGGCGGCTGAGGGCAGCAGTGGCAGGGGAGGAGTAGCGTGCAACTACAGCGTCGTACAAAGACTGAGCAGTCTTGTACTGGCCAAAATGTGCGCGCTCAGCAGGCGGCAGGTGACTACGAACAGCAAGACGAGCAACAGCGTCACGAGTGGTCCACTGCGAGCAAACTGTACTATCAGCAGTGGTAGCAGGAGCAGTGGAAACACCGGACGTGTGATCGAAAAGGGATACCCCATCCCTAGAATCACACTGAAGAAAAAGCTGTAGGTCGTCAACCCACACGTCAAAGTCAACTGCACGTCCCTCAGCATCGAAGGTGAGTACGGTAGGACTAGCCATAGTAGCAGTAGGAGCAGTAGCAAGAGTAGCAGCAGTTTCAGCAGTAGCAGCAGTAGCAGCGCGGCTCGGCTAGGCAGGGCGGCGCGGGTGCAGCGGCAAGCAGGTGCGGCAGTGCACTTACCAGTGGCGGACGAGTTGGGCCGCTACTGGTGGGGCTGGGCCGGGGCGCGTCAGGCAGGGCGGCTGCAGGCTCGTCAGCGGCAGCAGGGCCACTACGGTGGCAGCTGCTGCTGCAGCAGGGACGGCGACGGCAGCTGCTGCAGGGGTGGCGACGAGGCAGGGGCAACGCCGCTGGCAGGGGCGACGCCGCGGGCAGGGGCGACACCGCGGGCAGGGGCGACGCCGCGGGCAGGGGCGACTCCGCGGGCAGGGGCGACGCCGTAGGCAGGGGCGACGCCGCGAGCAGGGGCGACGCCGCGCGAGTCCCGCAGGGGCGTCGCGACGAGGCAGGGGCGGGGCCGCAACCGGCGACGGGGCGGGGTCGCGAAGGGGCCTATAAGGGGCCGCGAAGGGGCCGATAAGGGGGGGCCGCGAAGGGCCGACGGACGGAGGACTGGCAGGCACAGACTCAGCAACCAGAGCAGAGGCGTAGTCGAGACGGCAGGCAGCAGCAAAGTCAAGCAGCTCAGCAACGAGAGCAGAAGCAGCAGCAGACTCAAAGGACGGGTCAGTGACAGTAGTGGCAAGGAGACGAGCGACAGTGGGACTGGCAGCACGCTCTCGGTCAGACTCAGGGTCAGGGACCTCAGGAAGAGAGGACTCAGGAGGAGCAGGCAGAGGAACACGCAGTGGAACAGAGGAAGGACGAAGTGCCATGGTGTGTGTGCCTGGGACAGGAGGAGGACGCGAACGAGGAGCGCGACGAGCAGTGCGAACAGGCGAGACAGGACGAGACGCAGGCTCACGACGCTCTGTAAGACCTCTGGACTGCTCAGTGTAAGGAGAGGGAACAGGCAGTGGGGAGGCGGGCTGTAACGGCGGCTGCGACTGGTCAGGCGGTGGACACAAGAAGGGAGGAGGAAGACCAGTAGAAGATGGGACACCAAGAACCTGCTAAAGCAGGGGAACGAAGTACGGGCGCGGCCGCACAGTGCCTCCAGCACCTCCAGCTCCAGGGTCAACAGCTCCAGCTACACCAGCTCCAGTGCCTCCGGCGCCAGCTGCTCCAGGCTCCGTAGGGTCTCCAGCTCCAGGAGTAACAGCAGCACCTCCAGCTCCAGCGTCTCCAGGCACGCCAGCCCCAGGAGGTCCACTCTGACGGTGTGGGCGCCAAACAAGCCACTCACGCAGCTGCTGCGAGGACAGTCGCGGTGAAGCACCAGCAATACCGCCAGACGAAGCACCACCCCGAGGCTCAGCACCCCCAGACTCCGCACCCTCCGACTCAGCACCCCCAAGCTCCGCACCCTCCGACTTTGCACCCCCAGGCTCAACACCCTCAGGCTCAGCACCCCCAGACCCAGCACCCTCAGACCCAGCACCCCCAGACGCAGCACCCCCAGACGCAGCACCCCCAGACGCAGCACCTGGAGCAGCACCTGAAACGACAGCTACCTGAACAGGCGCAGTACTAGGGAGAGGGTGTACCTGAGATACTCCCGAGGGAGCAGGACCCTAAGGCAGAAGGGGGTCTACCGGAGGTGGACCGGGAGCAAGGAAGAGCGGCGGGGGCGGGGAAGGGGCAGTGCGGTAGGGGAAGAGCCAGTAGAAGGGAACCGACTCGTCGAACGTGACGTCCTGAGAAGGGAGGACACGGCGCGAGGTGGGGTGGTAAAACTGCCAGCCAGGCGCGTCAGGGACAAAGCCAAGGAAGACGCAGGGAATGGCGCGGGCGGAGAGCTTGTCCGCGGACGTATCGCGAACAAAGGCACGAGAACCCCAAACCCGGAACACCGACGCATCGCCAACCTTCCCCGTCCAACACAGCAATCCCATTTTGCTGAGGGGAGTCCGGAAGCGTGAACGACTGGAGAATGCCCTCCCCACGACAAAAGTCCCGCAAGAGGTCAGAGGAGAACTCACCACCTCTGTCAGAGTGCAAACGCAGGCCAGGAAGGTCCTGGCCGAACCGCTCGCGCAGCTGGAGACGGACTGTGCGGATCCAAGGGATCAAGACAGTAGAGACTTCACCCTTGCTGCGCAAGGGGAAGACTGTGGTGCACCGCGTGTAGTCGTCAACTACCAGCAGAAAGTAGCACTCGCGGCCTTGTCCACTGACGCGGGCTGGGGAAACGAGGAGGACCGAGGAGCGGCGCGCTGCCGCCCCTTGACACAAGGAAGGCAGGGCGGGGCAGGCGTGGGCGGGAGGGGAGGCAGAGACTTGGGAAGACCAGAGACTTGGAGGCGGGAGTGCATGCCACGAAGGCGTGGCAGGGAGGGGTGACCATGGCGGTGGTGCCACAGGAGAGTCTGGTGCGACGGGAGGCGACACGAGCAGGGGGGTGCTACTAGACCTCACGCGGACACCTGAGCAGACGCAGCTACCTGAGGAGGCTCGGTAGCAGGGTGTACAGACTCGACCCAGGCCGACGGGTGAACATGGCCAGGAGACGGCCCGTCCATGTACACGTGCAGATCGACACACGCTGACCCCCAGGAGTGGTGGTAGTGACCATCGCATCCTGGAGGGCAGCGGTACTCACCAAGTTCGTAGAGAACGAGGGGGGGTGAAGACCTGACAGTGAGCCGGACGGGACTGCCGGACATGGGAGAACAGTGGAGGAACGGGCAAGAACTGGGCCCTCTGAGGGGTCAGCCAGTCTGACCGGTACAGGTGCAGAGAGAGGAGTGAGGGTGGTGCTGTCGCGAAAGAGACAGTTGGAAGCACCTGAGTCAAGCGGAAAGGTGTGCAAGGCCTCAGCAAGCGCAGTACGAGGGAGAGCAGACTCACTAGCACCTAGAGCAGCAGCCTCTATACCTGGGTCAGGTAGCACACACAGGTAACAATCACCCTCAGCACTAACAGACAAGGCATACATAGCAGCAAGGATAGCATCATAGTCAAGATCAAAGATAGCAACTCCCGACCTAAGCAGCTCTGCCCAGCAGGGGCGCTCGGCCTCGTCACCAAACTCTGCGCGCCAAGCGTCGTCTAGGCGGGAGAAGCAGCGGTGCTGAGTGTGAGGCTTCCCGCATGTTTGACCAGCACGGTCACCCATGCGAATGACATACGGGCAGCTAACACTACCCCCAGACGCCCCATGCTGAGAAAACCACTCACGAAGCTGCTGGGGCAAAGGGTTCTCGCTCCGACACTGCTGCTGCTGCCGCTGGCCACCACCAGAACCTCCCCTCTGAAGAGCTCCACCCCGACTGCCACTACTCCCAGTGCCTCCACTACCGCCACTCCCACCGCTGCTTCCACCGCCGCCACCAAAGACCCCACTCCTGCCACCACTCCCACCGCTGCCACCACCTCCACCACCTCCACCACCTTCACTATCGCCCCCACTACCACCCCCACTGCCACCTCCACTACTCTCGCCACCCTTGCTCTTGCTGCTGCGGCACTTCCCACTAGCAGAAGCAGCCCCGACATCCTCAGCACCAAGGACGTCAACAGCAGCAGCAGGGGCGTAGGAGGGGGCAAGGGGGGAGGGGGAACACCACTCAAAGAAGGGCGTGCAAGGAGTGCTATGAGCAGCACCTACAGCGACTACACTAGTCTCAGCTGCAAGGAGGTGCTGCTCGAGCAGGTCAACAAGAAGGTCTGTGGGGTCAAGTGCGAGACTGTGGTCCCTCACTACGCGAAGAGAGTCAGGGAGGCGGGAGACTATGAAGTAGAGAGTGATGTACATCGGGGACGGGTTCCTGTCAAGGAACCCTGCTGGGAGGGCAGCGTGGTAGCGAGCGTCGCTAGTGCAAAGGTGGGTAACGAGGTCCTCTACCGTGGCAAAGGCGGATAGCTCGGGAAACAGGTAGGGCAGTATAAGACGGCCTAGAGCAGTGGTGGCAGGGGAGGAGTAAGGTGTGAGAATGATAGACGAAAGAATGAATGAACTAGAAAAGAGCTACCCCACCACAGCCTAAATAGACCATAGCAGATATAAGTTTGACACACCCCCATAGGCAAAGTGGGGGAGAACAAGAGGTCACAAGACCAGTCAAGAAAAGCAAAGCAAGCTCAGGGTGGATCACAAAGTCACCACACAGTCTGAGCACAAGCAAAGGGCCATAAGGCCAGTTCACATGCAGAGTTATATAAAGGAAAGCAAACAGTACAGTGAACACAACCTAGCAAGTGTAAGCATGCAGGTATAAGTATACAGAGTACAGTTCAAGCAGAGTCAAGAAGTCAACAAGTGAGGCACAGTAGGTACAAGGCCTAACACAGTACAGAAACGCTGATGATCACAAGGCTGAAGTGCCTTGGTGAAAACATCAGCAGTGTTGGCCTGAGAGGCCACGTAAGCAAGACGAAGCTGGCCACGCTGCTGCAACTCTCGAGCAAGGAAGTAGCGCAGAGCAATGTGCTTCGTTCTGTGCTCCAGTCTATGCTCCTGATACAAGGCCAGCATGGCCTTGTTGTCGACGTACAGAACTGGAGGAGAACAAGTCAGTCAGCAGGTAGGTGAGCCAGCGAAGCTCCTGTGCAGCCATGTCCCCAGCGTAGATCTCAGCCTCACAACTGGAGCTGAGAACAGAAGAAGAGCGGGTAGACCGCCAGGAGACAGAACCGGAGCCAAGGCTGAAGGTGTAACCCTGTGACGACCGCTGCGTAGTCAAGTCGTCAACCCAGGAGGCGTCAGCGTGACCAGTGAGGACAACTCGAGCCCGTCCTCCAAGCACGAGCCCCATGCCCGATGTACTGCACAAGTATCGCAACACCCTCTTCGCAGCATCCCAGTGCACCTTTCGGTGCCTGCCGGGAGCCACGTAGCGAGCCAGAAGGCTGAGAGGGTATGCGAGGTCAGGTCGTGTGCAAGTCATCAGGTACATGAGGCAGCCCACAAGCTCTGGATACGGGCCACTCGGCTCTACGGACTCGTCCGAAGGTGGAGCTGAGAGCGAGTGACCGGTAGGCAGAGGAGTGGACTGTGGCGAGGAGTAGGTGAAGCCGAAGCGCTGAAGGACCTGCTGCACCATGTGTGACTGAGTCAAGGTAATGGTGCGCTGTGCTCTGTCCCGGGTGATCCGCAAGCCAAGATAGCTTGTGAGCTCACCCAGGTCTGTGCACGTGTGTCTCTTCTGCAGCTCGGACTTCACGTGGGCGAGTGCCTCCGTGTCAGCAGTAGCAAAGACAAGGTCGTCTACGTACACAAGAACGTAGAACGGCGGCAGAGTAGCGTCAGTGCGTAGAAACAGAGAAGGGTCAGCAGTGGAAGGAGCAAAACCAAGAGCAGCAAGAGTCGTCCTGAGCGTGTCGTGCCACTCACGGGGCGCCTGGCGGAGACCGTAGACTGGCCGCCGGAGGCTCCACTGGGTACCAGCAGGAAACGACCCAGTGAAGCCAGGTGGGCGGCGCAGCCAGATCTCCTCGTGCAGGCTGCCCTGTAGGAAGGCTGTGCTGAAGTCAAGCGAGTGGAGCTCGTAGTCACGTTGAGCAGCAACGTGCAGCAGTACCCGAAGAGTGGTCATCTTCGAGGTAGGGGAGAAGGTCTGAAAGAAGTCAACTCCCTGTCGCTGACTGAAGCCACGTGCAACGTAACGCGCCTTGAAGGCAGGCGGAGAACCCGGCGGCCGCTTCACCCTGAAGATCCACATGCCATTGACGATGTTCGCCCCAGGTGGGGGAACCTCGTCGACGTAGGTGCCTGTGGACTTCCAGGAAGCCATCTCTGCGTCCATGGCTGCCTGCCACTGAGAGGAGTAGGGACCCTCTATCGCCTCTGCGTAAGAGCGTGGGGTCGGGATGTCTAGTGCATCCGGGTCTCCCTCAGGGGCAAGCAGCATGGACACGAGATGAGGTGAAGCAGCAGCAAAACACTCAAGGTCCTCCTGTCTGTCCTCAAGGACGTCCGTGCCAAGAGCACACTCACCCCCGACGGACGGAGGACAGACAAACGCAGACACAGACTCAGCAACAAGACTAGCGGCGTAGTCTAGGCGACAGGCTGCAGCAAAGTCAACAAGCTCAGCAACGAGAGCAGACGCAGCAGAGGACTCAAACAGAGGGTCAGTGACAGCAGTGGCCAGAAAGCGCGTGACAGTAGGACTAGCAGCACGAAGGGAGTCAGACTCCGGGTCCGGACCGTCAGGAAGAGAGGACGCAGGAGGAGAGGGCAGAGGGACACGCTGTGGAGCAGTAGAAGGACGCAGTGTCATAGAGTGAGTGCCTGGGACAGGAGGAAGACGCGCACGCGAAACACGACCAGCGCGAACAGTACGGACAGGCGACGCAGGACGAGACTCAGGCGACACAGGACGAGACTCAGGCTCACGACGCTCCGTAAGACCTCTAGTCGGACCAGAGTAAGGAGAAGGACCAGGCAGCGGAGAGGCCGGCTGCAACTGCGACTGGGACTGGACCGGCGGTGGACTCAGGAAGGGAGGAGGAGGAGGACCCGGAGAAGGCGGGGAGCCAAGAACCTGCTGAAGGAGCGGAACGAAGTACGGCCGCGGCCGCGCAGCGCCTCCAAAAATAGCAGAGACAGAATTGGTACCCTCAGCCCCAGGGTCTCCAGTCCCAGCAGCACCTACAGCAGCTCCAGTACCAGCACCACCAGTAGCTCCAGCAGCACCTCCAGCAGCACCAGCACCTCCAGCAGCTCCAGCTCCAGCACCACCTCCAGCAGTACCAGCGCCTCCAGTAGCTCCAACAGTACCTCCAGCAGCTCAAGCAGCTCCAGCACCAGCAGGAACCCTACAGCGCCGAGAGTACCACTCACGAAGCCGCTGTGGAGAGAGGGGCTCCCGCCGCGACTGGACACTGAGAGCACCTCCAGACGCAGCACGCGCAGGCTCAGCACCTCCAGACACAGTACCCTCAGGCGCCATACCCCCAGGCTCAACACGCCCAGTCTCAGCACCCCCAGTCTCAGCACCCCCAGACTCAGCACCCCCAGTCCCCGCACCCGCAGGGTCAGCACCCCTAGCAGCACCTGAGTCGACAGCTACCTCGATCGGCTCGACAGGGTCTACCTGGGACACACCTGAGGGGGCAAGACCCTGGGGGGGGAGGGGGTCTACCAGGGGAGGACCCGGGGCGAGGAAGAGCGGCGGGGGGGGGGGGAGAGGCAGTGCGGTGGGGAAAGAGACGGTAGTACGACACCGACTCGTCGAACGTGACGTCCTGAGAGGACAGAACACGACGCGAGGTGGGGTGGTAGAACTGCCACCCGGGTGCGTCAGGAGGGAAGCCAAGGAAGACACAGGGAACGGCACGGGAGGACAGCTTGTCCGCTGTAGTATCGCGGACAAAAGCTCGAGATCCCCAGACACGGAACGCGGACGCATCGCCAACCTTCCCCGTCCACCGCAGAGTAGGTGTGGTCTCCGGCAAGGAGACACGAGGCTGAAGGTTGATCTGATGCGCAGCGTACTGAAGCGCGAACGGCCACAGAAAATGGGGAGCAGCCGCATGGATCATGGACGTACGAGCGACGTCCATGACCATGCCAATGCGGCGCTCAGCAATCCCATTTTGCTGCGGGGAGGCCGGAAGCGTGAACGTCTGGCGGATGCCCTCCGAACGACAGAAGGCTCGTAGGAGGTCGGAGGAAAACTCCCCTCCTCTGTCCGAGTGCAGACGTAGAACAGGAAGGTCTGAGCCGAAACTCTCACTGAGCTGGCGATGAGCACCGCGGATCCAGTCGATCAACACCTCAGGAACCTCACCCTTGCTGCGCAAGGGGAAGACTGTGGTGTAACGCGAGTAGTCGTCAACGACCAGGAGGAAGTAGCGCTCGTGACGCTGTCCACGGACGCGGGCTGGGCCCCACACGTCCATGTGAAGGGTCTGCAGAGGAGCCTCTGTCGGAGGAAACGAGGAGGAGTGAGGGGCAGCGCGCTGCCGGCCCTCGACACAAGGAACACAGGTAGGGGCAGGCCCAGGAGGAAGGGGAGGGAGAGACCTGGGTAGACCCGAGACAAGGGCACGGGAGGCCATACCTCGAAGACGAGGCAGGGAGGGGTGACCAAGGCGGTGGTGCCAAAGGAGGGTCTCGTGTGCCAAAGGACGACACGAGCAGGGGGCAGGCGCAGGACTAGACCTGGACGTGGCAGCAAACACCTGACTGGACGCGGCTACCGGACCAGACGCAGAGACTGGAGGAGGCGCAGTAGTCAGTGTATACAGACTCGACCCTGGCCGACGGGTGAACGTGGCCAGGTGGCGGCCCGTCCGAGAGCAAGTGCAGTGGGTCACACGCTGACCTCCAGGGGTGAACTGGTCAACCCACGCGTCCTGGAGGTCAGCTCCACTGACCAGGTTCGTAGAGAACGAGGGGAGGTGGAGTCCCGACAGCAAGCCCGACGGGGCCGCAGGACACGGTAGGACAGTGGAGGAGTGTGCAAATACTGGGCCCCCTGAGGGGTCAGCAAGGGAGACCGCAACAGGCCGACTGAGCGGCGTGAGCGTGGTGCTGTCTCTAAAGAAAGAGCGCGAAGCACCAGAGTCAAGTGTGAAAGTGTGAAAGGACTCAGTAGGTGCAGTACCAGAGGGAGGAGACGTACCAGCACCTGGAGCAGCAGACGCACTAGCACCTAGAGCAGCAGCCGCACTAGCACCTAGAGCAGCAGCCACAGTGCCCGGGTCGGGCGGGACACGCAGGTAACAGTCACCCTCAGTAATATCAGCAAGAGCATACATAGCAGCAAGGATAGCATCAAAGTCTAGATCAAAGATGGGCACATTCTGCAGAAGCAGATCATGCCAACGAGGAAGATCAACAGCGTCAGGAAAGTGGGTACGCCAAGCGTCAGTCAAGCGGCCAAAGCAGCGCTGCGTGGTGTGTGGGAGACCACACACCTCCCCACTACGAGTGCCGGTGCGAAGAACGTACGCGCAGGGACTTGCACCCCCAGACCTCCCACGCCCAGCGTACCACTCACGAAGCTGCTGAACAGACGGGGTCTCACGGGTGCGCAGCTGCTGCTGACGCTGGCTGCCACCAAGGCCTCCACGCTGCGTGGCTGCACTGCGACCAGCACCACCTCCTCCGCTACCTCCACCACCGCCGCCGCCGCCGCCACCTCCTCCGCCACCGCCGCCACGGCCGCCACTGCCGCCACCGATGCCCCCACTCCCGGAACCACCCCCACCACCACCTCCACCTCCTCCACCTCCTCCACCGCTGCCTCCACCGCCCCCACCACCACCCCTGCTTCCCTTGCCCTTGCCAGTGCGGCGTCGCCCACTAGGGGCAGACGCAGCGCCGACCTCCTCAGTGCCAACGAGGTCGACAGCAGCAGCAGAGGCAACAGAGGGGAGAAGGGGGACAGGGGAACACCCCTCAAAGAAGGGGGTGCGACGGTCACCGCGAGAAGCACCGACAGCTAAGATACTCTTCTCAGCTGCAGCAAGGCGCTCCTCTAGCAAGTCGACAGTCAGCTCGGTAGGGCAAAGGGAGAGAAAGTGATCCCTGACTGAGGAGAGAGAGTCAGGGAGGCGGGTGACTAGGTAGTAAAGGGTGATGTACATGGGGGGGGAGTTCGTGGGAAGAAACTCAGTGGGAAGGGCAGCGCGGTAGCGAGCGTCACTAGTGCGGAGGTGAGCAACTAGGTCAGCAACTGTGGAAAAGGCGGCAAGGTCAGGAAAAAGGTACGGCAGCATGAGGCGGCTGAGGGCAGCAGTGGTAGGGGAGGAGTAGCGTGCAACTACAGTGTCGTACAGAGCCCTAGCACTCTTGTACTGACTAAAGTGCGCGCGCTCAGTAGACGGCAGGTGATTGCGCACAGCAAGACGAGCAGCAGCATCGCGCGTGAGCCACTGCGAGCGAACAGTACTGTCAGCATCAGCAGTAGGGGCAGTAGAGGCGCCAGAAGTGAGATCGAACAGTGAGAGACCATCCTTGCTATCGCACTGTAGGAAAAGCTGCAGATCATCTAGCCAGACCTCAAAGTCAACAGCCCGACCCTCAGCATCAAAGGTAAGAACATTGAGACTAGCCATGACAGGAGAAGCAGCAGGCTAGCAGCAGCAGCAGTGCAACTCGGCTAAGCAGGCTAGGCAGGGTGGCGCAGCTCGGCAGGGCGGTGTGGCTCGGCAGCGCGGCGCTCTTACCAGGGGAGAGGCTGGGGCAGGGCCGGGGTAGGGCCGGTGCAGTTCAGGAGCAGGGCCGGGGCAGGACCGGGGCAGTTCAGGAGCAGGGCCGGGGCAGGGCCGGGGCAGTTCAGGAGCAGGGCCGGGGCAGGGCCGGGGCAGTTCAGGAGCAGGGCCGGGGCATAGCCGGGGCAGTTCAGGAGCAGGGCCGGGGCAGGGCCGGGGCAGGGCCGGGGCAGAGCCGGGCAGTTCAGGAGCAGGGCCGGGGCAGTGCAGAAGCAGGGCCGGGGCAGTTCAGGAGCAGGGCCGGGGCAGAGCCGGGGCAGAGCCGGGGCAGGGCCGGGGCAGGGCCGGGGCAGAGCCGGGCCAGGGCCGGGGCAGTTCAGGGGCAGGGCCGGGGCAGTTCAGGAGCAGGGCCGGGGCAGGGCCGGGGCAGGGCCGGGGCAGAGCCGGGGCAGGGCCGGGGCAGTTCAGGAGCAGGGCCGGGGCAGTGCAGAAGCAGGGCCGGGGCAGTTCAGGAGCAGGGCCGGGGCAGTGTCGGGGAAGAGCTGCGACAGGGCCGCAGCAGGGCCGGCTGGGCCTGAAGGGGCCTCTAACGGGGCCTGACGGGGCCGAACGGGGCCTATAACGGGGCCTGACGGGGCCTATAACGGGGCCGTACGGGGCCTATAACGGGGCCTGACGGGGCCTATAACGGGGCCGTACCTGGCCTATAACGGGGCCGTGCGGGGCCTATAACGGGGCCTGACGGGGCCTATAACGGGGCCGTACGGGGCCTATAACGGGGCCTGACAGGCCTTACGGGGCCTTAAACGGGGCCAAATGGGGCCTGACGGGGCCGTACGGGGCCTCTAACGGGGCCTGACGGGGCCGTACGGGGCCTCTGACGGGGCCTGAAGGAACCTTACGGGGCCTCTAACTGGGCCTGACGGGCCTTACGGGGCCTTAAACGGGGCCAAATGGGGCCTGACGGGGCCGTACGGGGCTGATAACGGGGCCTGACGGGGCCGTACGGGGCCTCTAACGGGGCCTGCCGGGGCCTTACGGGGCTTTAAACGGGGCCAAACGGGGCCTGACGGGGCCGTACGGGGCCTCTAACGGGGCCTGACGGGGCCGTACGGGGCCTCTAACGGGGCCTGTCGGGGCCTAACGGGGCCTTAAACGGGGCCGAACGGGGCCTGACGGGGCCTTACGGGGCCTTACGGGGCATAACGGGGCCTTACGGGGCCTTAAACCGCGCCCTAAACGGGGCCTTAAGGGGCCTTACGGGGCCTAACGGGGCCTTACGGGGCCTTACGTGGCGGGCGCTGGCTCTGAGGGCAGGCGCAGGGGCCGTGATGGGCCTCGAAGGGAAGGCGCAACGCGCGCGGCAAGTAGGCAGTGAAAATTTTTGTGGCGGGCCCTTTTTTAAAATTCTCGAAACTAGCTCTATACCATGTGAGAATGATAGACGAAAGAATGAATGAACTTGAAATGAGATGGGTACATATAGGAAACACATAAGTGTTGTACCCTCTAAGAGCTACCCCACTACAGCCTAAATAGACCATAGCAGATATAAGTTTGACATAAGGGGCGACTACAACATTGTACAGTGCTTTAGCAGTCTTGTGCTGTCCGAAGTGAGCGCATTTGGCTAACGGCAGGTGGTTGCGAATGGCTAAGCGAGCAGCAGCGTCACGGGTAAGCCACTATGAGCGAGTTGCACTATCAGCTGTGGCGGGAGGGGCAAGAGAGGCTCCAGACGTGTCGTCAAACAACGAAATGCTGTCTCTAGAGTCCCTCAGTAGGTACAGCTGTAAGTCGTTGAGCCACGTGTCGAACTGGATCGGACGGCCCTCATGATCGAACGTGAGGACACAGAGAGAAGCCATAGCGGGCAGAGCAGGGTGGCGCGCTACCAGCAGAGCAGCACGCAGGCAGGGCAGGGTGACGCACGGCTAGGGTGGCCAGCAGCAGGCGGGCAGGAGCTAGGCAGTGCAAGCAGCAAGGGGTGGCGAGCAGGCCGCAAAGGGCGGCGAGCAGGCTGCAAGGGGCGGCGCGCGGGCTGAAAGGGGCGTCGCACGGGCTGCAAGGGGCAGCGAGCGGGCCTCCAGGGGCGGCGAGCGGGCCGTAGGGGCGGCGGGCAGGCCGAAAGGGGCGGCGCGCGGGGCTGCAGAGGCGGTGCGTGGGCTGCAAGGGGCGGCGAGCGGGCCGGAAGGGGCGGCGTTCGGGGCTGCAGGGGCGGCGCACGGGGCTGCAGGGGCGGTGCGCGGGGCTGCAGGGATGGCGCACAGGCTGCAGGGGCGGCGCGCGGGGCTGCAGAGGCGGCGCGCGGGGCTACAGGGGCGGCGCGTGGGCTGTAGGGGCAGCGCACGGGCTGCAGGGGCGGCGCACGTGCTGCAAGGGCGGCGCGCGGGGCTGCATGGGCGGCACGCGAGCTGCAAAGGCGGCGCGCGGGGCTGCAGGGGTGGCGCGCGGGCTGCAAGGGTGGCGCGCGGGCTGCAGAGGCGGCGTGCGGGGCTGCAGGGGCGGCGCGCGGATGGCAGGGGCGGCGTGCTGTTAGGGCAGGGCAGCAGGGCAGTGAGTGGGGCAGCTCTGTGGTGGGCCCTAAAAAAACGGTCCTAGGGAAGGACCTGCTCTGAAACCATGTTAGAATACTAAACGAGAATGAATGCATTGAGCAGAAGTTGGGTACAAGTACTAACCCTAATTGGGTTGTACCCCTTATGAGCTACCCCACTACAGCCTACACAAAGTAAGCTATATAACATTTTGACAGCAGCCTCCAGTTCGGTGGGCCAGGGTACCCACTCAGGCGTCAAATCTACTTGTACGAATGTGTGGAAAGTCGTTCACAGCACGGAGCGCATGTTGCCTACTAATACCGAATGCTTACGCGAGCGCACTGTAGTTCCAACCATGAGCCATGCGAGTTAATGCCAGAGCCAGTAAGAAAGAGTAGGAGAGGGTACTTGTGTTGCCTATAGGCCTGTACTGTGCATAGCGCTCGCACAAGTAGTTGAAAACCGGTCTCTCAAGTCGCAAATGCTCATAAAACTCAACGGCTGGAAGTAATGGAATGAGTGTCTTCCAACGACGTCGAGCCATGGCCCTATCGTCACGCAGGTAAAGCCGCTAGCTATTAAGGGAAATAATCGCAAGGGCGTGACCGAGGATTCGAGCTAACGCCACTATTGTTGGAGCTAGAACAACAAAAGAGAAGCCATCAAAGAGCGCAGTCATGAGCAGGAGGAAAATCTCGGAATCCATATCGAGTGAAAGAATGGTTGGGATGACCCACAAAGGAGCCTGTTTATGCCAAATTGGGTTGAGGTGCGCAAATCTCATAGCAAAATCCATGATGAAATTGGAATGTTGTTTCAGAACACCCTCGGAGTTGCATGTCAACCACGGAAAAGATCCAAGGGTACACGTGTTTTTCTCTAAACACGTAGACAAGCTGGACTCTTTAAGTGGGACGGTCTTGAAGCTTCTCGAGTGATGGGATTTTGCAGGCTGGACTTCCTGTTACTCGTCCAAGGTTTGTCATAGTCGCGAACGGGCACACTCGTCGTGATGCATGTGTTGTTCGGGAAACTCCAATGTCACTGAATTGTTCAACACACCAACGTTGACGCGGCGCATACATTGCAAGACACAAGAGCGGTGATAAACGACAATGAAACATCATCGTCCGTGCGCGTCATCACAACCCAGGCGAAATTGTACGATGCGCCAGCGAAGCACGACACCTACGCTAGCAATTGGGTGTATACTTGGCACAGAGGTCCCCCACTTGCAAATTTGGTCGTGTCCCACTTGGCTCGAAGAAGCAGCCAACACTGCTCATGCAGATTGAACCCCATTTTCCATCCGCGATGCATGCATTTTCGGTGTTCGGTCCCAATCCTACCCCGGTATCGCAATTGTGACGTGTCCTAACTATTCCCGAGACAAGTTTTTTATCCGTTGCTTCTGGATGGTCGCGATCTAAGTGGCGAAACCTTGTCGCTCAGCGATGTGCGCGCGCCCACCGTCGCGAGATGTGCAGCGGCGATTGCGATGCCGTGAGGGCGTGCAAGCTGGGAGCGCTCAGAGAGGGAAGATATGGAGAGATTTGAGTGCGAGGTATTGACTCCACACGCTTGCTCTAGGCGCGAGCTTCAGTTCGCACTCATGACGAAAAACGCGTTCAGTTTCGACGATGTGTTTGTTGGGGAATTTATGCTCTATTAGCGCAGTGTGTTGTGGGTCGTGGTTGCTGGGCTAGTTGTTGCTTGGTATACGTGTGCCGTGGAAAGGGATGTCAAACTTATATTCTATTGTCTGTTCAGGCTGTAGTGGGGTAGTTAGTATAGGGTACAACACTTTTAGGTTTCCTACTTGTACCCATCTGCTTTCTAGTTCAGTCATTCATTCCTTCACTATTATGACATGGTATCAGAGCAGGTTCCCTAGTGGGAACGTTTTCTTTTGGGCCCACCACGATATTCTGACGCCCGCTACTGAGCTGTCCTTCCCACTGAGTTCTGTGCCAAGAACCCCCCCCCCCCCATGTACATCACCCTTTACTACCTAGTCACCCGCCTCCCTGACTCCCTTGCTTCAGTCAGGGACCACTTTCTCTCCCTTTGCCCCACCGAGCTCACCGTCGACCTGCTAGAGGATCGCCTCACTGCAGCTGAGAAGAGTATCTTATCTGTAGGTGCTTCTCGCGGTGACCCTCGCGCCCCTTTCTTTGAGGGGTGTTCCCCTGTCCCCCTTCTCCCCTCTGTTGCTTCAGCTGCTGCTGTCGACCTCGTTGGCACTGCGGAGGTCGGGGCTGCGTCTGCTTCTAGTGGGAGGCGCCGCAACAGCAAGGGCAAGGGGGGCAAGGGTGGTGGAGGGGACGGTGGGGGCGGCAGCGGAGGCGGTGGAGGAGGCGGAGGGGGTGGCGGTGGAGGTGGGGGTGGTGGCAGGAGTGGGGGCTTCGGTGGCGGCGGTGGGGGTGGTGGAGGCAGCGGCAGCGGCGGTGGAGGCATCGTCAGCGGTGGTGGAGGTGGCGGCGGCGGTAGTGCTGGTCGAGGTGGAGCCGCGCAGCGTGGAGGCTTTGGTGGTAGCCAGCGCCAGCAGCAGCCGCGTTCCCGTGAGACCCCGTCGCCCCAGCAGCTTCGTGAGTGGTACGCTAGGCGTGGGAGGTCTGGGGGTGTTGGTCCCTGCACTTACGTTCTGCGCACCGGCGGGTATCGTGGGGAGACGTGCGGGCTGCCTCACGCTACGCAGCGCTGCTTCGGTCGTCTGACTGACGCCTGGCGCGCCCAGTTTCCTGACGCTGTTGAGCTCCCTCGCTGGGGTGATCTGCTTAAAAAGAACGTTGCTATCTTTGATCTTGATTTCGATGCTATCCTTGTTGCCATGTATGCTGTGACTGATAGTGCTGAGGATGACTGTTACCTGTGTGTTCCTCCCGACCCAGGCATTGAGGCTGCTGCTCTAGGTGCTAGTGAGTCTGCTGCTCCAGGTACTAGTGAGTCTGCTGCTCCAGGTACTAGTGAGTCTGCTGTTCCAGGTGCTTGTGAGTCTGCTCTCTCTGGTACTGCACCTACTGAGGCCTTGCACACTTTCACACTTGACTCTGGTGCTTCGCGCTCCTTCTTTCGCAACAGCACCACACTCACGCCGCTCAGTCGACCTGTCGCAGTCTCCCTGGCTGACCCCTCTGGGGGCCCAGTCCTTGCGCACTCTTCCACGGTTCTACCGTGTCCCGCGGCCCCGTCGGGCTTGCTATCGGGACTCCACCTCCCCTCGTTCTCTACGAACTTGGTGAGTGGAGCTGACCTCCAGGACGCGTGGGTTGACCAGTTCACCCCTGAAGGTCAGTGTGTGACCCACTGCACTTGCTCTCAGACAGGCTGTTACCTGGCCACGTTCACCCGTTGGCCTAAGTCGAGTCTGCACACACTGACTACTGCGTCTCCTCCGGTTACTACGTCTGGTCAGGTAGCCGCGTCTGGTCAGGTGTTTTCTGCCGCGTCTAGGTCTAGTCCAGCGTCGGCCCCCTGCTCGTGTCGTCCTCTATCACACGAGACTCTCCTTTGGCACCACCGCCTTGGTCACCCCTCCCTACCTCGTCTTCGAGGTATGGCCTCCTGCACCCTTGTCTCTGGTCTCCCCCGGTCCCTCCTTCCCCTTCCTCTGAGGCCTGCCCCTACCTGTGTTCCCTGTGTCGAGGGCCGGCAGCGCGCCGCTCCTCACTCCTCCGAGTTCCCTTCGACAGAGGCTCCTCTGCAGACTCTTCACATGGACGTGTGGGGCCCAGCCCGCGTTCGTGGACAGGGTCACGAGCGTTACTTCCTGCTGGTCGTTGACGACTACTCACATTACACTACGATCTTCCCCTTGCGCCGCAAGGGTGAGGTCACTGAGGTGTTGATCGACTGGATCCGTGGTGCCCGTCGCCAGCTCAGCGAGAGTTTCGGCTCGGACCTTCCTGTTCTGCGTCTGCACTCAGACAGAGGTGGTGAGTTTTCCTCCGACCTTCTGAGGGGCTTCTGTCGTACGAAGGGCATCCGCCAGACGTTCACGCTTCCGGCCTCCCCACAGCAAAATGGGATTGCTGAGCGCCGCATTGGCATGGTCATGGATGGCGCTCGTACGTCCATGATCCATGCGGCTGCTCCCCATTTTCTGTGGCCGTTCGCGGTTCAGTACGCCGCGCATCAGATCAACCTTCAGCCTCGTGTCTCCTTGCCGGAGACCACACCTACTCTGCGGTGGACGGGGAAGGTTGGCGATGCGTCTGTGTTCCGTGTCTGGGGATCTCGAGCTTTTGCCCGCGATGCTTCCGCGAACAAGCTGTCCTCCCGTGCCATTTGTGTCTTCCTTGGCTTCCCCCCTGACGCACCTGGGTGGCAGTATTTCCACCCAACCTCGCGTCGTGTTCTGTCCTCTCAGGACGTCACGTTTGACGAATCGGTATCTTACTACCGTCTCTTTCCCTACCGCGCTGCCCCTCTCCCTCCCCCGCCACTCTTCCTAGCCCTAGGTGCTCCTCCGGTAGACCCCCTCCCCCGTCAGGGTCCTGCCCCCTCAGGTGTGTCCCAAGTAGACCCTGTCGAGCCTGTCGAGGTAGCTGTCGACTCTGGTGCTGCTAGGGGTGCTGAGCCTGCGGGTGCGGGGCCTGGGGGTGCTGAGCCTGGGGTTGCTGAGTCTGAGGGTGCGGAGCCTGGGAGTGCTGAGCCTGAGCGTGTGGAGCCTGGGGGTGCTGAGTCTGGGGGTGCTGAGACTTGGGGTGCTGAGTCTGGGGGTGCTGAGCCTTGGGGTGCTGAGCCTGAGCGTGCTGAGTCTGGAGGTCCTCCGGGTGTCCCGTCACGGCAGGAGCCCCTCTCTCCGCAGCGGCTTCGTGAGTGGTACGCTCGGCGCTGTCGCCGTGCTCCTGGAGCTACTGGGCCTGCTGCTGGAGGTGCTTATGGAGCTGGAGCTGCTGGAGGTGCTGCTGGTGCTGGAGCTGCTGGAGCCGCTGGTCCTGGAGGTGCTGGTGCTGGAGGTACTGGCACTGTTGGAGATCCTGCTGGTGTTGGAGCTGCTGGAGGTGCTGGAGCAGCTGGTCCCGGAGGTGCTCGTACTGGCTGTACTGGAGCTGCTGGGGCTGGTGGTGCTGCAGGAGTTGGAGCTGTAGGTGCTGGAGCTGTTACTACTGGAGGTGATGCTGGAGCTGGAGCTGTTGGAGGTCCTGGAGCTGGTGGTGCTGTGGGAGTTGTAGCTAAAGACCCTGGAGCTGAGGGTACTGGTGTTGTCTCTGCTGTTTCTAGAGGGGCTGTGCGGCCGCGGCCGTACTACATTCCGCTCCTTCAGCAGGTTCTTGGTCTCCCGCCTTCTACTGGTCCTACTCCTCCTTTACTGAGTCCACCGCCTGTCCAGTCACCGTCACAGTTACAGCCAACCTCTCCACTGCCTGGTCCTTCTCCTTACTCTGGACCGACTAGAGGACTTACGGAGCGTCATGAGCCTGAGTCTCGTCCTGCGTCGCCTGACTCTCGTCCTGAGTCGCCTGTTCGCTCTGTTCGCACTGGTCGTCGTGTTCCGCGTCAGCGTCCTCCTCCTGTCCCCGGCACTCACTCTATGACTCTGCATCCTTCCACTACTCCACAGCGTGTCCCTCTGCCGTCTCCTCCTGCGTCCTCTCTTCCTGCACTTGCTGACCCGGTATCTGACTCCATTCGTACTGCTAGTCCTACTGTCATGCGTTTCCTGGCCACTGTTGTCACTGACCCTTCCTTTGAGTCCACTGCTGCGTCTGCCTTAGTTGCTGAGCTTGTCGACTTTGCTGCTCAATGTCGTCTAGACTACGCCGCTAGTCTTGTTGCTGAGTCTGAGTCTGCGTCTGTCTGTCCTCCGTCCGTCGGGGGTGAGTGTGCTCTTGGCATGGACGTCCTTGAGGACAGACAGGAGGAGTTTGAGTGCTTTGCCGCTGCTGTACCTCATCTCGTGTCCATGGTGCTTGCCCCTGAGGGAGACCCGGATGCACCAGACATCCCGACCCCGCGCTCTTACGCAGAGGCGATAGAGGGTCCTTACTCCTCTCAATGGCAGGCAGCCATGGATGCCGAGATAGCATCCTGGAAGTCCACATGCACCTACGTCGACGAGGTTCCCGTGCCTCGGGCGAACATCGTCAACGGCATGTGGATTTTCAGGGTGAAGCGGCCAACGGGTTCTCCGCCTGTCTTCAAGGCACGTTACGTTGCACGAGGCTTCAGTCAGCGACAGGAAGTTGACTTCTTCCAGACCTTCTTCCCTACCCCGAAGATGACCACTCTTCGGGTGCTGCTGCACGTCGCCGCTCAGCGTGACTACGAGCTACACTCGCTTGACTTTAGCACAGCCTTCCTACAGGGCAGCCTGCACGAGGAGATCTGGCTGCGCCGCCCACCTGGCTTCACTGGGTCGTTTCCTGCTGGTACCCAGTGGAGCCTCCGGCGGCCAGTCTACGGTCTCCGCCAGGCACCCTGTGAGTGGCACGACACACAGAGGACGACTCTTGCTGCTCTTGGTTTTGTTCCTTCCACTGCTGACCCGTCGCTGTTTCTACGCACCGACGCCACTCTGCCGCCGTTCTACGTTCTCGTGTACGTAAACGACTTGGTCTCTGCTAATCCTGACACTGAGGCACTCGCCCACATAAAGTCAGAGCTGCAGAAGAGACACACGTGCACAGACTTGGGTGAGATGACAAGCTATCTTGGCTTGCGGATCACCCGGGACAGAGCACAGCGCACCATTACCTTGACTCAGTCACACATGGTGCAGCAGGTCCTTCAGCGCTTCGGCTTCACGTACTCCTCGCCACAGTCCACTCCTCTGCCTACCGGTCACTCGCTCTCAGCTCCACCTTTGGACGAGTCCGTAGAGCCGAGTGGCCTGTATCCAAAGTTTGTGGGCTGCCTCATGTACCTGGTGACTTGCACACGACCTGACCTCGCGTACCCTCTCAGCCTTCTAGCTCGCTACGTGGCTCCCGGTAGGCACCGAAAGGTGCACTGGGATGCTGCGAAGAGGGTGTTGCGCTACTTGTGCAGTACGTCGGGCATGGGGCTCGTGCTTGGAGGACGGGCTCGAGTTGTCCTCACTGGTCACGCAGACGCTTCTTGGGTTGACAACTTGGCTACGCAGCTGTCGTCACAGGGTTACACCTTCAGCCTTGGCTCCGGTTCTAACTCTTGGCGGTCTACCCGGTCGTCTTCTGTTCTCAGCTCCATTTGTGAGGCTGAGATCTACGCTGGGGCCATGGCTGCACAGGAGTTACGTTGGCTCACCTACCTGCTAACCGACTTGGGAGAGTCGCCTCGTTCTCCTCCAGTTCTGTACGTCGACAACAAGGCCATGCTTGCCTTGTGGCAAGAGCACAGACTGGAGCACAGAACGAAGCACATTGCTCTGCACTACTTCCTTGCTCGAGAGTTGCAGCAGCGTGGTCAGCTTCGTCTTGCTTACGTGGCCTCTCGGGCCAACACTGCTGATGTTTTCACCAAGGCACTTCAGCCTTGTGATCATCAGCGTTTCTGTACTGTTCTAGGTCTTGTACCTACTGTGCCTCACTTGCTTACTTCTTGACTCTGCTTGTACTTTGATCTCTATACATATACCTGCATGCTTACTCTTGCTAGGTTGTGTTCACTGTATTGCTTGTTCTCCTTTATATAACTCTGCATGTGAACTGGCCTTGTGGCCATTTGCTTGTGCTCAGAATGCGTGGTGACTTTGTGATCCACCCTGAGCTTGCTTTGCCTTTCTTGACCGGTCTTGTGACCTCTTGTTCTCCCCCAATTTGCCTATGGGGGTGTGTCAAACTTATATACTATAGTCAGTTTAGGTTGTAGTGGGGTAGTTAGTATAGGGTACAACACTTTTAGGTTTCCTACTTGTACCCATCTGCTTTCTAGTTCAGTCATTCATTCCTTCACTATTCTGATACGGGAATCATGATCGTTTTGGTTCACAAACTGCCCAGCCCCCAATCCAAATTCCCAACTCCCACATATCCTTTCGCTACTGACGGGGGAGGGAGTACCCGCGCAACTCCGCCAACTCTGACCCCTTGTTCACAACCCAAAAGATAAACCTTTAGGTCCACACCCCCAAAGTGCACCCAAGGCTAGGCGGGAACCGAACCTAGTGCGACCCACACAAAGCGGGAAGTATCCGAAAATAACAACGGGTAGCAAGGGCAGATTGTACTTAGGAAATCAGTGGGCCATATGCCAACAGCTTGCTTGTTTGTTTTCTCAATTATCTAAGGTAAGATTTCTATCTTAGCTAGGGAAACCAGTTCAAGCAGCAGTCAGCCGAGCTAGCCGAGCCAGATGCATTGCGTTGCCCATACATCTTTTAGTGAGGAGACAGAGAGAGCGACAGCTCTAGAACAAGAGAAGAGGCAAGAAGGACCTAAGGAAGGAGAGGTATGACAGGGAGCAGAGTCAGGAGGAGCAAGATTTCGACATGTGGTTAAATAATTTCAAGAGACCCACAAGGAAAGAAATCTTGAACATGCTTCTAAAAGTTATTACTTTTCTTTAGCAATAAAAAACAACTCAAGTTCATATACCACACGTTGCGTTTGTCGCGTCAAGAGGCTGGAGAAAGGAATGGCATTAACGAGATGATGCCAAACATGGAGGATGCACTTGGTAAATTGCTGCTTCACAAAACTTTTGACTCAGAACAATGTGGAGGTAGTGATACATAGTAGCGGTTTAGGGTAGAGTGGTAGGCTACAAAGCAAACATTGGGCACTAGGTTGTCCAATGTTTTTTAGTATATTAATTATATTTTTTTGCATTTTTTATCACTCGTTCCTTGTCATTTGGCCTTTTTGATAAAGTTATATTTTCCCAAAACTCACATCCACTTATTTCTCCAACCCATTTTTTAACTGGTGTGCGAATTCTCACAACCAGTATAGTGCGATTTCATGTTATGATGTGGATGTGGAGGGATTTTATTTTTGGCACGAGAGCGATATGGTTGGAGCATTTGAAGTAATCCACAAGGAAAGAAATATTGAAGAAGCTTCTTAACTTGATTACTTAACTGTAGCAATAAAAGAACCTCAAAGGCATACCCCACACGTTGCGTTTGACATGCCAAAAAGTTGGAGAAAGGGATAAAATTAACGAGAGGAAGCCGAACATGGAGAATGCACTGTCAGAATAGTGAAGGCATGAATGGAAGAGTGAAATGAAAACAGAGAAGAGGGGTTTCACTAGCAGGCAGTTGAGTACATATAGCAAACCCTAACAGGGCTGTACTCACTATAGAGTACCCCACTGCAGACTAGAGAAATATAACATTCTGACACACCCCCATAGTCAAAGTGGGGTATGATCAGCACAACAAGCAGCAGTTTATAGTTCACAAATATAAGCAAAGCTAGAAGCTATCACAGAGGCCAAGTGTGGAGGAGGAGGGACTATGAGAGGAGAGGAGGTAGTGGGCGGCAGCTGAAGCTGCTGGCACACGGCGCAACTGGAGCAACTGGCACACGGGCAACTGGAGCAACTGGCACACTGGCAACTGGAGCAACTGTCACACGGGCAACTGGAGTAACTGGCTCCGCGGCTAACTTGGGGCGGCAGGAGCAACGGACCCAGGGCGACTGGAGCAATGGGCTCATGGGCAACTGGAGCGACGGGCTCACGGGCGACTGGCGCAACGGTCTCACGGGCGACTGGAGCTGTTGGCTTCACGGCGGCCACCCCCCTTCAACCTCCCCCAACTGTCCCACCCCCCTTTCACACACCCCCTGCTGCACCCCTAGATCCAATCCCGTGTCACCCTCCTAGCGCCACTCCCTCGGCTCCCACACATCCACCCCCCTCAGCTTCAGCTGCAGCAGTGGGAGACGGAGGAGGAGGAGGAGCAGGGGACGACTCACACACCCGCCAACCCATACCCGCCACCCCGCAGTTGCACGATGACAGGAGGGGGCAGGGGCGGCTCGCGGGCTGCAGGGGCGGCACGCGGGTTGCAGGGGCGGCTCGCGGGCGGCAGGGGCGGTTCGCGAGCTGCAGGAGGGGAAGCGCGCGGGCCCCTGAGGGCGCCTCGACGGGTGACGGGAGTGGGGGCCGCGTGGGCCCCCGAGGGCGCCACGACGGGCGACGGGAGAGGGCCGCTCGCGGGCCCCCGAGGGCGCCACGACGGGCGACGGAAGTGGGGGCCGCGCGGGCCCTTGAGGGCGCCACGACGGGCGACGGAAGGGGGACTCGCGCGGGCCCCCGAGGGCGCCACGACGGGCGATGGGAGGGGGGGGGGGGGGGGGGCGTGCATGAGCCCCCCGAGGGTGCCGCGACGAACGACGGGGGGAGCCCGCGGGTCCCCAGGGGCGCCTCGACGGACGACGGGGGGGAGCGCGCGGGACGGAGCACGAACCCGCCGCGCGCTCCCGGGGCGCACGGCGGGCAGGAAACCGCCGCGCGCTCCCGGGGCACACGGCGGGCAGGAAACCGCCGCGCGCCTCGGGGCGCACGGCGGGCAGAAAACCGCCATGCGCCCCGAGTGCGTGGCGGGAAGAAAAAACGTCGCGTGCAGATAGGACAGCAGCGGAAGCAGGTGGGCCCACAGGCCAGGAGCGATCTCGCTCTGATAGCATGTCAGAATAGTGAAGGAAGGAATGGAAGAGTGAAATGAAAACAGAGAAGAGGGGTTTTACTAGCAGGCAGTTGAGTACATATAGCAAACCCTAACAGGGCTGTACTCACTATAGAGTACCCCACTGCAAACTAGAGAAATATAACATTCTGACATGCACATGATAATTGTCGTTTCATGTTTCTTCTTCTTCTTCTTCTTCTTCTTCTTTCTCTTTTTCTTATCCATGCGGAGGGAGTGATACACAGTACGATTTGTGATGGGTGGCAAGAGGGGGAATTTGGATTCTCTTGACACTGTGAGGCAGGGAGGAAGAGGGGTTGTCAAGCTTTTTACATGCTTGTTGTCTAGGCTATAGGCCATAGAGGGTACAACCCATTAGGGTTAGTACTTGTACTCTCCATTGCTGTTAGTCAATGATTTCCACTGCACTCTCTTTTTGACATGGTGTCATGCGCTAGGTTAGGTCCGACTACCGAACCTACTACCGAACCTACGATTAGGTTAGGTGTGCTCTTGCTGCCCCGCGCCTCGAGCGCCACTGCCCTGCTACACCGCGCGTCGCGCGCGCCCTGCTGCCCTAAGCGCCGCGCGCGCCCTGCTTCCTTGCGCGCCCCGCGCGCCCTGCTGCCCGCGCACCCCGCGCGCTCTGCTGCCCGCCTGCCCCGCACGCCCTGCTGCCCTGCGCGCCCTGCAACCCCACGCCCTGCGCGCCCTGCTGCCTTGGGCGCCCCTTGCGCCCTGCTGCCCCGCACCCCGCGCGCCTTGCGGCCCCGCGCGTCGCGCTCGCCCTGCTGCACTGCGCCGTGCGCGCCCTGCTGCCCTGCGCGACCCGCGCGCCCTGCTGCCCCGCGCGCCCTGCTGCCCTGCGCGCCCCGCACATTTGTTGCCCTACGCGCCCCGCGCACCCACGCGCCCTGCTCCCTCGCGCCCCACGTGCCCTGCTGCCCCGCGCCCCACGTGCACTGCTGCCCCAGGCGCCCCGAGCACCCTGCTGCCACATGCCTGCCCATGCACAACTCCATGTGCCGCGCTTGCCCGCGCACGCTGCTGCGCCACGCCTGCTCGTCCACTGCCGCTACAGCTGCCACTGCCACTACCGTGGCATCGGCCGCCACTGCTGCAACTGCCCCTATTGATGTAGCCTCAGCCCCCGCCTCTGCTGCCCCTGCAACTGCCGTTACAGTTGTCACCGCCACAGTTGCTACTGCCGCCCTTGCACCGCTGTTGCTGACTACCATTGCATGTCATGGCCACTATCACTTTCTTAGCAGTTAACGCAGACGCACGCCCTTTCAAGTTAGGGTTGTGGCTTGCATTCCTGCATGTGTATCTCCGACATTTCATTAGAGATGGTGTCTCCCTGTTCGAGCAAACGTCGGGGTCCCTTCAGGCCTGTCGCTAACGCTGGTGAGGACATGCAGTGGCGGTACGAGGAGGACCGCGTTGTCCGCACACAGTGGATGGAGCGCGACACTATCGCGCAGCTTGCCGTCCGAGCCCACCTTCCAGTGGACCAGAGGGCCCACTTTCGTCAGGTGACGTCGGCCCATACTTTTTACGACACTATGGTTAGACACTACTCCTCCCTCTTTCCGGCCAGTCGGCCACTGCGGTAGCGACGTCCGTTGTGAGGGGAGGTGCAGCAGCTGGTCGAGGAGGCGATTGTAGGTACCTGTACGTATGCTCGTACTGGTGGTGCCACTGGTGGAGGCGGAGGTTCTGGGGGTGGGCAATAGCTTCGGGAGAGGGTTTCCCAGCAACGCGTCCCTAGTGGTGTAGGGGCTGCTAGTCAAGGTGCTTGTGAGTCTACTAGCACAGGTGCAGTTTCGGTGAAGGCTTTGCTCACCTTCACGTTGGACTCAGGCGCGTCTCGCTGCTTCTTCCGCGATTGCACCACAGTCACACCACTCACCACACATGTCTGTGTCACTCTGGCTGACCCCTCCTTCCGTCCGGTCATTGCACGTAGTTCCAGTGTACTCATGTATCCGGGAGACCCCTCTGGTTCCCTAATAGGTTTCCACCTCCAATCGTTCGCTACGAACTTGGTGAGTAACGCTGTCCTCCAGGATCACTTGGTCTCTACCAACACTCCTGGGGGTGAGGTTTTGGCGATCTGTACGGACTCAGTGACTGGTGACCACCTCGCCACATTCACTCAAAGGCCTGGGTCTGGTATGTACACACTGCACGTTGAGTCTGCACAGCTGGCTGCGTCCGGTTAGGTAGCTACGTCGTGATCGTGTCGGTTGCTCATGCACCCATCCCACCTCTGGCACCATCGTCTTGGTCACCCCTCCCAGCAGCGTCTGCATCGCATGCACTCATGTCTTCTTGTATCTAGTCTTCCGAGGTCCGTGCCCCCACTCCCGCCATTGCTCGTGACACTGTGCACTCCCTGCGTCAAGGGGCGGCAGCGTGCCGCTCCTCACTCCTCCTCGTTCCCTCCGACCACTGGTCCTTTGCAGACCCTCCACATGGACGTGTGGGGCCCAGCCCCCGTCCCTGGGCCGAGCCGGGAGCACTACTTCCTGCTGGTCGTCAACGACTACACGTGCTACGCCACGTTGTTTCCCTTGCAGCGCAAGGCCGACGTCCGCCTTGTCCTGATCCCTTGGATCTGCGCTGTTTGTCGCCAGCTGACCGCACGGTTCCGTCAGGACCTCCAAATCCGTTTGTACTCTAACCGTACATGTGAGTTTTCCTCCGGTCTCCTTCTGTCATGACGAGGGCATCACCAACTTGTTCACGCTTCCGGATTCTCCACAGCAAAATGGGATCGCCGAATGCCGCATTGGCTTGGTCATGGAGGTTGCTCGCACCTCCATGAACCATGCGGCTTTTCCCCATTTTGTGGCCGTTTGCGGCCCGATACGCCGCGCATCCGCTCAGGCTCTGGCCCCGTGTCTCCGAGCCAAAGACCTCGCCTACACTGCTTTTGATGGGGGAGGTTGGCAATGCGTCGGCGTTTTGGGTCTGGGGTTTGCTTGCCCTTTTCCGCGATACCACGGCGGGCAAGCTCTCATCTCGCACCGCTAGCTGCGTCTTCCTTGGCTTTACCACTGACCCGTCGGGCTGACAGTTTTACCACCCAGCCACATGTCGCGTCCTGTCCTCCCCCACATGTCTTCTCCTATCCCCCCCCCCCCCCCCCCCCCCCGCCCCTCTTCCTGGATCCAGATTACCCCCTGGTAGATCCCCACACCCTCTCGCATCCTGCTCCCTCGGGTGTGTCTCAGGTCACAGCACCCCCCTTGGTTGAGCCTTTGAAGGTCTCGTCTGGCCCGGCTGAGGGGGGGTGACCCTGCTGCTGACAACACTGTGGCACCTCGCCGCTCCCCGCGCTTGGAGACTTCTCCTGGCTTTCCGCCTCGGCTGTCTTCGCCGCCTCTGCAGCCTATCGCTGTGGACTCCGGTGCTGGTGGAGGTGGTGGTGTTGTAGGTGTGGGCTTTGATGGTGCTGACGCTGGAGGTGCTGGTTCTCGGGGTGCTGAGCCTGGGGGTACTGAGCCTGGAGGTGCTGCGCCTGGGGGTGGGCAGCAGCTGCCATCACGTCCGCAGGAGAGTCTCTCACCACAGCAACTGCGTGAGTGGGTAGCTGGGCGTCATGCTGACTTTGGAGGTGTTGGGCCTGGGGGTGGACAGCAGCTTCCTCTGCAGGAGACTCTCTCGCCGCAGCAGCTACATGAGTGGGTAGTTGGACGTCGTGCTGACTCTGGAGGTGCTGGTGTTGAGGGTGCTGAGCCTGGTGTTCTTGACACTGGTGCTGGAGGTACTCGTGCTGGAGGTGCTGGAGGTGCTAGAGCTGGAGGCACTAGAGCTGGAGGTACTGGAGTTGGAGGTACTAAAGCTGGAGGTACTGGATCTAGAGGCGCTGGAGCTGGAGCTAGAGGTAATAGAGGCACTGGAGCTAAAGGAATTGGAGGTACTGGAGCTGGAGGTACTGGAGCTGGAGGTACCAGAGTTACTGAAGCTGGGGGTGCTACGCAGCCACTGCAGCAGCGACCGCATTTTTTCACCACCGCCACTGTCGCTGCTACCACCACCTGGCTCGGTGCTCAATCTTCCTTTGTCTACTGGCACTTCTCCTCTACTTTGTCCACCACCTGACCCGTCTCAACCACAAGTACAGCCTGACTCCCTTCTGCCTGCTCCTTCTCCAAACACTGAGCAGACAAACTCCCTGACAGAGCGTCGTGAGCTTGCATCTCGTCCTGCCTCGCCTGTTCGTGCTGTTCGTCGTGCTCATCGTGTTCGTTCTCTGCCTATCCCCGGCACGCACACTATGGAACTTCGTCCTTCCTCTGTTCCACAGCGTGTTGCCCTGCAGTCTCCTCCTGCGTCCTCTCTTTCTGACGTTCTGGACCCTGAGTCTGGCCATGCTCGTGCTGCTAGTTCGACTGTCAGTCGTTTCTGGCCACACTTGTCGCTGACCCTACTTTTGAGTCTGCTGCTGCGTCTGCCTTTGTCACTGAGCTTATTGACTTTGCTGGTGCCTGCCGTCTTCACTATATCGCTCGTCTTGTTTCTGAGTCTGATTGCCATTCGTCCATTAGGGGTGAGCTTGCCCTTGGCTGTGACGTCCTTGAGGACAGGCAGTTTGAGCTTGAATGCTTTGCGGTTGCTGTACCTCATCTCGATGCCGTGTTGCTTGCCCCTGAGGGAGACCCGGATGCACCAGACATCCCGACCCCGCGCTCTTACGCGGAGGCAATCTTGGGTCAGTACTCCTGTCAGTGGCAGACAGCCATGGATGCAGAGATGGCATCCTGATGTGAGAATAGTAGGCAGAAGGAGGAGCCATAGCTAGGGTTTAGCTAGCTAGGCAAGAGAAAATAGGCAAAGGAGAGGGGGTGCACAAGCAAGCACGTGGATACATATAGGAAACCCTAAGGGGCCGTACTCACTATAGAGTACCCCACTGTAGGCTAGACAAACTACACATTCCGACACACCCCCATAGTCAAAATGGGGTATGATCAGCACAACAAGCAGCAGTTTATAGTTCACAAATATAAGCAAAGCTAGAAGCTATCACAGAGGCCAAGTGTGGAGGAGGAGGGACTATGAGAGGAGAGGAGGTAGTGGGCGGCAGCTGAAGCTGCTGGCACACGACGCAACTGGAGCAACTGGCACTCGGGAAACTGGAGCAACTGGCACACTGGCAACTGGAGCAACTGGCACACGGGCAACTGGAGTAACTGGCTCCGCAGCTTGACGAGCGGCAGGAGCAACTGACTCTCGGGCGACTGGAGCAACGGGCTCACGGGCAACTGGAGCGACGGGCTCACGGGCGACTGGCGCAACGGTCTCACGGGCGACTGGAGCTGCTGGCTTCACGGCGGCCACCCCCCTTCAACCTCCCCCTTTGTCCCAAAACTCCCGTTCACACCCCCTGATGCACCCCTAGCTTCACTCCCACGACACCCCCCTAGCACCACTCCTTCGGCTCCCACACACCCACCCCCCTCAGCGGCAGCTGCAGTAGTGGGAGACGGAGGAGGAGGAGGGGGGGACGGTTCACACACCCGCCACCACCATACCCGCCACCCCCATACCCCCAATGCAAGGCAAAAACGCGGGCAGCAGCTGGGGCGGCGTGTGAGCAGAAGCGGGGCGGCGCGCGGGCTGTTGGATGCACGTCATTTTGAGTGCATGTCATCCTAACGTCCTGCCGAGTGCTCGTGCTATTCATGCGTGCATTGTTTGCATGAGCATTTGTCATTATGCATGGCTGTTGGATTTTACCATCTCTGTGTTTTCTCCAAGTTTAAATGCTTGATCATGCAGGAGAAATCCAGAGCTTTCCAACGATACCAAGATCGCCTTATTCGGACCAAGATCGCCCAAGTTACAAGATTTCCAAGACTTGGATTTCTTATTACCTTTTAAGGTTATATCTAATTTGGGTGATTACTTGGGACATGACTATAAAGGGATCTTTGGTTGGGTGGTTAGGGAAGGCAACTTTGACTTTTGGATTGGGGTGGCTAGAAGTTTCTAGCATGGGTTGCAAATGTTGCAACACCTAGGCAAAATCCAAGTAGATTGGATTTTGCATGTGACACCTCAAGGACCTCATGATGAGGGTTGCATCCTTGCTGCTAGAAAGGTTCCTACCATCCTTCCCTAGCTCTTGGAGAACCCCTTCCCTCTCATGGTTCTCTTGGAGTCCCCAACTCCAACATTCTATGCCTTAATGTTTGTACTTCCTCTACCATTCTAGTCATGCGGCTGCTGGACGTTTTTACTTGGTTCTCACTCTATAGACCATCTTAACGACTGATTCAACTTGGAGATGGTAGCTTAGGCTAAGGCGCACAATCCTGCTGAGCGGATTTAAGTTTAGTTGAGAATTGAGTTCGTCGTAAGCTCTCAAATTGACGGATCCTGAACAACAAGTGGTATCAGAGCGGGTAGTCGACTTTGAGACGACGAATCGTCGTGACTTCTCAGCCAATGTTGGCGAGTGAGACCAGTTTCTAGTAGCTCTGCTCGCGAACTTTCGATTGGTGGTCCAAACGCGTTCTAATTCGAAGTATCCAGTCCGCGACGGCGTTTTTTGTAGAATCAAAACTTCCGGCAGAATTCTCTCCAAACGATTTCTCAAGTTTCCACCGTTCGTAAGGCCTCAATATGACTGGAACGGACTCTAGAGGTGCTAATGGCGAGATGGCTAGAGCTAGAGAGGCTGGAGAGCAGGGGGGAGTTGCTGGTGGTGGAGTGGGGAGTCACCAACCAGCCAACCCTATGCTACCTACTTCTTCTACACCATCTCCTACTACCGTGGATCCTGTGAAAGCTTTCTCTATTGAGAAATTCATGGGGGTGGACTACGAGCACTGGAGTTTCCGCATGAGGCTGATGTATACCCAATACAAGCTATTGGATCTGGTGGAGGGGAAGGAGAAGATGCCGGAGGCCGCGGAGCTGAAAGGAGCATGGATGAAGCGATCGTTCGACGCGTACATGCTCATGGTGCAAGCGGTTGGCGGACGACAACTTGACCACATCAAGGACCTCTTAGGTGATCTAGAGTGTGGCCCCAAGGCTTGGAGGAAGCTTCTGGATGTGCACTCACCGACACATGCTACCGGCATCGTGCTACTCGCGCGGCGGCTGCGCGACATCAAGTTCGTTGATGGAGAGCCGATGCAACCGGTGTTGGATGAGATGCGGGACATCTTCACGAAGCTCCAAGGCGGCGGTGTGGTGTACCCGGAGCTCGTGCAATGCGTGGAGATCGTGATACGGCTGTCGGAGTCGTGGTCTGCCCTAGCGATCAACCTCAACTCTCAACAGCCCCAGTGGAGTGTGGATTACATTCGCGCGTGCATCCTTGAGGAGGACTTGCGGCGGCGGAGTGTGGAGCGCTCGGAGCAGGGGGCTGGCTATGGAGTTGGAGGTGGAAAGAGTGGCTTCAAGAAGAAGTGGAAGGGCAAGAACAAGGACTACCCTAAGGAGGATGGCGGCGGGGGTCAAGGGGAGGTGTGCTTCTACTGCAAGAAGCGCGGACATCGTTGGCGGAAGTGCTACCAACGACCCAAGGATTGGACCCCGCCTTCATCGAGCAACCTGCATGGTGGCAAGAGGAGTGGGGGAGTCATGGGAGCTAGTGGAGAGGAGAAGGATGAGGAGAAAGGCGGCAAATCTGAGGAGCGGAAGGCTGGGTTCTTCTTCTTCGTGAACGAAGGCGCAACCGACCTTGCTATGGCTGCCAAGGTTCTCCTACATCCCCTCACCCATTGGGTGATAGATTCCGGGAGCTCTTGGCACATGACTCCTCGCGCGGACCTACTCGATGAGATTCAGCCCGCACCCATCTCTACAGTCACATCCGCGACGGGCGCCAAGGCCAAGGTCATGGGCATGGGATGCGCCAAGTTCATGGGAGCGGATGGAGAGCTCGTGGGGCTGAAGAACGTGCTGTGGGTGCCGGACTTGTGCGCGAACCTGATTTCTACCGGCCGGTTGGGAGATGCGGGTGTGAACACCAAGACGATTGGCTCGGAGCGCTATCGTGCCTACAACGATGAGCGGCTGATTTGGGACCTGCAGTGGAAAGGGGATGTCTACAAGCGGATGTGGCAGATCCCGGTACTCCCTTGGCGGAAATCGGGCAAGGCGGCAGCGGCGGCATCTATGGAGGAGAGTGTCACCGAGGAGGAGCAGCAAGGTGTGCAAGGAGAGGAGCTGATTGGAGGAAGCGTGGCAGTGAAGGTGTCGGCTACCTCGGGCCTAGCGGATTGGGAGACTTGGCATCGGCGGCTCGCACACGTGGCTGTTTCCACATTGGAGGTGATGCACAAGGAGAAGTGCGTGCATGGGCTGCAACTGCAAAGAGATGGCGCTCACTATGGCAGCTGCGAGGCGTGCATGCAAAACAAGTTTGCGCGGTTCCCGTTTCCACGTGCGGAGGGATCGGCGAAGGCACCCTTGGAGGTGGTGCACATGGACCTGGTGGGTCCTATGAGGACTGAGGGGACTGGGGGAGTGCTGTACTTCCTCACCATGGTGGACGAATGGAGCCGTTTCACGTGGGCACGTCCCCTGTCCAAGAAGAGCGATGCTGCAGCGGCGATCAAGGAGGATTGGTTGACGATGGTGGAGCGGCAAGCGATGCGGCTGGTGAAGGTGCTGATGAGTGACCGAGGTGGAGAGTTCCTTGGAGCGGAATTCACCAAGTTTCTCAAGAAGAACGGCATTCGACACCAGCTGACCTGCCCAGGAACACCGCAGCAGAACGGCATTGCTGAGCGTGCCAGCCGGACCATTGGCGAGGCGGCTAAGACCTTGTTGGGGGCTGCTGGGATGCCCTACAAGTTCTGGCCTGAAGCTGTTCGCCATGTCATCACGGTCAAGAACAGGGTCTTGACACATGTTGGCGACAAGCATTGGGTGCCGTACGAACGTTGGCTTGGGAAGAAGCCATCCATTGACATGCTGCGGGTGTGGGGCTGCATGGGGCTTGTGATGGTGCCTAAGGAGCAGAGGCACAAGCTGGAAGTTGCTGCTGTGTGGGCTGTCCATCTTGGGATGGCTCCTGACTCGAAGGGGTGGTTGATATGGGACCCCAAGAGAAAGAGGACGCTGGTCAGCCGTGACGTCAAGTTTGTGGAGGACGTCATGTACAAGGACTGGCAGCAGCAGCAGCAGGTGCAGATTGGCTTGCGTCTGCAGGAGATTGAGCGGTCTGCAGTGGAGGAGGTTCAGCTGCACCTTGAGGATCTCCCTGGGTCAGAGCTGACCAGTGACCACAGTGGCGGTGGAGAGCAGCAAGTTTCTGGTCCTGCTGCAGAGGAGGGGTTGGAGGATGAGTCGGCACGTGTGGACTCACCATCTCAGCCCGAGCCTGCTGCAACCGCCAAGGTCACCAAGAGGAGTGTGCAGAGAGGAGCTTCACCACATGGGCAGCAGATTGCAACCCGCGAGAAGAGAGTGGCAGCAGCACCCTCAAGGCTGAAGTATAGCCGTTTGGGATGACCCAAGCAAGGTGCCATGGCGGTTCAGGCGGATGAGGGAGAGGATGAGGAGATGGCCTTCTGTTTCTTCACACCCTTGCCTGGAGAACCAGCCACAGTGGAGGAGGCACTCAGTGGACCCCAGAAGGAGGAGTGGAAGGCTGCCATGGATGCGGAGTTCAATAGTCTCATTGAGAATGGGACTTGGGAGCTTTTTGAGTTACCCGAGGGGCGACGGCCGATCAGCAGCAAGTGGGTCTTCAAGGTGAAGATTGGAGCTGATGGTGCGTTGGAGCGGTTCAAGAGCCGCTTGGTCGCCAGGGGGTTTCAGCAGAAAGAGAAGGTCGACTTCGGGGAGATCTTCGCTCCCGTTGTTAAGCCAGTGACATTGAGGACTGTGCTGGCTGGCGCCGCTGTGAAGGGATGGCACGTGAAGCAAATGGATATCACCACTGCATTTCTCAATGGAATACTGCTGGAGGATATCTACATGGCGCAGCCCGACGGCTATGAGGATGGGACCAGCCGGGTGTGCAAGCTCAAGAAGGCTATCTATGGCCTTAAGCAAGCGCCCAGGTGCTGGTACGAGAAGATGGAGGAGGTGCTGCTGAGTGGAGGCTTCAAGACGTCCCAAGCGGATCACAACTTGTTTCTGCTTGGAGAGGGGGAGCAGCTGCTCTTGCTGCTGGTGTATGTCGACGACATACTGCTGTTCTCACCTTCCATGGAGCAGATTGAGAGGACATAGAAGCTGCTGATGGACAACTTCAAGTGCAAGATGCTGGGGGATGTCCACTACTACTTGGGGCTGCAGATTGAGAGGGATGTCGAGAGGAGGTGGCTGAAGGTGCATCAGTCACACTACATCTCTGGTGTCATGGAGCGCTATGGTGTGACTGGGGGTCGCACTGTGATGACGTCGTTCCCTGCAGGCTTCAAGCTGAAGAAGGCAGCTGAGGAGGATGATGTGCTTGAGGATGAGCAGTGGAATGAGTACCAGTCACTCATTGGGAGTGTGATGTATGCAGCTGTGCATACGCAACCTGATGCTTCATTCGGAGTGGGGCAGCTGGCCAGAGTTGTGCAGCGGCCCACTGAGGAGCAGTTGGAGGTGGCAAAGCGCTTGGTGCGCTACCTCGGATCAACGGCATCTGCTGGTGTTCAGTCTTCAGCTGACGGCCAGCTGAAACAGATTGGAGCAGATGGGGTAACGCCTGGAACCTTGAAGCTGTCGTGCTTCACCGACGCTACATGGGCCTCAGAGGATGAGGATCAGTCATCAGTTGGCGGCTTTGTGTGCATGGTCGGAGGTGGACCAGTGAGCTGGAGGTCCAAGAAGCAGAGTGAGATTGCTCAGTCTTCCGGAGAGGCAGATTACATGGCGATGTACCATGCCATCAAGGAGATCGTGCTCCTGAGGAAGCTGCTGGAGGACATGGGAGCTGAACAGGAGGGACCTACACCACTTTTCTTTAACAGCGAGGCTGCTATTGGCATGGCCAATAATCCTATCCTGAATGGGCTGAACAAGCACATGAAGATTAAGTGGCACTGGGTGAGGCAGATGGTGAGGGAGGTATTGTTGAGCTTCACCATGTGAAGGCTAGCAAGCAGGCGGCAGATTTTCTCACCAAGAGATTTCCCGAGAGCGCACATTGGAAGTGTGCTAAGATGTGTGGCATAGCATTGCACTAGTGTGGGCAGCTGTGTCATGAGTGCATGTGTGAGTGTGTGTGCATGCAGTCCGTTAGTCTGAGGGGGGGTTTGTTGGATGCACGTCATTTTGAGTGCATGTCATCCTAACGTCCTGCCGAGTGCTCGTGCTATTCATGCGTGCATTGTTTGCATGAGCATTTGTCATTATGCATGGCTGTTGGATTTTACCATCTCTGTGTTTTCTCCAAGTTTAAATGCTTGATCATGCAGGAGAAATCCAGAGCTTTCCAACGATACCAAGATCGCCTTATTCTGACCAAGATCGCCCAAGTTACAAGATTTCCAAGACTTGGATTTCATATTACCTTTTAAGGTTATATATAATTTGGGTGATTACTTGGGACATGACTATAAAGGGGTCTTTGGTTGGGTGGTTAGGGAAGGCAACTTTGACTTTTGGATTGGGGTGGCTAAAAGTTTCTAGCATGGGTTGCAAATGTTGCAACACCTAGGCAAAATCCAACTAGATTGGATTTTGCATGTGACACCTCAAAGGACCTCATGATGAGGGTTGCATCCTTGCTGCTAGGAAGGTTCCTACCATCCTTCCCTGGCTCTTGGAGAACCCCTTCCTTCTCATGGTTCTCTTGGAGTCCCCAACTCCAACATTCTATGCCTTAATGTTTGTACTTCCTCTACCATTCTATTTATGCGGCTGCTGGACGTTTTTACTTGGTTCTCACTCTATAGACCATCTTAACGACTAATTCAACTTGGAGATGGTAGCTTAGGCTAAGGCGCACAATCCTACCGAGCCGATTTGCGTTTTGTTAAGAATTGAGTTCGTCGTAAGCTCTCAAAGTGACGGATCCTGAACAACACGGGCCCCAAGGGCGCCTCGACGAGCGACGGGAGGGGGCGACGCGCGACCCCCCTAGGGCGCCGCTATGGGCGATGGGAGGGGTGACGCGCGGCCCCCCAGGGCGCCGCGACGGGCGACGGGAGGGGCGATGCGCGGCCCCCTAGGGCACCGCGACGGGCGACGGGCAGGGCGATGCACAGCCCCCCAGGGCTCCGCGACGGGCAATGGGATGGAGGGGCGAAGCGCGGGCCCCCAGGACTCCACGACGGGCGACGGGTAGGGCGACGCGCGGACCCCTAGGGCGCCGCGACGGGCGACGGGCAGGGCAGCGCGCGGGCCCCCAGGGCGCCGCGTGAGGCAGTAAACCGCCGTGCGCCCGCCACGCGCCCTGAGCGCGTGGCGGGAAGGAATAAGCGTCGCGCGCCACGAGGCGCGCGACAGACACGAAAGCAGCGGAAGCTTAGGGTGGGCCCACAGGTTAGGATCGAACGAGCTCTTAATACCATGTGAGAATAGTAGGCAGAAGGAGGAGCCATAGCTAGGGTTTAGCTAGCTAGGCAAGAGAAAATAGGCAAAGGAGAGGGGGTGCACTAGCAAGCACGTGGATACATATAGGAAACCCTAAGGGGCCATACACACTATAGAGTACCCCACTGCAGGCTAGACAAACTACACATTCTGACACTTGGAAATCCACAGGCACCTACGTCGACCTAGTTCCCCCTACAGGGGTGAACATAGTCGATGGCATGTAGATTTTCAGGGTGAAGCGGTCGCCGGATTCTCCGCCTGTCTTCAAGGCGCTTCACGTTGCACGACGCTTCAGACAGCGGCAAGGGATCGACTTCTTCCAGAAGATGACCACTCTTCGGGTGTTACTGCACATTGCAGCACAGCGTGACTACGAGCTGTACTTCCTCGACTTCTCCACTGCTTTCTTGCAGGGCAGCGTTCACGAGGAGATATGGCTGCGCCCACGCGGCTTCATTGGGTAATTTTTTTTAGGGTACCCAGTGGAGCCTACGGCGGCCAGTCTACGGTCTCCGCCATGCGTCCCGCGAGCGGCACGACACACTAAGGACTACACTTGCGGCTCTTGGGTTTGCTCCTTCGTCAACTGACCCGTCACTGTTGCTCCGCACTGACACTTCTCTGCCGCCGTTCTACAGCCTCGTATATGTCGACGACTTGGTCTTTGCTACTGCAGACACTGAGTCACTGGCCGTTGTGAAGGCGGAGCTGCAGAAGAGACACACCTGCACTGACCTAGGTGAGCTGCGTAGCTATCTTGGCTTGCAGATCACCCGGGACAGAGCAACGCGCACCTTCACTCTGAGTCAGTCACACATGGTGCAACAGGTCCTTCGGCGTTTCCGCTGTCGCCGCGCAGCCGGTCGCCGGTGTCCTAGCTGCGCCAACCCCGGATGACGCCTTGGCGCAGCTCGAGCTCGAGTCCGCCACCGGTGGCGGTGAGGCCCAGTGATGGTGGCGGGGGCTGCCGTCCTATCGACGCGGATGGCGTCCCCACAGGCTCCGACTCGGCAGAAATTTCCCGATCGGAGGCGGCGTCCACAGTCTCCCGATTGTCGCCCCTCTCGTCTTCAGTCCCCCTCGCCGCGTAATGAACGGGAGTCATCGCGGCGCTAGCATAAGTCTCCTCGGTGCCGCCAGTCGCAAGCGAGCTGGCCCACCCACCGTGGCGGTCGCGGTGGCTGGAGGGGAGGTCGCGGTCGCAGACGTGGCGGGGCGTATGATGTGGCGGGGATATCCAGTAGATAGTGTCGGAGGCGGTGCGTGATGCCCATGCCGGCACGGCAAGCCAAAGCAGCTCGCAGCGGGTGGCACCGTCGCCAGCTGCTCCCCCTCCCGATGCGCGTCCTATAGTTGCTCCGTTAACGGCTGCACCTCCTCCTGCTGCTCCGGCTGCCTCTGCCCCTACTCCCAGTGGGGAGGTAGCAAGTGCTTGCCTTCGGCTCCCCTGGGTCCCGCCGGTGGCAGGCATGGAATTCGTGGGCATGGGAGGAGGAGCGGTGAGGGCGCAATATCCTCCCCTCGTCGCTGTTGATCCCGCTCCCTCTGCCGCTGATGATCCGCTCCCCTCCCGGACCCGACCCGATTACCCTGTTTCCCGACCGGATTTTGGGTCGGGTCGAAGTCGGTCCGAAACCCAACCCGACCCAACTTTCACTGTCGGGTCGACCTGACTCGACCCGGCCGGGCTAGGATATTGAAGGTCCTGACCCGACCTGGGCAAAATCACGGGTCGGGTTGGGCCTCATGCCTTGTTCCGAAAAACAGATGCGTCAAACTCGGCGATGAACTTGCTGCGCGAGCAACGTCCAATCAGTTCCTTGAAAAAGTGGTGGTGTGAACACTAGTGAACTTGCTTGCTGCGCAAGCAGAGAACAATCGCTTGGACGCGAGAAACTTGCTGGTCAAACTGTCTGTAAGTAGATTTGACCGCTCCTATTGGTCGAGAAAATGACGCCCTTGAAGCCTTGATCGTAGGGTACTCAGTTTTCCATTTCGGCTCCTTTGAAAAACTTCATTGCACTTCCCCAAGAAATGTTAGAATGTGAGCGAATGAATGAAACAGAGAAGAGGGGTTGCACTAGCAAACAGTTGAGTACATATAGCAAACTCTAGATTGGCCTGTACTCACTATTGAGTACCCCACTGCAGGCTAGACAAATATAACATTCTGACACACCCCCATAGCCAAAGTGGGGTGTAATCAGCACAGTAAGCAAAGCAAAACAAGCTCAGGGTGGATCACAAAGTCACCACACATTCTGAGCACAAGTACAAGAAGCAACAGTTTATCGTTCACAGTAATAAGTAAAGCTAGAGGCTATCACAGAGGGCAAGTGAGGAGGAGGAGGCTGGACTGATAGGAAAGGAGAGAGGAGGCAACGGCTGAAGCTGCAGACACACGGGCAACAGGAGCGGCGCGCGCTGTTGCTACCGGAGGCGCACCTCCGGACTACAGGAGTAACTGGCTCCGCGGCTAAGACGAGCGGCAGGAGCAACGGACCCACGGGCGACTGGCGCAGCAGGCTCGCTGGGCTACCGGAGGCGCACCTCCGGACTACTGGCACTGCTGGCAACACGACTGCTACATCCCTTCAACCTCCCCCACTGTCGCACCCCACTTTCACACACCCCCTGCTGCACCCCTAGGTTCACTCCCACATGACACACCCCCCTAGTACCACTCCGTCATCTCCCACATACCCACCCCCCTCAGCGGCAGCTACAGCAGTGGGAGATGGAGGAGGAGAAGGAGGGGACAGGAGGCGGAACACGGGCTGCAGAAGAGGCAGCACGGGCCCCCAAGGGCGCCACAGCGGGCGATGGCACGGGTGGGGGGAGGGGGGGGGGGGGGAGGCCGCGCGCTGGCCCCGAGGGCGCCACGACAAAGCGTCAGTAGGGGGGGGGGCGCGTGCTGGCCCCCAATGGCGCCACGACGGGCGACTGGGGAGGGGGCCGCGCGAGCCCCCGAGGGCGCCACGGCGGGCGTCAGGAGGGGGCCCCGCGCGGGCCCCCGAAGGCGCCTCGACGGGCGACGGAAGGGGGTCCCGCGCGGGCCCCCAAGGGCGCCACGTCGGGCGACTGAAGGGGGGGGGCGCACGCGTCCCCGATGGCGCCTCGACGGGCGACGGGAGGGCCGCGCCAGAGCCCCCCGGGGCGCCACGACGGGCGACAAAACCGTCGCACGCCCCGGGGCGTGCGACGGGCAGGGCACCGTCGCGCGCCACGGGGCGCACGACGGGCAGAACAGGGCGCCGCGCTGCCCCCAGGGCGGCGCGACAGGCAGAAAACCGCCGCGCGCCCCGAGCGGCAAGCAGAAAGGCAGCGCGCGCCCGAGGCGCGCGATAGGCAGTGATGACAGCGGAAGTCTTGGTGGGCCCATGCACAGGATCGACCCAGGAGGGTCAACCTGCTCTGATTCCATGTTAGAATGTGAGCGAATGAATGAAACAGAGAAGAGGGGTTGCACTAGCAAACAGTTGAGTACATATAGCAAACCCTAGATTGGGCTGTACTCACTATTGAGTACCCCACTGCAGGCTAGACAAATATAACATTCTGACAAGAAATACAACATATTTATACATAGATATGTGTATATATGTGATCAACAATATATTGGGTGATGATTACTGGAAAATGATTCTCCACCTAATACTTTATAAGTAAAGTGAGCATAATCAAGCCATACCACAAATTTTCATGATTTTCTAAATGGATTGCACATAATGGATACTGATAGTTGTTTGCCAAGGCGCGAGCATAACATGTCGACCTAATTGGTAGGTTGTAAAACAAACAAAGAGCATTTGTTAATTCAAAAGTATGTACAACTTCTGGCAAGAAATTTTGAATACGAAAACACCTTCCGGTAAGTGTCACGTATATTCTGTTATAGGAAGAACCGGTTTAGGGTTTAACTTTCGCCTAGATTCCCTCAATATAGTATGGATAAAAATTATAGGCCTGCATGATTGTGGCCATCTTGTGATGAGATTCCACTATGACAACCAGTGCCGCCGTAAATTGGTGCTATAAACTTCCAATTGCAACTCCTTGAATCACTCGTTCCATGGCGTTGGGTGACCGACGATGTCTGGCAGCACGCGGATGATGTTGATCACATGCTGTATGCAAAACTAGGGATACCTTTGGGGGGGGGGAAGGAGGGAAGGGGAGGGGAAGTTGGGAACATAGGTGTGTCGCACCTTGTGTGTTGCCTATTACCCCTCTTCCCTCAGTAGAGCTTGTGGGGAAGACTGCTGACTCTCGGAGCCCAATGCGTGGGGATGCGCCTCTTGTGTCGCCTCCGTCGCCAGCCTTCTTCCCGTCCCCCACCTCCGCAACAGCCGCCATCGCAGTCCCCGCCGTCACCTCCATGAACCTTCGCTGCCATCCCAACCGTCGTCGTTGCTGCATCTGGACACTGTGGACTCTGGGGTTGCCGTTTCTCGGCGTGCTGGCTCTAGTGGTGCTAGTTTTGGGGGCGCTCGGCCTGGGGGTGCTAGCATTGTGGATGCTGGCTCATTAAGTGCTACTGTTGGAGGTACTCATTCTGGGGGTGCCGCAAAAGCGGGTCGTCCGCCGAAGCAGCAGCTGACACCGCCGCCGCCGCAGGAGCCACCGCAGCCGTAGTAGCCACCGCAACAGCCATCATTACCGCATGTATCTGCACTTTTCATTCTCGGTCTTTCCTCCCCCTCGACTAATCGGCCCCGTGTTTCTCCCTCACCTCCTCTCCCAGTCTACGTTCCCACGTTTCCTCCCCTGGCATGATCATCTCCTCGACTTCCTCCTCGTTCACAGGTGTCTCCTCCTCTTGCCTCCTATCCTAGCTCTTCACTCCCACACCTTGTTCTGTCGTCCCTCTCATGCTTGCCCCAATCTCCTATTGCCGATACGCACTCTATACTCCTCTGTTATCTTCCCCCTCGTGTTCCGCCACCCTATGTTCTCCCATTACCTCCTTCGTCGTCCCTCACTCTCTCCTCTCCTTCATTCTGTGAATTTCTCCATGACGCTCACCCTACGTTGCATGTGTCATTTCCTCCCTTGTTACTGACCCACTGCTTCTCCCCCGACTGTCTTTGCTCGTATCGTTGTTGTCGCTGTCTTTGCCTCCACCCGCCGCCTTGACTACACCACTTAGTTGGAATTTGCTTCTGCCTGTCCTCCATCCATCAGGAATGCTCCGACCCTTGGCAGTAACATCCTAGAGGACAGGCAGTTCAAGCAAGCTTTCCTTGCATTTGCAGCTCCTCATCTCCGCGCCATGCTACTAGCCTTTGTGGGTGACCCAGACGATTTTAACATCCTGACCCCTTCGCACCCGTGCTGCGGAAATCTTGAGACCCTGAGCCCCTCCGTACATAGAGTCATGGGCAAAGAGATGGCACTTTGGAGGTCCACATGCACATACGTCGACCCAGTTTCCCCTCCTGGGACGAAAATAATTGATGTCAAATAATTGAAGTGGCCTCTTCGAGTGCCACCTGTCTTTAAGGCACGCTATGTGGCAGGAGGCTTTAAGTCAGTGAGAAGGTTTTGACATCTTTCATACCTTCTCCCCCACCCCAAGGATGACGACTATTCGAGAATTGCTATAGATTGTGGCACATCACGGTTACGAGCTTGACTCGCTTGACCTTTCTTCAAGGAATCGCCGCACGGGCAGATCTTCCTTCGATACCCACCTAAATTCACTAGGTCCTTTCCTCCGAGGACTTAGTGGAGCCTTCGGGGGCACGTCTAGTCTGCGTTAGGCTCCTCGTGAGTGGCATGACACTCTGTGCACTACCCTGGTGGACCTTCGCTTCTTCCCGTTTTCAGCGTGCTTGTCTCTCGTCATTCGCTCAAACTCTTCCTCTTTCTATATCCTCATATACCTCGACATCCTTGTCGTTGCTAGTCCAGACAAAGTCGCATGAGCCCCAGTGAAGGCCGATCTACTGAGGAAATACACTTGCATGAACTTAGGTGAGCTGCAGCACTATCTTGGCTTGTAGATTACTAGGGACAGAGCAGTGTGCACTGTCACTCCTATTCAGTCACACATGGAACAACAAATTCTCCAAAGCTTTGGGCTTTTGTTCCCCTCTACACAGCCCACCCCTCTGCCAGTTGGTCATACGCTCTCGACCCCTGTCCTTGATGACCCCGTTGAGTCCAGTGGTCAATACGCAGAGCTGATGAGGTGTCTCATGTACCTGATGAATGCACTCGCGCATACCTTGCACATCCTCTTAGCGTCCTTGTTGTTGAGACTGGGACACAGATTAAGAGTCGCGAAGCTGAAGACGGACTGCGCGGATCCAAGGGATCAAGATATCAGGGACCTCCCCCTTGCTGCGCAAGGCGAAGACCGTGGTGTAACACGTGTAGTCCTCAACAACCGGCAGAAAGTAGCGCTCGCATTCCTGTCCACGGACGCGGGCTGGGCCCCACACGTCCATTTGGAGAGTCTGAAGGGGAGCAGTCGTCGGGGGAAACGAGGAGTGAGGAGCGGCGCGCTGCCGCCCCTTGACGCAAGGAAGACAGGGCGGGGCAGGCGAGGGCGGGAGGGGAGGCAGAGACCTGGGAAGACCAGAAACAAGGAGGCGGGAGGGAGGGGTGACCAAGGCGGTGATGCCAGAGGAGGGTCTGGTGCGACAGGAGGCGACACGAGCAGGGGGGTGCAACCCGACCTGATGCAGACACCTGGGCAGACGCAGGTACCTGAGGAGGCTCGGTAGCAATTGTGTAGAGACTAGAACCAGGCCGACGAGTGAACGTGGCCTGGTGACGGCCCGTCTGTGTACACGTGCAGATCGAGACACGCTGACCCCCAGAAGTGGTGGTAGTGGCCATCACATCCTGGAGGGCAGCGGTACTCACCAAGTTCGTAGAGAACGAGGGGAGGTGAAGACCTGAAAGTGAGCCAGGCGGAACCGCCGGACACAGGAGGACAGTGGAGGAACGGGCAAGAACTGGGCCCCCTAAGGGGTCAGCTAGTCTGACCAGTACAGGTGCAGAGAGAGGAGTGAGGGTGGTGCTGTCGCGAAAGAAACAGCGGGAAGCACCTGAGTCAAGCGTGAAGGTGTGCAAGGCCTCAGCAGGCGCAATACCAGGGAGAGAAGACTCACTAGCACCTAGAGCAGCAGCCTCTATACCTGGGTCAGGCGGCACACACAGGTAATAGTCACCCTCAGCACTAACAGACAAGGCATACATAGCAGCAAGGATAACATCATAGTCAAGATCAAAGATAGTAACTCCAGACCTAAGCAGCTCTGCCCAGCGGGGGCGCTCAGCCTTATCACCAAACTCTGCGCGCCAAGCGTGGTCAAGGCGGGAGAAGCAGGGTGCTGAGTGTGAGGCTTCCCGCATGTCTGACCAGCACGGTCACCTATGCGAATGACAAACGGGCATCTAACACTACCCCCAGACGCCCCACACTGAGAATACCACTCACGTAGCTGCTGGGGTGAATGGGTCTCGCTCAGACGCTGCTACTGCTGCCGCTGGCCACCGCCAGAACCTCCCCTCTGAACAGCTCCACCTGGACTACCACCACCCCTGCCGCCGCCAGTACCGCCACTTCCACCGCTGCCACCACCGCCGCCACCAGAGCCCCCACTCCCGCAACCACTCCCACTGCTGCCACCACCTCCACAACCTCCACCACCTCCACTGCCGCCCCCACTACCACTCCCGCTGCCACCTCCACCACTCCTGCCACCAAAGACGTCAACAGCACCAAAGACGTCAACAGCAGCAGCAAAGGCATAGGAGGGGGCAAGAGGGGAGGGGGAACACCCCTCAAAGAAGGGCGTGCAAGGAGTGCCACGAGCGGCGCCTACAGTGATTGCACTAGTCTTAGCTGCAAGGAGGTGCTGCTCGAGCAGGTCAATAGTGAGGTCCGTAGGGTCAAGGGAGAGAAAGTGGTCCCTGACTACGCGAAGAGAGTCAGGGAGGCGGGTGACTACGAAGTAGAGAGTGATGTACATCGGAGGGGGGTTCCTGTCAAGGAACTCTGCTAGGAGGGCAGCGTGGTAGCGAGCGTCGCTAGTGCGAAGGTGGGAAATGAGGTCCTCTACCGTGGCAAAGGCGGACAGCTTGGGAAAGAGGTGGGGCAGTATAAGACGGCCTAGAGCAGCAGTGGCAGGGGAGGAGTAGCGGGCGACTACAACGTCGTACAGTGCTTTAGCCGTCTTGTGCTGTCCGAAGTGAGCGCATTCGGCTAACGGCAGGTGGTTGCGAATGTCTAAGCGAGCAGCAGCGTCACGGGTAAGCCACTGTGAGCGAGTCGCACTGTCAGCTGTGGCGAGAGGGGCGAGAGAGGCGCCAGACGTGTGGTCAAACAACGAAACGTGTCAGAGGTCCACTGGTGATCCCCGATTGATCCTAGGGAAGGGTTACAGGCTCGTTGTCCTGGGGGGTTATGGGCGCACTGACCCGCTACTTAACAAGCCCTTTTATCCCAATGGTCTAGTGGTTGAGATTCTGACAAAACGCTGTTTCTAGAGTCGCTCAGTAGGTACAGCTGTAAGTTGTCAAGCCACGTGTCGAACTGGATCGGACGGCCCTCGTGATCGAACGCAAGATCGCGAAGAGAAGCCATAGCAGCGCAGCACACAGGGTGGGTAGGAGCCGGGCAGCGCAAGGAACAGGGCAGGTGGCAGGAAGAGGCGGCAAGCGGGCTGCAAGTGGCGGTGCGCAGGCTGCAAGAGGGGCGGCTCGCGGGCCTAGGGGCGGCTGGCGGGCCTAGGGGTGGCGGGCGGGCCGCAAGTGGCGGCGTGCGGGGCTGCAGGGGCAGCTCGCGGGCTGCAGGGGCAGCTCGCGGGCTGCAGGGGTGGAGGGCGGGCCGCAAGGGGCGGCGCGCAGGGCTGCAGGGGCGGCTCGCGGGCTGCAGGGGCGAAGGGTGGGCCGCAAGGGGCGGCGCTCGGGGCCTAGGGGCGACGTTTGGGCCGCAAGGGGCGGCACGCGGGGCAGCAGGGGCGGCGGGCGGGCCGCAAGAGGCGGCGCGCAGGGCTGCAGGGGCGGCGAGAGGGCCGCAAGGGGCGGCGCGCGGGGCTGCAAGGGCGGCGCGCGGGGCCTAGGGTCGACGCGCGGGCCGCAAGGGGCGGCGCGCGGGGCAGCAGGTGCGGCGCGCAGGGCAGCAGGGGCGGCGCGCGGGGCTGCAGGGGCGGCGCGCGGGCTGCAAGAGCGTTGGGCGGGCCGGAAGGGGCGGCGCACGGGGCTGCAGGGGCGGCGCGCGGGCAGCAGGGGCGGCGCGCAGGGCTGCAAGGGCGGCTCGCGGGCTGCTAGGGGCGGCGCACGGGGCTGCAAAGGGCTGTGCGTGAGCCAGCAGGGCGGCGCGCTAGTAGGGCAGGGCAGCTAGTGGGGCAGCTCTGTGGTGGGCCCTAAAAAAACGGTCTTAGGGAAGGACCTGCTCCGAAACCATGTCAGAATAATGAACGAGAATGGATGAACTATGAAAGAGTTGGGTACAAGTACTAACCCTAATTGGGTTGTACCCCTTATGGGCTACCCCACTATAGCCTACACAAAGTAAGCATTATAACAGTTTGACAATATGCACATGCGAAAAACATCTGTTTTCTTTTTCGGGGTGAACAGTATCGGTGCGTCAAATGGTGAGGATGAACATTTTCTCCAGTAAGTAATCTAACTGCTTCCTCCGTTTGTTGAGCTAAGGCGAAACTGTCACTGTATGGTCGATCGTGGCCCCACTTCTAGCTCTGTGTGGTGATCATGTGCTTGCTAAGGTGGCAGCCCCTCCGGTAAGTCGTCGGGAAAAAACCTTGGGTACCGTTTCAGTAGCTCCTATAGATCGGGCGGTACGGCTGCTAGTAGTTTTTTAGAATCACTCGGTTCCTCAGCTTCTCCCACTTCCATGATATCCATTGCGTACACGTCAGCTCCAACGGCGAAAGCCCATTTCATTTTGATGGCATTGACATGGACCGTTGAAGACTGAGGAGATTGTCAAACATATATGCTTAGTTATATCTAGGCTTAGTTCATGTGTTTACATTTGTCTAGGCTATAGTGGGTTTAGCCTTAGGGGGTACAGTTTTCTCTCAACATTCTACTTGTACCCCTTGTCACTTCCTAGTAAACATTCTCACCTAAGATTCTAACATGGTATTAAGAGCAACTAAGTCTTAGGACCTAGTCTCAATGGGCCCACCACCTACTGCACTACCCGTACCTAGCTCGTCGACACTGTAGCCCGCGCCCGGCCCGTACCTAGCCCGTCGCCCGGCCCGTACCTAGCTCGTCGCCTCGGCCCCGCTGGCCCCGTCGACTTTGTCGCCTGCGACCGGCCCGTACCTAGCTCGTCGTCAGGTCCGTACGTAGCCCGTCGCCTCGGCCCCGCTGGCCCCGCCGTCTTCGTAGCCCGCGCCCGGCCCGTACGTAGCCCGTCGCCCGGCCCGTACCTAGCTCGTCGCCTCGGCCCCGCTGGCCCCGTCGACTTTGTCGCCCGCGACCGGCCCGTACCTAGCTCGTCGCCAGGCCCGTACGTAGCCCGTCGCCTCGGCCCCGCTGGCCCCGCCGTCTTCGTCGCCCGCGCCCGGCCCATACCTACTAAGGCCCCTCGGCCCCCCCTAAGGCCCCTCGGCCCCCCTAAGGCCCCCTCAGGCCCCTTGTTTGGCCCCTCGGCCCCCTAGGGCCCTCGGCCCCCCCCCCTAAGGCCCCCCCGGCCCCTACTTTGGCCCCTCGGTCCCCTAGGCCCCCCGGCCCCTACTTTGGCCCCTCGGCCCCCCCCAAGGCCCCTTATCAGGCCCCGCGGCCTCCCAAGGCCCCTTGTTTGGCCCCTCGGCCCCCTAGGCCCCTCGGCCCCCTAAGGCCCCTCGGCCCCCCTAAGGCCCCCTCAGGCCCCTTGTTTGGCCCCTCGGCCCCCTAGGCCCCTCGGCCCCCCTAAGGCCCCTCGGCCCCCCCCCCTAAGGCCCCCTCAGGCCCCTTGTTTGGCCCCTCGGCCCCCTAGGCCCCTCGGCCCCCCTAAGGCCCCCCCGGCCCCTACGTTGGCCCCTCGGCCCCCCTAGGCCCCGCCGGCCCCTACTTTGGCCCCTCGGCCCCCCAAGGCCCCTTATCAGGCCCCGCGGCCCCCCAAGGCCCCTTGTTTGGCCCCTCGGCCCCCTAGGCCCCTCGGCCCCCCCTAAGGCCCCTCGGCCCCCCTAAGGCCCCCCTCAGGCCACTTGTTTGGCCCCTCGGCCCCCTAGGCCCCTCGGCCCCCCTAAGGCCCCCCCGGCCCCTACTTTGGCCCCTCGGCCCCCTAGGCCCCCCCGGCCCCTACTTTGGCCCATCGGCCCCCAAGGCCCCTTGTTTGGCCCCTCGGCCCCCCCTAGGCCCCTCGGCCCCCCTAAGGTCCCCCCCCAGGCCCCTTGTTTGGCGCCTCGGCCCCCTAGGCCCCTCGGCCCCCCTAAGCCCCCCCCCCGGCCCCTACGTTGGCCCCTCGGCCCCCTAGGCCCCCCCGGCCCCTACTTTGGCCCCTCGGCCCCCTAGGCCCCCCCCCGGCCCCTACTTTGGCCCCTCGGCCCCCTAGGCCCCCCCCCGGCCCTTGTTTGGCCCCTCGGCCCCCTAGGCCCCTCGTCCCCCCTAGGCCCCGCGGCCCCCAGGCTCCTCTGCCCCTATGGCGTTGCTTCGGGTTCTCCCGTTCGACCCGGAGGGCAGACCTGTAGCATTTGACACGTGGCACGACGATCGGCAACTGTACCTACTGAGTGACAGTCGGGACAGTGTCTCGCTGTTTGACCTCGTGTCCGGTGCCGCTCCAGCCCCTCCCGCCACAGCTGACGTTTCGACTCGTTTCCACTGGCTCTCTCGTGATGCTACTGCCCGCTTGGCCATTCGCAACCACCTGCCCGCAACAGAATGTGCTCACTTTGGCGAGCACAGGACAGCACAGGCCTTGTACGACGCTGTCGTTGCTCGCTACTCCTCCCCTGCCACTGCTGCTCTATGCAGACTGCTACTGCCCTACCTGTTCCCTGAGCTGGGGCTTTTGCCACTGCTGCTCTTGGCAGACTCCTACTGCCCTACCTTTTCCCTGAGCTGTCGGTTTTTGCCACATAGCGGACCTGGTTACCCACCTGTGCACTAGCGACGCCCGCTACCGCGCTGCCGTTCCTGCTGAGTTCCTTCCCACGAACCAGCCCCCCATGTTCATCACCCTCTACTTCATAGTCACTCGCCTCCCTGACTCCCTTCGCTCTGTCAAGGACCACTTCCTCACCCTCGACCCCACTTCCCTCACTGTTGACCTCCTCGAGCAGCATCTCCTCGCAGCTGAGACTAGTGCAGTTGCTGTAGGTGCTGCTCGTGGCACCCCGCGCTCACCCTTCTTTGAGGGGTGCTCCCCCTCCCCCCTTTCCTCCTCCTTCGCCTCTGCTGCTGCTGCTGCAGACGTCTCTGTTCCTGAGGACGTCGGTGCTGCTTCGACTAGTACGAAGCGCCGCAACAGCAAGGGCAAGGGTGGCCGGGGTAGTGGAGGAGGCAGCGGTGGTGGTGGAGGTGGCAGTGGGCGTGGCAGTGGGGGCAGCGGTAGAGGAGGCGGAGGCGGCGGAGGTGGAGGCTCTGGTGGCGGCGGTGGAGGCAGCGGAGGGGGTGGCGGCAGTGGAGGCGGTGGGACCAGTGGTAGTCGTTCTGGACCTCAGCGTGGCGGCCCTGGTGGCGGTCGGGGCCAGCAGCAGCAGTGTCGGAGCGAGACTCAGACGCCTCAGCAGCTCCGTGAGTGGTTGGTTCGGCGTGGGGCGGGCGAGGGTAGTGAGACCTGCCGGTATGTCATTCGCACGGGTGCCCGTGCGGGCAGGACATGCGGGAGGTTTCACACTGAGCGCTGCTGCTTTGCCCGCCTTGACGACGCCTGGCGCACTGAGTTTGGTGATGACGTCGAGCGCCCTCGCTGGGCGGAGTTGCTTAGGTCGGGAGTTGCTATCTTTGACCTAGACTTTGATGTTATTATCTCTGCCATGTATGCTTTGTCTTTTAGTGCTGAGGGTGACTGTTACTGGTGTGTGCCGCCTGACCCAGGTATAGCCGCTGCTGCTCTAGGTGCTAGCGTGTCTGGTACTCCCCCTGGTACTGCGCCTGCTGAGGCCCTGCACACCTTCACGTTAGACTCCGGCGCCTCGCGCTGTTTCTTTCGTGACAGCAACACTCTCACTCCTCTTCCTGCACCTGTTCCGGTCCGACTGGCTGATCCCTCTGGGGGCCCGGTCGTTGCCACTTCCTCCATTGTCCTCCCGTGTCCGGCGGTTCCGTCCGGCTCTCTGTCAGGTCTTCACCTCCCCTCGTTCTCTACGAACTTGGTGAGTACCGCTGCCCTTCAGGATGCGATGGTCACTACCACCACTCCTGGGGGTCAGCGTGTGTCGATCTGCACGTCCACGCAGACGGGGCGTCACCTGGCTACGTTCACTCGTCGGCCAGGGTCGAGTCTGTACACACTGGCTACCGAGCCTCCTCAGGTCGCTGCGTCTGCTCAGGTGTCCGCGTCAGGTCAGGTAGCCGCCTCTTGCTCGTGTCGCCTCCTGTCGCACCAGACTCTTCTTTGGCACCACCGCCTGGGTCACCCCTCCCTGCCACGCCTTCGTGGCATGCACTCCCGTCTCCTTGTCTCTGGTCTCCCCAGGTCTCTGCCTCCCCTGCCGCCCTCACCTGCCCCACCCTGTCTTCCTTGCGTCGAGGGACGGCAGCGCGCCGCTCCTCACTCCTCCTCGTTTCCCCCGACGACTGCTCCCCTGCAGACCCTCCACATGGACGTGTGGGGCCCAGCCCGCGTCAGTGGACAGGGCCGCGAGCGTTACTTTCTGCTGGTAGTTGACGACTACACGCGATACACCACAGTCTTCCCCTTGCGCAGCAAGGGTGAAGTCTCTGCTGTCTTGATCCCTTGGATCCGCACAGTCCGTCTCCAGCTGCGTGCGCGTTTCGGCCAGGACCTTCCTGTCCTGCGTCTGCACTCTGACAGAGGTGGTGAGTTCTCCTCCGACCTCTTGCGGGACTTTTGTCGTGGGGAGGGCATCTCCCAGTCGTTCACGCTTCCGGACTCCCCTCAGCAAAATGGGATTGCTGAGCGCCGTATTGGCTTAGTCATGGAGGTCGCTCGTACCTCCATGATTCATGCGGCAGCTCCCCATTTTCTGTGGCCGTTTGCGGTCCGGTACGCTGCGCATCAGCTCAACCTTTGGCCCCGTGTCTCCTTGCCGGAGACCTCGCCCACACTGCGTTGGACGGGGAAGGTTGGCGATGCGTCGGTGTTCCGGGTCTGGGGTTCTCGTGCCTTTGTTCGCGATACGTCCGCGGACAAGCTCTCCGCCCGCGCTATTCCCTGCGTCTTCCTTGGCTTTGTCCTTGATGCGCCTGGTTGGCAGTTTTACCACCCCACCTCGCGCCGTGTCCTCCCTTCTCAGGACTTCACGTTCGACGAGTCGGTTCCCTTCTACCGTCTCTTCCCCTACCGCTCTGCCCCTTCCCCGCCCCCGCCGCTCTTCCTTGCTCCCGGTCCGCCTCCGGTAGACCCCCTCCCGCCCCAGGGTCCTGCTCCCTCTGGAGTGTCTCAGGTAGACCCTCTCCCTGGTACTGCGCCTGTTCAGGTAGCTGTCGTCTCAGGTACTGCTCCAGGTGCTGCGTCTGGGGGTGCTGCGTCTGGGGGTGCGAAGCCGGGGGGTGCGGGGTCTGAGGGTGCTGGGTCTGGGGGTGCTGAGCCTGAGGGTGTTGAGCCTGAGGGTGCTGAGTCGGAGGGTGCGGAGTCTGGGGGTGCTGAGCCTCGGGGTGCTGCTTCGTCTGGAGGTCCTGCTGGTGCTTCACCGCGACTGTCCTCACAGCAGCTGCGTGAGTGGCTTGTTCAGCGCGCACACCGTCGGAGTGGGGCTCCCGGAGCTAGTGAGCCTGGAGGCGCTGGAGCTGGAGGTGCTGCTGTTACTACTGGAGTTGGAGACCCTACGGAGCCTGGAGCAGCTGGCGCTGGAGGCGCTGGAGCTGGAGTAGCTGGAGTTGGAGGCCCTGGCGCAGGAGGCGCTGGAGCTGCAGGAGCTGGAGCTGTTGACCCTGGTACTGGAGGTGCTAGAGGCACTGAGCGGCCGCGCCCGTACTTCGTTCCCCTGCTTCAGCAAGTTCTTGGTGTCCCGTCTTCTAATGGTCTTCCTCCTCCCTTCCTCTGTCCACCGCCTGACCAGTCGCAGCCGCCGTTACAGCCAGCCTCCCCACTGCCTGTTCCCTCTCCTTACACTGAGCAGTCCGGAGGTCTTACAGAGCGTCGTGAGCCTGCGTCTCGTCCTGTCTCACCTGTTCGCACTGCTCGTCGCGCTCCTCGTTCGCGTCCTCCCCCTGTCCCAGGCACGCACACCATGGCACTCCGTCCTTCCTCTGTTCCACTACGTGTTCCCCTGCCTGCTCCTCCTGAGTCCTCTCTTCCTGAGGTCCCTGACCCTGAGTCTGACCGAGCGCGTGCTGCCAGTCCCACTGTCGCTCGTCTCCTTGCCACTGCTATCACTGACCCGTCCTTTGAGTCTGCTGCTGCTTCTGCTCTCGTTGCTGAGCTACTTGACTTTGCTGCTGCCTGCCGTCTCGACTACGCCTCTGCTCTAGTTGCTGAGTCTGTGCCTGCCAGTCCTCCGTCCGTCGGGGGTGAGTGTGCTCTTGGCACGGACGTCCTTGAGGACAGGCAGGAGGACTTTGAGTGTCTTGCAGCTGCTGTACCTCGTTTCGCCTCCTTGCTGCTTGCCCCTGAGGGAGACCCGGATGCTCCTGACATCCCGACCCCGCGCTCTTACGCAGAGGCGATTACGGGTCCTTACTCCTCTCAGTGGTAGGCAGCTATGGATGCCGAGATGGCATCCTGGAAGTCCACAGGCACTTACGTCGACGAGGTTCCCCCACTTGGGGTGAACATAGTCGATGGCATGTGGATCTTCAGGGTGAAGCGGCCGCCGGGTTCTCCGCCTGCCTTCAAGGCGCGTTACGTTGCTCGAGGCTTCAGTCAGCGACAGGGAGTTGACTACTTCCAGACCTTCTCCCCCACACCGAAGATGACTACTCTTCGGGTGTTGCTACACGTAGCTGCTCAGCGTGACTACGAGTTACACTCCCTGGACTTCAGTACTGCCTTCCTGCAGGGCAGCCAGCACGAGGAGATCTGGCTGCGCCGACCACCTGGTTTCACTGGGTCGTTTCCTACAGGTACCCAGTGGAGCCTCCGCCGGCCAGTCTACGGTCTCCGCCAGGTGCCTCGCGAGTGGCACGACACACTCAGGACTACACTTGCGGCTCTTGGGTTTGTTCCTTCTACAGCAGACCCGTCGCTGTTTCTACGCACCGACACCTCGCTGCCGCCCTTCTACGTCCTAGTGTACGTCGACGACCTCGTCTTTGCCACGGCTGACACTGAGGCACTGACCCTAGTGAAGTCCGAGCTGCAGAAGAGACATACCTGCACTGACCTGGGTGAACTGCGCAGCTATCTTGGCCTGCAGATCACCCGGGACAGAGCACGGCGCACCATCACACTGACTCAGTCACACATGGTGCACCAGGTCCTTCAGCGCTTCGGCTTCCAGTACTCCTCGCCACAGCTCACTCCTCTGTCTACCAGCCACTCGCTCTCAGCTCCACCTTCGGACGAGTCCGTAGAGCCGAGTGGTCCGTACCCAGAGCTTGTGGGTTGCCTCTTGCCGCAAGTCATCAGGTACATGAGGCAACCCATGTACAGGTCGCGCAGCCGCCCCTCGACGCAAGGAAGGCAGGGCGGGGCAGGCGAGGGCGGGAGGGGAGGCAAAGACCTGGGAAGACCAGAGACAAGGAGACGGGAGTGCATGCCACAAAGTCGTGGCAAGGAGTGTCAAACATATATGCTTAGTTATATCTAGGCTTAGTTCATGTGTTTACATTTGTCTAGGCTATAGTGGGTTTAGCCTTAGGGGGTACAGTTTTCTCTCGACATTCTGCTTGTACCCCTCGTCACTTCCTAGTAAACATTCTCACCTAAGATTCTAACAGAGATTGCCTGCGAGGTAGCGAGACCCAGTTATTACCGCTTTGCATAGTGCAGTTTCCTATCGTCCTATCAATTCGTGGGTTGTAGCGTCGCAGCCAATCACATCCCAGAAAAATGTCGTGCTCATCCAGTGTCATCGCGGGCATTTCCTCTGTAATCCCGAAGTTCCCCCTGCAGCGAACTTTCACTATTTCCACCTTCTCTCGTATAGCCAGCGGCATGCCATCAACTAAGCGTGCGTCGATCTCTGGGAAGCAGCGGCTGTGTGTTAGTTGCAGCTTCCTTGCAGTTGCGGTATTAACTAAACTATGGCTAGCTCCTCCGTCAATAAAATCTTCACTGCTACACCCTGTATTATCCCGTGAATCTGTCCCTCCTCTGTCATCTGTAGTATTGGGCAATCTGTCGCTGTACCCTCCTTATTCAGCCAAGCCCGGTTGATTGCGTGAATCGGTACTATCACTCGGTGAGGGTCAGTGAGGTCGGGCGAGCAGTGAATCTTTTCAATAGTGGACCCATACTCTACTGACTGTTGGCGTTTCCTTGCCTCCCAGACTCCCTCCCCAGCTTCGCTCCTCGGTGCCTTAGCTCCTCTAGGCTCTCGTTCTTACGATGGCCTGAATCGTTGCATGCGAAGCAGTGCCCTTTGAACGGCGCGGCAGCTGCCTTCGTTGCGACGGGGACTATACTTTCGTACTTGGTCAGCCCCCGAGTACGATATCTGTAGTAGGACCCCGGCATCGGACGGTGCGAAATGCCGATTTTTTCTGTGAACGCCAAGATTTTGTTGAAGTTAGAGATCCCGCGAAGTATGATTTTTTTGCGAGATTTCCGGTTTTAGGCCGCCGATGTAGAAATCCACTCGCCCCGATTCGTGCATGTAGCCGACCTGCTTGCATAGTGTGAGAAAACCGCTGGTGTAGTCTTGAACCGACCCAAGCTGTCGCCAAGTGCGCAGCTTCTGACGTGCTGAGACCAAAGCAGTGATCGGCTCGAAGTGTTCTGCGCACCACGCGTCCCACGTGCTGTAATGGGTGACTCCACAGAATAAACTCCCGGCTACGGCTGGCTCTGAGGGCTCGTAGGCGCTCGGCGATGTCACGATGACTCACCGCCAATCCATGGCTGGGCCCCGCAGCAACGATACAGCGTACCGAATCTTCGCTGCATCCGACGTAAACGTAATTCGCATAAAAAAAAACGTTCATCGTGAATACCCACCATCAAACCATCGAACCTCCGCGGCTGGCTAGGATCGAAACAAGGCGGGCGCTGCGGCTTGAACGGCATAGGCTCACCGATCTTATTGTTATCGACAGATGCGACGGTGGCTCGTAGGCGCTCGACGGTCACGATGACTCACCAACAGACCATCTTTGGGCCCCGCAGCAACGATACAGCGTACCGAATCTTCGCTGCATCCGATGTGGACATAATTCACGTAAAAAAAAACGTTCATCGTGAATACCTACGATTGAATCGTCGGACTTCCACGCTTGGCTAGGATCGAAATAGGGCGGGCGCTGCGACTTGAGCGGCATCGGGTCACAGATGTCATTGTTTCCGACAGGTGCGACGATGCTGACGTGACGCTAGACTTCTCAAGGTGTGTTCACGCCCGGTGCGGCCCTTGTTCTATCCATGCCCGCCATAGATTGGGCGGCGCCATCACCGATTGCTCTTGAGCGTTGTCCCACGCTGTCGTGTTGTGATGGCATTCCGGATGAGATGACGATCAGCTCGTCTGATTTTATAGGTACATTTATAGGTGCTGGCGTTAGTGCTGGTGCTGGTGCATTCGCCGATGATTGTTGAAGCGCGAAGTCGCGTTCCGTCGTGAGCGTCGCGATTTCGGGTGTCGATTTTTGCTGCTGGTGCACGATTTCGTCGAGGCGTGCTTGTGTGAGGCCTTCGAACAGAATGCGGGCATTCTCGTCCAAGGTGGGGTGTCGGGCTAGCTCAACGAGAGCCTCAGTCGTGGCTGAGCGGAGCTTGAGTCTCAGTCGTAGCTGAGTGGAGCTAGAGCCTCAGTTGTGGCTGGGTGTGCTTACGAGAGAGCACACGAGCAGCGGTGCTAGGTCGCTGAGGGACGTCTACCCTCCAAAATTCTGAGATAATTGGGAAGCGAAGGTGTGGGCGCGGTCCGAAAAGGGTCGTGGCTCTGATACCAAGCATTATAAGTGCAATTGAGTGAGCGAACGAAGATTGCACTATCGAAGCAAAAGAGTACATTGAGCGAAGGAATGAGCGAATGTTATATAGCGAACTAGCGTGGTAATGGTAATGCGTGAAAATGGGGTCTACCAAGGTTGGGAATTGTTGAGGCGGAGGACCGGAGCGCGGTATACCAACCAAGCCGTGGCTTGGGTCACGGTGTGGTAACGGTGCACTGTTGATTATAGTTGGTCGAAACAGTCGTGCACGTGGTAAGCAAGGGTGCAAAGTAAGGAAAATCATTTTTCCTTTCAAGTAGTGAGGATTGCACTAAGCTCGAAAAAAAGTACAAAGTATGAGCAAAGACATGAGAGAATACTAATAAGCCAAACATGCAAACGGTAACACGGTGCGTGCAACCTAGCTAGTGTGATGTTGGCAACGAACAAGGTTCGGGCTAGTCCTGAGGCGTGGGCCAACTCGGGCCAGGCCAGTGATGCATGGTTCAGAAAATGTGGCGTGCGAAGGCGGCGAAACATCTTTGTCGGTAATGGGCGATGAAACGGCTGGTCCTGTACGCAATGTTAAGATGCGCGGTAAAGAACGTCGAAAAAATCCTTACACTACCCTCCTCCCCAAGACGCCCTTCCGCAACGCGACTGCGTGTATATCGCGGAATCCCCAGCTTCGCAGGTGCACTTGCAGGGCAAGGTGACTTTTGATGTTGGCCAGGGGCACCCAACTGTCTTCTGTGGGGGTGCGGTCCTTCTTTCGAACTCCCGTGGGGTGGCGAAATTTTACCGAACTCGACGATCGGTTCCGATTCTTGACGCGTCATTGAGGGTGGGCTGTCAAAATAGTAACTATAGTGTGAGACTAGGAGCCATGCTAGGGTCGAGACTAGGCATGGATGTCGAGAGAGTTTTTGGCAAGGAAGAGAAGAAAGCAGAGAAAGGAGGGGTTTCACGATAGAACGTTGGAAACATATATGCAAGGAAAAGAGACAGGTGCACCACCAAACAAGTTTAGAAACTACATTAAGTCTACACTACAGGCAGTTATAATATAATGCATGTAATTATATTCCGACACACCCCCTAACTGCCTGCAGTGAAGAACCATGTGCAGAACACCCCATGAAGGGGTACACCAGGCATAGCGGAGGAAGGAGAGGGCAAGTGAAGAGGAGGGACCATGAGAGGAGAGGAGGTGGTGGGTGGCGGCTGAAGCTGCTGGCACACGGGCAACTGGAGCAACTGGCACACTGGCAAATGGAGCAACTAGCACACGGGCAACTGGAGTAACTGGCTCCACGGCTAAGCGAGCGGCATGAGCAACTGACTCACGGGCGACAGGAGCAACGGGCTCACGGGCAACTGGCGCAACGGTCTCACGGGTGACTGGAGCTGCTGGCTTCGCGGCGTTCACCCCCCTTCACCTTCCCCCATTTCCCCAAACCTCCCTTTCACACCCCTCCGCATCCCTACCGCCACTCCCTCATCTCCCCCACACCCCCCCCCACAGCGGCATGTGCAGCAGTGGGAGAGAGAGGAGGAGAGGCAGCAGCAGTCCACTCACACCCGCCACCCCCATACCCTCCCCCCAACTGCTGCACCCGCAGCAGGGGGATGGAGGAGAAAGGGGGGGCGGGGGGGCTGGTGCTGCAGATCCCCTCCCCCCCACTACTGCGCCCGCAGCAGGGGGATGGAGGAGAAGGGGGGGGGGGGCGGGGGGGCTGGTGCTGTAGATCCCCTCCGCCCCACTACTGCACCCGCAGCAGGGGAATGGAGGAGAAGGGGGGGCCGGGGGGGCTGGTGCTGCAGATCCCTTCCTGCCACCCCCTTAACCTCCAAGCTCCCCCCCCTCTCCCAACACAACATCAAGTGCGGCAGGGAGAGAGAGGAGGAGGTGGTGGGCGGCTGACTACTCACACCCGCCACCCCCATACCCTCCCCCACTGCTGCACGCGCAGCAGGGGGGTGGAGGAGAAAAGGGGGGGGGGCGGGGGGGGGGGGGGGGGGGGGGGGGCGGTGTAGAAGCTGCTCGGGCGAGAGCAGGGCGCGCGACGGGCAGGAACCCGTCGTTCGCCACCCCCGCCACCCCCATACCCTCCCTCCCCTGCTGCATGATCAGCAGGGGGATGGAGGAGAAGGGTGGGGCGGGGGGGGGCGGTGAAGGGGCTGCGCGGGCGACAGCAGGTCGCACGACGAGCAGTAAACCGTCGTGTGCCACGGGCGCATGACGGGCACGAAAGCGACGCACGCCCGGGGCGCGCGATGGGCAGTAGAAGGGCACATTAGCGGACGTGAAGGTTGGGCCCATGAAATTAGGTCCTAGGTAGAACCTCACTCTGATAACATTTCAAAATAGTAACTATAGTGTTAGACTAGGACCCATGCTAGGGTTGAGACTAGGCATGGATGTCGAGAGAGTTTTGGCAAGGAAGAGAAGAAAGTCGAGAAAGGAGGGGTTTCACTATAGAAATTTGGAAACATATATGCAAGGAAAAGAGAGAGGTGCACCACCAAACAAGTTTAGAAACTACATTAAGTCTACACTACAGGCAGTTATAATATAATGCATGTAATTATATTCCGACATGGGCGATGGTGTGGAAGTTGGCTTGGAGTTGGGATGTATGGGCAAAGTAGGCTGACGTGGAATGACGGGCCAATATACTAGTCGGTGGGTAGCAGGAGATGGGTGGTGACGGGCGTGATCATGTAGCTTATTTGAAACGGGCCACTATAACGTGGGCGAAGTTTCGACACGACGCACAGGCGTAAATTCTGTGTGTCGAGTAACACGAAATCTCTTGATTGGCTTTTGTTAATGCTTCTGTTGCTCGCGCTCGAGCACCTTGCAGGATTTCGCCGAATTGTTCCACACGTATCATACTGTCCGGGCTCGATGTCATGGGAACTGTGAGATTTTGCCTGTGGTTCAAGTAAAACGGTGACTGATACGTATTTTATGATGCTATATTGCTGTAGGCAAACTCAATCAGCGGCAATTGTTGCTCCCAGCTTGTCGGGTCGTCATACGTGGCGCGAATCAGCTACTCCATAGTCTGGTTTGTTCTCTCCGTTTAGCCATCAGTCTCGCCTCTGATTCCCCCGCGCCCACTCACAGCTTATTCCCCCGAACCCGCACTCCTTACATTCCCCTGCGCCCACTCACTGGTGATTTCCAGGTGCCCCCCCTACTTATTCCCCCACGCCCACTCACCCTACATCCCCCCATGCCCACTCACCTAGAATTCATCACAACTCACTCCAATGGGCAGTCTCAACTCACTCCAATGGGCAATCGCAACTCACCCCGCTAAGGTAGCATCACTCACCCCGCTGACCACCCACAACTCAACCACGCTGCCCCGTCTCATCGCAGAGCCATCATCCCATTGCACCATCACATCTCACCGCATCATCGCCAACCAACCACCACCTCTCGCCACCAATGCCACCCACCACCGCCCACTGCCACCTACTGCCTTGCACCGCCACACATCGCCACGTACCGCCACGCACCACCACCCATGCCACCCACCACCACCCACTGCCGCCTACCACCATCTAAGGCCACGCACCGCTAGGGTCAGCCGCTCACTGTCACCCATGCCTCCCACCCTTTCCCCTCACGACCTTGATGTCTCTGAATCTGCACTTTAGCCGAGGAAGCCAACTTGAACTCTTTTGTTGACGACAACCCCGCTATACACGTTGGTGCGAGCGGACGAGACCCGGCCCACGCCCACATCTCTAACACCTGCAACGAGGGCTGCTTGGGGAACGTAGCGCGAGCCCCTATAGTATGCGTACATGAGCGTAGATCATAGCTCACCCCCTTGCCACATCCTCACTACAGCGCCTGCCCTGTTGCAAACCAGGCCGCTGTCCTAGTAACACTCACCCCTCTTACATGGTGTAGCTCAACACAATGCGCCCCATCACCGCCCGTCCCTCCCCACGCCACCAACCACCCCCCCACCCCTTTATCTCTATGTTATCAGTCCCGTCGTGGGTAGCAACTTGAACTCGTCTGTTGACGACGACCCCGCTGTGCACGTTGGTGCGAGCGGACGGGACTGGGCCGACGGCCACATCCCTAACAACTACAACGAGGGTTGCTTGGGGTACGTAGGGCGAGCGAGAACGAGTGTAACATGTATGAGCTCGAGCGCAACTCACCCCCCTGCCACTCAACCCGTTGCCACATCTCAACTCAACTCGTTGCCATATCACAACTCACCCCGGTGCCACATCTCATTCCACCCCATCTCATCTCTCACATGTCGCAACTCACACCGCTGACCTAGCACCCATCACCACGCTCACCTAGCACAACTCACAATGCACCCTGCTTCCCTATCACAACTCCCCCACTGCTCCATCAAAATGCTCCCTCCCCCCCACCTTGCCCCACAATGCAGCCCCCCACCCTCCCGCCCGCCTCCCGCTCTTCCACCCTATTTCTCCGTCCTACCAAATCGGACGAGGGGGGCGACTTGAACTCGTCAAAACAGGGGAACGGATGGGTTGCACCTTCTATTGTCAGCGGACTCAGGCGTGTAGTTAGTTTGTTTGACCTTGTCCGCGCGTTGCAGTTTTTCATGCTTCTGACACTCGCATGCAACCGAGTAGGGGGGTGCAAAAGGTCGTATGCGACTCAAGGCAAGGAAAATAGAAGGGGCTGGTCTTGAGTTGCAGTGGAAGTGTGATGTGCGCAACAAATGCTGGTGGTGGTGGTCGTAAGAGCGATAAGCATCCTGTCCAGACCAGTCGGTAGGGGGTCGGTACAATGTGCTAGTGATGCAGAGATGTATGGCCTCATTTACCTTGGTTGTAATTGTCAGAATACTGAACGAGAATGAACGAACTATGAAAGAGTTGGGTACAAGTACTAACCCTAATTGGGTTGTACCCCTTATGGGTTACCCCACTATAGCCTACACAAAGTAAGCACTATAACATTTTGACACACCCCCATAGGCAAAGTGGGGGAGAACAAGTGGTCACAAGACCAGTCAAGAAAAGCAAAGCAAGCTTGGGGTGGATCACGAAGTCACCACACATTCCGAGCACAAGCAATGGCCACAAGGCCAATTCAGATGCAGAGTTATATAAAAGAGAACAAACAGTACAGTGATCATACCCTAGCAAGTGTACGCATGCAGGTATATCCATAGATCATAGTACAAGCAAAGTCACGCAGTGAGTAGCCAGGTCGTCAACCCAAGAATCGTCTGCGTGACCAGTGAGGACAACTGGACCCCGTACGAGCCCCATGCCTGACGTACTGCACATGTAGCGCAACACCCTTTCAGCGGCCTCCCAGTGCACTGGTCGGTGTCTCCCGGGCGCAACGTAGCGTGCCATGATGCTAAGAGGGTAGGCAAGGTCAGGTCGAGTGCAGGTCATCAGGTACATGAGGCAGCCCACAAGCTCTGGATACGGGCCACTCGGCTCTACGAACTCGTCCGAAGGTGGAGCTGAGAGCGAGTTATCGGTAGGTAGAGGAGTGGACTGTGGTGAGGAGTACCGGAAGCCGAAGGGCTAAAGGACCTGGTGCACCATGTGTGACTGAGTCAGTGTGATGGTGCGCCGTGCTCTGTCCCGGGTGATATGCAAGCCAACATAGCTGCGCAGCTCACCAAGGTCGGTGCGGGTGTGTCTCTTCTGCAGCTCCGACTTCATAAGGGCCAATGCCTCAGTGTCAGCAGTGGCAAAGACCAAGTCGTCAACGTACACGAGGACGTAGAACGGCGGCAGCGAAGTGTCGGTGCGTAGAAACAGCAAGAGATCAGCAGTAGAAGGAACAAACCCAAGAGCCGCAAGCGTCGTCCTCAGTGTGTCGTGCCACTCGCGATGCGCCTGGCGGAGATCGTAGACTAGCCACCGAAGGCTCCACTGGGTACCTGCAGGAAACGACCCAGTGAAGCCAGGTGGGTGGCGCAGCCAGATCTCCTCGTGTAGGCTGCCCTGTAAGAAAGCTGTGCTGAAGTCAAGAGAGTGAAGCTCGTAGTCACGCTGAGCGGCGACGTACAACATTACCCGAAGAGTAGGCATCTTCAGGGTGGGGGAGAAGGTCTGGAAGTAGTTGACCCCCTGTCGCTTACTGAAGCCTCGTGCAACGTAACGAGCCTTGAAGGCAGGCGAGGAACCCGGCGGCCGCTTCACCTTGAATATCCACATGCCATCGACTATGTTCACCCCAGGAGGGGGAATTGCGTTGACATAAGTGCCTGTGGACTTCCAGGATGCCATCTCTGCGTCCATGGCTGTCTCCCACTGAGAGGAGTAGGGACCCGTAATCGCCTCTACATAAGAGCGCGGGGTCGGGATGTCTGGTGCATCCGGGTCTTCCTCAGGTGCAAGTAGCATGAACACAAGATGAGGTACAGCAGTTATAAAAAACTCAAAGTCCTCCTGCCTGTCCTCAAGGACGTTCGTGCCAAGAGCACAGTCACCCCCAACGGACGGAGGACAGTCAGACTCAGACTCAGCAACAAGACTAGCGGCGTAGTCGAGACGACAAGCGGCAGCAAAGTCAACAAGCTCAGAAAATAGGGCAGATGCAATACCAGACTCAAACGAAGGGTCACTCACAACAGTGGCTAGAAGACGAGGGACTGTAGGAGTGGTAGCACAAACTAAGTCAGACTCAGGGTCCGGACCGTCAGCAAGAGAGGACGCAGGAGGAGACGATAGCTGGACATGCTGTGGAACACGACGACCAGTGTGAACAGCGCGAACAGGGACAGGAGGAGGACGCGGATGCAGAACATGACGGCCAGTGTGAACAGGGCGAACAGGCGAGGCAGGACGAGACACACGCTCACGACGCTCTGTAATACCTCCTGTCTGCTCAGTGTAAGGAGAAGGAGCAGGCAGTGGGGAGGCTGGCTGTAATGGCGGCTACGACTGGTCCAGCGGTGGACACAGTAAGGGAGGAGTAAGGCCAGGAGAAGACGGGAGACCAAGAACCTGCTGAATTAGGGGAACGAAGAACGGTCGTGGCCGTCTAGTGTCTCTAGAACCAGCACCAACAGCACCAGCACCCCCTGGGCCAGTGCCTCCAGCTCTGGTGTCTCCAGCTCCAATGCCTACATCACCACCAGTTCCAAAAGCTCCAGTACCTCTGGCAGCCCCAGCTCCAGTGCCTCCAGCTCCAACTCCTGGAGCACCACCAGCTCCAGCTGCTCCAGTACCTCCAGTACGAGCACCTCCAGGACCAGCGGCTCTAGAACCTCCAGCAGCGCCAGCTCCAGTGCCTCCAGCTCCAACTCCTGCAGCACCTCCAGCTCCAGCAGCTCCAGTACCTGCAGGACCAGAAGCTCCAGTGCCTCTAGCTCCAGCGCTACCAGTGCCAGGGTCTCCAGCTCCAACTCCTCCAAGACTAGTAGCTCCAGCACCTCCAGCTCCAGTGCCTCCAGTGGCAGAGTCACCAGCTCCGGCAGCTCCACTCCGAAGGCGGGTGCGCCGAGCAAACCACTCACGCAGCTACCGCCGGGAGAGAGGCTCCGGCCGGGGAGACAGTCGTGGCGAGGCACCCGCAGGACCTCCAGAAGAAGCAGTACCCCTAGGCTCAGCACCCTCAGTCTCCGCACCCTCAGACTCAGCACCCCCAGGCTCCGCACCCTCATTCTCAGCACCCGCAGGCTCAACACCCCTAGGCTCCGCACCCGCAAGCTTAGCACCCCCAGACCCCGCACCCTCAGACTCACCACCCCCAAGCTCCGCACCCGTAGGCTCAGCACCCCTAGACGCAGCACCTCTAGCAGCACCTGAGTCTCCAGCAAAGTGGGTCTACCTGAGACACACCTGGGGGAGCAGGACCCTGATGGGGGAGGGGGTCTATCGGAGGGGACGTGGAGCAAGAAAGAGTGGCGGGGGTGGGAGAGGGGCAGAGCGGTAGGGGAAGAGACGGTAAAAGGGAACCGACTCGTCAAACGTGACGTCATGAGAGGGGAGGACACGACGTGAGGTGGGGTGGTAAAACTGCCAGCCAGGCGCGTCAGGGGGAAAGCCAAGGAAGACGCAGGGAATAGCGCGGGCGGAGAGCTTGTCCGCGGACGTATCGCGAACAAAGGCACGAGAACCCAGACCCGGAACACCGACGCATCGCCAACCTTCCCCGTCCAATGCAGTGTAGGCGAGGTCTCCGGCAAGGAGACACGGGGCCAGGGTTTAAGCTGATGTGCAGCGTACCGGACCGCAAACAGCCATAAAAAATGGGGGGCAGCCGCATGGATCATGGAGGTATGAGCTACCTCTATGACTAAGCCAATGCGGCGCTCAGCAATCCCATTTTGCTGCGGGGAGGCCGGAAGCGTGAACGACTGGAGAATGCCCTCCCCACGACAAATGTCCCGCACGAGGTCGGAGGAGAACTCACCACCTCTGTCAGAGTGCAGAAGCAGGACAGGAAGGTTCTGGCGGAAACGCTCGCGGAGCTGGAGACGGACTGCGCAGATCCAAGGGATCAAGACATCAGGGACCTCCCCCTTGCTGCGCAAGGGGAAGACCGTGGTGTAACATGTGTAGTTGTCAACAACCACCAGAAAGTAGCGCTCGCGGCCCTGTCCACTGACGCGGGCTGGGCCCCACACGTCCATGTGGAGAGTCTGCAGGGGAGCAGTCGTCAGAGGAAACAAGGAGGAGTGAGGAGCAGCGCGCTGCCGCCCCTCGACACAAGGAAGGCAGGGCGGGGCAGGCGAGGGCGGGAGGGGAGGCAAAGACCTGGGAAGAACAGAGACAAGGAGGCGGCAGTGCATGCCACGAAGGCGTGGCAGGGAGGGGTGACCAAGGCGGTGGTGCCACAGGAGGGTCTGGTGCGACAGGAGGCGACACGAGCAGGGGGGTGCTACCAGACTTGACGCGGACACCTGGGCAGACGCAGCTACCTGAGGAGGCTCGGTAGCCAGGGTGTAAAGACTCGACCCAGGCCGACGGGTGAACGTGGCCAGGTGACGGCCCGTCCGTGTACGCGTGCAGATCGACACATGCTGACCCCCAGGAGTGGTGGTAGTGACCATCGCATCCAAGAGGGCAGCAGTACTCACCAAGTTTGTAGAGAATGAGGGGAGGTGAAGACCTGACAGTGAGCCGGACGGAACCGTCGGACACGAGAGAACAGTGGAAGAATGGGCAAGAATTGGGCCCCGTGAGGGGTCAGCCAGTCTGACCGGTACAGGTGCAGAGAGAGGAGTGAGGGTGGTGCTGTCGCGAAAGAAACAGCGGGATGCACCTGAGTCAAGCGTAAAGGTGTGCAAGGCCTCAGAAGGCGCAGTACCAGGGAGAGCAGACTCACTAGCACCTAGAGCAATAGCCTCATACCTGGGTCAGGTGGTGTCAGACTTATATGACATAGCTACTGTAGGCTATAGTGGGGTAGCACATATGGGGTACAGTTGTCTAGGGTTTGCTTTTGTACCCAACTTTCCTTTAGTCATTTCATTCCTCGTTTCTTCTCATGGTATCGAGCAGGTTCCCTAGTGGGAACACTTCCTTGGGCCCACCACGAATCTTTTTTTTTCCTGCCCGGAGCGCGCTTCGCTCCTGCCCGAGTCGCGCCCTGTGTGCCCTCCCTACCGTCGCGCCCTCTCACGGCCCCTCACGGTCCCTTCGCGTCGCCCTTAGCGGCCCCTCTCACGGCCCCCTGCGCCGCCCTTACGGCCCCTCGTGCCACTCTTACGGCCCCTCGCGCCGCCCTTACGGCCCCTTACGGCCCCTCGCGCCGCCCGTCGGCCCCTCGCGCCGCCCTTAGCGGCCCCTTACGGCCCCTCGCGCCGTCCCTTACGGCCCCTCGCGCGGCCCCTTACGCCCCTTACGGCCCCTCCCGCGGCCCCTCACGGCCCCCTACGGCCTGTCGCCGCCCTCCGCGGCCCCTCGCGCCGCCCTATCACGGCCCGTCGCCGCCCTCCGCGGCCCCTCGCGCCGCCCTTCACGGCCCCTTCGCCGCCCTTCGCGGCCTCTCGCGGCCCTGTCGCCCCACCCCCCCCCCCCCCCCCCCCCCCCCCCCCTCCGGCCCGCCGTCGCCGCCCCTGCCGCAGCGGCCGCCGCCGTCCCTGCAGCAGCAGCCGCAGCCGTCGCCAGCAGTAGCTGCCACCACCTCCCTCGGGACCGCAGCTGCTGCCGCCGCTGACTGCACCCGCCGGTGCGCCTCGGCCCTACCGGCGCCGCTCCACCCGGCCCCGCCGCCGCTCCCCGCGCGGCCCCGCCGTCACCACCGAGCCGCCGGCGCCGCCGAGCTGCTGCCGAGCTGCCCGATCCACCCGAGCCGCCCGAGCCGCCGCGCCACCTGAGCCGCCCGTGCTGCCGAGCCGCCGTACCGCCGAGCCGCCCGAGCCGCCCGAGCCGCCGAGTCGCCGAGCCGCTGTTGCTGCAGAGCCGCCGTACCGCCGAGCCGCCCGAGCCGCCCGAGCCGCCGAGTTGCCGAGCCGCTGAGCCGCCGAGCCACCCGAGCCGCCCTGTCTGGTAAGAGCAGCGCCTCTGTCACTGCACTGCCCTTACCCTACTGTTCGCGCTGCTAGTCTACTGCTGTCATGGCTACCCCTAGTGTCCTCGCTTTTGACGCTGAGGGTCGGGCCATTGACTTTGACGTCTGGGTAGATGACTTGCAGCTTTTCCTACAGTGCGATAGGGCAGACGGTCTCTCCCTCTTTGACCTCACCTCTGGTGCCTCTCCTGCCCCTGCTGCTGATGCCGACGCCACTGTTCGCTCACAGTGGGCCACTCGCGATGCTGCTGCACGTCTTGCTGTGCGTCGCCACCTGCCTACCTCTGAGCGTGCGCACTTTAGCCAGTACAAGAGTGCTCAGACCTTGTACGACGCTGTAGTTGCGCGCTACTCCTCCCCTGCCACTGCTGCACTGAGCCGCCTCATGCTACCGTACCTCTTCCCTGACCTTGCTGCCTTTCCCACAGTCGCTGACCTCATTACGCACCTCCGCACTAGTGACACTCGCTACCGCGCTGCGCTTCCTGCTGAGTTCTGCTCCAAGAACCCCCCTCTATGTACATCACCCTCTACTACATAGTCACCCGGCTCCCTGACTCCCTTCGCGTAGTCAGGGACCACTTCCTCTCAGTTTGCCCCACCACTCTCACCGTTGACCTCCTCGAGAAGGCCCTCCTAGCAGCAGAAAATAGCATAGTAGCTGTAGGAGCCTCTCGTGGTGACCCTCGTACCCCCATCTTTGAGGGGTGTTCCCCCTCCCCCCTTTTGCCCTCTGTTGCCTCTGCTGCTGCGGCCGACCTCGTTGGGCTTGAGTCGGTCGGTGCGGCGTCTACCCCTAGCGGGAGACGCCGCCCTGGCAAGGGCAAGGGGGGCAGGGGCACTGGAGGAGCTAGCGGGGGCGGTGGAGGCGGCGGTGGAGGCGGTGGAGGGGGTGGGGGTGGCGGTGGGGGTGGTGGCGGGGGTGGAGGTGTCGGTGGCGGCAGTGGAGGCGGAGGCGGCGGCGGCGGTGGCGGTGGGAGCGGAGGTGGCGGCGGTGGAGGAGGCGGCGGCGGAGGAGGTGGAGCTGGTCGGGGTGGCGCTGCACAGAGGGTCGGCTCCGGTGGTGGTCAGCGCCAGCAGCAGCAGCAGCAGCAGCGCCCTCGTGACATCCCCCCCCCACAGCAGCTCCGTGAGTGGTACGCTGCACGCCAGCGGGGTGGGGGTACTGGTCCGTGCACCTACGTCCTACGCACCAGAGACCGCGCGGGTGAGCAGTGCTGGGGTGCGCACTCCACCCAGCGCTGCTTTGGCCACCTGACGGACGCTTGGCGTCACCAGTTCCCTGAGGCCACTGAGATCCCCCGCTGGGGTGAGCTGTCTAGGGCGGGTGTAGCTGTCTTTGACCTTGACTTTGATGCTATTCTTGCTGCCATGTATACTGTGACTATTAGTGATGAGGGTGACTGTTACCGGTGTTTTCCGCCCGACCCGGGCATTGAGTCTGCTGCTCTAGGTACTGGTGAGGCTGCTGCTCTAGGTGCTAGCGAGGCTGCTGCTCTAGGTGCTCGTGCGTCTGCTCCCTCAGGTGCTGGTGAGTCTGCTCTCTCAGGTTCTGCGTCGGCTTCGGCCTCCCACACCTTCACCCTTGACTCGGGGGCTTCTCGCTCCTTCTTTCAAGACCGCACCACACTCACGCCGCTTGGCCGGCCAGTTGCAGTCTCTCTGGCAGACCCCTCTGGGGGTCCTGTCCTTGCTCACTTCTCCACTGTCCTCCCGTGTCCGGCGGCCCCCTCTGGCACCCTGTCTGGTCTTTACCTCCCCTCGTTCTCTACGAACTTGGTGAGTGGTGCTGACCTACAGGATGCGGGGGTTCACCAGTTCACTCCTGCGAGTCAGCGGGTGACCACTGCACGGACGCTCGGACAGGCCGACACCTGGCCACGTTTACACGTCGGCCGGGGTCGAGCCTGTACACACTGACCACTGCGTCTCCTCCAGTCACTGCGTCTGGTCAGGTAGCTGCGTCGGGTCAGGTGTTTGCTGCAGCGTCCAGGTCTGGTCCTGAGTCTGCCCCCTGTTCGTGTCGCCTTCTGTCTCACGAGACTCTACTCTGGCACCACCGCCTTGGTCACCCCTCCCTGCTTCGTCTCCGAGGCATGGCCTCCCGTGTCCTTGTCTCTGGTCTTCCCCGGTCCCTCCCTCCCCTTCCTTTGGGGCCTGGCCCTACCTGCGTCCCCTGTGTCGAGGGGCGGCAGCGGGCTGCCCCTCACTCCTCCCAGTTTCCTCCGACAGAGGCCCCGCTGCAGACGCTTCACATGGACGTGTGGGGCCCGGCCCGCGTCCGTGGACAGGGTCACGAGCGCTACTTCCTGCTGGTGGTTGACGACTACTCGCGTTACACCACAGTGTTCCCCTTGCGCAGCAAGGGTGATGTCACTGAGGTGTTGATCGACTGGATCCGCGCAGCCCGTCTCCAGCTCAGGCAGAGCTTCGGCTCGGACTTTCCTGTTCTGCGTCTGCACTCTGATAGAGGTGGAGAGTTCTCCTCTGGCCTTCTGCGAGCCTACTATCGTGCACGGGGCATCCGCCAGACCTTCACGCTTCCGGACTCTCCACAGCAAAATGGGATTGCTGAGCGCCGCATTGGCATGGTCATGGACGTCGCCCGTACGTCCATGATGCATGCGGCTGCCCCCCATTTTCTGTGGCCGTTTGCGGTTCGGTACGCGGCGCATCAGATCAACCTTCACCCCAGGGTCTCCATGCCGGAGACCTCCCCAGCTTTGCTGTGGACGGGGAAGGTTGGCGATGCGTCTGCGTTCCGTGTCTGGGGATCTCGGGCGTTTGTCCGCGACTTGTCTGCGGACAAGCTGTCCCCTCGTGCTGCTCCTTGCGTCTTCCTTGGCTTCCCCCCTGACGCGCCAGGGTGGCAGTTCTACCACCCCACCTCTCGCCGTGTTCTGTCCTCCCAGGACGTCACGTTTGACGAGTCGGTCCCCTACTACCGCCTCTTCCCCTACCGCACTCCGTCCCTCCCCCCGCCACTGCTCTTCCTTGTGCCAGGTCCCCCCCCGGTAGACCCCCTCCCCCCTCAGGGTCCTGCCCCCTCAGGTGTGTCCCAGGTAGACGCAGTCGAGCCTGTCGAGGTTACTGGTGACTCTGGTGCTGCTGAGGGTGCTGAGCCTGGGGGTGCTGACTCTGGGGGTGCTGAGCGTGTGGGTGCTACACCTGGGGGAGCTGAGCCTGAGGGTGCTACTGCTGGGGGTCCTGAGCCTGGGGGTGCTGAGCCTGGGGGTGCTACTACTGGGGGTGCTGAGCCTGGGGGTGCTGAGCCTGGGGGTACTACGCCTGGAGGTGCTGAGCCTGGGGGTGCGGAGCCTGAGGGAGCTGGGCCTGCTCGTGTGGCGTCTGGCGGTGCTGAGCCTGGAGGTTCTCCGGGTGCTTCGTCTCGGCGGGAGCCACTCTCTCCACCGGAGCTGCGCGAGTGGTTTGCCCGGCGCTGGAGGCGTGCTGCTGGAGCTGGAGGTTCTTCGGCTGCTGAGGGTGCTGGTGCCGCGGGTCCCGGAGGTGCTCGTACTGGGAGTACTGGAGCTGTTGGGCCTGCGGGTACGACTGGAGCTGGAGCTACTGAGGGTGTTGGCGCTGAGGCTACTGCTGTCGGTCCTGGAGGCGGTCCTACTGGGGGTGCTACTGGTGCTGCTGGAGGTACTGGAGCTGGAGGTGCTGCTGGCGCTGGTGCTGCCGCTGGGGGTACTGGTGCTGTCCCTGCTGTGTCTGGAGTCGCCGCGCGGCCTCGGCCGTACTTCGTTCCGCTCCTTCAGCAGGTTCTTGGTCTCCCGCCTTCTTCTGGTCCTCCTCCTCCCTTAGAGTGTCCACAGCCTGTCCCGTCACAGTTACAGTTACAGCCGGCCTCCCCACTGCCCGCTCCTTCTCCCTACACTGGTCCTACTGGAGGTCTTACTGAGCGTCGTGAGCCTGCGTCTCGCCCTGCGTCGCCTGTCCGTGCTGCTCGCACTAGTGGTCGCGGTTCGCGTCAGCGTCCTCCTCCTGTCCCTGGCACGCACCGGATGTCTCTGCGTCCGTCCACTGCTCCTCTGCGTGCCCCTTTGCCTTCTCCTCCTGAGTCCTCTCTTCCTGCTCTTCCTGACCCGGAGTCGGACTCCCTTCGTGCTGCCAGTCCGACTGTCACGCGTCTCCTTGCTACTGTTGTCACTGACCCTTCCTTTGAGTCCACTGCTGCGTCTACCCTAGTTGCTGAGCTCGTCGACTTTGCTGCTCGCTGTCGTCTAGACTACGCTGCTAGTCTTGTTGCTGAGTCTGAGTCTGTCTGTCCTCCGTCCGTCGGGGGTGAGTGTGCCCTTGGCACGGACGTCCTTGAGGACAGGCAGGAGGAGTTCCAGTGTCTGGCTGCTGCTTCACCTCATCTCGTGTCCGTACTGCTTACCCCTGAGGGAGACCCGGATGCACTTGACATCCCGACTCCGCGCTCTTACGCGGAGGCGATAGAGGGTCCCTACTCCTCTCAGTGGCAGGCAGCTATGGACGCAGAGATGGCTTCCTGGAAGTCCACAGGCACCTACGTTGACGAGGTTCCCCCACCTGGGGCGAACATCGTCAGTGACATGTGGATTTTCAGGGTGAAGCGGCCGCCGGGTTCTCCGCCTGTCTTCAAGGCGCGTTACGTGGCTCGTGGCTTCAGTCAGCGGCAGGGAGTTGACTACTTTCAGACCTTTTCTCCCACCCCGAAGATGACCACTCTTCGGGTACTGCTGCACATAGCTGCTCACCGCGACTACGAGCTGCACTCTCTTGACTTCAGCACTGCTTTCTTGCAGGGCAGCCTGCACGAGGAGATCTGGCTGCGTCGCCCACCTGGCTTCACCGGGTCCTTTCCTCCTGGCACCCAGTGGAGCCTCCGGAGGCCAGTCTACGGTCTCCGCCAGGCACCGCGTGAGTGGCACGACACACTGAGGACTACACTTGCGGCTCTTGGGTTTGCTCCCTCTACTGCCGACCCGTCGCTGTTTCTGCGCACCGACACTTCTTTGCCGCCATTGTACATCCTCGTGTACGTCGACGACTTGGTCTTCGCCACAGCTGACACTGCTGGACTCGCCCACGTGAAGTCCGAGCTGCAGAAGAGACACACGTGCACAGACCTGGGTGAACTGCGCAGCTACCTTGGCTTGCAGGTCACCCGGGACAGAGCACGCCGCACCATTACCCTGACTCAGTCACACATGGTGCAGCAGGTCCTTCAGCGCTTCGGCTTCACGTACTCCTCGCCTCAGGCCACTCCTCTGCCTACTCGCCACTCGCTCTCAGCTCTGCCTTCGGATGAGTCCGTAGAGTCGAGTGGCCCGTACCCAGAGCTTGTTGGCTGCCTCATGTACCTGATGACCTGCACACGACCTGACCTTGCATACCCTCTTAGCATTCTTGCACGCTATGTTGCTCCTGGGAGACACAGACCGGAGCACATGGCTGCAGCGAAGAGGGTGTTGCGCTACTTGTGCAGTACGTCGGGCATGGGGCTTGTGCTTGGAGGGCAGAGTCCAGTGGTCCTCACTGGGCACGCAGACGCTTCTTGGGCTGACGACCAGGCTACGCAGCGGTCGTCACAGGGTTACACCTTCAGCCTTGGTTCCGGCTCTGTTTCGTGGCGGGCTACCCGCTCGTCTTCTGTTCTCGGCTCCAGTTGTGAGGCTGAGATCTACGCCGGGGCCATGGCTGCACAGGAGCTTCGCTGGCTCACCTACCTGCTCACTGACCTCGGAGAGCCGCCTCGTTCTCCTCCAGTGCTGTACGTAGACAACAAGGCCATGCTGGCCTTGTGTCGAGAGCAGAGACTGGAGCACAGAACGAAGCACATTGCTCTCCGCTACTTCCTTGCTCGTGAGCTACAGCAGCGTGGTCAGCTACGGCTTGCGTACGTGGCCTCTGAGGCCAACACTGCTGATATCTTCACCAAGGCACTTCCGCCTTGTGATCATCAGCGCTTCTGTACTCAGCTGGGTCTTGTGCCTACCTTGCCTCACTTGCTCACCCCTTGACCTTGCTTGTACTGTTGCATATATATATACACCTGCTCTTGCTTGTCTAGCCTTATATATATATGCAATCCTGTATGTGAACTGGCCTTGTGGCCTTGAACTTGTGCTCGGAATGTGTGGTGACTTTGTGATCCACCCTGAGCTTGTTTTGCTTTGCTTGACTGGTCTTGTGACCCCTTGTTCTCCCCCACTTTGCCTATGGGGGTGTGTCAGACTTATATGACATAGCTACTGTAGGCTATAGTGGGGTAGCACATATGGGGTACAGTTGTCTAGGGTTTGCTTTTGTACCCAACTTTCCTTTAGTCATTTCATTCCTCGTTTCTTCTCAGGTGGCACACACAGGTAACAGTCACCCACAGCACTAACAGACAAGGCATACATAGCAGCAAGGATAGCATCATAATCAAGATCAAAGATAGCAACTCCAGAAGTAAGCAGCTCTGCCCAGCGGGGGCGCTCGGCCTCGTCACCAAACTCTGCGCGCCAAGTGTCGTCAAGGCGGGAGAAGCAGCGATGCTGAGTGTGAGGCTTCCCGCATGTCTGACCAGCACGATCACCTGTGCGAATGACATACGGGCAGCTAACACTACCCCCAGACGCCCCACGCTGAGAAAACCACTCATGAAGCTGCTGGGGCGAAGGGGTCTCGCTAAGGCATATACCACACGTTGCGTTTGTCACGTCGAAAGGCTGGAGAAAGGAATGGCATTAACGAGATGATGCCAAACATGGAGGATGCACCAGGTAAATTGCTGCTTCACAAAACTTTTGACACTGAACAATGTAGATGTGGTGTTACATAGTAGCGGTTTAGGGTAGAGTGGTAGGCTACAAAGCAAACATTGGGCACTAGGATGTCCAAAAAAAATAGTATAATAATTATAAATTATGGCATATTTTTACACTCGTTCCTTGTCATTTGGCCTTTTTGATAAAGTTATATTATCCCAAAACTCACATCCACTTATTTCTCCCACCCATTTTTTAACTGGTGTGCGAATTCTCACAGCCAGGATTGTGCGAGTTCATGTTATGATGTGGATGTGGAGGGATTTTATTATTGGCACGAGAGCAATATGGTTGGAGCACTTGAAGTAATACACAAGGAAAGAAAGATTGAAGAAGCTTCTGAACTTGATTACTTACATGTAGCAATAAAAGAACCTCAAAGGCATACCCCACACGTTGCGTTTGACATGCCAAAAAGTTGGAGAAAGGGATAACATTAACTAGAGGAAGCCGAACACAGAGAATGCACATGATAATTGTCGTTTCATGTTTCTTCTTCTTCTTGATCTTCTTCTTCTTCTTCTTCTTAGCCATACGGAGGGAGTGATACACTGTACGATTTGTGATGGTTGGCCAGGGGGGGGGATTTTGATGCTCTTGACACTATGAGGCAGAGGGAAGAGGGGTTGTCAAGCCTTTTACATGCTTGTTGTCTAGGCTACAGTGGGGTAGCCCATAGAGGGTACAACCCATTAGGGTTAGTACTTGTACTCTCCATTGCTGTTAGTCAATCATTTCCGCTGCAGTTTCTTTATGACATGGTGTCATGCGCTAGGTTAGGTCCGACTGCCGAACCTACTACTGAACCTACTACCGAATGGGTTAGGTGTGCTCTTGCTGCCCTGCGCCTCGAGCGCCACTGCCATGCTGCCCCGCGCGTCGCGCGCCCCCTGCTGCCCTAAGCGCCGTGCGCGCCCTGCTGCCTTGCGCGCCCCGCGCGCCCTGCTGCCCGCGCGCTCTGCTACCCACGCGCCCCACGTGCCCTGCTGCCCTGCGCGCCTTGCTGCCCCACGCCCCGCGCGCCCTGCTCCCCTGCGCGTCCCTTGCGCCCTGCTGCCCCGCGCCCCGCGCGCCTTGCTGCCCCGCATGTCGCGCGCGCGCCCTGCTGCCCTGCGCGCCGTATGTGCCTTGCTGCCTTGCGCGACCCGCGCACCCTGCTGCTTCGCGCGCCACGCGCGCCCTGCTGCTCTGCGCGCCCTGCACATCATGTTGCCCTGTGCGCCCCGCGCACCCTGCTGCCTCGCGCCCCACATGCCCTGCTGCCCCGTGCACCCTATGCGTCTTGTTGCCCCGCGCCCCGCGCGCACTACTGCTCCACGCGCCCCGAGCACCCTGCTGCCACATGTCTGCCCATGCACTACTCCGTGCGCCGTGCTTGCCCGCGCGCGCTGCTGAGCCGCTCCTGCTCATCCACTGCCGCTACAGCTGCCACCTCCACTGCCGCGGCATCGGCCGCCACTTCTGCAACTGCCCCTATCGCTGTAGCCACAGCCCCTGCCTCCACTGCCCCTGCAACTGCCGTTACAGTTGTCGCCGCTGTAGTCGCTACTGCCTCCCTTGAGCCGCTGCTGCTGACTGCCTTTGCCTGTCATGGCCACTATCACTATCTTAGCGGTTGACGCAGACGCACGCCCTTTCAAGTTAGGGTTGTGGCTTGCGTTCCTCCACGTGTATCTCCGACGTTTCATTAGAGATGGTGTCTTCCTTTTTGAACAAATGTCAGGGTCCCTTCAGGCCCCCACGACTCCCACTGAGCCTGTTGCTAACAGTGGCGAGGACGTGCAGTGACGGTACAAGGAGGGCCGCGTTTTCCGCACATTGTGGATGGAGCGCGACACTGTGGCGCAGCTTGCCGTCCGAGCCCACCTTCCGGTCGACCAGAGGGCCTACTTTTGTCAGGGGACGTCGGCCCATACTTTTTACGACACTATGGTTAGACACTACTCCTCCCTCTCTCCTGCCAGCCGGCCACTGCGGCAGCGACGTCTGTTGTTAGGGGAGGTGCATCAGCTGGTCGAGGAGGCGAGTGTAGGTACCTGTACGTATGCTCGTACAGGTGGTGCCACTGGTGGAGGCGGAGGTTCTAGGGGTGGGCAACAGCTTCGGGGGAGGGTTTCCCAGCAACGCGTCCCTGGTGGTGTAGGGGCTGCTAGTCTAGGTGCTTGTGAGTCTACTAGCACAGGTGCAGTTTCGGCGAAGGCTTTGCTCACCTTCACGTGGGAATCGGCGCGTCTCGCTGCTTCTTTCGTGGCTGCACCATAGTCACACCACTCACCACACCTGTCCATGTCACTCTGCCTGACCCCTCCTCTGGTCCAGTCATTGCATGTAGTTCCACTGTACTCCCGTCTCCGGTGGTCCCCTCTGGTTCCCTCACAGGTTTCCACCTCCAATCATTCGCTACGAACTTGGTGAGTAACGCTGTCCTCAAGGATCACTTGGTCTCTACCAACACTCCTGGGGGTGAGCTTTTGGCGATCTGTACGGAATTAGTGACTGGTGACCACCTCGCCACGTTCACTCGAAGGCCTGGGTCTGGCCTGTACACATTGCACGTTGGCTGCGCCCGGTCAGGTAGCTACGTCGTGATCTTGTCGGTTGCTCATGCACCCGTCCCTCCTCTGGCACCATCGTCTTGGTCACCCCTCCCAGCAGCATCTGCGTCGCATGTACTCACGTCTTCTTGTCTCTAGTCTTCCGAGGTCCCTGCCCCCGCTCCCGCCATTGCTTGTGCCACCGTGCAGTCCCTGCGTCGAGGGGTGGCAGCGTGCCGCTCCTTACTCCTCCTCGTTCCCTCCGACCACTGCTTCTCTGAAGACCCTGCACGTGGACGTGTGGGGCCCGGCCCCTGTCCCTGGGCCAAGCCGGGAGCACTACTTCCTGCTGGTCGTCGACGACTACACGCGCTACATCACGGTGTTTCCCTTGTCCTGATCCCTTCGATCCGTGCTGTTCGACGCTAGCTGAGCGCACGGTTCTGTCAGGACCTCCAAATCCGTCTACACTCTACTCGTAGAGGTGAGTTTTCCTCCGGTCTCCTTGAGGACTTCTGTCGTAAGGAGGGCATCACCTAGTCGTTCACGCTTCCGGATTTTCCACAGCAAATTGGGATCGCCGAGCGCCGCATTGGCTTGGTCATGGAGGTTGCTCGCACCTCCATGATGCATGCGGCTTCTCCCCATTTTTTGTGGCCGTTTGCAGTCCGATACGCCGCGCATCCGCTCAGCCTCTGGCCCTGTGTCTCCAAGCCAGAGACCTCGCCTACACTGCATTTGACGGGGGAGGTTGGCAATGCTTCGGCGTTTCGGGTCTGGGGTTCGCTTGCCCTTTTCCGCGATACCACTTGGGGCAAGCTATCATCTTGCACCGTTCGCTGCGTCTTCCTTGGCTTTACCACTAACGCATCGGGCTGACATTTTTAACACCCAGCCACGTGTCACGTACTGTCCTCCCCCACGTGTCTTATCCTATCCCCCCGCCGCCCCTATTCTTGGATCCATATTACCCCCCAGTAGACCCTCACACCCCCTTGCGTCCTGCTTTCTCAGGTGTGTCTCAGGTCACAGCACCCCCCTTGGTTGAGCCTTTGGAGGTCTCGTCTGGCCCGGCTAAGGAGGGGTGACCCTGCTGCTGACGACACTGCGGCATCTCGCCGCTCCTTGCGCTTGGTTCTTCCTGGCTTGCTGCCTCGGCTGTCTTCGCCGCCTCTGTAGCCTGTCGCTGTGGACTTCGGTGCTGCTGGAGGTGGTGGTGTTGTAAGTGTGGGCTCTGATGGTGCTGACGCTGGAGGTGCTGGTTCTCGGGGTGCTGAGCATGGGGGTACTGAGCCTGGAGGTGTAAGGCCTGGGGGTGGGCAGCAGCTGCCATCACGTCCGCAGGAGAGTCTCTCGCTGTAGCAGTTGTGTGAGTGGGTAGTCGGGAGTCGTGCTGACTCTGGAGGTGCTGGGCCTGGGGGTGGACAGCAGCTTCCTCTGCAAGAGACTCTCTCACCGCAGCAGCTGCATGAGTGGGTAGTTGGACGCCGTGCTGACTCTGGAGGTGCTGGTGTTGGGGGTGCTGAGCTTGGTGTTCCTGACGTTGGTGCTGGAGATACTCGTGCTGGAGGTGCTGGAGCTGGAGGCACTAGAGCTGGAGGTACTGGAGTTGGAGATACTAGAGCTGGAGGTACTGGATCTAGAGGTGCTGGAGCTGGAGCTAGAGGTACTAGAGGCACTGGAGCTGGAGGAATTGGAGGTACTGGAGCTGGAGGTACTGGATGTACTAGAGCTGGAGGTACAAGAGGTACTCAAGCTGGGGGTGCTACGCAGCCGCTGCAGCAGCGACCGCATTTTTTTACCACCGCCACCATCGCTGCTACCACCACCTGGCTCGGTGCTCAGTCTTCCTTCGTCTACTGGCACTACTCCTCCTCTACTTTGTCCACCACCTGACCCGTCTCAACCACAAGTACAGCCATACTCTCCTCTGCCTGCTCCTTCTCCTAACACTCAGCAGACAAACTCCCTGATAGAGCATCGTGAGCCTGCGTTTTGTCTTGCCTCGCATGTTGGCGCTGTTCGTCGTGCTCATCGTGTTCGTTCTCTGCCTGTCCCCGGCACGCACACTATGCCACTTCGTCCTTCCTCTGTTCCATAGCCTGTTGCCCTGCCGTCTCCTCCTGCGTCTGACGTTCTGGACCCAGAGTTTGACCATGCTCTGTCAAAGGAATGAACGAGAATGAATGCACTATGAAAGAGTTGGGTACAAGTACTAACCTTAATTGGGTTGTACCCCTTTATTAAAAGCGTATGAGCCATAGCTAGGGTGTGAGCTAGGCAAGTGTTGAGAGAGTTGAGATAGCAAGGAAGAAGTGACTCACTAAGAAAGCAAGGTACAAGATATAGGAGCGAGAGATGGCAAAGGGTGCACCACCTACAGGGACTAAAACAGTAACTACACTACAGCTATAACTATCTGCAGTTATACAGAAATATATATATAATATATTCTGACACACCCCTTAACTGCATGCAAGAATAGCCATGTCCAAAACACCCCCTGAAGGAGTACACCCTGCGCAGCTTAAGAAGGAGAGGGCAAATGAGGAGGAGGCGGCTGATGCTGCAGCTGGACTCACAGCACCCCCTCAACCTCCCCCTGCACAGCAGCAGCAGCAGCAGTGAGGAGAGAGAGGAGGAGGTGTGGCGACATTTGCGGCAATTGTGTCACCCACCACCCACATCTCCTGAGCCTCCCCACCACTTCACACTCCCCCCCACAGCAGCAGGTGCGGCTGGGAGAGAGAGGAGGCAGGCTGGCGCTGTAGGTGCAACCTCCCCCTCACACCCTCCCCTCCCCTCCCCTCCCCTCCCACCCAAACTGCTGCACGTGCAGCAGGGAGAGGGAGGAGAAGGGGGGGGGGGGGGGGGGGGGGGGGGGGGGGTAGAGGCGATGCATGGGGCCGCAGATGCGCGTGCAGAGGGCAGCAGGGCAGAAGGGCGCGCGGGGTGCGCAGGACAACAGGGCGCGCGTGGCGCGCAGTGCTGCAGGGTGCGCGGGGCGCACAGGGCAGCAGGGCAGCAGGGCGCGCGGGGCGCACAGGGCCGCAGGGCGCGCGGGGCGCGCAGGACAGCAGGGCGCACGTGGCGCGCAGGGCTGCAGGGCGCGCAGGGTCCGAGCCGAAACGCTCGCTGAGCTGGCGACGAGGACCGCGGATCCAGTCGATCAACACCTCAGGTACCTCACCCTTGCTGCGCAAGGGGAAGACTGTGGTGTAACGCGAGTAGTCGTCAACGACCAGCAGGAAGTAACGCTCGTGACCCTGTCCACGGACGCAAGCTGGGCCCCACACGTCCATGTGAAGAGTCTGCAGAGGAGCCTCTATCGGAGGGAACGTGGAGGAGTGAGGAGCGGCGCGCTGCCGTCCCTCGACACAAGGAACACAGGTAGGGGCAGGCCCCAGAGGAAGGGGAGGGAGGGACCGGGGTAGACCCGAGACAAGGGTACGGGAGGCCATACCTCGAAGACAAGGCAGGGAGGGGTGACCAAGGCGGTGGTGCCAAAGGAGAGTCTCGTGTGACAGAGGACGACACGAGCAGGGGGCAGACTCTAGACTAGACCAGGACGCGGCAGCAAACACCTGACTAGACGCGGCTACCTGACCAAACGCAGTGACCGGAGGAGACGCAGTAGTCAGTGTGTACAGACTCAACCCAGGCCGACAGGTGAACGTGGCCAGGTGGCGGCCCGTCCGAGAGCAAGTGCAGTGGGTCACACGCTGACCTCCAGGGGTGAACTGGTCAACCCACGCATCCTAGAGGTCAGCTCCACTCACCAGGTTCGTAGAGAACGAGGGGAGGTGGAGTCCCGACAGCAAGCCCGACGGGGCCGCAGGACACGGTAGAACCGTGGAAGAGTGCGCAAGGACTGGGCCCCCGGAGGGGTCAGCCAGGGAGACTACGACAGGCCGACTGAGCGGCGTGAGTGTGGAGCTGTCGCGAAAGAAAGAGCGCGAAGCACCAGAGTCAAGTGTGAAAGTGTGTAAGGCCTCAGTAGGTGCAGTACCAGAGAGAGCAGACTCACCAGCACCTGGAGCAGCAGACTCACCAGTACCTGGAGCAGCAGACGCACTAGCACCTAGAGCAGCAGCCTCAATGCCCGGGTCGGGCGGGACACTCAGGTAATAGTCACCCTCAGCACTATCAGTCAAAGCATACATGGCAGCAAGGATAGCATCGAAATCAAGATTAAAGATAGCCACATTCTGCCTAAGCAGATCACCCCAGCAAGGGAGCTCAACAGCGTCAGGAAACTGGGCGCGCCAGGCGTCAGTCAGGCGACCGAAGCAGCGCTGCGCAGTGTGTGGCAGCCCGCACGTCTCCCCACGACGCCCGCCGGTGCGAAGGACGTATGTGCAGGGACCAGCACCCCCAGACCTCCCACGCCCAGCGTACCACTCACGAAGCTGCTGGGCCGACGGGGTCTCACGGGAACGCGGCTGCTGCTGGCGCTGGCTACCACCAAAGCCTCCACGCTGCGCGGCTGCACCTCGACCAGCACCACCGCCGCCGCCACCTCCACCACCACTGCCGCTGCCACCACCTCCACCGCTGCCTCCACCACCTCCACCGCCGCCACTGATGCCCCCACTCCCGGCACCACCCCCACCTCCACCGCCACCCCCTCCGCCTCCTCCACCGCCTCCGTCGCCGCCCCCGCCATCCCCTCCACCACCCTTGCTCCCCTTGCCCTTGCTGTTGCGGCGCCTCCCACTAGGAGCAGACGCAGCCCCGGCCTCCTCAGTGCCAACGAGGTCGACAGCAGCAGCAGAAGCAACAGAGGGGAGAAGGGGGAAAGGGGAACACCCCTCAATGAAAGGGGTGCGACGGTCGCCGCGAGAAGCACCTACAGCTAAGATACTCTTCTCAGCTGCAGCGAGGCGCTCCTCTAGCAGGTCGACAGTGAGCTCGGTGGGGCAAAGGGAGAGAAAGTGGTCCCTGACTGAAGCAAGGGAGTCAGGGAGGCGGGTGACTAGGTAGTACAGGGTGATGTACATGGGGGGGGGGTTCTTGGCACAGAACTCAGTGGGAAGCGCACCGCGGTAGCGGGCGTCACTAGTGCGGAGGTGAGTAATGAGGTCAGCAACTGTGGCAAAGGTGGCAACGTCAGGGAAAAGGTACGGCAGCATGAGGCGGCTGAGGGCAGCAGTGGCAGGGGAGAAGTAGCGCGCAACTACAGCGTCGTACAAAGACTTAGCAGTCTTGTACTGTCCAAAATGTGCACGCTCAGCAGGCGGCAAGTGACTACGAACAATAAGGCGAGCAACAGCATCACGAGTTGTCCACTGCGAGCGAACAGTACTATCAGCAGTGGCAGCAGGAGCAGTGGAGACACCGGACGTGTGATCGAAAAGGGATACCCCATCCCTAGAGTCACACTGAAGAAAGAGCTGCAGGTCATCAACCCACATGTCAAAGTCAACTGCACGCCCCTCAGCATCAAAGGTGAGAACAGTAGGGCTAGCCATAGCAGCAGTAGCAGCAGTAGTAGCAGTAGCAGCAGTAGCAGTGCAGGCAGGGCAGTGCGGCTCAGTAGGGCGGCGCGGCTCGGTAGGGCGGCACGGCTCGGCAGGCGGCGCGGCTCGGCTGGGCGGCGCGGCTCGGCTGGGCGGCGCGGCTCAGCTGGGCGGCGCGGCTCAGCTAGGCGGCACGGCTCGGCTTGGCGGCGTGGCTCAGCTCCTGGCGGCGTGGCGCAGCAGTGCGGCGCGGGTGCTTACCAGGGGCGGGTGCAGGGCAGGGCCGCGAAAGCAGGGGCGTGACTGCAGGGGCCGCGACAGCAAAGGGGCCGCGACGGCAGGGGCCGCGACAGCAGCAGGGGCCGCGACGGCAGCAGGGGCCGCGACGGCAGCAGGGGCCGCGACGGCAGCAGGGGCCGCGACGGCAGCAGGGGCCACGACGGCAGCAGAGGCCGCGACGGCAGCAGGGGCCACGACAGTAGTAGGGGCCGCGACGGCAGCAGGGGCCGCGACGGCAGCAGGGGCCGCGTCGGCAGCAGGGGCAGCGACGGCAGCAAGGGCCGCGACGGTAGTAGAGGCCGCGACGGCAGTAGAGGCCGCGACGGCAGGAAGGGCCGCATCGGCAGCAGGGGCCGCGTCGGCAGCAGGGGCCGCGACGGCAGTAGGGGCTGCGACGGCAGCAGGGGCCGCGACGGCAATAGGGGCCACGGCGGCAGGGTGAGGCAGGCGCAAAGCGCGCTGCGGGCAGGGCAGGAAAAAAAACAATTCGTGGTGGGCCCTAAAAAAAACGTTCCCGCGAGGGAACCTGCTCAGAATACCATGTTAGAATCAGGAACGGAGTGGATGAACTAAAAAGCAGGTGGGTACAAGTAGAAAACCTAAAAGTGTTGTACCCTATATGAACTACCCCACTACAGCCTAGATAGACTATAGCATATAAGTTTGACAATCATACCATGTTGGGATAAGAAAAGCCCTTAGAATCGTTTTCAAGACTAAAGACTCAGAGTAGTGATGTATTAGAGGAAGCGTAATAGTGAACTGATTGAACTACCTTGCAGTGGTGTGTGAGAACAATATAATTTAATCATTGCAAAGGTATACAAAGCTTTATATGATTACAAAGGAATATGAAAGGTTTCACTAAATGTAACTGCGGTTGCGGTTCGATACAGTGACGACTCGGGTAACTGCTAAATAGTGAGTCAGCTATGTGTCCTTGCTGTCGTGCTGCTTTTCGGCGAGTCAAAGCTCGCTGACCTTTGACCTTCACTAAACCTCTTGCTGTTGTCTTTCTGTCAACCGCTTTGGTTGACTCGCTGTTGCTTTGCTTCAGTTCGCTTCGCTTTTGTTGTAGTGCTCGACACATCAGAAGTGCGTGTCAGAATCACTGTGCAGGAATGGATGAACTATGAATAAGTTGGGTACAGGTACTAACACTAAAGTGTTGTACCCCTTGTAGGCTAACCCACTATAGCCTAAAGAGAACACAAACATATAGTTTGACACACCCCCATAGGCGAAGTGGGAGAAAGCAAACACAACGTACCGTCACAAGACTAGTCAAGCAAGAGAACAAAGCTAAGCAAAGCTAAGGGTGGATCTCAAGGACACCATACAATCTGAGCACAAGAAAGCGACCATAAGGCCAGTTCACATGCAGAGTTATAATAGCAAGGTAGTACACTGATCACAACCTAGCAAGAGTAAACAAGCAGGTATAAAGATATATATCAGTGTATAACAAGTGCAAGTCAAGCAACTAGCAGGTGAGGCAGAGTGGGCACAAGCCCAAGAGCAGTGCAGAAACGCTGATGATCACCAGACCCAAGGGCCTTGGTGAACACATCAGCAGTGTTGGCCTGCGAGGCCACGTAGGAAAGGCTGAGCTGACGATGCTGTTGCAGCTCACGCGCAAGGAAGTAGCGAAGATCAATGTGATTCGTTCTGTGCTCCAGTCTCTGGTCCTCACACAAGGCAAGCATTGCCTTGTTGTCGACGTACAAAACTGGAGGAGAACAAGGCCGCTCCCCCAAGTCGGTCAGCAGGTAGGTCAGCCAGCGTAGCTCCTGTGCAGCCATGGCCCCAGCGTAGATCTCGGCCTCACAGTTGGAACTAAGCACAAAAGAAGAACGAGTGGACCTCCACAAGACAGAACCAGAGCCAGGACTGAAGGTGTAACCCTGTGACGAACGCTGAGTCGCCTGGTCGTCGGCCCAAGAAGCGTCGGAGTGTCCTGTGAGTACCATTGAACCCTGTCCTCCAAGGATGAGCCCCATGCCTGATGTAATGCACAAGTAACGCAGTACCCTCTTCGCAGCATCCCAGTGCACCTTTCGGTGTCTACCGGGAGCCACATAGCGAGCCAGGAGGCTGAGAGGGTACACGAGGTCAGGTTGTGTGCACATCATCGGGTACATGAGGCAACCCACAAGCTCTGGGTACGGACCACTCTGCTCTACGGACTCGTCCGAAGGTGGAGCTGAGAGCGAGTGGCCGGTAGACAGAGGAGTGGGCTGTGGCAAGGAGAACTAGAAGGCGAAGCGCTGAAGGACCTGGTGCACCATGTGTGACAAAGTCAGGGTGATGGTGTGCCGTGCTCTGTCCCGGGTGATCTGCATGTCAAGATAGCTACGCATCTCACCCAGGTCAGTGCAGGTGTGTCTCTCCTGCAGCTCCGCCTTCACTGGGGCAGCGCCTCAGTGTCAGTAGTAGCAAAAACCAAGTCGTCGACGTACACGAGAACGTAGAACGGTGGCAGGGTAGTGTCGGTGCGTAGAAACACCGACGGGTCAGGAAAGGAAGGAGCAAACCCAAGAGCCGCAAGTGCAGTCCTCAATGTGTCGTGCCACTCTCGAAGCACCTGGCGAAGACCGTAGACAGGCCGCCGGAGGCTCCACTGAGTACCCGCAGGAAACGACCCAGTGAAGCCGGGTGGGCAGCGCAGCCAGATCTCCTCATGAAGGCTGCCCTGCAGGAAAATTGTGGAGAAGTCGAGGGAGTGCAGCTCGTAGTCACGTTGTGCTGCAACGTTCAGCAGCACCCGAAGAGTAGTCATCTTCAGAGTGGGGGAGAAGGTCTGGAAGAAGTCGACCCCCTGTCGCTGTCTAAAGCCTCGAGCAACGTAACGCGCCTTGAAGGCAGGCGGAGAACCCGGCGGCCGCTTCACTCTGAAAATCCACATGCCATAGACGATGTTCGCCCCAGGAGGAGGAACCTCGTCGATGTAGGTGCTTGTGGACTTCCAAGCCATCTCTGCGTCCATGGTTGTCTGCAATTGAGAGGAGTACTCACCCGCGATCACCTCAGCGTAAGAGCGCGGGATAGGGATGTCAAGTGCATCCGGGTCTCCCTCAGGGCAAAGCAGCATGGATGCGAAACGAGGTAAATCGGCCGCAAGACACTCAAGCTCAAATTGTCTGTCGTCAAGTACGTCACTGCTAAGGGCAGGCTCACCCCCGACGGATGGAGGACAGACAGATTCAGACTCAGTGACAAGACTCGCGACGTAGTCGAGACAACTCCTAGCTGCAAAGTTGACTAGCTCGGTGACTAGGGCAAACGGTGCAGTAGACTCAAGGTCAGGGTCAGTGACGACAGTAGCGAGGAGACAAGTGACAGTAGGACTGGCATCACGAGCAAGGTTGGACTCAGGGTCGAGAACGTGCGGGAGAGAGGACGTGGGAGGCCCAGGTAGGACAACACGCTGTGGAACAGAGGAAGGACGAAGTGCCATACCGTGAGTGCCTGTGACAGCAGGAGGACGAGGACGGGCAACACGACGAGCACAAATAGGTGTGGAAGCATGAGTCTCAGGCTCACGACGCTCAGTAAGGGACTCAGTCACCTCAGTGTGAGGAGCAGGAGCAGGCAGCAAGGAGCCAGGCAGTAGCTGTGGCAGAGACTAGTCTGTCTGTGAACACAGGAGAGGTGGAGTGAGGCCAGTGGAAGACGGGAGACTAAGTACCTAGGAAAGGACCGAGTCAGGCGGCGGCAGGGACGACTGCGGTTGCGGGTAGAAAAACAATCGGCGCGGGGCAGAACTAGCAGCTCCAGCTCCTCCAGCACCAGCGGCACCAGCACCTCCAGCACCAGCAGCTCCAGTAGCACCTCCAGCACCTCCAGCACAAGCAGTACCACGAGCTCCGGCAGCGCCAGGACCTCTAGCTCCAGTAGTACCTCCAGCACCTCCAGTGTCAGTAGCTCCATTAGCACCTCCAGCACCTCCAGCACCAGCAGCACCACATGCTCCGGCAGCTCCGGCACCTCTAGTACGAGCACCTCCAGGACCAGCAGCTCCAGCACCTCCAGTAACTCCAGTACCTCCAGCTCTAGCGCCTCCAGCACCAGCAGTACCTCCAGCACCTCCAGCACCAGCAATACCACCTGCTCCGGCAGCTCCAGCACCTCCAGCACCAGCAGTACCTCCAGTACCTCCACTGCCAGCAGCTCTAGTAGCACCTCCAGCACGAACAGCACCACCAGCTCCGGCAGCTCCAGCACCTCCAGTACGAGCACCTCCAGGACCAGCAGCTCCAGCACCTCCATTACCTCTAGCTCCATTGCCTCCAGCACCAGCAGCACCTCCAGCACCTCCAGCACCAGCTGTACCTCCAGGACTAGTAGGTCCAGCACCTCCAGCACCATTAGCACCTCTAGGACTAGTAGCTCCGGCACCTCCAGCACCAGCAGCACCTCTAGTACCTCCAGCACCATCAGCACCTCCAGCACCTCCAGCAGTACCTCCAGTACCTCCAGCACTAGCATTACCTCCAGGACTAGCAGCTCCAGCACCAGCAGGACTGTACCCTCCACCACCAGGATTGCCTCGACGAACGATCCACGCACGAATCGCCTGTGGCGAGAGCGTCTCAAGTAGGTCAGGCTGCGGTGGCTGTCCAGCTCCAGGACCTCTAGCAGGGTCACCCACAGCTCCACCGCCACTAGGACTCGCAGGACCCCCAGAGTCAGCACCCCAAGTCGCAGCACCCCAAGAACCAGCACCCCCAGTCACAGCACCCCGAGAACCAGCACCCCCAGTCATAGCACCCCCAGTTGCAGCACCCCCAGAACCCTCACCCTCTGTCTCAGCACCCCAAGGCTCAACACCAGCAGTCTCAGCTCCAGAGTCCACAGCAGCAGGCTGCGGAGGCGGCGAACACGGCCGAGGCGGAAAACTAGGGGGGGGTCTCCAAGCGTGGAGAGCGGCGAGTGGCCGCCGTGTCGTCAGCGGCGGGGTCACCCCCCTCAGCTGGGCCAGAGGAGTCATAAGAGATCTCCAAAGGCTCAACCAAGGGGGGTGGGTCTACCTGAGACACACCTAAGGGAGCAGGACCCTGTGGGGGGAGGGGGGACTGGTACCAAGAAAAGAGGCGCTAGGGGGACCGGGTGGGACGCGGCAGGTGTAGCCTGTGGAGACAAGACAGACTCATCAAAGGTGACGTCCTGGGAGGAGAAGACTCGACGCAAGCGCAGGTGGTAGAACTGCCACGGCGGGGCATTGGTGGGGAAGCCAAGGAAGACGCAGCGGAGAGTGCGAGAGGAGAGCTTGCTCACTTTGGCATCGCGAACAAGGGAGAGCACGCCCCAGACCCAAAACACCGACGCATCGCCAACCTTCCCCGTCCACCGGAGTGTGGGCGAGGTCTCTGGCTCAGAGACACGGGGATAGAGGTTGAGCTGATGCGCAGCGTATCGGACCGCAAACGGCCACAGAAAATGGGGAGCAGCCGCATGGATCATGGAGGTACGAGCAACCTCCATGATCAAGCCAATGCGATGCTCAGCAATCCCACTTCGCTGAGGAGAGGCCGGAAGTGTGAACGACTAGACGATGCTCTCGTCTCGACAGAACTCCGCAAGGAGGTCATAAGAGAACTCACTGCCCCTGTCAGAGTGCAGAGGCAGGACTGGGAAGTCCCGACTGAACCGCTCGCGCAGCTGGCAACGAGTAGCACGGATCCAGGGGATCAAAACACCGTTGACGTCCGCCTTGCGCCGCAAGGGGAAGACAGTGGTGTAATGTATGTAGTCGTCAAAACCAGCAGGAAGTAGCGATCCTAGTCCGTTCCACCGACAGGGGCTGGGCCCCAAACGTCCATGTGGAGAGTCTGCAGAGGAGCAGTGGTCGGAGGAAACTCAGAGGAGTGAGGAGCAGCGCGCTGCCGCCCCTCAACGCAGGGAAGGCACGGCGGGGGAGGCGAGCGCAGGAGGGAAGGCAGGGACCTGGGAAGGCCAGAGACAAGGAGACGGGAGTGCATACTGCGGAGACGCGGTAGGGAGGGGTTACCGAGGCGGTGGTGCCAGAGGAGAGTCTGGTGGGAGAGTACCCGACACGAGCAAGACGCTGCAAGCTGACCAGACGCAGACACCTGACTCGACGCAGCCACCTGACCTGCCTCAGCCACCTGTGCATACGCAGTGGTCAGTGTGTACAGACTAGACCCAGGCCGTCATCTGAACATAGCCAGGTGACGGCCAGTCCGGGGGCACGTACAGATCGCCACACGCTGCCCTCCAGGAATAAAGGTATCAACCCTGACATCCTGAATGGCAGCTTTGTTCACCAAGTTCGTTAAGAACGTGGGGAGGTGGAGACCTGACAGAGAACCGGAGGGGACTGCTGGACACGGAAGGACAGTGGAGGCTCGTGCGACTACTGGGCCCCCAGTGGGGTTAGCCAGTGAGACCGGTACCGGTGCAGCAAGTGGTGTGAGTGTGGTGCAGTCACGAAAGAAGCAACGTGACGCGCCTGAGTCAAGTGTGAAAGTGTGCAAGGCCTCAGGTGAGGAAGGACCTATGGTGGGAGACGCACGAGCACCTAAAGCTGCAGCAGACTCACTAGCACCTAGTGCGGCAGTAGACTCACTAGCACCTAGCGCGGCCGCAGACTCACTAGCACCTAGTGCAGCAGCCTTGACAGAACCAGTGACACATCGCTGAGGAAACAACTCACTAAGCACCTGCGGGGAGAAGGTCTCCTGCTGACTCTGCTGCCGCCTCTATGTAGTACGTACAAAACCAAAGCCTCCACCACCTGGACGGGCTCGCTGAAGAACCTACCGTCATCGCCCGGATATAAGACATATATGTCTTATCTCGTACACGGGCAAAAATGCTTGAGTTATCTTGTAAACGGGATGGTTTAGGGTGTCTTATAAGTCTTATAAATGGAAAAAAAATTAAGTTGACTGTAACACTTGCAAAGTGTGTAGAAAACACCCAGAGACCAGATTCATTGAAACAGGCCGACCTCGGTGGTGATGCATGCAGCGCCCACACTTGCCACGTGAGGGAGCTGCCACCGCTGGCAATATTCCTCTGTGCTGGCAGCATCTAATGATGCTGCCAGCGTCGTTTTGCTGCCAGCAGCGCAGGGATGCTTCCAGAACGCTGCTGGCAGCACGTTGGCAGCGTGAGGGCTGTCCTCTACGAGGAGATGCCTCGTAGAGGAGCGGCTCGGCACCTGTGGATGGGGCACTCTGGCTGGGGGGGGTAGTCGGCCTCTCACTTCATTTGGTGCTCAAGGGTTTAGGAATACTCGTCTCAACCTTGCTCTCGGCAGGCTTTCTAACCATGCGCAGCAAAGTACCCCCAGGCTCGTCCTCTCCTCGTCCTCACGTGCAGGTGAATAACTACGGGCGAATTAACTCGCCCGGCGATGACATCCGTGTAGCCATGGCAAAGAACGCGAGCAAGGCGGGAAGTCCTACCGCGGCCTCCGGTGCGAGCTGTGACGGGGACGACGGAGAAGAAGCGAACGGCGACGACGCCGAGGAGGATTGGCCAGATAACGGCCACGACGACAGCGCTTCGGGCGACGAATTAGGTCCTGCCGACATCGAGGAGGACGAATGGTGGAATCGGCCGGTCGGGAGCGACGACGAGGTGGAAGAGTGGCAGGCTGGAGATTCGGACAACGACGGAGGTGAAAATGCGAATGGTGACAACGCGGAGGCAGCGGCGGATGCACAGGAAGCGGCGATGGATGCGAATGAGGAGGCTGAAGACGGCGCGGCCGCAGTTGCGGATGCGGATGCTGTGGCAGAGTCGGACACGGTTGCTGCGGATGCCGTCTTATTTGACGGTGAAAGCGGCGACGACGACCCATGTAGCCTTGGGACAGACGACGACGTTCCGCTACTGAAGCGGAGGCTGCGCCATCGCCTACAGTCCAAGTCGAAGCGGGCCCGCGTGGTGCTCTCTGACGACGACAGTCCGGGGGAGGAGCGTCGCCCGAAACTCACCGCTGCGGAGAAGGGAAAAGCCAAGGTCGCGGAAGCCCCTGCTAAGGCCCCTGCTAAGGCCCCTGCTCGTCGCCGCACGAGCAACAAGAAGCGGACATCCGACAAAGACCCGGGATCTAGCAAGGGTGCGGCTAAGAAGAAGGCGAAGAAGGCGCCGAATCCTGACGACATCGTCGTGAACGAGACTCTGGGCAGCGACGATGAGTACGCGGCGGCGGCGGGCCCGATTCACACGTTCCCTGAGAAGGTCATGCCGAAGGACCTCACCCTCCATAATCCCAACACCCGCCCACCTTCCCCTCGCAGCAAGGACACTACGAGGAAGCGCCGCAGTTGGACCGTGCGTGAGAAGCTTAAGTGGGCGCGCCGCTATCTGGAGCTCGGCTCCTTGGAGAAGACGAGCGTGGAGTCAACTGCGTCCATCGCCTGCATCAGACGCTGGAGTGCGGAGGCGGCTGCGGGCGTCTACAAGGGCGCGGCTAACTGCCGCAAGCGGATGCACGGGGGGGGGCGCCACTCACACTACCCCGACATGGAGGCAACGTTGTACCGCTACATCTGCCTTCAGCGCGCTAACGGGGTGGCCATCTCGGTGAAGGACACCCAGAAGTGGAGCCGCGAGTGGATGAAGAAGCATCACGCCGGCAAGAACTGGAACGCGAGCTCTCACTGGAGCCAGCGTTTCCGTGACCGCTGGAACCTGGTGATGCGGGTGAAGACCAAGGTCGGCCAACGACTGTCGGCAGGTGCGTGTTGAAGGAATTCGTGTCGCGCGCGGGCTATTGAATGCATGTCCCTCACCCAGTGTCTAACCATCCCGTGTTTCCGTTGCGCGTGTACCGTTTGCAGAGTGCGCGAAGGACTGCGAGTCCTTCTGGAAGTTCGTGCGCATCAACAGGGCGCGGCACAACATCGACCTGGCCCGCATCATCAACGCGGACCAGACTCCACTATTCGTGGAGATGCCAGCCGAACGGACGATCGAGCACCGCGGCGCGCGCTCGGTCCCAATCCGCACTGCAGGCTACCAGAAAACGCGCTTGACGGTGATGCTCGCGTGCACTGCATCCGGGGAGAAGCTGCGGCCGTGGGTGTGGTTCAAGATGAAGAACGTCCCCAACTGTGAGATTCCAGAAGGTAAGCGTAATGAATTCAACCGTGCGACTGCCTGATGAGCGTGCCCCACTGTGCTGAAGCCCGTCTGTCCCTTGTGTGCCTGGCAGGAATCGTGGTCCAAGCACAGGACAACGGGTGGATGGACGAGAGCGCTGTGCAGACCTGGCTGTCCAAGGAGGTGCTGCCCCATCTGAACCCCCAGCGCGGCCAGAATGCTGGTGTTGGACTCCTACCGCGGTCACATCACCCAGACCATGCTTCAGTCGTACCGCACGCACAGCATCACCCATGCAGTCATCCCAGCGGGTTTGTACGAGCCAGATTCAACCCCTGGACGTCTCAATCAACCGGTGCTTCAAGGCTGCTGTGCGAGCGCGCTACGCCAGGTGGTTCATGCGTGAGGGGATTCACCTGAAGACGAATAAGGGTGAGTTGGTCCTTCATTTATGGTATTATTCCTATTCTGTTTCCTGTCCTTGTCTTAAACATGCTCCTTCATGTCCGTGTCTCTAACATCTCGCTGCCCCGTCCTCAAACCCACCCGCAGGAAACCTGCGGAGGCCGCCCCACCCCGTGGTGCTGCAGTGGATCGCGGAGGCTTGGGATCAAGTCCCCAAGCAGATCATCATCGACGCGTTCCGCCACTGTGGGATCTCAAGCAAGCTGGACGGAACGGAGAACCACCTGGTGATGTCTCACCTGCGCGCCAGGAGCACCACTGATGTCTCCGCGGACATGTCCCTCGGGGGGACCACAGGCGACAACACGCGCCTGCTCGGTCGGGCTCCAGAGGAGGAGGAAGAGGAGGAGGAGGCGATGCAGGCGGAGGGCGTGCGGGAGGTGGCAGTGGCAACCGGCCTGGAGGTGCTGTACCAGGAGACCCCCAACTACCGCGGGGCGGCGGCCGAGGCTGACCGCATGATCGAGCCTAGGGAGACGGCTAGGCATGCCTGGCGAGTGCCAGACCTGGGTGTAGAGCCTGTTGTTAGCGCAGGCGAGGAGGCGGTGACTGAGGGGGGTTAGGTAGAAGTAGAGATTCATGAATGTATGCATGTACCCCCCTAAAGTAAAGAAGGCTCGTTTAGAAGACACCCCCTGTTTATAAGAAAACCCCTAAACCCCGGTTCTGATTATAAGACATATATGTCTTAACTCGTACACACAAATAGGTGTCGTATAAAAAGGCTAGCCTGTTTATAAGAGACACCCGTATAGTAGACAACCCCTGTCTACTATTCAACACTGTCTTATATCCGGGCGATGACGGTACTCGCGAAGCTGCTGAGGGGTGGGGTCGTCCGGGAGAGGCAGTGACCGCCGCTGTCCACCCCTAGCCGCTGCAAATGTCGTGATAGTGGCCATGACAGGCAGTGACGGTCAGTAGTAGGTCCAGCACCTCTGGCACCAGCAGCACCTCCAGCACTCCCAATCGCACCTCCAGCACCCCCAGCACCAGCAGCACTCCCAGCACTCCCAGCAGCACCTCCACCAGCAGCAGCAGTAGCACGAGCAGCAGCAGCAGCAGTAGTAGCAGCAGGGCGGCTCGGTGGGGCTGGTGATCAAGGTAGGGCGGCGCGGCTCGGGTTGGGCAGGGCGGCTCGGGCTGGGCAGCGCGGCTCGGCTGGGCAGGGCATGCCGCGGGCTGCAGGGCAGGGCGCGCGTTGGACAGGGCAGCAGGGCGCGCGCTGTGCAGGGCAGCAGGGCGCGACGCGTGGGGCAGCAGAGCGCGACGCGCTGGCTGCAGTAGGGCGCGACGCGCTGGCTGCAGCAGGGCGCGACGCGCAGGGCAGCAGAGCGCGACGCGCTGGCTGCAGTAGGGCGCGAGGCGCTGGCTGCAGTAGGGCGAGACGCGCTGGCTGCAGCAGGGCGCGACGCGCAGGGCAGCAGAGCGCGACGCGCTGGCTGCAGTAGGGTGCGACGCGCTGGCTGCAGCAGGGCGCGATGCGCAGGGCAGCAGGGCGCGATGCGCAGGGCAGCAGGGCGCGACGTGCGGCTGCAGCAGGGCGTGAGGCGCGGAGCAGCAGAGCGCGACGCGCGGGCTGCAGCTGGGCGCGACGTGCGGGGGGCAGGCAGTGCGAGTAGCTGCAGGGCAGTGCGACACTGTGCGAGCAGGGCCGGACAGCGCAAGGGCGCTTTGGGCAGGAACAAGCGGAACTATCGGTGGGCCCTAAAAACTTAACAGGTTTCCTGCTCTGAATACCATGTCAGAATCACTGTGTAGGAATGGATGAACTATGAATGAGTAGTAACCCTAAAGTGTTGTACCCCTTGTAGGCTAACCCACTATAGCCTAGAGAGAACACAAACATATATTTTGACAGCGCGAACTATATGTTTCCAACAATGGTGGGATGGGATGAGGTGATTTTTTTCCCACGCTTACATTCTTGCTTTTGTAAATATATCAAAATATTTATGTTTACACCCCTGTTGGATATGTCTTCCCCACCAGTCTTCCCACTTCTCTCGCTCCTGTCCTCAACCCACATTTCCCATTCACCCACCACACCCCCTGGAAACCTGTTTGCTTGAACAGGAATCAAACATTTATTTGCCATTGTAAACAAAAGCAAACTTTCCTTCCTGACTACTGTTCCCAAACCTTCAGGCGCTTATTGGGCCTTTCGTCATGCAATACCGCCCTTACTCATTGGCGCGGCTTGTGTTTCAAAGCAAAAGCATGGCCTGGGCGCTCCAGCAAAGAGAAAGCTGCAGCTCTACCTCCGGACAGGTCCCTTGCTCCGAAGTACGTGTACGCAGTTCTTCTCGTCTCCCTCGCAAAAGCTCCACAATCCGTCATCGCGTCTCCTATTCGGTCGTCTGCGATACGCACGAGTCCGTGGCCACGTCCCAGTTCTGCTGCACCATGAACTTCATACCGTTGAGCCCCACCAGGTTGTACTCCGCATCGTCACCATACACATTCTGAGCTGTTTGCGTCTCTCCGTAGTCGTAGCTGCACTTATCAGCGTTTTCCTCCCCGTTGGCGTCAAACCAGCCGCTGCTGGCATTGGGATCCGTCGCCGCTTCCGCGATCTCGTGAGCGATCGTCGAAACCATCGCGTCCAGCCACGGCTTCCCGTTGGGCGAAGTCTGCTTCGCACCGCAGTTTCCGGGGCACAATCCGTGATGACCCACGAGGGAATATGCAACGGGCTTCGAATTGAGAAGGTCCATCGTGTGATACCCGCAGTACTGTGTGCAGAATCCAGAGACCTTTATGTTGGTGCTCGTGAGAAGCAGGTAGATGCCATTGGCGTCGTACGGGAACGGCTTTCCGGAGCCAATCTTGCTCTTCACAACTGCGATTTGAAGGGGGTTAGGACATTAGTACGATTCTGGGTAGGCAACAAATGATCGCGGAAGGAGGTAAGTGGTATGACGGTTTGTCGGCAAGCGAACGGGATATAGGTACTAGCGAAAGGAAGTCAACTACGGTGGAACGCAAGCTCACCTGTCCAGGGAGTGTTGGCGTTGAATTTCTTCCCTTGTGATCCTTTGTCGTAGATGACCTTCGCGAGCTTCACCTGATAAAGGAAGGGAATTCCATGAAATTCTCGTCTGAAACTCTAAATACACTTGTATCCAGCAGTACCATAGCGCGTTCAAGGTTCGCCTTTGATTTGCCTTTTCGCCAAAACCGTCATTCGTAACCTGGAACATAAAAACTGCATCCGAGCTACTGATTGCGGATGCCACGCCACGCTGGTCGTCCTGGAAGTGCCTTTTCACTCATGCTCAGGATTCAACATCTCAGTGCAAAAGACGAAACGACGTACCTCCGTGCTGACGGTGGGCGCGGACCCATCAGATGCCTGCGAGTAGTATTTCGAGCTGGTCGCCCACCAGTTGCTCACTTTCGGATCCGCGGCTTCCCCCTGCGCATCGGCGCCTCCTAGACTCAGCGACCGAATGAAATTCTCAATCACAGTCTGCGCGGATCCCTTTGGCCAGAAGCCGTAGTAGATTAAGTACACATTCAGCGTGTTGCCGCTCAGCACGGGACCGCCCCAGTATTGGATGGGAGTGGCGGACGACCCGTCCGACGCGGCGCCTCCCTGTTTGCGGAGCTCCTCCTCGCGGTGCTCCTTGTCGAAGCTGGTTTTCGTTTCGACCAGGTGCAGCGGAGGCCGAGAGCCGCGATCGACGATGTCGGTCAGTTTTCGCTCACGGTCGCTCAGCTGTCGCTGACGGAGATACCCGTCGTGCGACTGTCGCGTGCGAGCGACGCGCACCGGGCTGGCAAATGCGGGGGGGAACATCGAAAGACAGACGAGTACCACCGAAAAGGAGAGCAGCAGGGGCTTGAGGATTTCTGCCATGGGATTCAGCAATTAGCAGCAAGACTACGAGGTTTGTCACTGACAGCTGATAGTAGTCGCTGATTTGGTGCTCTGATTGAGATAGAAAGCTATACTATCTTATGCTGTCAGCATATCCACGTAATCTTATATACTGACGGTAACGATAACGCGCGCTGCTTTGGCCACGACATGCCCATCATGAGAAGCTTCGCGGGTGCCTCGTCATGGCTTTAGAGCGACGTCGCGGCGAGGCGCGCTAGCAAATTCACAAATGTGATGCTGGTGTGGAATTAGGACTGACGACATTCAATCTCACTGCCAATAATGGTGGCGGTTGTCGCTGCTAATTTCAATGACGTTCTTGCTGTGCATTGTTGGGAAAGGGTACATTGAAGAATGCATTGGAGTAACGCAAGAGCATACTACGGTTGAAAGCGGTTCTGGTCAACCTTGCTAGTACCGCTTTCTACCGTGTGTACTTGACAATCTCTGCACGCACACAACCTGAAATTCTCGCTCGCGACTCGTTTGCGAAGATTCATGGCGACTCGTGGAGGCTGAAAATAGTCGCCCCTTGAAACCACATCGACACTACGCATAGTTCTGTAGGCACCAAGTTTATAGATTATAACTCGCGATTAATTAGCCTCTAAACATTGGCTGCTAACCTGAGATCTACCGACTCTACGCCTAGATTAATTTCGAAGCCTCGATTGAGCAAAAAAAATCTCTGTAAATTTTTGGTGCCATTTTTTATGTTCAATTCGCTCACATTGTATTCTTGGCCTCAATGGGCCAATCATCGTCCATTTGTTCCATTACACTAATAACACTTGTGTATCTCTTTGTATGACGAATAACAGCCTTTAAAGGGGTAATTTATTCCTCCTCTCTCCAACTCCACACCTTCCTCGCACCCCCCTCCACCCCCCATTCCTGCTTCCTTCAAATGCCACGTGCCCAAGGCTCGCGTCGCGTGTTCCATTTCCAAGACTCCCAGTTTCGCTCGCAGCCAACCAAACTCGCCGCAAGCAGCCCCCCGTTCGCACTCCGCCCCACCCCGCCCCATCCCTCCCTTCCCTTCCCGAGCGCACCCTCCCCCCACACCACGCCCACTCAACACGATTCTTGCCCCACCCCACTTCGCGCCATCTGCGGTTGTTGCGTAGTGTCTCAATTCTTACATTTGCACTAGCCTTCATTCAGACAGAACACAAAGTCTTGCTACAAATTACTTACTAGAAACTATTGTTTGCAATCCGTTACGAATCTAGCTCGACAGTCAAGCTTCCCAATACAAAGGTCGGTTCTGCTGCCTCCCCGCGCCTTTACTACGCCGCAAAAATATTTATCGTCGTTCGTCTATCGCTGTCATGAACAGTCCCGTCCCATCACGCCCTCCCGCGCTCCGCGCGCCCGATGTCCCACCGCCAACACTGTCCAACTTACTGTTTCCTCTCTTTCCTCTCTTCCCCCACCCGCATCGCTTTTTCCGCGCACATCCGTCTCTCCGCGCACATCGGTCTCTCCGCGCACATCTGTTTTTTCCGCGCGCAGCGCCATCCGCCGTGTTATGGGCAACAGTTCTAGCAGCCACCATCGCAAGCACCACCACCACGACGACCAGCGCCGCCCCGACAACCGCTACGCCTCCCACTCCGGCCCGCTCCCCCGCCCCGCTCACTCCGCGCCTGCCGGTCCCGCGTATTCCGGACCCGCTCATTCCGGCCCCGCGTATTCCGGTCCCGCCAGCCCCGGCGCCGCGTGCCAGCACCACAGCGGCGGCGTCAGCAGCAGCAGCGGCGGCGGCGGCGGCGGCGAGTCGTACAGTCGCAGCAGCTCGTTCGGATACTCGCGCGCGCTGCAGCAGAAGTACGGCATCATCCCCGACACGTTCCGTTCCATCGCGCAGGTGCGCGGACGTCGGTTGGACAGACAGGTGATATTTGGGGCAGGTTGTATCTGGACTTCTTCCTTTGAGGCCCCGCAGAGGCTCAAGAGCAGGTCGTTTGGGTATCCGCGCGCGCTGCAGCAGCAGTACGGCATCATCCCCGACACCTTCCGCTCCATCGCGCAGGTGCGTTGGCCACGTGGCGTGTGTGTGGACAGGTTGCATGATCTTTGTCCCATGCGTGGCAGCTTTTCCTCGTCATCCACTCGTGACACGTTGGCATGTCCCTGCCACGTCACCTCCTCGCTCTTCCTCTCTCCCTTCCCCACCATCCTTCTCGCAGTTTCAGTGTGCTCTGTCTGTCACTCCCCGCCGTCTCTAACCCTCTCGCCCTTGACTCGACCCCTCGGTGTGTGCCGTGTGACTGTCTCTCCCTTCCATCTGTCCCCTGCTGCTCCGTGTGCCCTGCCCCGCGTGCCACCTGCAGGGGCAGGAGAAGCTGCGGGAGGTGGGGTTGGAGTTGCAGTGTGCTCTATCTCTCCCTCCTCCACCCCGCGTTTCTCCCCCTCTCGCCCTCCACCCGTCTGTGCCTCTCCCCCATGTGCGGGTGGTGGGGTTGGAGTCGCATGCCGCTCAACCTGTTGCGTCTGTCCCTCCCTTTCCCTCCCTACCTCCCTTCCATCTGTCCCCCGCTTTTCTATCCATCTCTCGTACGGCCGGCCGACTGCAGGTGCAGGAGAAGCTGCGGGAGGTGGGGTTGGAGTCGAGCAACCTCATCGTGGCCGTTGATTTCACCAAGAGCAACGAGTGGACCGGTGAGTCATGGGTTCTCTTGTAAGTGGAGTCCCCACTTTGATTGGGGCGTGCTGAGTGCACTGGTGCGTGCTGAGTGGACCGTTGGGTGCCCACTTTAGTTGAATCGCCTTTAACTTGTTTTGCACGTCTTGTGTAGTGTTGGTTGCTAGAGGGCTGTAAAGTAAGTCATGAGCGAGTGGTCATAGCAGGCACGCCCCTCACCACCACCAGGAGGAGTAACTACTCTTTCCTCCCCACTCCATCTCCCCTGCCCACACTCAGCCCCTTTCTCCCTCCCTCACTCCACCTCTCCCCACCTCCCTCCACCCATCTCCCTGCTCCCACCTCCCACCTCGTCTCGTCCCCCCTCCTTCCCAGGCAAGCAGAGCTTCAACGGGCCCTCACTGCACGCAATAGCCCCAGGCATGGTGAACCCATACGAGCAGGCTATTGACATCATTGGCCAGACGCTCAACCCATCTCTCCTCCCCTCCCTTCCTGTCATCCGTCCATCCCACTTCCGCTGCACTCCAGGCAAGCAGAGCTTCAATGGGCGCTCACTGCATGCAATAGCACCAGGTGCATCAAACCCGTACGAGCAGGCCATTGACATCATCGGCCAGACGCTCTCCGCCTTCGATGAAGACAACCTTATCCCCTGCTATGGCTTCGGGGATGGTATGTTCTGCCCCTTGTCTCTCCTTCTCCCGTCTCTCTCCCCGTTCTCACCTTCTCTCCCTTTCTCCACCTCCGCTCTCCGCCTTCGATGAGGGCAACCTCATCCCCTGCTATGGCTTCGGCGATGGTACGCTGCCTCCTCTGTTTCTCTGTCCCTCTCCTTGTCTCGCTCTCTGTCTCGCTCTCTGTTCACCTCTGCTCCCTCACCTCTCGGCCTTCGATGAGCACAACCTCATTCCCTGCTACAGCTTCGGCGATGATATGTCTCTTCTCTCTCCTTCTCCCTCCCACTCGCTTTTCCTCTCCCTTGAACGGTACGTTGTATGAATAACACCAAGGTACACACAAGGTAAGGCAACATCTACACACAGCCAAGCTACAGCACCAATCTACTAACCTAGCACAACTGAAGCCGCCCCTTCCCCTTCCGGCCCTAGTAGCCGGAGGGGTCTTCAATCAGTTGGTACAGCTGGCCCTCGCTCAGTGGAGTAAACGGGCCCTGCAGGCCTAGCACATCCGCGGTAAGAGCCTCATGGGTCTTATCCCTGAGGGCGTTGGCTTGGGCTCTCTGCAGGGTCACGCTCCATCGCTGCCGGTACTCGGTAAGTAGCTTAGCGACCTCCCTCGACTTTGGAGCATCGTTGAACCGCCTCTTGGCCGCTAGCTCCGCGCAGCTGCGAAGGAAATCGAGGACTCCAGGTGAGGGGTAGCCGTATGTCTTTACAGCCATGGCGTAAAAGCCCACCCAAGCGCTCCGCCCGGCGTATTTGCTCTCCTTCTTGTCCGCTTGCATCCTTGCCGCCCATCCGGGTGCCTTACGGGCGTGCTTATCCTGGTGGGAGACGGGGTCTGTGACAGTGATGTCACAAATCCATACCTCGCCGGTGTCGGGATGGCGGATAGAGATATCCGCTTTGAGGTTTTTGACTGGTGAGTAAGCCGTCGACTCCTTGTGCACTGTGAATCCTGCTTCAGCTGCTATCTTCGCGCACTCATCCTGCAGGGCGTGGTGAGTGGCTATTCTCCCCCCCCCCCCCTTTCTCACACTGCGTCAGGTGGTTCGGCAGGCGGTCGTCGGGGAAAGTGGTACGGTATATGCCGTTGCAGCGTCTTGGCACAGGTAAGGGCGGAAGGAGGCCGCCGTAGAAAACTGAGAGGGCCCGAGGCGGAGGGAAGAGATTAAGGGGACGGCGAGCAACCAGTCCCCCGCCCCAGGGCCTAGGAGGGACTGCAGCCTCTGCGTATGGCTGGACAGTGGGTTCAGCTCCATGTCCCGCGAGCTATCCAGCAGCCTAATGTACCGGGCTGTGTGTACCGCTAGGGAGAGTGCCTGTTGGAGCTTGGGCCCGTTAGGCTTTTGTCTCCCCACTTGAAGAGCCTCAATCCCGTCAGGCGGCAGCTCGGCTTCCAAGGCAGCTAGGCGTCTCGGGAGGGAGAGAAGTGGACTCCCCGTCAGCATCCATCAGCGGCAGGAGTCCTGTGAGAGCCGGGCTTGCTGAATCGCCGAAAGAGCACAACAGGTGGGTGGCAGAAACGACCGATGCCAGGTAAGCGAATCCCCCCTCCACTGCCAGGTTTGTGATGCCGAGGCCTCCCAGGGACGCGGGCAGGGCGGCCTGCTGCCAGATTCTATCCCTCTCTGCCCGGTCCCTGGGGATCGTTATGTGTGCGGCAGCCAGGTAGGTGTGGAGCAGATCTTCCCCCCAGGCGAACCAGTCCCCTAACGGCAGGGCCTCGAGCAGCGTGGCTCTGACCAGGAACGAGGCGCGGCGACTCACACAGCGGGTGAGCAGTAGCAGGCATAGTTGCGGAAAGGCGTTCGCGCACTCGGGCAGCACAGCCAGTGGGTGGCCCAATGGGGCTGCCTAAGACGCGGACACCGTCCAGTGAGATTGTGACGCCTGGGGGCAAGGTGGCAGGATCCAAGGTGGTGGCGGACCACGCTTCGCACTTCGCCGGGTTGTGAGCCAGGCCGTGGCTGAGGACGGCCTCTGTGAGGTGAGTGAAGGCCGCCGTGCAGTTCGCCGCCTCGCCTAGCAGAGTGATGTCATCTGCACACGCGAGAAGCACCACCTCCGGATGAGCCGCTGCCGTGGCAACGAGACATGGGTGGATGCTGGCTGCGAATAGCATGGGTCCCAGAGGATCACCCTGGCGCACGCCTCGAGCGCTCTGCAGTGGCTCTCCCTTTCTCTCTCCCTCTACTGACGGCCTTCCATGAGGACAACCTCAGCCCTTGCTGCAGCATCGGTGATGCTATGCTGTGACTCTGCCCATTCCCTCCACACACCCCCCCTTGTTGAACCTCCTTGAAAGCCTGAACCCCCCACGCAGCCGCCTCTCATGCAGGGGTAGGTACCGTACGCACGTGGCCCCTTCTCTTACACGGCGAGCGAGCAGGGATGTCATTGCCACGGACGGCTGCATGAGAGGGGTGCGGCATGGGCAGTGTTCGCCTTCAACGAGGGCCAGCGCCCTCTGTGCTTACCCTGCCTGACCTACATCTCCACATGCTACCTACGCCCCCCACGCCCCTCCCTCCCCCACAGTCTCAACGCACGACAAGGCAGTGTTTGCCTTCAACGAGGGGCAGCGCCCTCAGTGCTTACCCTGCGCTACCTCCCCCTCCACTCCACACCACATGCTACCCAACCCCCCCACACCCCACAGTCTCAACGCATGACAAGGCAGTGTTTGCCTTCAACGAGGGGCAGCGGCCCTGCAACGGCTTTGAGGAGGCGCTGCAGCGATACCGTGCTATCACCCCCCTCGTGCAGCTCTCAGGTATGCCTGCTTGCTTGCCTGCTTAAGCTGGGTTGGGCTGGGTTGGGTTGGGCTGGGTTGGGTTGGGCTGGGTTGGGTTGGGTTGGGTTGGGTTGGGTTGGGTTGGGTCAGCTACCGCACGTGCAGTGCTAAAGTATTGGTGCCTGAATTGGAACACATGTTTCCCGGCCACATGACTTCCCATGATTAGGAAGGAGGGTTGTGACAGGCTGTAATGTGCTGTGCTGTGTTGTGCCGTGCCGTGCCGTGCCGTGCCGTGCCGTGCCGTGCCGTGCCGTGCCGTGCCGTGCCCGGCCAACATAGGTGCTGCATTCTCCGTGCCACGTCTGACTGCCTCAGCCCTCAGGATTCCTCACCCGCCGTGCTTCCCCCCTCAACCAATCCTCTCCCCCTCTCCCCATCCTCTCCCCCATCCTTCCCCCATGTGTGCCCTCGCAGGCCCCACGTCGTTTGCCCCGGCGATAGAGGCGGCGGTGAGGGCGGTGGAGGAGAGTGGCGGGCAGTACCACGTGCTGCTCATCATTGCTGATGGCCAGGTGCAGTGCGGTGCTTCAGGGTGAATTGCTGTGCTGTGGGATGCTGCGCGGCAATGTGTATGTATGGCAGAGTGTGATGTGAGTGCCGATGTGTGGTCTTTGGTCCCTTTTTGTTTTGGTTGCCAATGGGTGGTCATGGGTGGCGTTGGGTGGTACTGGGAGGTGATGGGTGGTGGTGAGTGGTGACTTATGGTGATGTGCAGCTATGGCAGGTGATTTATCATTCCCCAGTGGTGATGGACAGGCTATGCTCACCTTAATTCGCTCTAGACCTTGGAATGGCGTTGTTTAAGGGGACAGAAATTCCTCCTGGGTTCACCCAAAAAGGGTGACTCTTGAGTGGACTCGAGTGTCCCAACAGCAGAGTTGCATGTGATTGGGCTGATTTCTCTTTCTTCACCCGCTTCTCTCACTTGCCTCCCCCACCACAGGTCACTCGCAGCGTTGACACGCCACCAGGAGTGTTCAGCAGGCAGGAGCAGGCCACTGTTGACGCCATCGTTGCTGCCAGGTCGGTCTCTGTTGCTGCCAGGTCGGTCTCTGTTGCTGCCAGGTGGGTCTCTGTTGCTGCCAGGTCGGCCTCTGTTGCTGCCAGGTGGGTCTCTGTTGCTGCCAGGTGGGTCTCTGTTGCTGCCAGGTGGGTCTCTGTTGCTGCCAGGTCGGTCTCTGTTGCTACCAGGTGGGTCTCTGTTGCTGCCAGGTCGGTCTCTGTTGCTGCCAGGTCGGTCTCTGTTGCTGCCAGGTCGGTCTCTGTTGCTGCCTGGTCGGTCTCTGTTGCTGCCAGGTCGGTCTCTGTTGCTGCCAGGTCGGTCTTTGTTGCTGCCAGGTGGGTCTCTGTTGCTGCCAGGTCGGTCTCCGTTGCTGCCAGGTCGGTCTCCGTTGCTGCCAGGTCGGTCTCTGTTGCTGCCAGGTTGGTCTCTGTTGCTGCCAGGTCGGTCTTTGTTGCTGCCAGGTGGGTCTCCGTTGCTGCCAGGTGGGTCTCCGTTGCTGCCAGGTCGGTCTCTGTTGCTGCCAGGTCGGTCTCTGTTGCTGCCAGGTCGGTCTCTGTTGCTGCCAGGTCGGTCTCTGTTGCTGCCAGGTCGGTCTCTGTTGCTGCCAGGTCGGTCTCTGTTGCTGCCAGGTGGGTCTCTGTTGCTGCCAGGTCGGTCTCTGTTGCTGCCAGGTGGGTCTCTGTTGCTGCCAGGTGGGTCTCTGTTGCTGCCAGGTCGGTCTCCGTTGCTGCCAGGTCGGTCTCTGTTGATGCCAGGTCGGTCTCTGTTGCTGCCAGGTTGGTCTCTGTTGCTGCCAGGTCGGTCTTTGTTGCTGCCTGCCAGGTGGGTCTCCGTTGCTGCCAGGTGGGTCTCCGTTGCTGCCAGGTCGGTCTCTGTTGCTGCCAGGTCGGTCTCTGTTGCTGCCAGGTGGGTCTCTGTTGCTGCCAGGTGGGTCTCTGTTGCTGCCAGGTGGGTCTCTGTTGCTGCCAGGTCGGTCTCTGTTGCTACCAGGTGGGTCTCTGTTGCTGCCAGGTCGGTCTCTGTTGCTGCCAGGTCGGTCTCTGTTGCTGCCAGGTGGGTCTCTGTTGCTGCCAGGTCGGTCTCTGTTGCTGCCAGGTCGGTCTTTGTTGCTGCCAGGTGGGTCTCTGTTGCTGCCAGATCGGTCTCCGTTGCTGCCAGGTCGGTCTCTGTTGCTGCCAGGTGGGTCTCTGTTGCTGCCAGGTTGGTCTCTGTTGCTGCCAGGTCGGTCTTTGTTGCTGCCAGGTGGGTCTCCGTTGCTGCCAGGTGGGTCTCCGTTGCTGCCAGGTCGGTCTCTGTTGCTGCCAGGTCGGTCTCTGTTGCTGCCAGGTTGGTCTCTGTTGCTGCCAGGTCGGTCTCTGTTGCTGCCAGGTCGGTCTCTGTTGCTGCCAGGTGGGTCTCTGTTGCTGCCAGGTGGGTCTCTGTTGCTGCCAGGTCGGTCTCTGTTGCTGCCAGGTGGGTCTTCGTTGCTGCCAGGTGGGTCTCTGTTGCTGCCAGGTCGGTCTCCGTTGCTGCCAGGTCGGTCTCTGTTGCTGCCAGGTGGGTCTCTGTTGCTGCCAGGTTGGTCTCTGTTGCTGCCAGGTCGGTCTTTGTTGCTGCCTGCCAGGTGAGTCTCCGTTGCTGCCAGGTGGGTCTCCGTTGCTGCCAGGTCGGTCTCTGTTGCTGCCAGGTCGGTCTCTGTTGCTGCCAGGTCGGTCTCTGTTGCTGCCAGATGGGTCTCTGTTGCTGCCAGGTCGGCCTCTGTTGCTGCCAGGTGGGTCTCTGTTGCTGCCAGGTGGGTCTCTGTTGCTGCCAGGTGGGTCTCTGTTGCTGCCAGGTCGGTCTCTGTTGCTGCCAGGTCGGTCTCTGTTGCTGCCAGGTGGGTCTCTGTTGCTGCCAGGTGGGTCTCTGTTGCTGTCAGGTCGGTCTCTGTTGCTGCCAGGTGGGTCTCTGCTGCTGCCAGGTGGGTCTCTGTTGCTGCCAGGTCGGTCTCTGTTGCTAGGTGGGTCTCTGTTGCTGCCAGGTGGGTCTCTGTTGCTGCCAGGTCGGTCTCTGTTGCTGCCAGGTGGGTCTCTGTTGCTGCCAGGTGGGTCTCTGTTGCTGCCAGGTGGGTGTCTGTTGCTGCCAGGTGGGTCTCTGTTGCTGTCAGGTGGATTTCTTCTGCTGCCATGTGTTGTTCGTGGGCAGTATTGATATGGACAGCACTCATGTGGAGCGCTGACTTGGTTACAAGGAATCTGCATCTGCCGTTTCGCTTTGTGTCGTCCTCCTCCAAAAAGTGCTCGCCGCCACGCCACGAGCTCATGCTTCGGCCCTTCCACATGCCTCCTTCCCTCCTCCCCCCCTATCGCAGCAACTACGCGCTGTCAATCGTGATGGTGGGAGTGGGGGACGGCCCATGAACCATGCTTCTCTAAGCCCTCATTGCACCCTCCCCCACACACCCCTCCCCCCCTCTCGCAGCAACTACGCACTGTCAATAGTGATGGTGGGGGTGGGTGCCGGCCCATGAAACATGCTTCCCTCTTACCCCCCTGCACCCTCCTCCTACCCCCCTCCTCCCCTCCTCACCTCCTCCCCTCCTCCCGCAGCAACTACGCGCTGTCAATAGTGATGGTGGGGGTGGGCGACGGCCCGTGGGACACGATGGAGGAGTTTGACGATGCTCTGCCGCAGCGCAACTTTGATAACTTCCAGGTGGGCTGGATGGGCATGGCATGGTGTCAGTTTATTGCCAGCGTGCTGCCTTTAAACCCTCACCCCCCCACCTGTTCCCTCCTTCCTTTTCCCACACACCTCAGTTTGTCAACTTCACTCAGGTGATGGCAGCAGAAAAGCCAAGATTCGACCCAGATCCAGCAGTCCAAGCTCGTCCTAATACTCACTACTTGCTATTGTCAACATCACAATGGATTAGGTAGACAACTGAGTGTCCTAGTATTCCAACTGAGCGTCCTTCTCTCCCACATCTCAGTTTGTCAACTTTACTCGGGTAATGGCGGCACCATGTGCACCGGAGTCTTTGAGTCGACTCAAATCTTCTTTCCCCCTTGTCTCTCTCTCACACATGTTTTTCTCTCCTTACGACCTCAGTTTGTCAACTTCACGCGGGTCATGGCATCATCACGCGCGCCGGATCAGCGCACAGCACTCTCTCAACACTCATGGTCATGCCTCTCCCTCCCCCCCTCTCCGCCCCTTTCCCTCCCCCCACATCAGTTTGTCAACTTCACGAGGGTAATGGCATCATCACGTGCACCAGAGCAGCGGGCGGCACTCTTTGCCCTCTCTGCGCTCATGGAGGTGCCTCATCAGTACCGCGCCTGCACCGAGCTGGGACTCCTGGGGTGAGTTCTGCTGTTTGGGTGAGTTGAGTGGATTCGTGCTGTGTGCTGGGAGGTCAATAGACTGCCCCTCTCTTTGCCGTCTCAGCGCTCATGGAGGTGCCTCATCAGTACCGCGCCTGCACCGAGCTGGGGATGCAGGGGTGAGTTCATTGGTGCTGCATGCTACTTGTGCACTTGGGCTTTGTTGAGTGGGCTGGTGCTGCGGCATGCTGGGAGCCCAAGAAGTTGCCTCGCTCTTTGCCCTCTCAATGCTCATGGAGGTGCCTCTACAGTTCCGAGTTGATCAGTGCTGCATGCTCTGTCCTGCCTGGATTCATACTCAGGTAAGTGATTGTGGGTCCGCATAATGACGTGCCTTTTGAAGTACGGTTCTCTGGTTATAGGGTTGAGTGAAGAAGAGTCGAGTGCTCTGTTGATGTGCAGCAATTGCTGAGCTTGGAGCATTGCTAGCTCCACGAGTAAGCGAGTGAAGGGTGGAACTAAGGCGACGTTAGATTCAGGCAGGTGACTCTGGCAGGCAGACAAAAAAGGTGGTTCCAACGAGGTTTGAACTCGTGACCTTTTGCGTGTAAAGTAAACGTGATGACCACTACACCATGGAACTATATCTGATGCTGTTATTTTCCTTGTATATCAGTGATCCTCGCCTCTCCCCTCCCTCATGTTGGTAACATGTATCCCACTCTCCTCTCTCCCCCCCTTCTCCTCTCTCCCCCCCTTCCCCTCTCTCCCCCCCCTTCTCCTCTCCCGCCCCCCTTCTCTCCCCCCCCTTCTCTCCCCTTCACCTCCGCACTCCCTCCCCTCCAGTCGCCCCATGGGACGCTTGCCACCATCAGCCCCCAAGGAGCCCCCTCCACGCGTGCGAGCAGCAGATGCTGCAGCAGCCCAAGCTGCATCCCTCGCTGCTGCCAACATTCCCCCGCACCTCAACCCTAATAATCTCAACCCATCCGACTTCAACCCCGGCAACACTCCTAACCCCTTCGGAAACTTCATGGACGCCCCTGCTGCTTACGGCTATGGCGCTGGCAGCTCTGCCACACCCACAGGCGCTGCTGCTGCTGCTGACTCTGCGTCGGGCTCTGGTGGTGCGTCAGCAGCAGGAGGGGGGACGGAGTGCCCGGTGTGCCTCATGTACCCCAAGAACACTGCCTTCCAGTGCGGCCACCAGGTGAGGAGTGTAAACTAGGTGAGGAGTGTAAACTAGGTGAGGAGTGTAAACTAGGTGAGGAGTGTGCAGCAGGTGAGGAGTGTGCAGCAGGGGACGCTTACAGCAGGTGAGGGCCACACGTTCCTGAGTTCATAGGGTCATGCCGTGCCTCTTGAAAACACACTGCTTTCCAGTGCGGCCACTAGGTGAGGACCAAACACCCTCCACTGCACCAGGTAAGGCCTTCCCCAGTTGAGCCTGTACACACTTCTCACGACTTAAAAAGCCACCTGCGTTTAGCTTGGCTCACTCGAAGCATGCTTCATACACTCCTGTCTGGTCACTCAGTGAGAATCATACACTGTACTGAAAACCATTGCCTTACACTCAGAGGGTGCAGCCATGTGTATTGCATCTTATTCCTGCCTCACCCGCATCAGGTTTTTGCAGAGATTTAGTGTGCTGCTGTGCGATGTCTTTCATGTGTAGCGTTTAAGCTCTGTTTGTTACCGTACCATTCCTCCCATTCCAATGTGCACTTTCTCCTTGGCAGACCTGTGAGGAGTGTGGCAAGCAGATGAACAATTGCCCCATATGCCGTGCACCCGTTACCATGCGCATCAAGCTGTACAGTTAAATAAGTGCATGCATTGTAAATGTGCACAACCAGCATTGTCAAGGGTGCTTGATGAGTCACAGTAAAACGTCATCTCCTTGAAATAGGTTACACTAGAGAGTGGATCTGTTACGTTGTAAAAGTCAACATATCTACATAATAAAAACAGCCCAGCATGTTAGAAGTATCACCTTTTGTGCTTGACTGCACAGAAAGCATGTTTGCAATGCTGTGATGCAACCTCTAGTCACAGTCGTGTCTGTACTGGGCAGCGGTGTGCTGCTGGTGTAAACTGGAACAGTTGGACGAGTGGGAAGCAAGCAAGCAATTTCTCTCTAGCCACAGTCCGGTCTACACCCACCCCTAGCAAAGCAATTTCCCCTCGAACTGTATGTTCACAGCATGTTACCCACAGTGAAACTGAAAATCAAGTTATTATGTGACTGCTTGATCACCTGTACTTGTGGCTAGATCCACTAAATGTACACATGTTGTACATGTTATGCAGTTCTTCATGTATGAAGGCCTGCCTTGATCGCTTCGCCTGCATTGGAGCTACTTATGGTAAGACACGTTGGTCACAAGAACGATGATGCTTAGATATCCCCTGGTACACTGTAGGTGCTCTGGTGGAAACAAGATCCTCAGGTTGAGGGAGGGGCTTCTTGTCGTGAGCAGCTAAATAGGAGTACAAATCGCTGTGCTGAGGGATTCAAGAGGCGTGTTACTTAGTGTACAGCACGTCCTCCCACGGGTGGCGGTACAGCGGCTGCTTGAGCCGCTTCTGGTCAAACGTGTGCCTGGGAGGAAGGTGCACGCAAGGGAGGTGCACGGCAGGGAGGTGTATGGCAGGGCGCAGGCCAAGGGGAAGACAACGAGGCAAGTGACAGGTGAGTGAAGGGTCATGGTAGCAGCGAGCTGGAGCATGCACGCACTGCAGCGGCAGCAATACTGGTGAGGGCTATCAATGCAGACCATCCCGATGTACCAAGTCCGCAATGACAGCCATATTCCAATCCCAGCCACCCATACCCTGACATCTCATTGATGAGTACCGATGCTCCTGGACAGCACGAACCTGTTTAGGTACCACACGGCCAGATTTTTTTTGGCGCCTCAAAAGTCGTCTCTTATCCAGCAATTTTTATGGACAGCACGAACCTGTTTAGGTACCACACAGCCAGAATCTGGAACAAGGGTGCTGGTAGTGCCATGCTCCTGTCCTTCTTGATGAATATGGCGCGTGGCACTACCAGCAGCACCCTCCAGACTCCCTCACAACCCCACAGTACAAAAAAATCTCACTTAATAAGCCCGATGCTCCTGGAGAGCAAGAGAAGCCCCGCAACCATGATGTCATCTCCTTGCTTACATGGAACATGACACAAGCAACACCCCCCAACACCCCCACACCCCTGCATCTCACCACACCAGCCCCCAAGTTTATGTCTCACCCGATGAGCCCAATGCTCCTGGAGAGCACAAACAGTCCATTGAGGTACCCCACAGCCACGATGTCGTCAATCTCCTCCTTTGTAAACATGGCGCAGGACGTGAGCAGGTCCAGGAAGAGCGCGCCGATGCAGCCATCCACGTTGAGCACCAGGTTGGCCGCCTTGGTGAGCGTGTATGTTTCCACCGCCACTGCATAGTCCATGTGCTTCACTGAAGGGAAGGAGGAACGCGCGTAAGCCTGCAGGAGCTCCACTCGCTTGTCGCGGTTGTCACGACTCTTGATGCTGGTGGGGATGGTGGGAGTGGAGGAGTTGCCAAGGCGAAGCGTGTGAGGATGGAATGAGAAGGGAAGTGGTGAAGGGGAGTGAGTGAGTCAGTGCAGCAGAGGCGGTCGGTGACTGCACACTTTAGGTGCTTGCATGTCGCATCACATGACACCCCACCATGCTTCAATAGAAGAAAGCATCACATGACACCCCACCATGCTTCAATAGAAGAAAGCATCACATGACACCCCACCATGCTTCAATAGAAGAAAGCATCACTGCTGTACAGTTGCACACTGTGTCATGCCCGCACCCAAATGAGTACATGGCATGTCATGCCACCATGCAACGTCACATACACCATGGCCAATGCCACATCACGTACCGATGGTCAATGCCACATCACGTACCGATGGCCAATGCCGGGAACTCGGATGCCCTTCCTCTTCATTCCCTCCACAAAGTCATACGGACTCAGCCCCTGCACACACATGCCATGGCATTGCATTGCATGTCGTTCAGCATGTTATGATGCATGGTAACATGATCATGCCAGATTATCCACAGCATGGAGAGAGGAAACGGGCATAGCCCATACAGTGGCACAAGTGATGCCATGAGGTGAAGCTTGAGTTTACTCAAATAGCAACACAGGCCAGGAACAGTGGCAACGGCGTGGGGATTCGTAGGTGCTTGAAACAACGAAACAAGATGCCAAGTACTTGGAATCTTGTTTGTTTAACAACGTGCTCACCCGCTCAACGGCGTCCTTGAAGTAGCGAGCTGCATCGTCAATGGCTCCTCCGAAGCGCGGGCCGATGGTGAGCAGCCCTGCGAGACAGAGGAGGCAGAATGGCGGGTAACAGGAAGATGAACAAATGAGGGAAATCACCAAGAGAAGGAGCTGTTTGGCCACAGCCCTGGGGAATGATTGATTACAGAAGGGAACGGCATCACACGGCAGCACTAGATTTGCAATATCATGAAGGGCTGGCAGATGATGCAAGGGAAGGGCGTGTATACTGCACAAAATGCAATCCTCAGCCTTGGTAGGACAGGACAGGGTAGATGCAGTCCAACCGCAAAACATAACACATGCATTATTCACGAAAAGTACAATAGAAGTACGCTATCTGCAAAGCTGTAGAGGGTGGGAAACACCAAGTGGTGGCCTGGTTTGTAACAAGGGAGCGCACCAGAGACGAGGCAGGAGATGAGGTCCTTGCCGGCTCGCGACGTGACAATGGAGTTGTGTGCTCCGGACACACAGGGGCCGTGGTCCGCACATAGCACCACACACATCTGCGAGGGGTGCAGGGACGGCAAGGGAGGGAAAGGGAAGGCAAAGTGGCAGGAGAAGCGGCAGGAGTAGTGGCAGGAGCAGTGGCAGGAGCAGTGGCAGGATGGGAGAGGAGAAGATGGTGCTGATACAGAAGACCAGGAGGAGATGGTGGTGGTGGGAGACGCCCACATGACGCAGAAATTCCAAACCGTGAATTCGCACCACCACCAACACCATCACCATCAACACTGAGGGCATGAGGCAATTGTATCATGCTTTAGTCTAATGGGGGTCTGACCACCAAAGAACATGCGAGGGGGCCATGCTGCTCTACAAATAGAAGTGAAATGTTTTGTGGATGCTGATGAAAGGGACCATGGAGGGGGGAGGATGAGGCTGCATAGATGGAGTGGTTGAGGATCTAAGGCTGCCTCAACACAACGCTGCTAGGGAAGGGGAGAGCAGAGCACCTCAATGAACTTGGTGCAGTAGGCGGGGAGGGAGCGCTTGAACCAGAGCAGGCACATGACGTCCCCCACGCCAAATCCCTTCTCCACTATGGTTGAGATGGGCACCCCCGCGTATGTCGGCTCCTCGCCTGCAGCGAGCAGAGAGAGGCGGATAGGCACACAAAGGCAGCCAGGAGATCGTCAAGACATGGGTATGATGAGGAATGATGCAACTGAATAAACCTATATAGGCATGTGCACAAGAATGTTAGAGACATGAGGTTGGTTGGACTGGTGTAGTGACTGGTGGTGCAGTGAATGCCATGGATGAGCAAAGATTGGCACAAGGGAACTTGCAAAGGTGCTGTGTCTTTCACATGCCGACATGCCTACGTCACATGCTCTACCCATTGGCCACCGCTCACGCCACATTAACGCTTACCTCTGTCGCCACAGAGAGGGGTGACAATGTGGGTGAGACAAATCCTGTGACGCCTCAGAAATCCTCTCACCTCTCTGCCGCCAAAAATGGTGGAGATGATGAGGATGGGATGGGAGGATTCTCGAGGCACCGAAGGAAAAAACATTCTCACCTCTGTCGTCGCAGATGGTGGAGACGATGTGTGTGAGACGACTTTTGGGGCGCCTCAGAAGAAATCCTCTCACTCACCTCTGTCGTCACAGATGGTGGAGACGATGTGGGTGGGGGCGCGCACTTTGCCCGCCTTGATGGCCGCTGTGAGGTCCTCCGGCACTGTGGGCGGCTGCTTCTCCGCCACTGGCTGGATGGCACCCTCTGCCACCTGCACGCAACCGGCAGGCGTGTTGGGGACGGAAGGGGGAGTCACGAGATTGAGGGGAACGAGGGCTGTGAGGTCCTCCGGCACCGTGAGGGGCTTCTTCTCCGCCACTGGCTGGATGCCATGGCACCCTCTGCTACCTGGGGACCAACAGCAAGGCATGACGGAGGGGGGTAAGAAAGTTGAGGGCGAATCTGGAGAATGAGGTGGTGTGAAAAGGCTTTAGGAAACTGTGGCGGCTGCCTGCTAGTGGTTCCCCTGGAATGCGGAGAATACCAGAATATACAGCAAGTGACGAGCAGAGGGTGGGTTGAGAGTCGTCGGGAGCACGTAGTGATATCCATTCAATACATGAGAGAAAGCCGAGGTCGTGAAGGATAGTTCATCTGGCACTGAGGGCAGCTGTATCTTGTGATCGCAAGCTGTGTGTGTGTGCCACTCACGAGCTTCTCATAGGTGGCGCGGATGACTGTCTCCAGATCCTCAAACGACGTCAGTACATAGTGACATTAATTTGATAAACCAGAGAGAGCCAGGCTGGCACTGAGGGCAGCTGTATGTAACTTGAGTCTAAGCTTTGTGTGAGTGAGACTCACGAGCTTCTCATAGGTGGCGCGGATGACTGCCTCCAGGTCCTCAAACGACGTCGGCACGATGGCCCCTGCTGCCTTCAGCGCCGCGTTCTTCGCCTGCGCTGACTCGCTCTCCCCTCCGCTCTTGGCGCCCTGGGGAAACAATCGTGGAGGGCGAACATCAGGGTTACAGAGTTGAGCCGTCACATGCCTCTCAACCCAACAAAACGGCTCCTCCTGCTGCCTTCAGCGCCGCGTTCTTTGCCTGCGCTGACTCGCTCTTCCCCCCAATCTTGGCGCCCTGGTTGAACAATCGTGGGGGAATCAGAGATTCTGAGTCAACACATCGCGACGGGCCTTTCTTTGCACAGTGGCCCCCACTCCTTGGGTGCCGCAACTAATGCCCACACTGCGTAGCCCTCACCTCCACCCTTGGCACCTCCAGAGGACAACAAGGGAAGGATGAAATGTACCGTGTTAAAACGTATTCATCACAAACGTGCACCAGGTGGGTTTTGAGTCAAAGGCGTTGTGTTGTGTTGTGTTGTGTTGTGTTGTGGTGTGGTGTGGTGTGGTGTGGTGTGGTGTGGTGTGGTGTGGTGTGGTGTGGTGTGGTGTGGTGTGGTGTGGTGTGGTGTGGTGTGGTGTGGTGGCTTACAGCGTGGCCAAACTGCACTTCGGACTTGAAGAGAGTTGCGCAGGTGCCGCTGACCCACGCCACCACGGGCTTGTTCACGCGCCCCTCCTTCAGTGCATCCACCAGTGAGTACTCGTCCGCCCCGCCCAGCTCGCCCAGGACCACTATCATGCGGATCTGACAGAGGAGCGGTGGGGGGAGAGGAAGGGGAAGGGTGGAGGGTGGGCAGAGCACATGTTTGCAGCATCTTCTCTCCTTCAGTGCATCCACCAGTGAGTACTCATCCGCGCCTCCCAGCTCTCCCAGCACCACTATCATGCGGATCTGACGAAGGAAGAACGGGGGCGTGGGGGGGTTGGGGGAGAGGGAGGGTGGGTCACAGAGGATGGAGGCATTGCAGGCACATCCGACGAGAGAAGTAAGATGGAGACGTTTGGATTGGACAGGAAAAGGTGACAAAACAAGCGTACATATATGCCAAAGAACTGGCAGGATGGAAAAGAGCATACAGAAGCAATCATGCAACGGCATGTCTCTTCTGGCTGCCCAAACGGACTAGAGAGTGATGAAACACACGCAGACACGTGCAGCTCGTGCTGACCACAACTCGGGGCAGTCATCGCACCTGCGGAATGTTGTTGAATCTCAAGACATGGTCTGAGAGCGTGGAGCCTGGGAAGCCATCGCCACCAATGGCGATACCTGCATGGGAGATGCAGGGAGCCAGAAGTGCAGAAAGTGAGCATCACTACTGTTCTTGAGACGTCTCAACACTGACGTGGGCGATTACCACTATTGATGAACAAGCGGGACAAGAGGGAAGAGTTAGCTGCTGGACGAACATTGCCAGCATTCGAGAGAAAGACCGGAAAATGGTTGTCATGACCTGGGTCACGACTGACATGCAATCTTGATTGACTCGTGAATCATCCACTCCACCCCTTTCCTCGCTCACCTTCGTAGAGCCCATCCGTGGTGCGCGCCAGCACGTTGTACATCTCGTTCGACATGCCTCCCTGCAGGCACGGCAACCAGCAACACAACAATCAGATCGAAATGAGAAAAGGAGAAATGAGAAAAGGATGCACATGGCAGAATGAGCAACGACATGGAAGGAGTAACAGGGCACCCGCTTCCACGAAATCAAAGGGGCCTTGCAGGCACTGCAAGGCGTGTGTGAGTCTCACCGACTTGGAGACGAAGCCGACGGAGCCAGGGCGGTAGAGCTTGCAGCTGATGATGTTGTCCAGCGTGCCCGCTGTGTCGCCGATCTTGAACGCCCCCGCCTGGATGCCTCCCACCGTTGCTGGGCCGATAATCACCTGTTGCCCAAGCACCACAGCACAGCGCATGTCAGTCAGCTGTTTACTTAGTAACTCTGGGGAGAAACAGTCAGGAAGGTTTTGCCACAATGGGGCTGAAGCTTGTGAACGGGTACGTGAAACGGGTGAGAGATGAGATGAGATGAGGTATGCTGGGATGTGGATGGACAGGTGGTGCTGGTGCGGGTACCTTGTTGTTGGCGCGCGCGTAGGCGATGAGCGTTTTCGCGTCAGCCTCTGGCACGCCCTCTGCGATGATGGCGACCACTCGGATGGTGGGCTGCTTCAACGCCTCGAACGACGACTCGAACGCACTGCCGCCAGGGGTGGGAGGGTCAAGTGCACGGGATGTGAAGATAACGAATGGTACCATAACGCGTAACCATGTACGGCAGTGCGTCGTTGAGCTGTGAGTTGTGTGAAACATGCGCAGTGCCTGCCGAGTGGTAACACGATCATTTATTCCCGCAAGCCACACCTTCGGAACGAGGCGAAGTTGACGAAGACGTCAGCCGTTGGATGCGCTTTGCAGGCCGCCGTGATGCTGTATCGGGAATAAACACAAGGACGGAACCAAGGCATTCGAAAGAAACAAGTTATGAGGATGGCTGCATAAATGGCCGCCCGTCGTGTTTTGATCCAGATTCGAGGTAGGCTCGGCATGGCGTGCATACAGACGAGCGATGCTGACTGCAAGGCAGGAGCGGATTTTATATTTATTTGCGAGATGATACTAACCTGGGGTGGACCGGAAGCGCGATCTCCTCTTGGCCGAAGAAGAGCTTGTGAAAGCCGTCAGATCCCGGTGTGATGATACCGGCAACAGAGGGTAGATTTCGGCCTGGGCAAGAGCGGAAGAGAGAAGGAACAGACGCGTGAATTCGGTGTCGAAGTAATCTAGCCAGCAAGAGTTTGAGTGTGGAGCATCCGCTTTAGCTGGAAGGCAGACTGCATACGCGCTACTACAACCCTTAAATGACAAGCGGAACTCAGAAAACCACATCCGTCGCTGGCGCTACGCGTGTATCGCACCGCATAAGAAGTCGAAATCCAGCATCCGTTGGACCGGGTTCTGCTTATAGTTGTAGAACAGAGCCTGGGTGTTCTTTGAAAACAGCTGGCCGGTCGACATTTTGGCTCCACGTTACTATGAAAGACCAGAGGCGATCAAGCTTAGTTCACTTCCTGGTCACCTAGTCAGTCAGTAACAAAGGCGATCAGACTTCGAGAGCAAGACTGCCTGATTGATGCCTTGACTCGTAGATTTTCAAATGTGACGGAGATCTCAAGGCAGGCGGGTTATACAGCACAGCCATTTCCCTGGTTTTGGTTTGGTGGGTGCCTCTTTGTAACCGTGGCTGCTGTGAGCCTGGGAGCGGTGTGGGTGGGTGTGGGAGATTGAAGTGATGTCTGGCGCGGGTGGGGCTCTGATCTGAGTCAGCCGTGCCTGGGAGGGTGGGACCACACGGGGAAATGTCCACTGATGAAGCCCCCTCACACTCGGCCACGTGGAGCTGAAAATTGATGGCCTCGAGAAAATCGGCGGAGAGGTGGGTTGGGTGGGTCACCGGATTTCTCAATTCGGGACCAACACTACCAATACATCCGGTGCTCTACATGGAATATGTTGCTCTATGTAAGGAAAATCACTTTTCCTTACTTCGCGTCCCTGCTCAGCGCGTACGCTACTGTTCCCGCCAACAGCACCCCACAATATCCCGTTACCACTCGCGACATTCGCCTCGACCCCATTCCCGCCACTGTTCACGATGCGACCCAACCTCACGGTTCGGTTGGTAACCCGCGCTCCGGACCTCCGCCTCGACAGTCCCCCAACCTCGGCACCAGGCCCGTCGCGCACCCCAATTTCACACGTTACCGTTACCACCGTAGCTTTGCTATATATTCTTCGCTCAACCCTTTCGCTCATTGTGTCGTTGCCTCGATAGTGCAATCCTCGCTCGCTCACTCAATTGCACTTATAACACCTGGTTATCAGAGCCTACGATCTTCTCTCGGACCGCACCCACACCTTCGCTTCCCCACTATCTCTGTTTTTGGGGGGGTAGACGTCCCTCAGCGATCAAGCACCGCCGCTCGTAGTGCTCTCTCATAAGCACGCACGGCTACGACAGAGGCTCTCGCTGAGCTTGCCCGACACCCCCGCCATGGCAGACCTTAATGTTGCGACACTGACACAGGAGCAACTAGACCGGCTCGTGCGCCAACTTGAAGAATCGGCGCTCGAAATCGCCACACTCAGGGCGGAATGCGACTCGCGCTCGCCGAGAAAATTGACATCCTACGGCGACCAAGACCGGGGTCCTACTACGGACAACGTCCTCGGGGACCGATCGAGCACGCCACAGTACACGTCGTTGCGACGAATGCAGCTGCCGCACCGTTTAAGGGGCGCTGCTTTGCTTACAATAGGCCGGGCCATCGTAAGAGTGAGTGCCCAGAGGAGCTGAGGCGCCGCGGAGCAGAGCAAGGGCGAGACTCTCAGAGGCCGGGAAACGCCAGCCGTCAGTAGAAGTTGGGCCAACTACTGACGAGACAGCCTGCCCGCCCAACTTCACCGACCCTCACCGAGTCACAGTACCGATTCACGCTATCGATCGGGCTCGGACGAATAAGGAGGGTACAGCGACGAATTGCCCAGTGCTGATTCACGGGAAAATATAGGGAGCAGCAGTAAAGATTTTTATAGACAGAGGCGCAAGTCACAGTTTAGTTAATACCGCGACTGCAAGGAAGCTGCAACTAACACTTAGTCGGTGCGTACCGGAGATAGATGCACGCTTAGTTGATGGAACGCTGCTGGCCATACGGGAAAAAGTGGAGAGAATAAATGTCCGCAGTGGGGGGAACTGTCATAATCCCAACCACTAGACCATTGGGATAAAAGGGCTTGTTAAGTAGCGGGTCAGTGCGCCCATAATCCCCCAGGCCAACATGCCTGTAACCCTTCCCTAGGATCAATCGGGGATCACCAGTAGACCTCTGACACCCCCCCGCACTGGGATGCCCGAAGTACACACACTGGGATTCGAACCCGAGACCTTTGCTCTGATACCATGTCAGAATCCCAACCACTAGACCATTGGGATAAAAGGGCTTGTTAAGTAGTGGGTCAGTGCGCCCATAACCCCCTAGGCCAACATGCCTGTAACCCTTCCCTAGGATCAATCGGGGATCACCAGTGGACCTCTGACAGGAACTTCGGGTTTACACAGGAAATGCTCGCGACGACATTGGATGGGCACGACATTTTACTGGGACGTGATTGGCTGCGGCGATACAACCCGCAAATCGACTGGACGACAGGTAGCTGCACTGTGCAAAGTAGCGGTAACAGGGTGGAACTACCTCGCTGGCAGTCACCTGAATCTTCAACGGTCCACGTCAACGCCATCACGATGAAACGGGCCGTCGCCGCTGGAGCTGACGTGTACGCGGTGGATATCGCTGTTAGAATATGGAACGAATGATTGACTGAACTAGAAAGCAGGTGGGTACAAGTAGGAAACCTAAAAGTGTTGTACCCTATAAGAACTACCCCACTACAGCCTAAACAGACTATAGCATATAAGTTTGACACACCCCCATAGGCAAATTGGGGAGAACAAGAGGTCACAAGACCAGTCAAGAAAGGCAAAGCAAGCTCAGGGTGGATCACAAAGTCACCACGCAGTCTGAGCACAAGCAAATGGCCACACGGCCAGTTCACATGCAGAGTTATATAAAGGAGAGCAAACAATACAGTGAACACAACCTAGCAAGTGTAAGCATGCAGGTATATGTATAAAAAGTACAGTACAAGCAGAGTCAAGAAGTAAGCAAGTGAGGTACAGTAGGTACAAGACCTAACAAAGTACAGAAACGCTGATGATCACAAGGCTGAAGTGCCTTGGTGAAAACATCAGCAGTGTTGGCCTGAGAGGCCACGTAAGCAAGACGAAGCTGGCCACGCTGCTGCAACTCTCGAGCAAGGAAGTAACGCAGAGCAATGTGCTTCGTTCTGTGCTCCAGTCTGTGCTCCTGACACAAGGCAAGCATCGCCTTGTTGTCGACGTACAGAACTGGAGGAGAACGAGGCGCCTCTCCCAAGTCGGTCAGCAGGTAGGTGAGCCAGCGTAGCTCCTGTGCAGCCATGGCCCCAGCGTAGATCTCAGCCTCACAACAGAATAAGAGCGGGTAGACCGCCAAGAGACAGAACCGGAGCCAAGACTGAAGGTGTAACCCTGTGACGACCGCTGCGTAGCCAAGTCGTCAACCCAGGAGGCGTCAGCGTGACCAGTGAGGACAACTCGAGCCCGTCCTCCAAGCACGAGCCCCATGCCCGATGTACTGCACAAGTAGCGAAACACCCTCTTCGCAACATCCCAGTGCACCTTTCGGTGCCTCCCGGAAGCCACGTAGCGAGCCAGAAGGCTGAGAGGGTATGCGAGGTCAGGTCGTGTGCAAGTCATCAGGTACATGAGGCAGCCCACAAGCTCTGGATACGGGCCACTCGGCTCTACGGACTTGTCCGAAGGTGGAGCTGAGAGCGAGTGACCGGTAGGCAGAGGAGAGGACTGTGGCGAGGAGTACGTGAAGCCGAAGCGCTAAAGGACCTGCTGCACCATGTGTGACTGAGTCAAGGTAATGGTGCGCTGTGCTCTATCCCGGGTGATCCGCAAGCCAAGATAGCTTGTCAGCTCACCCAGGTCTGTGCACGTGTGTCTCTTCTGCAGCTCCGACTTCACGCGGGCGAGTGCCTCAGTGTTAGCAGTAGCAAAGACGAGGTCGTCTATGTACACGAGAACGTAGAACGGCGGCAGAGTGGTGTCAGTGCGTAAAAACAGAGAAGGGTCAGAAGTGGAAGGTGTTAGAATCTTAGGTGAGAATGGTTGACTAGGAAGTGACGAGGGGTACAAGTAGAATGTCGAGAGAAAACTGTACCCCCTAAGGCTAAACCCACTATAGCCTAGACAAATGTAAACACATAAACTAAGCCTAGATATAACTAAGCATATATGTTTGACACACCCCCATAGGCGAAGTGGGAGATAGCCAGAACGAGTAATGGTCACAAGACCAGTCAAGAAAGACAAAGCAAGCTCAGGGTGGATCACAAAGTCACCACACAGTCCGAGCACAAGCAAAGGGCCACAAGGCCAGTTCACATGCAGAATTATATACAGAGAACAAACAATACAGTGATCATACCCTAACAAGTGCAAGCATGCAGGTATATGGATAGATCACAGTACAGGCAGAGTCAGGCAGTAAGTAAGTGAGGCAAAGCAGACACAAGGCCTAACACAGTAACAAAGCGCTGATGGTCACCAGGCGGAAGTGCCTTGGTGAAGACATCAGCAGTGTTGGCCCGAGTGGCCACGTACGCTAGACGAAGCTGACCACGCTGCTGCAACTCTCGAGCAAGGAAGTATCGCAGAGCGATGTGCTTCGTTCTGTGCTCCAGTCTGTGCTCCTGACACAAGGCTATCATGGCCTTGTTGTCTACGTACAGGACTGGAGGCGAACGAGGCTGCTTTCCCAAGTCGGTCAGCAAGTAGGTGAGCCAGCGTAGCTCCTGAGCAGCCATGGCTCCGGCGTAGATCTCAGCCTCACAGCTGGAGCTGAGAACTGAAGACGAGCGGGTAGACCGCCAAGAAACCGAGCCGGACCCAAGGCTGAAGGTGTAACCCTGCGACGACCGCTGCGTAGCTGAGTCGTCAGCCCAGGAGGCGTCTGCGTGACCAGTGAGGACAACAGGACCCCGTCCTCCAAGCACAAGCCCCATGCCCGACGTACTGCACAGGTAACGCAGTACCCTCTTCGCAGCATCCCAGTGCACCTTTCGGTGCCTACCGGGAGCCACGTAGCGAGCCAGTAGGCTGAGAGGGTACGCGAGGTCAGGTCGTGTGCAAGTCATCAGGTACATGAGGCAACCCACAAGCTCTGGGTACGGATCACTCGGCTCTACGGACTCGTCCGAAGGTGGAGCTGAGAGCGAGTGTCTGGTAGACAGAGGAGTGAGCTGTGGCGAGGAGTACTGGAAGCCGAAGCGCTGAAGGACCTGGTGCACCATGTGTGACTGAGTCAGTGTGATGGTGCGCCGTGCTCTGTCCCAGGTGATCTGCAGGCCAAGGTAGCTGCGCAGTTCACCCAGGTCAGTGCAGGTATGTCTCTTCTGCAGCTCGGACTTCACTAGGGTAAGTACCTCAGTGTCAGCCGTGGCAAAGACGAGGTCGTCGACGTACACTAGGACGTAGAAGGGCGGCAGCGAGGTGTTGGTGCGTAGAAACAGCGACGGGTCTGCTGTAGAAGGAACAAACCCAAGAGCCGCAAGTGTAGTCCTGAGTGTGTCGTGCCACTCGCGAGGCGCCTGGCGGAGACCGTAGACTGGCCGGCGGAGGCTCCACTGGGTACCTGTAGGAAACGACCCAGTGAAACCAGGTGGTCGGCGCAGCCAGATCTCCTCGTGCAGGCTGCCCTGCAGGAAGGCAGTACTGAAGTCCAGGGAGTGTAACTCGTAGTCACGCTGAGCAGCTACGTGCAGCAACACCCGAAGAGTAGTCATCTTCGGGGTGGGGGAGAAGGTCTGGAAGTAGTCAACTCCCTGTCGCTGACTGAAACCTCGAGCAACGTAACGCGCCTTGAAGGCAGGCGGAGAACCCGGCGGCCGCTTCACCCTGAAGATCCACATGCCATCGACTATGTTCACCCCAGGTGGGGGAACCTCGTCGACGTAAGTGCCTGTGGACTTCCAGGATGCCATCTCGGCATCCATAGCTGCCTGCCACTGAGAGGAGTAAGGACCCGTAATCGCCTCTGCGTAAGAGCGCGGGGTCGGGATGTCAGGAGCATCCGGGTCTCCCTCAGAGGCAAGCAGCAAGGAGGCGAAACGAGGTACAGCAGCTGCAAGACACTCAAAGTCCTCCTGCCTGTCCTCAAGGACGTCCGTGCCAAGAGCACACTCACCCCCGACGGACGGAGGACTGGCAGGCACAGACTCAGCAACTAGAGCAGAGGCGTAGTCGAGACGGCAGGCAGCAGCAAAGTCAAGTAGCTCAGCAACGAGAGCAGAAGCAGCAGCAGACTCAAAGGACGAGCCAGTGACAGCAGAGGCAAGGAGACGAGCGACAGTGGGACTGGCAGCACGCGATCGGTCAGACTCAGGGTCAGGGACCTCAAGAAGAGAGGACTCAGGAGGAGCAGGCAGAGGAACACGCAGTGGAACAGAGGAAAGACGGAGTGCCATGGTGTGCGTGCCTGGGACAGGGGGAGGACGCGAACGAGAAGCGCGACGAGCAGTGCGAACAGGTGAGACAGGACGAGACGCAGGCTCACGACGCTCTGTAAGACCTCCGGACTGCTCAGTGTAAGGAGAGGGAACAGGCAGTGGGGAGGCTGGCTGTAACTGCGGCTGCGACTGGTCAGGCGGTGGACACAGGAAGGGAGGAGGAAGACCAGTAGAAGACGGGACACCAAGAACCTGCTCAAGTAGGGGAACGAAGTACGGACGCGGCCGCACAGTGCCTCCTGCACCTCCAGCACCAGGGTCAACAACTCCAGCTACTCCAGCTCCAACGCCTCCAGCGCCAGCTGCTCCAGGCTCCGTAGGGTCTCCAACTCCAGTAGTAACAGCAGCACCTCCAGCTCCAGCGTCTCAGGGCCGCCAGCTCCGGGAGCCCCACTCCGACGGTGTGCGCGCTGAACAAGCCACTCACGCAGCTGCTGCGAGGACAGTCGCGGTGAAGCACCAGCAGGACCTCCAGACGAAGCAGCACCCCGAGGCTCAGCACCCCCAGACTTCGCACCCTCCGACTCAGCACCCCCAGGCTCAACACCCTCAGGCTCAGCACCCCCAGACCCAGCACCCTCAGACCCCGCACCCCCAGACCCCGCACCCCCCGGCTCCGCACCCCCAGACGTAGCACCCCCAAACGCAGCACCTGGAGCAGCACCTGAGACGACAGCTACCTGTACAGGCACAGTACCAGGGAGAGGGTCTACCTGAGACACTCCCGAGGGAGCAGGACCCTGGGGCGGGAGGGGGTCTACCGGAGGCGGACCGGGAGCAAGAAGAAGCGGCGGGGGCAGGGAAGGGGCAGAGCGGTAGGGCAAAAGACGGTAGAAGGGAACCGACTCATCGAACGTGACGTCCTGAGAAGGGAGGACACGGCGCGAGGCGGGGTGGTAAAACTGCCAGCCAGGCGCATCAGGGACAAAGCCAAGGAAGACTCAGGGAATAGCGCGGGCGGAGAGCTTGTCCACGGACGTATCGCGAACAAAGGCACGAGAACCCCAGACCCGGAACACCGACGCATCGCCAACCTTCCCCGTCCAACGCAGTGTGGGCGAGGTCTCCGGCAAGGAGACACGGGGCCAGAGGTTGAGCTGATGCGCAGCGTACCAGACCGCAAACGGCCACAGAAAATGGGGAGCGGCCGCATGAATCATGGAGGTACGAGCGACCTCCATGACTAAGCCAATGCGGCGCTCAGCAATCCCATTTTGCTGAGGGGAGTCCGGAAGCGTGAACGACTGGGTGATGCCCTCCCCACGACAAAAGTCCCGCAAGAGGTCGGAGGAGAACTCACCACCTCTGTCAGAGTGCAGACGCAGGACAGGAAGGTCCTGGCCGAAACGCGCACGCAGCTGGAGACGGACTGTGCGGATCCAAGGGATCAAGACAGCAGAGACTTCACCCTTGCTGCGCAAGGGGAAGACTGTGGTGTATCGCGTGTAGTCGTCAACCACCAGCAGGAAGTAGCGCTCGCGGCCCTGTCCACTGACGCGGGCTGGGCCCCACACGTCCATGTGGAGGGTCTGCAGGGGAGCAGTCGTCGGGGGAAACGAGGAGGAGTGAGGAGCGGCGCGCTGCCGCCCCTCGACGCAAGGAAGACAGGGCGGGGCAGGCGAGGGCGGCAGGGGAGGCAGAGACCTGGGGAGACCAGAGACAAGGAGACGGGAGTGCATGCCACGAAGGCGTGGCACGGAGGGGTGACCCAGGCGGTGGTGCCAAAGAAGAGTCTGGTGCGACAGGAGGCGACACGAGCAAGCGGCGGCTACCTGACCTGACGTGGACACCTGAGCAGACGCAGCGACCTGAGGAGGCTCGGTAGCCAGTGTGTACAGACTCGACCCTGGCCGACGAGTGAACGTAGCCAGGTGACGCCCCGTCCGCGTGCACGTGCAGATCGACACACGCTGGCCCCCAGGAGTGGTGGTAGTGACCATCGCATCCTGAAGGGCAGCGGTACTCACCAAGTTCGTAGAGAACGAGGGGAGGTGAAGACCTAACAGTGAGCCGGACGGAACCGCCGGACACGGGAGGACAGTGGAGGAACTGGCAACGACCGGGCCCCCAGAGGGGTCAGCAAGTCTGACCGGAACAGGTGCAGGAAGAGGAGTGAGAGTGGTGCTGTCACGAAAGAAACAGCGCGAGGCGCCAGAGTCTAACGTGAAGGTGTGCAGGGCCTCAGCAGGCGCAGTACCAGGGGGAGTACCAGACGCACTAGCACCTAGAGCAGCAGCGGCTATACCTGGGTCAGGCGGCACACACCAGTAACAGTCACCCTCAGCACTAAAAGACAAAGCATACATGGCAGAGATAATAACATCAAAGTCTAGGTCAAAGATGGCAACCCCCGACCTAAACAACTCCGCCCAGCGAGGGCGCTCGACGTCATCACCAAACTCAGTGCGCTAGGCGTCGTCAAGGCGGGAAAAGCAGCGGCGCTCAGTGTGAAACCGCCCGCATGTCTTGCCCGCACGGGGACCCGTGCGAATGACATACGGGCAAGTCTCACTACCCTCGCCCGCCCCACGCTGAACCAACCACTCACGGAGCTTCTGAGGCGTCTGAGTCTCGCTCCGACGCTGCTGCTGCTGGCCCCGACCGCCACCAGGGCCTCCACGCTGAGGTCCAGACCGACTACCACTGGTCCCACCGCCTCCACTGCCGCCACCCCCTCCGCTGCCTCCACCACCGCCACCAGAGCCTCCACCGCCGCCACCACCTCCACCGCCTCCGCCTCCTCTACCGCTGCCCCCACTGCCACGCCCACTGCCACCTCCACCACCACCGCTGCCTCCTCCACTACCCCGGCCACCCTTGCCCTTGCTGTTGCGGCGCTTCGTACTAGTCGAAGCAGCCCCGACGTCCTCAGGAACAGAGACGTCTGCAGCAGCAGCAGAGGCGAAGGAGGAGGAAAGGGGGGAGGGGGAGCACCCCTCAAAGAAGGGTGAGCGCGGGGTGCCACGAGCAGCACCTACAGCAACTGCACTAGTCTCAGCTGCAAGGAGATGCTGCTCGAGGAGGTCAACAGTGAGGGAAGTGGGGTCGAGGGTGAGGAAGTGGTCCCTGACAGAGCGAAGGGAGTCAGGGAGGCGAGTGACTATGAAGTAGAGGGTGATGAACATGGGGGGCTTGTTCGTGAGAAGGAACTCAGCAGGAACGGTAGCGCGGTAGCGAGCGTCTCTAGTGCGCAGGTGGGTAACCAGGTCCGGTACTGTGGCAAAAGCCGACAGCTCAGGGAACAGGTAGGGCAGTAGCAGTCTGCCAAGAGCAGCAGTGGCAGGGGAGGAGTAGCGAGCAACAACAGCGTCATACAAAGCCTGTGCTGTCCTGTGCTCGCCAAAGTGAGCACATTTTGTTGCGGGCAGGTGGTTGCGAATGGCCAAGCGGGCAGTAGCGTCACGAGAGAGCCACTGGGAACGAGTCGAAACGTCAGCTGTGGCGGGAGGGGCTGGAGCGGCACCGGACACGAGGTCAAACAGCGAGACACTGTCCCGACTGTCGCTCAGTAGGAAGAGTTGCAGATCGTCGTGCCACGTGTCAAATGCTACAGGCCTGCCCTCCGGGTCGAACGGGAGAACACGAAGTAACGCCATAGGGGCAGAGGAGCCTGGGGGCCGCGGGGCCAAAAAAGGGGCCGAGGGGCCTAGGGGGCCGAGGGGCCTAGGGGGCCGAGGGGCCAAACAAGGGGCCGGGGGGGGCCGAGGGGCCAAGTAGGGGCCGGGGGGCAGGGCTCCAGGTTCTGAGGTGGGGCCGAGAGGCCTAGGGGGCCGAGGGGCCAAACAAGGGGCCTAGGGGGCCGAGGGGCCAAGTAGGGGCCGGGGGGCCGGGCACCAGGCTCTGAGGTGGGGCCGAGGGGCCTAGGGGCCGCGGGGCCAAACAAGGGGCCGGGGGGGCCTTGGGGGGGGCCGAGGGGCCTAGGGGGCCGAGGGGCCAAACCAGGGGCCTAGGGGGCCGAGGGGCCAAGTAGGGGCCGGGGGGGGCCGGGCTCGAGGCTCTGAAGTGGGGCCGAGGAGCCTAGGGGCCGCGGGGCCAAACAAGGGGCCGGGGGGGCCTTGGGGGGGGGGCGAGGGGCCTAGGGGGGCCGAGGGGCCAAACAAGGGGCCTAGGGGGCCGAGGGGCCAAGTAGGGGCCGGGGGGCCGGGCTCCAGGTTCAGAGGTGGGGCCGAGGGGCCTAGGGGCCGCGGGGCCAAACAAGGGGCCTAGGGGGCCGAGGGGTCAAGTAGGGGCCGGGGGGCCGGGCACCAGGCTCTGAGGTGGGGCCGAGGGGCCTAGGGGCCGCGGGGCCAAACAAGGGGCCGGGGGGGGCCTTGGGGGGGGCCGAGGGGCCTAGGGGGCCGAGGGGCCAAACCAGGGGCCTAGGGGGCCGAGGGGCCAAGTAGGGGCCGAGGGGGCCGGGCTCGAGGCTCTGAAGTGGGGCCGAGGAGCCTAGGGGCCGCGGGGCCAAACAAGGGGCCGGGAGGGCCTTGGGGGGGGGCCGAGGGGCCTAGGGGGGCCGAGGGGCCAAACAAGAGGCCTAGGGGGCCGAGGGGCCAAGTAGGGGCCGGGGGGCCGGGCTCCAGGTTCAGAGGTGGGGCCGAGGGGCCTAGGGGCCGCGGGGCCAAACAAGGGGCCTAGGGGGCCGAGGGTCCAAGTAGGGGCCGGGGGGCCGGGCACCAGGCTCTGAGGTGGGGCCGAGGGGCCTAGGGGCCGCGGGGCCAAACAAGGGGCCGGGGGGGCCTTGGGGGGGCCGAGGGGCCTAGGGGGCCGAGGGGCCAAGTAGGGGCCGGGGGGCCGGGCGCCAGACTCTGAGGTGCGGCCGAGGGGCCTAGGGGCCGCGGGGCCAAACACGGGGCCGGGGGGGCCTTGGGGGGGGGGGGGGGCCGAGGGGCCTAGGGGGCCGAGGGGCCAAACCAGGGGCCTAGGGGGGCCGAGGGGCCAAGTAGGGGCCGGGGGGGGGGCCGGGCTCCAGGCTCTGAGGTGGGGCCGAGGGGCCTAGGGGCCGCGGGGCCAAACAAGGGGCCGGGGGGGCCTTGAGGGGGGCCGAGGGGCCTAGGGGGCCGAGGGGCCAAACAAGGGGCCTAGGGAGGCCGAGGTGCCAAGTAGGGGTCGGGGGGGGCCGAGGGGCCAAACAAGGAGCCTAGGGGGGGGGCCGAGGGGCCAAGTAGGGGCCGGGGGGCCGGGCTCCAGGCTCTGAGGTGGGGCCGAGGAGCCTAGGGGCCGCGGGGCCAAACGAAGGGGGGGCCGAGGGGGGGCCTTGGGGGGGGCCGAGGGGCCTAGGGGGCCGAGGGGCCAAACAAAGGGGCCTAGGGGGCCGAGGGGCCAAACAAAGGGGCCTAGGGGGCCGAGGGGCCAAGTAGGGGCCGGGGGGGGCCTAGGGGCCGCGGGGCCAGACAATGGGGCCAGGCGCTGGGCAGGTAATGGACCGGGCGCTGGGCAGGTGTACTGGACCGGGCGCTGGGCGGGTACGGGGCCGGGCGCTGGGCGCGGAATGGGGCCGGGCGCGGGGCTAGGTACGGGACCAGGCGCGGGCTTGGTACGGGCCGGGCGACGGGCTATGTACGGCCCGGACGCAGGTAGGAGACTAGGCCGGGCGCGGGCTAGGTACGGGCCGAGCGCGGGCGTCGAAGTTTAAGGGGCCGGTGGGGCCGAGGCGACTGGCTAGGTACGGGCCGGGCGACGGGCTAGGTACGGGCCGGACGACGGGCTAGGTACTGGCCGGGCAACGCGCTAGGTACGGGCCGGGCGCGGGCGACGAAGACGACGGGGCCAGCGGGGCCGAGGCGACGGGCTACGTACGGGCCTGGCGACGAGCTAGGTACGGGCCGGGCGCGGGCGACGAAGTCGACGGGGCCAGCGGGGCCGAGGCGACTAGCTAGGTACGGGCCGGGCGACGGGTTAGGTACGGGCCGGGCGCGGGCGACGAAATCGACGGGCTAGGTACAGGCAGTGAAGTAGGTGGTGGGCCCATTGAGACTAGGTCCTAAGACTTAGTTGCTCTTAATACCATGTTAGAATCTTAGGTGAGAATGGTTGACTAGGAAGTGACGAGGGGTACAAGTAGAATGTCGAGAGAAAACTGTACCCCCTAAGGCTAAACCCACTATAGCCTAGACAAATGTAAACACATAAACTAAGCCTAGATATAACTAAGCATATATGTTTGACAGAAGGAGCAAAACCAAGAGCAGCAAGAGTCGTCCTCAGTGTGTCGTGCCACTCACGGGGTGCCTGGCGGGGACCGTAGACTGGCCGCCGGAGGCTCCACTGGGTACCAGCAGGAAACGACCCAGTGAAGCCAGGTGGGCGGCGCAGCCAGATCTCCTCGTGCAGGCTGCCCTGTAGGAAGGCTGTGCTGAAGTCAAGCGAGTGGAGCTCGTAATCACGCTGAGCGGCAACGTGCAGCAGTACCCGAAGAGTGGTCATCTTTAAGGTAGGGGAGAAGGTCTGGAAGAAGTCAACTCCCTGTCGCTGACTGAAGCCACGTGCAACGTAACGCGCCTTGAAGACAGGCGGAGAACCCGGCGGCCGCTTCACCCTGAAGATCCACATGCCACTGATGATGTTCGCCCCAGGCGGGGGAACCTCGTCGACATAGGTGCCTGTGGACTTCCAGGAAGCCATCTCGGCGTCCATGGCTGCCTGCCACTGAGAGGAGTAGGGACCCTCTATCCCCTCTGCGTAAGAGCGCGGGGTCGGGATGTCTGGTGCATCCGGGTCTCCCTCAGGGGCAAGCAGCATGGACACGAGATGAGGTACAGCAGCGGCAAAGCACTCAAACTCCTCCAGTCTGTCCTAAAAAACGTCCGTGCCAAGAGCACACTCACCCCCGACGGACGGAGGACAGACAGACGCAGACGCAGACTCAGCAACAAGACTAGTGGCGAAGTCTAGGCAACAGGCTGCAGCAAAGTCAACAAGCTCAGCAACGAGAGCAGACGCAGCAGTGGACTCAAACAAAGGGTCAGTGACAGCAGTGGCTAGAAAGCGCATGACAGTAGGACTAGCAGCACGAAGGGAGTCAGACTCCGGGTTCGGACCGTCAGGAAGAGAGGACGCAAGAGGAGACGGCAGAGGGACACGCTGTGGAGCAGTGGAAGGACGCAGAGTCATAGAGTGAGTGCCACGGACAGGAGGAGGACGCGGACGCGAAACACGACGACCAGCGCGAACCGTGCGGACAGGCAACTCAGAACGAGACTCAGGTGACGCAGGACGAGACTCAGGCGACACAGGACGCGACTCAGGCTCACGACGCTCCGTAAGAGCTCTAGTCGGTCCAGAGTTAGGAGAAGGACCAGGCAGTGGAGAGGCCGCCTGGAACTGCGACTGTGACTGGACAGGCGGTGGACTCAGTAAGGGAGGAGTAGGACCAAGAACCTGCTGAAGGAGCGGAACATAGTACGGCCGTGGCCGCGCAGCGCCTCCAAAAACAGCAGAGACAGCACCGGTACCCTCAGCTCCAGGGACTCGAGTAACAGCTCCTGCAGCACCACCAGCTCCAGTACCTGTAGCGCCACCGCCTGCAACACCACCAGCTCCCGCAGCTCCAGTACCTCCAGTACAAGCACCTCCAGGACCAGCGGCTCCAGTAGCACCTCCAGCAGCTCCAGCATCAGCAGCACCTCCAGTAGCTCCAGCACCAGCAGCACGAGTACCTGCAGCGCCAACTCCTGCAGCACCACCAGCCCCAGCAGCTCCAGTACCTCCAGGACGAGCACCTCCAGGACCAACGGCTCCAGCAGCTCCAGCACCAGTAGCACCTCAAGCAGCTCCAGCACCAACAACACCTTCAGCACCAGCAGGACTAGTAGCACGGTGACAGCGTCGAGCGTACCACTCACGAAGCCGCTGCGGAGAGAGGGGCTCCCGCCGCAACGGGACACTCAGAGAACCTCCAGACTCAGCACATGCAGGCTCAACACCCCAAGATGGAGTACCCCCAGGATCAGCACCCCCAGGCTCCACACGCTCAGGCTCAGCACCCCCAGACTCCACACGCTCAAGCTCAGCACCCTCAAACTCCGCATCCCCAGTCCCCGCACCCGCAGGCTCAGCACCCCTAGAAGCACCTGAGTCGACAGCTACCTCGACCGGCTCGGCAGGGTCTACCTGAGACACACCTAAGGGGGCAGGACCCTAAGGGGGGAGGGGGTCTACCGGGAGAGTACCTGGTGCTAGGAAGAGTGGCGGGGGGGGGAGTGAGGCAGCGCGGTAGGGAAAGAGATGGTAGTAAGACACCGACTCGTCAAACGTGACGTCCTGAGAGGATAGAACACGACGCGAGGTGGGGTGGTAGAACTGCCACGCGGGTGCGTCAGGGGGGAAGCCAAGGAAGACGCAGGGAACGGCACGGGAGGACAGCTTGTCCGCTGAAGTATCGCGGACAAAAGCTCGAGATCCCCAGACACGGAACGCGGACGCATCGCCAACCTTCCCTGTCCACCTCAAAGTAGGTGTGGTCTCCGGCAAGGAGACACGAGGCTGAAGGTTGATCTGATGCGCAGCGTACTGAACCGGCAATGGCCACAGAAAATGGGGAGCAGCCGCATGGATCATGGACGTACGAGCGACATCCATGACCATGCCAATGCGGCGCTCAGCAATCCCATTTTGCTGTGGGGAGGCCTGAAGCGTGAACGTCTGGCGGATGCCCTCCGCACGACAGAAGGCCCTCAGGAGGTCAGAGGAAAACCCACCACCTCTGTCTGAGTGCAGACGCAGAACAGGAAGGTCCGAGCCGAAACGCTCGCTGAGCTGGCGACGAGCACCGCGGATCCAGTCGATCAACACCTCAGGTACCTCACCCTTGCTGCGCAAGGGGAAGACTGTGGTGTAACGCGAGTAGTCGTCAACGACCAGCAGGAAGTAACGCTCGTGACCCTGTCCACGGACGCGGGCTGGGCCCCACACGTCCATGTGAAGAGTCTGCAGAGGAGCCTCTGTCGGAGGGAACGTGGAGGAGTGAGGAGCGACGCGCTTCCGGCCCTCGACACAAGGAACACAGGTAGGGGCAGTGTCAGAAACAAGAAGTGATTGAACTATGAAAGATTGGAGTACAAGTATGAAACCCTAGAGTTGTGTACCCCCTAAAGGCTAACCCACTATAGCCTACACAACAATGACATATAGATAATGTTTGACACACCCCCATAGGCAAAGTGGGGGAGAGCAAGGGGTGACAAGACCAGTCAAGAAAGGCAAAGCAAGCTCAGGGTGGATCACAACGTCACCACACAATCTGAGCACAAGCAAAGGGCCACAGGGCCAGTTCAAATGCAGAGGTATATATACAACACAAACAGCAAGGTGATCTCAACCTAACAAAACAAACAAGCAGGTATATATATATATAGAGATCACAGTACAGACAAAGCCTACAGTAAGTGAGGAACAGTGTGCACAAGCCCCAGTACAGTGCAGAAGCGCTGATGATCACCAGGCTGAAGTGCCTTGGTGAATATATCAGCGGTGTTGGCCCGAGTGGCCACGTAGCGCAGACAAAGCTGACCGCGCTGCTGCAGTTCTCGAGCCAGGAAGTAACGGAGAGCGATGTGCTTCGTTCTGTGCTCCAGTCTGTGCTCCTGACACAAGGCAATGGCAGCCTTGTTATCGACGTACAGCACTGGAGGAGAACTAGGCCGCTCTCCCAAGTCGGTCAGCAAGTAGGTCAGCCAGCGTAACTCCTGTGCAGCCATGGCTGTGGTGTATATCTCAGCCTCACAAATGGAGCTAAGAACTGAAGACGAGCGAGTAGAAAGCCAAGAAACTGAACCAGAGCCAAGGCTGAAGGTGTAACCCTGTGATGACCGCTGAGTAGCCTGGTCGTCAACCCAAGAAGCGTCTGAGTGCCCTGTGAGAACAACTGAGCGCCTCCCTCCAAGCACGAGCCCCATGCCCGATGTAATGCACAAGTAGCGCAATACCCTCTTTGCAGCATCCCAGTGCACCTTTCGATGCCTGCCAGGAGCCACATAGCGGGTCAGAAGGCCAAGAGGGTATGCTAGGTCAGGACGAGTGCAAGTCATCAGGTACATGAGGCAACCAACTAGCTCTGGGTAAGGACCACTCGGCTCTACGGACTCATCCGAAGGCAGAGCTGAGAGCGAGTGACCTATAGCCAGAGGAGTGGCCTGTGCTGAGGACCAGGTGAAGCCGAAGCGCTGAAGGACCTGCTGCACCATGTGTGACTGAGTCAGTGTGATGGTGCGGCGTGCTCTGTCCCGGGTGATCCGCAAGCCAAGATAGCTTGTCAGCTCACCCAGGTTTGTGCACGTGTGTCTCTTCTGCAGCTCCGACTTCACGTGGGCGAGAGCCTCAGTGTCAGCAGTGGCAAAGACCAAGTCGTCGACGTACATGAGGATGTAGAACGGCGGCAGTGAAGTGTCGGTGCGCAGGAACAGCGACGGGTCGGCAGTAGAAGACGAGAACCCATGAGCCGCAAGTGTAGTCCTCAGTGTGTCGTGCCACTCACGTGGAGCCTGGCGGAGACCGTAGACCGGCCGCCGGAGGCTCCACAGGGTACCAGGAGGAAACGACCCAGTGAAGCCAGGAGGGCGACGTAGCCAGATCTCCTCGTGCAGGCTGCCCTGCAAGAAAGCTGTGCTGAAGTCAAGAGAGTGAAGCTCGTAGTCACGCTGAGCGGCAACGTGCAGCAGCACCCGAAGAGTGGTCATCTTCGGGGTGGGGGAGAAGGTCTGAAAGAAGTCTACTCCCTCTCGCTGACTGAAGCCTCGAGCAACGTATCGAGCCTTGAAGACAGGCGGAGAACCTGGCGGCCGCTTCACCCTGAAAATCCACATGCCACTGACGATGTTCGCCCCAGGAGGGGGAACCTCGTCGACGTAAGTGCCAGTGGACTTCCAGGATGCCATCTCTGCATCCATGGCTGTCTGCCACTGAGAGGAGTACTCACCCGCGATCGCCTCAGCGTAAGAGCGTGGGGTCGGGATGTCTGGAGCATCCGGGTCTCCCTCAGGTGCAATCAGCATGGACACGAGATGAGGTACAGCGGCGGCAAAGCACTCAAACTCCTCCTGCCTGTCCTCAAGGACGTCCGTTCCAAGAGCACACTCACCCCCGACGGACGGAGGACAGACAGACTCAGAATCAGCAACAAGACCGGCAGCGTAGTCTAGTCTACAGTGAGCAGCAAAGTCGACAAGCTCAGTAACTAAGGCAGACGCAGCAGCTGACTCAAAGGAAGGGTCAGTGACAACTGTGGACAGGAGACGCGTGACAGTAGGACGAGCAGCACAAAGAGAGTCAGACTCTGGGTCAGCAAGGGCAGGAAGGGAGGACGCAGGAGGAGAAGGCAGAGGGACACGCCGTGGAGCAGTGGAAAGACGAAGCAGCATCTGGTGAGTGCCGGGGACAGCAGGAGGACGCTGACGCGGGACACGACGACCAGGGCGAGCAGCACTAACAGGTGACGCAGAACGAGACTGAGGCGACACAGGACGAGACTCAGGCTGACGACGCTCCGTAAGACCTCCTGTCGGACCAGCGTAGGGAGAAGGACCAGGAAGTGGTGAGGCGGGCTGTAACTGTGACTGCAACCGGACAGGCGAAGGACACTCTAAGGAGGGAGCAGGACAAGGAGGAGGCGACCGACCAAGAACCTGCTGAAAGAGCGGAACGAAGTACGGCCGCGGCCGTGACGTGCCCCCAGAACCAGCAGAGACAGCACCAGATCCCCCAGCAGCAGCTCCAACTCCCGCAGCACCAGTAGCACCTCCAGGAGTGTCAACTCCAGTACCTCCAGTAACACCAGCTCCAGCAGCACCACCAGTCCCAGGACCAGGAGCACCACTAGGAGCTCCAGCAGCTCCAGGACCTCCAGCAGCACCAGCAACAGCTCCAGTACCTCCAGCAGCACCAGCAGCACCTCAAGTAGCCCCAGTACCTACAGCAGCACCAGGAGCACCTCCAGCAGCTCCAGTACCTCCAGCAGCACCAGCAGCACCTCCAACAGCTCCAGGACCTCCAGTAGCACCAGAAGCACCTCCAGCAGCTCCAGTACCTCCAGCAGCACCAGCAGCACCACCAACAGCTCTAGGACCTCCAGAAGCACCAGTAGCACCTCCAACAGCTCCAGGACCTCCAGTAGCACCAGAAGCACCTCCAGGAGCAGCCGGGCCTCCAGCAGGTGGTAACTCAAAACTAGGAGCTCCACTCCGGAGGCTGCAGCGCCGAGCGTACCACTCACGTAGCCGCGGAGGGGAGGGAGGCTCCGGCCGCAACACAGTACTCGCAGCTCCAGTAGCCCCACGCCGGAGGCCGCAACGCTGAGAGTACCACTCACGCAGCTGCTGTGAAGAGGGAGCACCAACAGGGTCAACACCCCCAGGCTCAGTACCCCTAGGCTCAGCACCCCCAGGCTCAGCACCCCCAGCCACAGTACCCCCAGTCTCAGTACCCTCAGTCGCAGCACTCAAAGGCGCAGCACCCCCAGTCGCAGCACCCCCAGGCTCAGCACCCCCAGTCTCAGCACCCGCAGTCGCAGCACCCCCAGGCTCAGCACCCCCAGTCTCAGTACCCCAAGGCTCAGTAACCCGCTCAGGACCAGAGTCAACAGCTACCTCGACAGGCTCGACCGCGTCTACCTGGGAAACACCTGAGGGAGCAGGACCCTGGGGAGGGAGGGGGTCTACCGGAGGGGCACCTGGGGTGAGGAAGAGAGGCGGGGGAGGGAGCGGAGCAGTGCGGTAGGGGAACAGACGGTAGAAGGGTACCGACTCGTCCTGAGAGGGGAAGACATGGCGCGAGGTGGGGTGGTAAAACTGCCAACCAGGCGCGTTGGGGACAAAGCCAAGGAAGACACAAGGCACAGCACGGGCGGAGAGCTTGTCCGCAGTGGTATCGCGGACAAAGGCACGAGCACCCCAGACCCGGTAACGCGACGCATCGCCAACCTGCCCCGTCCACAGCAGTGTGGGCGAGGTCTCCGAAGCGGAGACACGGGGCCAGAGGTTGAGCTGATGCGCAGCGTACTGGACTGCAAACGGCCACAGGAAATGGGGGGCAGCTGCATGGATCAAGGAGGTACGAGCGATCTCCATGACCAAGCCAATGCGGCGCTCAGCAACCCCATTCTGCTGTGGAGAGGCCGGAAGCGTGAAAGTCTGGCGGATACCATGCTCCGCACAGTAGGCTGCCAAGAGGTCAGAGGAAAACTCACCACCTCGGTCAGAGTGCAGACGCAGGACGGGAAAGTCCGACTGGAACCGCTCGCGGAGCTGGAGACGAGCAGCATGGATCCAAGGAATCAAAACATCAGGGACCTCACCCTTGGCGCGCAAGGGGAAGACCGTGGTGTAGCGCGTGTAGTCGTCGACAACCAGCAGGAAGTACCGCTCGTGGCCCTGTCCACGGACGCGGGCTGGGCCCCACACATCCAGGTGGAGAGTCTGCAGAGGAGCCTCTGTGGGAGGGAACGAGGAGGAGTGAGGAGCGGCGCGCTGCCGCCCCTCGACGCAGGGAAGACAGGGAGGAGCAGGTGAGGGCGGGAGGGGAGGGAGAACCCTGGGAAGACCAGACACAAGGTACCGGGAGTGCATGCCACGAAGGCGCTGCACTGACGGGTGACCGAGACGGTGGTGCCAGAGAACCGTCGGGTGCGACAGGGAGCGACACGAGCAGGGGGCCGACAGCTGACCTGACGCAGACGCAGCTACCTGAGGGGACTCAGTGGTCAGTGTGTACAGGTCCGACCCCGGCTGCCGAGTGAAGGTAGCTAGGTGGCGACCTGTCCTAGCACACGTACAGTGGGTCACACGCTCATAGGCAGGGGTGAACTGGTGAACACCCCCATCCTGAAGAGCAGAGCCCGCCACCAAGTTCGTAGAGAACGAGGGGAGGTAAAGACCCGACAGGGTGCCGGACGGGACCGCAGGACAAGGGAGGACAGTGGAGGAGGTCGCAATGACCGGGCCCCCAGAGGGGTCAGCGAGAGAGACAGCAACTGGCCGAGCTAGCTGCTCAAGGGCAGTGCGGTCACGGAAGAAGCAGCGGGAAGCACCCGAGTCGAGTGTGAAGGTGTGCAGTGCCTCAGTAGACGCAGTACCAGCAAGCGCAGACGCACTAGCACCAAGAGCAGCAGCCTCACCAGGACCTAGGGCAGGAGACGCACTAGCACCAAGAGCAGCAGCCTCACCAGGACCTAGGGCAGGAGACGCACGCGTACCAAGAGCAGCAGCCTCACCAGGACCTAGGGCAGCAAACGCACTAGCACCTGGAGCAGCTGTCTCACTGGTCCCAATGCCAGGGTCTGGCGGTACACTCAGGTAACAGTCACCCTCAACACTAATAGTCAATGCATACATGGCACCAAGGATAGCATCAAAGTCAAGAGCAAAGATATCAATGTTCTTCCTAAGCAGATCAGCCCAGCGGGGCAGCTCAGTGGCGTCAGGAAACTGCTCACGCCAGGCCTCGTCGAGACGAAAGAAGCAGCGCTGCGCCGTGTGGAACCTCCCACAGGTCTGGCCAGTGCGGTCACCTGTGCGGATGACGTACGGGCAGGTACCTCCACCCCCAGACCCCCCACGCTGAGAATACCACTCACGGAGTTGCTGGGGCGAGGGAGTCTCGCCGGGACGCTGCTGCTGCTGCCTCTGGCCACCGCCGAACCCCCCACGCTGCACCGCTCCACCACGTCCGCCACCCGCTCCACCGCCGCCACCACTGCCACCACCGCCCCCTCCACCCCCACCACCGCCACCGCCACCAACCCCTGTGCCGCCACTGACCCCCCCACCACCCCCGCCCCCCCCACCCCCTCCACTGCCGCCGCCCCCTCCTCCACCTCCACCACCCCTGCCCCCCTTGCCCCTGCCGCCCTTGCGTCTCCCACTAGGAGAAGACGCGGCCCCGACCCCCTCAGCTCCGAGGTAGCCGACAGCAGCAGCAGATGCAATGGAGGGGAGGAGGGGGGAGGGGGAGCACCCCTCAAAGAAGGGGGTGCGGGGGTCACCACGAGAGGCACCTACAGCTACTATGCTCTTCTCAGCTGCTAGGAGTTCCTTCTCGAGGAGGTCGACAGTGAGGTCAGTGGGGGAGAGGGCGAGGAACTGGTCCCTGACAGTGCGAAGGGAGTCAGGGAGGCGGGTGACAAGGTGGTACAGTGTGAGGTACATCGGGGGGGGGTTCTTGGCGAGGAAATCGGAGAGGAGCGCGGCACGGTAGCGGAGGTCACTGGTACGGAGGTGGGTGATGAGGTCAGCTACAGTGGCAAACGCGGACAGGTCAGGGAAGAGATAGGGCAGTGAGAGACGGCCTATAGCAGCAGTGGCAGGGGAGGAGTAGCGGGCGACTACTGCGTCGTACAGCTCCTTAGCGGTCTTATGCTGGCCGAAGTGCTCGCGCTCATCTAACGGCAGATGGCTGCGAACGGCTAGGCAAGCGTGAGCATCACGGGTCTGCCACTGGGAGCGAGCAGTGCTGTCAGCAGTAGTGGGAGGTGCGGGAGCAGCGCCGGACGTGTGGTCATAGAGGGAAACATCGTCCTTGGCAGTGATCTGAAGGAACAGGTGGAGGTCATCTAACCAAACCTCAAACTTAATCGGGCGGCCCTCAGCGTCAAAGGTGAGAACAGAGGGAGTGGCCATAGTGGCAGTAGCAGCAGCAGGAACAGTAGCAGTAGTAGCAGTAGCACAGTAGGAACAGGAAAACAAGTAGGTGGGGCACAGTAGGGTGGCGCGGCTCGGCCAGGGCGGCGCGGCTCGGTTCGGGCGGCGCGGCTCGGCTCGGGCTGGGCTACTCAGCGGTGCGCAGCCAGGGGGGGGGCGTGCGCGTGGGCGGCTGTAGCGGGCGGGCCGTGGCTGTGCGTGGGCCGGACTAGCGCGAGGGCGGCGGCCTAAAGGGGGGGCGTCGCGGCGGCCTACAGGTGGGGCCGCGACTTCCTGGGCGGCTGTCGACGGGCGGCTAGGGGGCTGCTCGTGGGCGGCGCAGGTCGCGCGGGCGGCTCGGGGTCGGCGCACGGGCCGATAGCGGGCTACTCGTGCTAAAAAAAAAAAAAGAGGCCGCGCGCGGCACTAGCGAGCTGCGCACGGGCAGCAGGAGGGAGAGAGGCGCACGAGGGCGCACTAAGAGAGAGGCGCTCGAGGGCGCTAAGTCGATACAGCGCTCGAGGGCGCTTCTAGTGGTGGGCCCTTAGGTAAGCGGTCCTAGGACTAGGACCTAAGCTCTTAATACCATGTCAGAAACAAGAAGTGATTGAACTATGAAAGATTGGAGTACAAGTATGAAACCCTAGAGTTGTGTACCCCCTAAAGGCTAACCCACTATAGCCTACACAACAATGACATATAGATAATGTTTGACAGGCAGGCCCCGGAGGAAGGGGAGGGAGGGACCGGGGTAGACCCGAGACAAGGGTACGGGAGGCCATACCTCGAAGACGAGGCAGGGAGGGGTGACCAAGGCGGTGGTGCCAAAGGAGAGTCTCGTGCGACAGAGGACGACACGAGCAGGGGGCAGACGCAGGACTAGACATGGACACGGCAGCAAACACCTGACTAGACGCAGCTACCTGACCAGACGCAGAGACCGGAGGAGGTGCAGTAGACAGTGTGTACAGACTCGACCCTGGCCGACGGGTGAACGTGGCCAGGTGGCGGCCCGTCCGAGAGCAAGTGCAGTGGGTCACATGCTGACCTCCAGGGGCGAACTGGTCAACCCACGCGTCCTGGAGGTCAGCTCCACTCACCGGGTTCGTAGAGAACGAGGGGAGGTGGAGTCCCGACAGCAAGCCCGACGGGGCCGCAGGACACAGTGGAACCGTGGAAGAGTGCGCAAGGACTGGGCCCCCAGAGGGGTCAGCCAGGGAGACTGCGACAGGCTGACTGAGCGGCATGAGTGTGGTGCTATCTCTAAAGAAGGAGCGCGAAGCACCAGAGTCAAGTGTGAAAGTGTGCAAGGCCTCAGTAGGTGCAGTACCAGAGAGAGCAGACTCACCAGCACCTGGAGCAGCAGACTCACCAGTACCTGGAACAGCAGATGCACTAGCATCTAGAGCAGCAGCCTCAATGCCCGGGTCGGGCGGGACACTCAGGTAACAGTCACCCTCAGCACTATCAGTCAAAGCATACATGGCAGCAAGGATAGCATCGAAATCAAGATCAAAGATAGGCACATTCTGCCTAAGCAGATCATGCCAGCGAGGGAGCTCAACAGCGTCAGGAAACTGGGCACGCCAAGCGTCAGCGACCGAAGCAGCGTTGCGCAGTGTGTGGCAGCCCGCACGTCTCCCCACGACGACTGCCGGTGCGAAGAACGTAAGTGCAGGGACCAGCACCCCCAGACCTCCCACGCCCAGCGTACCACTCACGAGGGCAGCAGCGGCAAACAAGGAGTAGCGCGCAACTACAGCGTCGTACAAAGACTGAGCAGTCTTGTACTGGTCAAAATGCGCGCGCTCAGCAGGCGGCAGGTGACTACGAACAGCAAGACGAGCAACAGCGTCACGAGTGGTCCACTGCGAGCGAACCGTACTGTCAGCAGTGGCAGCAGGAGCAGTAGAGACACCGGACGTGTGATAAAAAAGGGATACCCCATCCCTAGAGTCACACTGAAGAAAGAGTTGCAGGTCGTCAACCCACACGTCAAAGTCAACTGCACGCCCCTCAGCATCAAAGGTGAGAACAGTAGGGCTAGCCATAGCAGCAGTAGTAGCAGTAGCAGCAGTAGCAGCAGTAGCAGCAGTGGCAGCAGAAGCAGGGCAAGCAGAAGGGCAGCGCGGCTCGGCAGTGCGGCGCGGCTCGGCTGGGCGGCACGGCTCGGCAAAGGCGGCGCAGCTCGGCTGGGCGGCGTTGCTCGGCAGGGCGGCGCGGCTCGGTTCCTGGCAGCGCGGCGCGGCAGTAGGCGGCGCAGCGCAGCAGGACAGCGCAGGTGCTTACCGGGGGCGGGTGCAGGGCAGGGCCGCGATATGGGCAGCTGCAGGGCAGGGCCGTGACAGAGGGCGGCTGAAGGGTAGGGGCCGCGACGGGCGGCGAAGGCAGGGCCGCGACAGTGGGCGGCCGCAGGGCAGGGCCGCGACAGGGGCGGCAGCAGAGCAGGGCCGCGACAGGGGCGGCTGCAGGGCAGAGGACGCGACAGCGGCGAAGGCAGGGCCGCGACTGGGGCGGCAGCAGGGCAGGGCCGCGACAGGGGGCGGCTGCAGGGCAGAGGTCGCGACGGGCGGCTAAGGTAAGGCCGCGACTGGGGCGGCAGCAGGGCAGTGGCCGCAACAGGGGGCGGCTCCAGGGCAGAGGCCGCGACGGGCGGCGAAGGGGCCGCGACGGGCGGCAAAGGGGCTGCGACGGGCGGCAAACAGGCCGCGACAGGCGGCAAAGGGGCCGCGACGGGCGGCGAACAGGCCGCGACGGGCGGCAAAGGGGCCGCGACGGGCGGGAAAGGGGCCGCGACGGGCGGCAATGGGGCCGCGACGGGCCAGGAACAGGCTGGGACGGGCCGGCTGAGAAGGGGCCAGCTAGGGAAGGGCGGGCGACTGCGTAGCTAGGGCAGGTGCGAGGCTCGCTTCGGGTAGGGCAGGAAGAAAAAAGTTCGTGGTGGGCCCTAAAAAACGTTCCCATGAGGGAACCTGCTCAGAATACCATGTTAGAATATGGAACGAATGAATGACTGAACTAGAAAGCAGGTGGGTACAAGTAGGAAACCTAAAAGTGTTGTACCTTATAAGAACTACCCCACTATAGCCTAAACAGACTATAACATATAAGTATGACAATCGCAATAGTGGAAGAAGCAGATCAACCGAGCGATTTTCAGAAACTACTGGCGGAAGTACCATCGGAGCTACAGGAATTGTTGAAACGATTCCCGGGGATCTTCCCCGATGATTTACCAGAGGGTCTGCCACCTCAGCGGGCACACGATCACCGAAGAGAATTAGAACCCGGGGCACAGCCAACCGTACAGCGACAGTTCAGACTGACACAGCCCGAGCTCGACGAGTTAACGAAGCTGTTAGATTCCCTGTTAGAGAATCAGTTTATCCGACCGAGCTCGTCCCCATTCGCCGCACCAATCTTGTTCACACCAAAAAAGGACGGAGGATTTCGCATGTGCATCGACTACAGGGCACTGAACAGGGTTACAATCAAATCGCGATACCCCATCCCCCACGCCGACGAACTGATCGATCAAGTGCGAACAGCACGGGTCTTTTCGAAAATTGATTTACGAGGAGGTTACCATCAGATTAGGGTTGAACCGTCGGACTGCGCCAAGACAGCATTTAGGACTAGGTACGGGTCGTTTGAATATACAGTGATGCCTTTCGGACTGACCAACGCTCCAGCGACTTTCCAGATGACAATGAACGAGGCGTTTAGTCCACTCGTAGATAAATGTGTGATCATCTACCTCGACGACATCCTCGACTACAATCGGGATAAGCAGCAACACTTAGCCGATTTAGAAGCGGTATTTTCCATTTTAGACAAGCACAGACTCTTGACCAAACGTTCCAAGTGCGGATTCTTCCAGGATAGGCTAGAGTTTTTGGGGCATGTTATTTCGGAGGCTGGAATGGAAATCGACCCGAAATAACTCGAGAAGGTAAAAGCATGGCACCCCCCGACAAACCTCACGGAGCTGCAGAGTTTTTTGGGTTTCGTTAATTACGTGCACCGGTTCGACCCCAACATGGCACGCTTAACTGCCCCGCTAACGGATTTACTGCGGAAGGGGGTCATTTTTACGTGGGGGGAGAAAGAGCATGCTACCTTCTCTACCCTGAAAAATGTTCTCTGTTCACCGCCCGTACTGCGCATCGCCGACCCACACCGCCCATTCGAAGTGGTTACCGATGCAAGCGACATCGCCATTGGAGCCGTACTGCTACAGGATTTTGGCAACGAATTACATTCCCTCGCATACGAATCACGAAAGTTGCATCCGCCCGAAAAAAATTACCTGATACACGATCGCGAAATGCTTCCGATCGTGCATGCGTTCAAAGTGTGGCGCTGCTACTTGACCGGTGCCGACGTGGCAGTACGGACAGACCACAAATCTCTACAGTACCTCTGCGCGCAACCCCATCTCACCCCACGACAAATCCGCTGGCTCGACTACCTCGAGCCAAATTTTCACTACACGGTCACCTACAAAAAAGGGGCATCGAACATCGCCGACGCATTAACCCGGCCCACAAACCAAATTCACGCCGTACTATTCGCCCAGACCAGCCCACTACTGACAGGCCTAGTTACACACGGTTATCACACTGACCCATTTTTCATAGGCGGAAACTCGCACCAGTTTGCAGCAGCAAGGGGAGTCTATTACGTAAAAGCTGGCACCGATCGCATCTGGGTACCGGGCTACACACTCCTACGGGAATTACTATTGCAGGAGGCACACGACGGAGTCACCTCAGGACATTTCAGAGTCGAGAAAACATGGCAGCAGCTGCAGCGGTACTACTACTCGCCTGAGATGTTGACCGACGTGCAACGACACGTGGCATCGTGTCCCACCTGCCAAGTCATGAAATCATAACAGAAGCGGCCAGCAGGACAATTGCAGCCGATACCACCCCCAGAGCTGTTAGAATAGTGAACGAATGATTGACTGAACTAGAAAGCAGGTGGGTACAAGTAGGAAACCTAAAAGTGTTGTACCCTATACGAACTACCCCACTACAGCCTAAATAGACTATAGCATATAAGGTTGACACACCCCCATAGGCAAAATGGGGGAGAACAAGAGGTCACAAGACCAGTCAAGAAAGGCAAAGCAAGCTCAGGGTGGATCACAAAGTCACCACACATTCTGAGCACAAGCAAATGGCCACAAGGCCAGTTCACATGCAGAGTTATATAAAGGAGAACAAGCAATACAGTGATCACAACCTAGCAAGTGTAAGCATGCAAGTATATGTATAGAGATCACAGTACAAGCAGAGTCAAGAAGTAAGCAAGTGAGGCACAGTAGGTACAAGGCCTAGACCAGTACAGAAATGCTGATGATCACAAGGCTGAAGTGCCTTGGTGAAAACATCAGCAGTGTTGGCCCAAGAGGCCACGTAAGCAAGACGAAGCTGACCACGCTGCTGCAACTCTCAAGCAAGGAAGTAGCGCAGAGCAATGTGCTTCATTTTGTGCTCCAGTCTGTGCTCCTAACACAAGGCAAGCATCGCCTTGTTGTCGACGTACAGAACTGGAGGAGAACGAGGCGCCTCTCCCAAGTCGGTCAGCAGGTAGGTGAGCCAGCGTAACTCCTGTGCAGCCATGGCCCCAGCGTAGATCTCAGCCTCACAACTAGAGCTGAGAACAGAAGACGACCGGGTAGACCGCCAAGAGACAGAACCGGAGCCAAGGCTGAAGGTGTAACCCTGTGACGACCGCTGCGTAGCCAAGTCGTCAACCCAGGAAGCGTCAGCGTGACCAGTGAGGACAACTCGAGCCCGTCCTCCAAGCACGAGCCCCATGCCCGACGTACTGCACAAGTAGTGCAACACTCTCTTCGCAGCATCCCAGTGCACCTTTCGGTGCCTACCGGGAGCCACGTAGTGAGCCAGAAGGCTGAGAGGGTACGCGAGGTCAGGTCGTGTGCAAGTCATCAGGTACATGAGGCAGCCCACAAGCTCTGGATACGGGCCACTCAGCTCTACGGACTCATCCGAAGGTGGAGCTGAGAGCGAGTGACCGGTAGGCAGAGGAGTGGACAGTGGCGAGGTGTACGTGAAGCCGAAGCGCTGAAGGACCTGATGCACCATGTGTGACTGAGTCAAGGTAATGGTGCGCTGTGCTCTGTCCCGGGTGATCCGCAAGCCAAGATAGCTTGTCAGCTCACCCAGGTCTGTGCACGTGTGTCTCTTCTGCAGCTCCGACTTCACGTGGGCGAGTGCCTCAGTGTCAGCAGTAGCAAAGACCAAGTCGTCTACGTACACGAGAACGTAGAACGGCGGCAGAGTAGCGTCGGTGCGTAGAAACAGCGACGGGTCAGCAGTGGAAGGAGCAAAACCAAGAGCAGCAAGAGTCGTCCTCAGTGTGTCGTGCCACTCACGGGGTGCCTGGCGGAGACCGTAGACTGGCCGCCGGAGGCTCCACTGGTTACCAGCAGGAAACGATCCAGTGAAGCCGGGTGGGCGGCGTAGCCTGATCTCCTTGTGCAGGCTGCCCTGTAGGAAGGTTGTGCTGAAGTCAAGCGAGTGGAGCTCGTAGTCACGCTGAGCGGCGACGTGCAGCAGCACCCGAAGAGTGGTCATCTTTGGGGTAGGGGAGAAGGTCTGGAAGAAGTCAACTCCCTGTCGCTGGCTGAAGCCTCGTGCAACGTAACGCGCCTTGAAGACAGGCGGAGAACCCGGCGGCCGCTTCACCCTGAAAATCCACATGCCAATGACGATGTTCGCCCCAGGCAGGGGAACCTCGTCGACGTAGGTGCCTGTAAACTTCCAGGATGCCATCTCGGCATCCATGGCTGCCTGCCACAGAGAGGAGTAAGGACCCTCTATCGCCTCTGCGTAAGAGCGCAGGGTCGGGATGTCTGGTGCATCCGGGTCTCCCTCTGGGGCAAGCAGCATGGACACGAGATGAGGTACAACAGTGGCAAAGCACTCAAACTCCTCCTGTCTGTCCTCAAGGACGTCCGTGCCAAGAGCACACTCACCCCCGACGGACGGAGGACAGACAGACGCAGACTCAGACTCAGTAACAAGACTAGCGGCGTAGTCTAGACGACAGTGAGCAGGAAAGTCGACAAGCTCAACAACTAAGGCAGACGCAGTGGTGGACTCAAAGGAAGGGTCAGTGACAACAGTGGCCAGGAGACGTGTGATAGTAGGACTAGCAGTACGAAGGGAGTCAGACTCCGGGTCAGCAAGGGCAGGAAGAGAGGACGCAGGAGGAGACGGCAGAGGGACACGCTGTGGAGCAGAGTCATAGAGTGTGTGCCAGGGACAGGAGGAGGACGCTGACGCGGAACACGACGACCAGTGAAAACAGCGCGAACAGGCGAATCAAGACGAGACTCAGGCGACGCAGGACGAGACTCAGACTCACGACGCTCTGTAAGACATCTAGTCTAGTCGGGCTGTAACTGCGACTGTGACTGGACATGCGGTGGACTCAGTAAAGGAGGAGGAGGAGGACGAGTAGAAGGCGGGAGTCCAAAAACCTGCTGAAGGAGCGGAACGTAGTACGGTCGCGGCCGTGCAGCGCCTCCAGAAACAGCAGAGACAGCACCAGTACCCTCAGCTCCAAGGTCTCCAGCTACAACTCCCACAGCACCACCAGCTCCAGGTCCTCCAACAGCTCCAGCTCCAGCAGCACCTCTAGTAGGAACAGCTCCAGCACCAACAGCTCCACCAGCCCCAGCCGCTCCAGTACGAGCACCTCCGGGACCAGTTGCTCCAGCACCTCCAGCAGCTCCAACACCAGCAGCACCTCCGGCAGCTCCAGATGCACCTCCAGCAGCAGCAGCAGCACCTCCAGCAGCTCCAGCTCCAGTAGCACCACCTACAGCAGGCCCAGTAGCTCCAGCAGCACGGCGACAGCGCCGAGCGTTCCACTCACGAAGCTGCTGCGGAGTGAGGGGCTCCCGCCGCGACGGGACACCCGGAGGACCTCCAGACTCAGCACGCTCAGGCTCAGCACCCCCAGGCTCAGCACCCCCAGGCTCCACATGCTCAGGCTCAGCACCCCCAGACTCAGCAACCCCAGGCTCAGCACCCCCAGGCCCCGCACCCGCAGGCTCAGTACCCCTAGCAGCACCAGAGTCGACAGCTACCTCGACAGGCTCGACAGGGTCTACCTGGGACACACCTGAGGGGGCAGGACCCTGAGGGGGGAGGGGGTCTACCGGAGGAGCACCTGGTGCTAGGAAGAGTGGCGGGGGGGGGAGAGGGGCAGTGCGGTAGGGAAAGAGACGGTAGTAAGATACCGACTCGTCAAACGTAACGTCCTGAGATGACAGAACACGACGCGAGGTGGGGTGGTAAAACTGCCACCCAGGTGCGTCAGGGGGGAAGCCAAGGAAGACGCAGGGAACGGCACGGGAGGACAGCTTGTCCGCGGAAGCATCGCGGACAAAAGCTCGAGATCCCCAGACACGGAACACAGACGCATCGCCAACCTTCCCCGTCCACCGCAGAGTAGGTGTGGTCTCCGGCAAGGAGACACGAGGCTGAAGGTTGATCTGATGCACAGCGTACTGAACCGCGAACGGCCACAGAAAATGGGGAGCAGCCGCATGGATCATGGACGTACGAGCGACATCCATGACCATGCCAATTCGGCGCTCAGCAATCCCATTTTGTTGTGGGGAGGCCGGAAGCGTGAACGTCTGGCGGATGCCCTCCGCACGACAGAAGGCCCTCAGAATGTCGGAGGAAAACTCACCACCTCTGTCTGAGTGCAGACGCAGAACAGGAAGGTCCGAGCCAAAACTCTCGCTGAGCTGGCGACGGGTACCGCGGATCCAGTCGATCAACACCTCAGTGACATCACCCTTGCGGCGCAAGGGGAAGACTGTGGTGTAACACGAGTAGTCGTCAACGACCAGCAGGAAGTAACGCTCGTGACCCTGTCCACGGACGCGGGCTGGGCCCCACATGTCCATGTGAAGAATCTGCAGGGGAGCCTCTGTCGGAGGGAACTCGGAGGAGTGAGGAGCGGCGCGTTGCCGGCCCTCGACACAAGGAACACAGGTAGGGGCAGGCCTCGGAGGAAGGGGAGGGAGGGACCGGGGGAGAACAGAGAAAAGGGTACGGGAGGCCATACCTTGAAGACGAGGCAGGGAGGGGTGACCAAGGCGGTGGTGCAAAAGGAGAGTCTCGTGTGACAGAGGACGACACGAGCAGGGGGCCGACGCTGGACTAGACCTGGAAGCGGCAGAAAACACCTGACCAGACGCGGCTACCTGACCAGACGCAGTTGTCAGTGTGTACAGACTCGACCCAGGCCGACGGGTGAACGTGGCCAGGTGGCGGCCCATCCGAGAGCAAGTGCAGTGGGTCACACACTGACCTCCAGGGGTGAACTGGTCAACCCACGCGTCCTGGAGGTCAGCTCCACTCACCAAGTTCGTAGAGAACGAGGGGAGGTTGAGTCCCGACAGCAAGCCCGACGGGGCCGCAGGACACGGTAGAACCGTGGAAGAGTGCGCAAGGACTGGGCCCCCAGAGGGGTCAGCCAGGGAGACTGCAACAGGCCGACTGAGCGGCGTGAGTGTGGTGCTGTCGCGAAAGAAGGAGCGCGAAGCACCAGAGTCAAGTGTGAAAGTGTGCAAGGCCTCAGTAGGTGCAGTACCAGAGAGAGTAGACTCACCAGCACCTGGAGCAGCATACTCACTAGTACCTGGAGCAGCAGACTCACTAGCACCTAGAGCAGCAGCCTCAATGCCCGGGTCGGGCGGAACACACAGGTAACAGTCACCCTCAGCACTATCAGTCGCAGCATACATGGCAGCAAGGATAGCATCGAAATCAAGATCAAAGATAGCAACGTTCTGCCTAAGCAGATCACCCCAGCGCGGGAGCTCAACAGCGTCAGGAAACTGGGCGTGCCAGGCGTCAGTCAGGCGACCAAAGCAGCGCTGCACAGTGTGTGGCAGCCTGCACGTCTCCCCACTGCGCCCGCCGGTGCGAAGAACGTAAGTGCAGGGACCAACACCCCCAGACCTCCCACGCCCAGCGTACCACTCACGAAGCTGCTGAGCCGACGGGGTCTCACGGGAACGCGGCTGCTGCTGGCGTTGGCTGCCACCAAAGTCTCCACGCTGCGCGGCTCCACCACGACCAGCACCACCGCCGCCGCCACCTCCACCACCGATGCCGCTGCCTCCACCGCCGCTACCGCTGCCTCCACCACCCCCACCGCCGCCACCAAAGCCCTTGCTCCCGCCACCACCCCCACCTCCACCGCCACTCCCTCCGCCTCCTCCACCGCCTCCACCGCCGCCCCCTCCACCACCCTTGCCCCCCTTGCCCTTGCTGTTACGGCGCCTCCCACTAGGAGCAGACGCATCCCCGACCTCCGCAGTGCCAACGAGGTCGACAGCAGCAGCAGAAGCAACAGAGGGGAGAAGGGGGACAGGGGAACACCTCTCAAAGAAAGGGGCGCAAGGGTCGCCGCGAGAAGCACCTACAGTTAAGATATTCTTCTCAGCTGCAGTGAGGCGCTCCTCTAGCAGGTCGACGGTGAGCTCGGTGTGGCAAAGGGAGAGAAATTGGTCCCTGACTGAAGCAAGGGAGTCAGGGAGGCGGGTGACTAGGTAGTAAAGGGTGATGTACAGGGGGGGGGGGGAGGGTTCTTGGCACAGAACTCAGTGGGAAGCGCAGCTCGGTAGCGGGCGTCACTAGTGCGGAGGTGAGTAATGAGGTCAGCGACTGTGGCAAAAGCGGCAAGGTCAGGGAACAGGTACGGCAGCATGAGGCAGCTGAGGGCAGCAGTGGCAGGGGAGGAGTAGCGCGCTACGACAGCGTCACACAAAGACTGAGCAGTCTTGTACTTGCCAAAGTGCGCGCGCTCAGCAGACGGCAGGTGACTACGAACAGCAAGGCGAGCAACAGCGTCACGAGTGGTCCACTGCGAGGGAACCGCACTGTCAGCAGTGGAAGCAGGTGCAGTAGAGACATCGGACATGTGATCGAAAAGGGATACCCCGTCCCTAGAGTCACACTGAAGAAAGAGCTGCAGATCGTCAACCCACACGTCAAAGTCAACTGCACGCCCCTCAGCATCAAGGTAAGAACAGTAGGGCTAGCCATAGCGGCAGTAGCAGCAGGAGCAGCAGTAGCAGCAGTGGCAGCAGAAGCAGCAGTAGCAGCAAGAGCAGCGCAGGCAGGGCAGTGTGGGTCAGTAGGGCGGCGCGGCTCGGTAGGGCGGCGCGGCTCGGCAGGGCGGCGCGGCTCGGCAGGGCGGCGCGGCTCGGCTGGGCGGCGCGGCTCGGCTGGGCGGCGCGGCTCGACTGGGCGGCGCGGCTCGGCTTGGCGGTGCGGCTCAGCTCCTGGCGGCGCGGCGCGGCGCGGGTGCTTACCAGGGGCGGGTGCAGGGCTGGCGTTTTAGGTCAGGGCCGCGACTGGGGCGGCAGCAGGGCAGGGCCGCGACAGGGCGGCTGCATGGCAGGGCCGCGACGGGCGGCGAAGGCAGGGCCGCAACTAAGGCGGCAGCAGGGTAGGGCCGCGACAGGGCGGCAAAGGCAGGGCCGCGACGAGTGGCGACGGGCCGGGACGGGCCGGGACGGGCCAGCGATGGGCAGCGAAAGGCAGGGCCGCGACAGGGCGGCTGTAGGTTAGGGCCGCAGTGGGCGGCGAAAGTAGGGCCGCGACGAGCGGCTACGGGCCAGCGACGGGCGGCGACGGGCCGGGACGGGCCAGGACGGGCCAGCGACGGGCGGCGAAGGCAGGGCCGCGACGGGCCGTACTAGGGCAGGGCGCGAGGCGCGCTTCGGGCAGGGCAGGAAAAAAATAATCGTGGTGGGCCCTAAAAAAAACGTTCCCACTAGGGAACCTGCTCAGAATACCATGTTAGAATAGTGAACGAATGAATGACTGAACTAGAAAGCAGGTGGGTACAAGTAGGAAACCTAAAAGTGTTGTACCCTATACGAACTACCCCACTACAGCCTAAACAAACTATAGCATATAAGTTTGACAAGAGCGTGCTTGGCAGCAGGTGACGATGGACTTCGTCACGGGGTTACCGGCGGGCGCAAGTGGGAATGACGCGATCCTGGTCGTCGTCGATCGATTGACGAAAATGGCACATTTCGCAGCTTGCAAGAAATCAATCACAGCCGAAGACACGGCCTGCCTCTTCATCGCAACCATTGTTCGATTACACGGGATACCAGCTGCGATCATCAGCGACCGCGATACGAAATTTACCAGCAATTTCTGGTGGAACCGGTGGCAGCAGTTCGTCACACGACTACAATTCAGTTCTTCGTACCAACCCGAAACCGACGGACAGACAGAACGGACAAATCAGACCATGGAACAGTTAATTCGAGCCACGTGCGACGACCCCACCACCTGGGAACAGCAATTGCCACTCATCGAATTCGCGTACAACTCGCCATCCGCCACGACCCAACAGTCACCATTTTACTTGAACTACGGACAAAACCCTACAGTACCCATGACCCCGAGCCCCGACAACCCCGTACCACGTGCGCAACAGTTCGCAGAAATATTCCAGGCAGCACGAACCAGGGCAGCTGAAGCGATAAAAAAAGCCAACGTCAGCGCTAAGCGCAACGCCAACCGCCACCACGGGCCTGTTACTTACCAGCCCGACGACTTGGTTTTACTCGACACTCAAAACCTCCGCCTGCCCATAATCCCGAAAATCCGCCCCCGATATTGCGGGCCATTTCGCATCAGCCACATGATCACGTCTGTCACCGCCCACCTCCTCCTCCCTGCTGACTGGTACGTCAGCCCATCCTTCCACGTCAGCCTGCTTCGCCCCTACATTCCATCCACCAGCCAACTTGCCGAAATCGCCCAGCCAGCATGACACGACCACCGACCGAACCAGTCATCACGCCCGAGAAGATTTTGAGCCACCGAGTTCGCGACCCACGAGGAGCTCGAAGGGTCAAATTTCTAATCCGCTGGAGAGATCGCACGCCCACCGAGGACAGTTGGGTTCCACTGGACAAAATCGAAAACCACCCCGTCCTCAATGAGTATCTGCGCAGCCGAAATTTCTGGAATATACACGCGATATCGTAAGAGAAGCCTCCTTGGGGAGGGGGATAATGTAAGGAAAATCACTTTTCCTTACTTCGCGTCCCTACTCAGCGCGTACGCTACTGTTCCCGCCAAAAGCACCCCACAATATCCCGTTACCACTCGCGACATTCGCCTCGACCCCATTCCCGCCACTGTTCACGATGCGACCCAACCTCACTGTTCGGTTGGTAACCCGCGCTCCAGACCTCCGCCTCGACAGTCCCCCAACCTCGGCACCAGGCCCGTCGCGCACCCCAATTTCACACGTTACCGTTACCACCGTAGCTTCGCTATATATTCTTCGCTCAATCTTTTCGCTCATTGTATCGTTGCCTTGATAGTGCAATCCTCGCTCGCTCACTCAATTGTACTCGTAACACTCTACATGTTTTAATCATCAGTTTAGTTGCTGTAAGGTGCACCGGGGAGCAGGGTCTGTATTAGGATTTCAGACATCCTGAGCCCTCAGGGCAACTTTTGAAAGTTCTCTAGAATGCCCTGATTTTTCATTCATTCGTTCCAGATTCTAACATGGTATTCTGAGCAGGTTCCCTCGTGGGAACGTTTTTTTTTTTTTTTTTAGGGCCCACCACGAACTTTTTTTTCCTGCCCTGCCCGAAGCGCGCCTCGCGCCTGCCTTACCTACGCAGTCGCCCGCCCTTCCCTAGCCGGCCCTTTCTCAGCCGGCCCGTCCCGGCCCGTGGTGCCCCTCGCCGGCCTGTCCCTGGCCCGTCGCGGCCCCTTTGCCGCCCGTCGCGGCCTGTTCGCCGCCCGTCGCGGCCCCTTTTCCGCCCGTCGCGGCCCCTTTGCCGCCCGTCACGGCCCCTTTGCCGGCCGTCGCGGCCCCCTGTGACCGCCCGTCGCGGCCCCTTTGCCGCCCGTCGCGGCCTGTTCGCCGCCCGTCGCGGCCCCTTTTCCGCCCGTCGCGGCCCCTTTGCCGCCCGTCACGGCCCCTTTGCCGCCCGTCGCGGCCCCCTGTGACCGCCCGTCGCGGCCCCTTTGCCGCCCGTCGCGGCCTCTGCCCAGCAGCCGCCCTGTCGCGGCCACTGCCCAGCAACCGCCCCCTGTCGCGGCCCTGCCTTCGCCGCCTGTCGCGGCCACTGCCCTGCTGCCGCCCTAGTCGCGGCCCTGCCTTAGCCGCCCGTCGCGGCCTCTGCACTGCAGCCGCCCCTGTCACTGCCCTGCCCTGCGGCCGCCCCTGTCGCGGCCCTGCTCTGAAGCCGCCCACTGTCGCGGCCCTGCCTATGCCGCCCGTCGCGGCCCCTACGCTTCGCAAAAACTCGTTTGAAACTTCGCAAAAAGTGGTTTGGAATACGCTGCTGACACCGTCTGAACGACATTTCGGATGGTTCGTTTTGGCTGCGCTGTCACTGGCGCGCGAAGTGGGTGACAACCTCACCCAGTACAGTGCCTCGGATTTCTGGTGTCGAACTCACGTGGTCCGCAGCAGAACGAGAATCACTTGCTTGCCGAGCAGGCCGTCGAGGTGGTTGTTTGCAAAAGTGACCGGTGTGGGACGCGCCATCTCTTCATGCGCACGCGTCGAAGTCACGATCGACAGCTTGGCGAGCTGCTCGACGGACAGCAGCTCCCTCGAAAATAGGCTGCACATAAAGCTAAGGCACAATCAGCGACAGGTAAACATGGCAAACCGAAAATGCTCGACAGGAAACTTACACAATGCCCGCGTTCATCATCATGTCGTCGAGCTCCGCCTTCGGTGCCTCGCTAAGCGCATTCAACTGGTCTTCGAACACCTCCACCTCGATCCCGCCTGCGGTTAGGATGAGGCCGCGTCGAACCATCGGCTCGTTCACGACGGGTAGGGAGGCGGGGCCCGTAGCCATGGCAGGCCTAGCAGTAGGGATGGCGGGAGCGCAAGGAAGTTGGGAACTAGGGAGTAGGGAAGAAAAACTCGAAGATTGCAACAAAATGAGAACGCACTCAAGGTATTAGCTGTTTGTCATCTCCTCCACTGAGACAGACTCGGGTGCAAGGGCGACAAGGCAGGGCGCGTTTCGCGACGGCGGTAGGAGGAGCTTATGACAGAGGACGGCGGGGCCTTATTGGTGGTTGGTTGCATGAGGTGGGGCGCCCTACATGCAGCTGAAATGCCCCTTTCAAGGAGCGGGAGGGGGCGTTTGATACATCACCAGGGTCGAGCTCCAAACGAAAGGGGCCCGTCGAGGGCGAGAGCGGTGGAGCGCGGTGCAGATGGGCGTCGCTTCCGTCCGCTCGCGAAAATTCGCGGACGGGTTCCGTCGGCGAGGCAACGCCCGGCGAGGGTTTCGTGGGTTACCGGACGGAACCCGTCTACGAACCGAGGGTGGGGTTTGGTTCGGTTGGGGGGGACCACTGGCAGCTAGCGCCAGCTGGGGGTGCCCGTTTTCGGGCGGGGGGGGGGGTCGGCACCCGCCCCTCGCGTGCTTCGCTAGGCGACTGCAGGAAAACGGAAATCCCTCCAGGGAAATCCCGCAGGGGCAAAAGCGGGTTTTCGGAGGGATCTCGCTGATATCTTCCCAGGCGAGAGAAATGTCGCGGGTGGGCTGCAAGCAGACATCGAGGTGGGGGGAAATGTAGGTTGGCGAAGGTGTTTGGTTTGGGCTGGTGGTAGTGTACAAGTGGCACGAGGCAATTGGTTTGGGTGCAAGAGAGCGGAAGTTTGGTGGGTGTGTCGAATCGACCTGGTTTTGGTGGTGTCGACCTGGTTTCGTAATCATCATTATCGAGACGAAACTTCAAGGAACTTTCGTCTCAATAAGTCGAGATTGGTTGGGGGGGGGGGGAGGGGGGGGGTGCTGTATGCTGTTCAGGGAAATACTCGCTAACGGAAAATTTACACTACACCATCAGTGTCAGTGTAACCATTACCCTTACGAATCAGGGTGATTCTATTCTCCAGTTTTTTTACCCAGAGGCATCAGCGTGACCCCTAAAATTCACCCTTCTAGTCAGGGTAACAGTGTGATTTACACTGATAAAATAGGCCCTGCTTCCCTGACCCTGACTCAATGTGACACGTGACTCTGCAAGGTCAGTCCTGGCACTTCCTGCTGACACAGGTGAGCGAGGTCAAGCCAATGAGAGCCAATGGCTGATACATGGGCGATGGGAGTCGGACACCATATGGGTATCAGAAAACAGATGCATGACGCATGAAAAGTGGCGATCAAGCCTGATGTATGAGACATGAAAAGAGCGGCATGTGGCATGGGAAATGAAAACGTCAGAGCCTGATGCATGGGAAATAGGAATCGATTTTTTAGTGCGAGGAAACTGGGACTGAATCATTAATGCATGAATATGAAATAAGGCAGTATCTCCTTATGCGTGCATGAGAAGTGGGAATCAGATGCCTTGTGCATGTGAAATGGGATGCGATGCCAAATGCATGGAGAAGGGGATTAAGATGCCTGATACATGGATGATTGGAATGAGATACACGATGCATGCTGGGTGGGGAGTTATAGTCAGATACCGAATGCACAGGAAATGGAATACTGATACCGAATGCACAGGAAATGGAAAACTGATACCGAATGCACAGGAAATGGAAAACTGATACCGAATGCACAGGAAATGGAAAACTGATACCGAATGCACAGGAAATGGAAAACTGATACCGAATGCACAGGAAATGGAAAACTGATACCGAATGCACAGGAAATGGAAAACTGATACCGAATGCACAGGAAATGGAAAACTGATGTCGGATGCGCAGGGAATGAAAAACTGTTGTCGAATGCACAGAAAAAATGTAATCTTGATGTCAAATGTAGGGCGCAACTGTTTCAACGAGAAAGAGGAGGAAATGGCGATCTGGTGCATTCTGCTAGGCTCGAGCGGCAGCCTCAAGAGTGTTCACGAACCCAGCATGATATCCAAGCCCCATGACACCATGACACCCCTCCCAGCCCAGCATGCTATTCGAAGCGCTGTGCAAACTGCTGCAAATGCCCAAGCACCACGTGCTGACAACAAAGCATCTCAACACCCAGGATCCATCTGACCTCACCATATAATAGCAACCGAGCTGTTCTCTGCCCTCACCTGACCTTCCCCCCCACCCACCCCCTCGCACTCCCCATTGCCGGCCTCTTGGTATGTGAACACCCCTCTGAATCCCCTTGCTGCTCCACCACCTGGCCGGCCAAGAGTCTCAAGACATGGGTGGAGGCGCATCATACCATCAAATGTGTACTGTAAGCTTCATCAAGAATGGCTGATTCACGGGCAATGGGAATCAGAAGCACAGTGTATGGAAATATGAATGGCATTTGCAGCAGTTTGCTTGATTCGGTTTTAGTCTACACTATGCATGAATATGTACACAATTGTGCAACAATAGATTGAGCAAATCTCCATTTCCACCTAGGAATGTGAGATAATTGTTTATGTGAGGCTGTTTGTGCAGCCTGACTTATTTACCCACTTGTCCTCCTTGTTCTTCCCTGCAAACCCTTCTGCACTGCTTGCCTCAGGCGCCACGCGAGCAGCACTGGCACTGGCCGTGACAGGAGCTGCTGTTGGTTTCACTGCAGGCTTGGGAGCTGCAGCCTTGACTGCAGGCTTGGGAGCTGCAGCCTTGACTGCAGGCTTGGGAGCTGCAGCCTTGACTGCAGGCTTGGTAGCTGCAGTCTTGACTGCAGGCTTGGGAGCTGCAGCCTTGACTGCAGGCTTGGGAGCTGCAGCCTTGGCTGCAGGCTTGGGAGCTGCAGCCTTGACTGCAGGCTTGGGAGCTGCAGCCTTGACTGCAGGCTTGGGAGCTGCAGCCTTGACTGCAGGCTTGGGAGCTGCAGCCTTGGCTGCAGGCTTGGGAGCTACAGCCTTGGCTGCAGGCTTGGGAGCTGCAGCCTTGACTGCAGGCTTGGGAGCTGCAGCCTTGACTGCTGGCTTGGAAGCAGCAGCCTTTGCTGCTGGCTTGGAAGCTGCAGCCTTGACTGCAGGCTTGGGAGCTGCAGCCTTGACTGCTGGCTTGGAAGCTGCAGCCTTTGCTGCTGGCTTGGAAGCTGCAGCCTTTGCTGCTGGCTTGGAAGCTGCAGCCTTTGCTGCTGGCTTGGAAGCTGCAGCCTTTGCTGCTGGCTTGGAAGCTGCAGATGATGCAGAAATAGCAGCAGCAGCCGTGGCAGCAGCGGCACTCACAGCGTCAGCAGCAGCAACCACAGCATCAGCAGCTGAACCCACAGCAGAAACAACAGCACCCATAGCTGCAGCAGCAGCCCGGGCCACAGCAGGTCTCAGCCGTGAAAAGCCTAAAGGAGCACGAGATTCCCGCTTGCTGCTCACTTCAGCAAATCTTCCAACCCTGTACGCCACAGCAGCTGATGTCAGGGGCTTCAGCTTTGGCGACAGCAGCAGCCTGTCACCCTCACTCGGTGCTGAGAAGCACCTGACAGTCGTATCTCTCAGATAGGCTTCATCAGCTTCCGTCCACTCGGTGATGAATTCAGAGGGGTCCACCTGCGAATCTTCTGCCAGCCATTCGCAGTCACTCTCACTGTCACCAAGGCTGAGAGCACCAGACCTCAGGAACGCCTCATCAGCAGCTGTCCACACTGTGATAAGTTCAGCAGGGTCAACCTGCGCATTCTCAGCCAGCCATTCGCAGTCATCCTCACTGACACGACGGCTGAGAGCACCATTTCTCAGGTATGCCTCATCAGCAGCCGTCCACTCCGCAGTGATGAACTCACTAGGGTTCACCGAATTGTAATCCGCCAGCAGCAGCAGCGGCAGCAGCTCATCTTCATCATTCCCAGTTGAGCTGCTCTTGACAGAGCCGCTTCTCAACTCTATTTCATCCGCATCAGTCCACTCAGTCAGCCATTCAAACGGAGTTGAGTTTGCTGGCGAGCAGGCTAACCAGCTCGGAACGTCCCATATGTATTTTGCAGCATCGCCGAAACAGGTAGCAGCAGCAACAGCTATAGCAAGGGCCGATTCAGGGTGAATAATGGCCATCGGATGTTAGGTGTGGGAGCTGGGGCGAACCAGCAACGGTGCAACAACAGTTCAGGAGGGTTTCAACAAGATCTCCAGCGAAAACCAAGAGGACTAGAGAAGTGCAGTGTTCACGCAGGATGTGATTCTAGAAAGGGTCGAGCAAACGAGTTGTGACTGAATACAAGGAGCCAATCGATTTGCCATTTTGAACTCACGGCTAGCCGAGGAATCGCCGTTTGCTTCCTCACCTTTGGTTGGTCGCACAGCCGGGGTAGCGCGGTTCGGAATGGTATGGGTCTAGCCTTGGGACCCCACCAGCGTCGGAGCCTTGTTAGGCTCGATCCGAGGTCGTCGGAGCCTCAAGGTCCTTCCAAAATTTGAACAGCGGTTGCTTGCCAGCGCATGAACATGGATCTGCTCGATCGACAGTCATTGGAGTTCCACGCTCATTCTACAACTTTAAACAACGGTTACGATTGATCGCAAGACTTTGCCAGCGCATTCACGTGGACGACGCGAAATGAGCTGGCGGAGGAGGAAACGAGCGGCTGGGGTGCAATCGGACGGCGGAAAATACTCACACCGACATTACAGCGCATGCACGTGATTGCACCGACATCATCGAACCGAACCGCATTTGACACACCGTCGACGTGGATCGACTCACGGTACGCGTGGCGAGTTTCCTCGACAAAATGCCTGGTCTCCGTTGACTACGGGAGCCGAGGTTGGCTGATAGAAGCGTCCAAGAGCCATGCCATTCAAGTGACGTCCGGATGCTCTACATAAAATCCAGCAGCAAATCTACATCGTGACAGCGGCTTCTAGCGAACTAGTGCTGGGTCAGTAAGGGAATCCAGGGCGGCTATCTAGGAAGTAGCGAGCTGAGGGGGTTAGGGATGGCGAGGCGAGATGTGAAAGCCACCTGCTGCTCACGAAACCCTAGGTGGTATACCCCCTACAGCACAACTTCATGTTATTAGAAAGTATATGCGCTCAGCTTCACTGTGCATGGCCGTTTAATATTCATTTCCATGTCTTCATGCACCAATATATTTTGCTCTCTGACTTGTTTTCCCGTTGTGTTTGTATAGTAGATACTAACATGTACGGTACATAGGACACCTGATGACATCAATAGAGCATGAATAATAAGCAAAACCATGTACACATTTCAGGTCGGCCATATCCTCAAATCACACAAAACACACAGATTGTCCATGCGCGAACTTTAGCAGCACGACATAAAACTTGTTGGATCTCCATGAGTGAAATGATGTGATTAGGACAGATGGGCCATGTACACAAATACACCGTTTGCTGAAACTGTACCGTAGAGCTAATCCAACGAAATAGTTTTAGATGATATCAACAAACATAAATTCACCACATCAGATCCCCTGACCCTGACTCAATGTCACACCTGTGACTCTGCAAGATCATGGTGAGCTGCTGCGGTGAGACCATGCCGATGAAACTTAACCCATGGAAGACTTACATGACATGCACTGCTCTGTAAACTTAATGAAGGATGAGATGAGGAAAAGAATGGAAGAACTGAGAGAAAGAGAGAAAGCAGGTGAGAGGGGTCACAGGCAAGGGTCATGTCATGGGTAATGGGTCATATGCTTGATGCGCATAGAACGGCTATGGTGCCTGATGCATGAGAAATGAGAAGAGACACATGTGGCATTTAAAACGAAAATTAGGGCCCGATGTACGGCATGAATGCTTCACCAACAAGCTGGGGCATAAGAGAGAAGGAAAGAGCAATTTGGTTGCTTGTGCTAGCCTCGAGGCGCAGGCTCGACAGTGTTGAACAACTCGTTGGCAACTCATCCAACCCGCCTGGTGCTCATGGCGGCCCAGCCAGAGGGTCAAACGACATGATGCCATGGCACCCCTCCCATCCCAGCCCAGCATCAGATTCAAGCGCTGCACGAGCTGCTGCACATGCCTGCTCACAACAAAATATTTTGATAGCTCATACCCGACATTCTTCTCACCTCGCCATGCTATAGCGACCGAGCGCTGAGCTTGAGCGTCTCAACTCTTCGACCAGACCTCATCTGACCTTCTCCTCCACATCCTCCCTCACCCTCCGCATTGCTGAAGCCACTCCCCTCTGAAGCCACCTGCTGCCCCAACCATGGGGCGGCCCGGAGTTGTCAAGGCTGTGGGTCATGGGTCATAGGTCGTGGGTCATCATGGGTCATGGAGTCAAGTGACAAAGGTATAGGGGCATCTGACCTCATACAGTGGAATGGGTGAGGTTGATGGGCAACGGGAATCGAATTGCTGACTCATGAGAGATGAGAATCAGAAGCGCAGTGCATGGTGTGGGAATTTCAAATGCCGCATGCATGGAGAGGTTCAAAAATACGACCGTATTTTTGAAAATTTACCGTAAATTACGGAATCGTAATTTACGGTCGTAAATTACGGTAAAAAACGGTGTGACCTTGCAAAATTAGGTTGGTTTAAAAATACGGTCGTAAATTACGACTGAAAATTTGAAACCGAGTTTGTGTATAGCGAATTTCGACATTTCCCAACCGTCACCCTGCTTGTGAGAATTTTCGTGCGCCCAAATCCACTCGAGTGTGTTTTTTTCCCGAGTTGGGAGTGTGGGGAGGGAGTAGGAGCAGTTTTAGCCTAAAGGTAGGTACTAGGTAGGCTTAGCAATGGTAGTGGTGTTGTGGTCCATTGTAGGCTTGTTTCTCTGTAGTGTAGTTTGTTGTCGCCTTCCTGGTCATCGTTGTAAGCGTTCTAGTAGTTTCTGGAAAAAAAAACAATTGCTGCAAAAAATGTCCAACAAAAAAACGACCGTATTTTTGGCAAAACCACCGTAAATTACGACCGTAATTTACGACCCGTAACTTACGATTACCGTATTTTTGAACCTTGATGGAGATTAGAAATCAGATCCCTGATGCATACAAACCGGGCACACCATACCCGGTGCGCAAAACCTTGAAATCCAGACGGGATGCTAGAACGGAAATGAGAATCAAGTGTCTGATCTGAAGCGGGCATACAGCATCTCCTGTAGTGTCTAGGAAATGGGGATCAGACACCTGTTATATGGGAAAAGAGAATCCAATACATGATGCATGGAATCAGATGCCTGATTCATGAGAAATGAAGACCAGCTACTGCATGCATGCATGTGATGTGGGAATCAGTTGCTTGATGCACGGACAACAAGAACGGGATACTTGAGGGGAAAACATTATAGATGTTTCATGGGAGATGAGAATCAAATGCCTGATGGAGGGGATAAGAGAGTCCGTTCGACGCATTATGCATTAAAAATGAAAATCAAACGATAACCCTGGAGTGCATGGGAAAGGGGAGCAGATGCCTTGTGCATGAAGAATGGTGATCAGATGCATGTGGAGAGAGAACTAGAGCACTAGGAAACGGGATTCAGATGGCGAATAAACGGGGTTTTGGAGATCAGATGCTTGCTGGATGGGGGTTAAGGTCAGATGTCCTTTGCATGCATGAGAAGTGGGATTCAGATGAGTTATCCAAGGAAAATGTGAATGAGATGCCTGAGGCATGGGAGATGAGACTGAGATGCTCGAAGCATGGGAAATGGGACTGAGATGCCCGATGCCTGATGCATGGGAATGAGATGCTTGATGCATGGAAAATGGAAATGAGGTGCCTGATGCATGCTGCATGTATGGGAAAATAATAATAAGCTGCATGATGCACAGGAAACGGAACCAGATGTACGATTAACAGGACACGAATATGAGATGCTTAATGTTAGGAAAATCGGAATCAGGCACCTTGTGCATGGAGAATGGAAAGAACATGCCTGATGCATGCATGGGGAATGAAGACACCTGATGCTTGCTGCAAGGGATTTGGGAAGGCGACAAGTGAGTAAGCAGGAAAATAGGATTCATGCGATAGATGGATGCGATTGCGAATTAGATTCCTCATGCACAAGGTACGGGAATCACATAGCTGATCCATCCATAGCCCAGAGGAATTTGGAACTCTATACTTACAGCATGAAAGATGGGAACCAGGTCCCTGATGCATGGAAAGTGGGAACCACATGCCATATTGATAAAAACTGGGGAAATTATATCCCTGCTGCAGGGAACATGGGCATCAGATGACTAATTCTTTGTGAAGTGGAGAGTGGGAAGGGTAAGATGCAAGGGAGATGGGAACTACGGCACTTGTCCTCAGAACACTGCGGTGATAGGCACATATAAATATTAGTAGCGTGCGAGTTTCGACGCTCAACTCTCAAGAAAGTAACACAAGATATGCAAGACACAAGTAACTCAGAAAGTGACTTGATGCATGTGGATGTGGACCACACATATTCAATGACTTCATGTTACACAATTATAGAGCTTATTCATGCAGCACCAAGCAGCCAATATCAGAAACCATATTTCGGTTTTAGTCTACACTATGCATGAATATGCACACAATTGTGCAACAATAGATTGAGCAAATCTCCATTTCCACCTAGGAATGTGAGATAATTGTTTATGTGAGGCTGTTTGTGCAGCCTGACTTATTTACCCACTTGTCCTCCTTGTTCTTCCCTGCAAACCCTTCTGCACTGCTTGCCTCACAGGCGCCACGCGAGCAGCACTGGCACTGGCCGTGACAGGAGCTGCTGTTGGTTTCATTGCAGGCTTGGGAGCTGCAGCCTTGACTGCAGGCTTGGGAGCTGTAGCCTTGACTGCAGGCTTGGGAGCTGCAGCCTTGACTGCAGGCTTGGGAGCTGCAGCCTTGGCTGCAGGCTTGGGAGCTGCAGCCTTGGCTGCAGGATCGGGAGCTGCAGCCTTGGCTGCAGGCTTGGGAGCTGCAGCCTTGACTGCAGGCTTGGGAGCTGCAGCCTTGACTGCTGGCTTGGAAGCAGCAGCCTTTGCTGCTGGCTTGGAAGCTGCAGCCTTGACTGCAGGCTTGGGAGCTGCAGCCTTGACAGCTGGCTTGGAAGCTGCAGCCTTTGCTGCTGGCTTGGAAGCTGCAGCCTTTGCTGCTGGCTTGGAAGCTGCAGCCTTTGCTGCTGGCTTGGAAGCTGCAGCCTTTGCTGCTGGCTTGGAAGCTGCAGCCTTTGCTGCTGGCTTGGAAGCTGCAGATGATGCAGAAATAGCAGCAGCAGCCGTGGCAGCAGCGGCACTCACAGCGTCAGCAGCAGCAACCACAGCATCAGCAGCTGAACCCACAGCAGAAACAACAGCACCCATAGCTGCAGCAGCAGCCCGGGCCACAGCAGGTCTCAACCGTGAAAAGCCTAAAGGAGCACGAGATTCCCGCTTGCTGCTCACTTCAGCAAATCTTCCAACCCTGTACGCCACAGCAGCTGATGTCAGGGGCTTCAGCTTTGGCGACAGCAGCAGCCTGTCACCCTCACTCGGTGCTGAGAAGCACCTGACAGTCGTATCTCTCAGATAGGCTTCATCAGCTTCCGTCCACTCGGTGATGAATTCAGAGGGGTCCACCTGCGAATCTTCTGCCAGCCATTCGCAGTCACTCTCACTGTCACCAAGGCTGAGAGCACCAGACCTCAGGTACGCCTCATCAGCAGCTGTCCACACTGTGATAAATTCAGCAGGGTCAACCTGCGCATTCTCAGCCAGCCACTCGCAGTCATCCTCACTGACACGACGGCTGAGAGCACCATTTCTCACGTACGCTTGATCCTCAGCCGTCCATTCAGTAGTTATAAACTCACTAGGGTCCACCAGATTGTAATCCGCCAGCAGCAGCAGCGGCAGCAGCTCATCTTCATCATTCCCAGTTGAGCTGCTCTTGACAGAGCCGATTCTCAACGCGCTTTCATCCTCATCCGTCCATTCAGTCAGCCACTCAAATGGAGTGGAGCTTGCTGGCGAGCAGACGAGCCAGCTCGGAACCTCCCAGATATATTGTGCAGCGTCGCCAAAGAAGCGGCAGCAGCAACAGCAACGGCCACAACAAGGGTCGATTTAGGGTGAATGAAAGCCATCGGATGTGAAGTTTGGGAGCTGGAGCGATCCGGGAAGAAGTTTCAACACGGTTTCCAACGAAGACCTAGAGCAGCAGGTGGATTGATCGCACGGGGTGTAACTCTACAATCGAGGTGTGATTGAAGAAGATTAGTCACACTTCGTCACTGGTATACTCACAGCTAGCCGAGGAGCGAGTGTCCGTTGCCTCCTCACCGTTCGTAGGCCGCACAACGGGGCAGCGCGATTCGGACTGGTGTGGCTCAAGCTTCGGGATCCGCCAACATGGGAGCCAGCTTCGGGACCGCGCTAATCTGAGAGCCAGCTTAGGGATCTCGCCAAAATGGGATCCAGCTTCGGGATCCCGGCAACATTGGAGCCAGCTTCGGGATCCCGGCGACATTTGAGCCAGTTTCGGGATTCTGCCAACAAGGGAGCCAGCTTCGGGGCCGCGCTAACATGGGAGCCAGCTTCAGGGCCCGCCAATCTGGAGGCCTTTTCAGGCTCAATCGGTGGTCGTCGGAGCTCTAGGTTCGATAAAACAACTACCAATTGTTGATCCAGCGTGGTTCGGCCTTATCGACGGCCAAAAAGCGATGAGCTCGTTCAGGAACTGAAACAACGGTTTCGATTGATCTTGACGAATGTCCCCTTGCCAGCGCATTCACGTGGATGACGCTAAATGGGCTGGCGGAGGAGGAAAACGAGCGGCTGAGGTGCATTCGGAGGGCAGAAAGAGCTCACACCGACATTACAGCACATGCACGTGATTGCACCGACATCATCGACCTGAACCGCATTTGGCACACCTTCGACGTGGATCCACTCACGATACTCGTGGCGAGTTTCCTCGGGTTAAGTCACGTGGCAGATGGGCCCCGGAGTGCCACAACATACCAGGTCGTTCCGCTGACTAGGGGAGACGAGCTTGGCTGATGGAAGCGACAGAAGCCATGCTATTCATGTTACACCTAGCTGGATGTTCAACGTATAATGCAGCAGCAAATCTACAACCTGACAGCCGCCTTAAAGCCCGCGTCCCAAATTGCGGGCCGCGAGGGTCAAGTTTTTAAAACTTCACGAAGTTGAGTGTCCAAGCTTTTGAAAGTCACGCACTTGCAATTTGGGACTTTCGAAGACAGATTCACTCACCAGGGGGAAAACCGAGGGTTGGCTGGGTCTCGCGAAAAAAACGAACCTAGACGAAATCGGAAACTCTCGCCAAAGCCCACACCAGAAAAACTCCCTCTGGTCAACTTTTAAAAGCATGAACAATTTGGGCCGCGAACTAGTAGTTCTGGGTCAGCGAGGGAAGCCTGGGCGGCTGTCTAGGAAGTAGCGAGCTGCGGGTGTTAGGGATGGCGAGGTGTGAGATCCAGCTGCTCACAAAACCCTAGTTGGCATACCCCTTACAGCACAACCAGCAAGAGAAATAGGTTCAGGTTTTCAGAAAGTTTATGCTCTCAAGTTCATTGTGCATGCTCATGTCATACTCATTTCCGAAATTCAAGATATCCACACGCACAAATATTTTTGCTCCGATTTTGGATGCGTTGTGTTCAATAAATAATTATTTTAAAATGTTGTACAAAGCATTCCGATGACATCAATAGCACTTATGATCAAAATGCACTTTGATCTGCTCAACTGCAATCACAATTTGAAATATGATCCATACCGGTATCTAATTGCAGCCTCTTCAAGGAGTGCCAGTCAGCATTACCACTGCAGCCAGCTCTTGCGCTGCTCAGCGCTGCTGAGATGTCAGAAACACTATAGCCAAAGGGTTTGTTATCTATCCTGCTGTGCCCATGCCCATGGCCATGGCTGCCACGTCAGCTTCACTGAGGAGAGTGGCAGTTGCGCCGCCCATTGATGCCGCCCGGTCAAACGGCTGTGCCATGCGCCGCAGAAACTAGGGGGGTTGAAGTGGGGGGTGAGGGGAGGAGGGGGGTGTGAAGACATTGCAAGTGAGTGGTGAAGACATTGCAAGTGAGTGGTGAAGACATTGCAAGTGAGTGGTGAAGACATTGCAAGTGAGTGGTGAAGACATTGCAAGTGAGTGGTGAAGACATTGCAAGTGAGTGGTGAAGACATTGCAAGTGAGTGGTGAAGACATTGCAAGTGAGTGGTGAAGACATTGCAAGTGAGTGGTGAAGACATTGCAAGTGAGTGGTGAAGACATTGCAAGTGAGTGGTGAAGACATTGCAAGTGAGTGGTGAAGACATTACAAGCACATCCCCTGCATACAAGCACATCCCCTGCATACAAGCACATCCCCTGCATACAAGCACATCCCCTGCATACAAGCACATCCCCTGCATACAAGCACATCCCCTGCATACAAGCACATCCCCTGCATACAAGCACATCCACTGCATACAAGCACATCCACTGCATACAAGCACATCCACTGCATACAAGCACATCCACTGCATACAAGCACACAAACACACCAAGGAGGCTTGAGCATCCCCTCAACCATGGCTGCCAGTCCCGCCTCCTCCCCCCCCACAGCATCCGCCCCGGCTGGGGCAACGAAGGGCGCCGGCAGTAGACGCACGGGCCAGCACCTCTACCCACCCTTACAGCAGAAACTGCGGCAAGGGCAGATGGCTGCAGTGGGCCAACGGGGCGGCGAGGAAGGGCGGTGGCAGGGGCGACGACATGCCCCGCAGATGTTGTTGGCACTGCTGGCGAAGCTGGGAAGCGGCGGGGGCGCTGGTGCAGGTGCTGCCCATCATCCGCCCCCGCCGCCTCACCCAACATCACCATGTCGGTGGAGAGGTTGAGGTGCCTCACCTCCCTGGCGATGTGCACGGCCATGTCGGTGGAGAGGTTGAGGTGCGCGTCGGGCAGCTGCGAGATGATCCACCCCGGCAGCTTGCTGCGCTTGTCGTGCCGGTTGTACCTGGAGGGGCGAGGGGCGGGTGGAGGGGGGAGTGTGGGGAAGGATACGGAATGGAGGAGGAGGGAGTGTGGGGAAGGATACGGAATGGAGGAGGGAGTGGTTGTGAGTCGACTCAACGGCAGCTTGCTGCACTTGTCATGCCGGTTGTACCAGAGGGAGGGAGAGGAGGGGTGGGGGTTGGGGGAGAGGGCAGGGGAGGGAGGTGACATTTGAGTCAAGTCACAAGAAATCTTCACCCTGCGCGGGCGCAGGGGGATGGAAAGGTGAGGGCATGACAAGGGCAGGGAGGGAATGGGAGGGGAGGGGAGAGGAGAGGAGGGGAGGGGAGGGGAGGGGAGGGGAGGGGAGGGGAGGGGAGGGGAGGGGAGGGGAGGGGAGGGGAGGGGAGGGGAGGGCAGGGCAGGGGAGGGGAGGGAGGGGATGGGAGGGAGGAGGGTGAAGAATGTGTGTGGGTTGAAGGGTGTCAGGGTGCCAGGGTGAGTGGGGGTTTGGATGAAAGAATGAACAGTAGCCCAAGATAGAAGAAGGAAGAAAAACTCACTGCTGATGGAAAACCACTGCTCTCACTGTCTGTTGAAAAATAACAGGCCATGGCGCTTACCTCCTATCTGTTTTCTCTCACCGCTTGTCGGCGAATATCATGATGCCATAGTCTGACTTGGACCGAATGACCCTCCCCACACACTGCGCTGCTTGCCTCTGGTCGTGACATGGGGGAGAGATGGGGGAGAGATGGGGGAGAGATGGGGGAGAGGGGTGGGAGATACGTGGGACGGATGAGGGCATGTGAGTACGGTTAAGACGACAGGGGTGGGGAACGGCGAGGCGAAGTGAGGCGAGGCGAGGCGAGTGGTGAGGCAAGGAGAGGAGAGGTAAGACGTGGCACGGCGTGGGGTGGGCGAGGTGGGCTCACAATGGCATCGAAGGTGAGGAAGTCGTTCTCCTGGATCTGAAACGTCTCCCTCAGATACTCCAGACGCGCCCTCAGTATTCTGTCCCATGCTCACGCCCATGTTAGGGGCACGGGCAGAGGGGTTTGAGAGGGCGGGAAGGGGAGGAGGGAGGAGGGAGGAGGGAGGAGGGAAGGGGAGGAGGGAGGCGCACAGGGGAAAGGGCTCTAGGGTGGAAGTGGAGTACACTGCTATCATGAAGGGAGGGTGGAAGGCTACGTGTGGAGAGGAGGTGAATTTTTCGAAGGAAGGGTTGAAATGTGGTGTGATGAAGCACTTGTCATTATTCTACAGTAACTGTCAATTGGAGAAATGGTGTGCGGGAGGTAGGGATAGGCTGATAGGCAAGAAACTGAGTGTGCCATTGCCTGAACGATTCAAACTCATCATTTTCCCCAATGCAAGCTCTGTTCTGGCCAGCCGAGCATGATGTGACATGTGCCAGTGATAGACGTGAGCAGCACACAGCAATCCCTCACAATACCTGCTGAGGGTGTACTGGAAGGGCACGCCAAACATGATAACGAGTCGGCCATAATGGCGGTCAAAGTCGATCCCCTCCGCCACCTTGCCCCTGGCTTGAAGGAATGGCAAGCGCAGCGGACAGGGGATGGGAAGCGCAGTGGAGAGGGGAAGAGAGGGAGATGTGACCAGAATGAAAGTTTGAACAAAGATTGGGGGAGGATGAATGGCTGCAATGCTGGTGTTCATGGTAAGAAATCCCAAAAAGATCCACACATGTCATGTCGCCTCACTCGCTTGCGATGAGTTAACCTTGTGTTCAATCGCTGTGGTTGTTAGGCTATAGACATTGTATTATATATGCGTGGTGTCAGTTGATTCCATGACATCACACATGCAAAAACCGTTTGAGCACAAAAGTCCAACGAATTTCATTTCAATGTCGTGTGCAGGACTATGGCACTTTGTACGGCAGCGAAAGTCAGCTTAAGGCACTTTATAGGGCAGCATCCAGTACCTTGTCATGCAGCACACAATCACTGTGTGCTTGACGACCGCATGTACACGGAGGTGCTTATCACGCACCGTGCGATGGAGAAGAAGACGCCCCCGCGGCCGCAGTCACAGGCGCGGCGGTAGTTGTCGAGGGCGAGGGTGGTCTCCACCACGTCCTGTGTCTCGATGAACACCAGCTTGTGCTCCATCACCTCCTGCCAGCATGACGCATGGGGTGGCATGGGGCATGGCATGGAGAATGGCATGGGATAGGGCATGGGCCATGGCATCTGACAGGGCAGGGAATATGGCATGGGATATAGCATGGGGCATGGCATGGAATATGCGATGGGGTGTGGCATCGTATATGCCTTTAATGCATGAGAATGGTAATTCTCCTCAACCAACCTTCACAACGCCCATGTCCTTCTCACCCCATCTAGACCTTCACCCCATATACCCTAAACCTGAAACCCAATACCTTGCAAGCCAACAACACAAACAGGGAAACTGACACCCAAACTCCTTAACTTTAAACCCTGAGCCGCACCTTGAGGATGCCCATGTCGTTCCAGCTGTTCACGATGCCATCCATGTACGCGTAGCTCACAAAGAAACACACGATGCCGTCCGGCACGCACGCGGCCATGTCGACGAGCAGGCGGCCGTAGTTGCGCACGACACCGGGGTCGCTGCGCATGTCAAAGCGCGTGCTCAGAGGCAGCTGGTCGCTGGTGGGGGTGGGTAAAGAGTGTTCACAGGGTGCAGACATTAGGGTTGTGTGTAAGAAATAATGACTAGGTTTCAGCTCCCTTACCTCCCTGTGTGACAACCAAAGCGAGGCAGTACTGGAACAGTAGCACAGGGAGGAATCAGACGCACACAGACTGTGAGTGAGTGGAGGATTGGTGTGAAGGGAGACAGAGCCAGTCTCCACACTACCACTGTACCATTGACAGCTGCTCCGTCACACCTACCTTACTGACCTCATGTCACGACAAGAGTGCAGAGGAAACACTCTCCCACGCATGAAAAACCCCCCTTAGGGCGCGTAACTTTTTTACTTTCCATCGTCCGGACGGAGGCCCCGTCCGGACTTTTGTTGGGTTACTATCTTCGCAAAAACTCGTTTGAAACTTCGCAAGCCCCCCTGCGACGTCACTACCGTCCGGACCAAAGCTGACACTTTTCTGACAAAAAGTGGTCCGGAATACGCTGCTGACACCGTCCGAACGACATTTGGGACGGTTCGTTTTGGCTGCGCTGTCATTGGCGCGCGAAGTGGGTGACAACCTCACCCAGTACAGTGCCTCGGATTTTTGGTGGTGAAAATCACGAGTGCTGTACGATTGCTGTAATGCGTGGTACATTTCGTGGCGAAATTCTTCTTTTTCGATGCCGCAAAAAGTTCCACAGTTGTGGTCTGGACGCCCGGAAGTCCGAACCAGCTTCCCAGACGTACGGACGGGGCTCCGTTCGTACGTTTTGGGGGCTCCGTCCGGACGATCGACGAAAACAGAAAAAGTTACGTGCCCTTACTCTCACGCACAACAGCCCTCCCTCACCTCACCTGCCGCGTGTGACAACGAGCGGGCAGAGGCAGTCACGCGAGAGAGACATGGAGAGGGAGCGGATGCAGACGGGGTGGAAGTTGAGCAGGCGCGGGTACAGGTCGATGGGGCTCAGCGTGCCGCTCGTTATTATCACACTCTGAAACCGCTCAAAGGTGGGGCGGATGGCCAGTGATGCGTCCAGACAGCTGAGCTGCAGGGCGAGAGGATGAGAGGGGTGGGCGCGGACAGGGATGGGGGCGGGGAGGGGTGGGGGCAAAGGGTAGTGGAAAGCGTGAGTGAAAGAAAGGGGAGAAAAGAGCTGGAGAAAAAGCAAGAGAGAGTGTAAGTAAGAGAAAGAGGAGGGGGTGAAAGTGCAGGAAGGAGGAATCGAGCTGGCATTGAAGGGAGAAAACAGCGGCACCACCCCACGTGCAGCAGCACCCACCCACCTGCAGCACGGGGTCAGCTAGTTGCGGTTGGCGCTCATCAAAGTGTTCGATGATGATGGCGAAGCCACGCGTGTACGTGCCCACGAGTGTGGCGAGGTCACACACGCACTGCAGGTGGCCCATCTCGTCCACTTCCGCCACCTGCAGCGTCAAGAGCAGCGACTGCAAGCGGTCGTAGCACAGCTGCAGACTCCTGCTCTCTATGCCCGTTGCTGCCTGTGCCATGCATGCACACGTGCAGGGCAGGCGTGCAGGAAGGTGGATGGAACGTTAAGCCATGGCATTCCTGTCGTGGGATGCAAAGAGAACAAGTGCAGGTGACGCACAGAATGAGGGCCGTTGTGTGGAGTTGCGTTGACTCACTCGCCTGCAGGGCATGCAGGAAGGCGAGGGGCCCTTCGGACTCGACGCGCGTGGTGTTGAGGCGCGTCTGCAGGAAGGCGAGGAAGTGCTCGGCGCGGCGGATGTTGCCCGGCACCGCCTCCTGTAGGATGTCCGCTGGCAGCAGTGGGTTCGCCAGCCACATGTCCGATGCTGATTGGCGGGCGGGTGGGGATGGGGTGACAGGTGGGTGGGGTGAGGGGATGGAGAGTAGATGGTTGGTTGGTTGGCTTGGCAAGAGTTGGGTGGCGTGACTGAGGGAGGAGGTGGTGAGATGGACTGTGTGGGAGGTGGGTGGGAGGGAGCGCGAAGGTGGTGGGTGTGCGAGGGGCAGGGGAGAAGAAACACGGGCGAGGGGAGTGGGACGACGGGAAAGGCGAGACGGCAGAGGCGGGAGAGGGGAGAATGGGGAGAGGAGAGGGAGGAGAGGAGAGGGGAGTTGGAGTGAGCGGGGAAAGGGAGAAGGAGATGGAGTATTGTGCGTGCGTGAGTGAGTGAGTGCTGGCGGCATGCAAATGGCATTGTGACCATATTCTCAGCCACCTGGCAATCTTCCTCTCTGTTCCTCGCGAGTGGCAATGGCAAGTACGGTGGGTGGCAAGTACGGTGGGTGGCAAGCACCTCACCTGCCAGGTTGCCTCTCTGCGCCAGTCCATCCACCAGTCGTCGGTACTCCTCCTTCAGCCTCTCCGCGTCCGTTGCCTTGAACCTGGTGGCCACACCGCAAATAAACGTGCACTGCACCTAAGGACTGCACAGCAGAATCGCAATGATTGCGCAATCTGGGGTCACAAAAACGACTCTGCAGACCGCCACTCTCACTCTGCCCTTCCTCGCCCTCTTTTCCCTCTCTGCTGCTCCCTGCCCTCACCTCTCAATCCTCATACCGAGGCGAACAAGCTTCCCAAGGTCCCTCTCCCGCCTCTCACCGCTCAATGGTTGTGTTGAGCCGGGCGAGGTTCCTATGAGCCCCATCGATGGTCTGCTGGCGCACGTTGACGCTTAAAGCCTCAATGCACACGTTGTCGATGTTGTGGGCCTCGTCGAACACCACAATGCTCTCCCTCTCCAGCTCCCTCGAGATTATCCCCGACACCTTGGGGTCCAGCAGGTACTGGTAGTTGTACACCACCACATTTGCGAAGTTTATCATATGCCGCGCCAGAAAATACGGGCACCACCCCTTCTCCCGCCCAAACGCCCGCAGGTCCTGGAGCGTGTACACTCCGGGCGGCAGAGCGGCTTCTTGTCCTTTGCGGTCAAACTGGTCAAAGTAGGTGCAGACCTCGATGTCGGGGTTCTCCACGGCGGCCGCGCGCACCCAAGAGGCTGTGCGCTTGCGGCACCCCGCGTCCACGCTCTCGCGCGACCCCTCGCCCGCCACCACCGGGTGGATGCACAGGTTCTTGCGCGAGCTCAGCCCCAGGGCTAATATCCGCGGGACTCCGCTCGCGCCTTTCCCCCCTGCGCCGTTTCCCCCCGCGCCGGCGGCGGCTTCCCCCGCGAGCGCGGTCTGCTGGTAGGCGTGCAGCAGGCGCAGCTCGGCGAGCGCCTTCTCCATCTCGTGCACGGTGCGCGTGCAGTACACGAGCTTGCCCGTGCCGTTGCGCGCCATCTGGTACGACGTGATGAGCGACAGCAGCGTGATGGTCTTGCCCGTGCCCGTCGGCATCTCCAGCACGCAGTGGCCCTTGGCGTCCAGCGTACGTTTCAACTCCACCATGTACTCGTACTGCTCCGGGTAGATGTACTCGTACGGGAAGTACACGTCGAGGTCCTCTATTCGGAACTTCATTGCGGCTGCTCTGGCCTGGTGTAAGACTACTGTGAAGCTATTAGTACCGGTCAATCCGCGACTATACGTCTGCAACGGTGACTTGGGAACGGTCACTCCGCACCTACATCTCAGCCCGACGCATGAACGAGGCCTAGCACGTTGATGCCGAGTAATCGGGCGGGTCGTTGTACGGCTCCTGTGTACGAGTCATCTTAGGGCGTGTTTCTTTGCTGGTCAAAGTTCGAAAACTGGTCGAACATGAAGTGGTATCCTGTATCGCGAATATCGCTGAGTATGGATGGCGACGTTCGTCAACAAATCAAGGAAACAAACACGGACAACGAACGCAGGTCGAGCTTTCAGTTGACTGTTCGCGATCACGTTTTGCCAAACGCGTTCACTTTTGCACACGTTCGATAATGTGCGAACCAAAAAAACATAGTCGTGCATAAAAACCACCACGGCTGTAACCGCAAGTCTCTCCGTCCCATGTTTTTCGCGATGCACGGGAAAAATTGCCAATATTGTGCGGCTCCACTTTGTTGTTACCTTTGTTTTTTCGCTAGTGCCGTACTGGCGAACTTCGCACCTAGACCCCTTGGCAAATCCCGAAATGTGTGTGCACATGTGCTGCTCGGGTGCGTGGCGTGTGCTGCGCACGAACCCGGACACAAGTAAACATCTGCCAGAAACGAATCCAAAGGACTGTCTGGCTGGCTCGTCAATCGCACATGTCACAAGGTGTTATCGGGTAACTCTCCAACTTTGAATGTACTTCCACCACGCAAGACACGCCCTAAACATGCTATATATATTCCTGTGGAGGCCTGAACTCGTTTCGAAGCTCAGTTCAAAGCTTCCAATTCCACAGCCCATAACACCTTCGCTCCGTTCCCTGAACGCAGCTCTGCCTTTCATCAATCCGCAACGCTGCGCTTACGTCTACTGGTCTGCCCCATGTGGCGCGTCACGTCCGCGTCCATTCGCAGATCTTTCCGCCGTTTGCCTCAGGCGGGTTTCCCCAGCAGCTCTCGTCCCTTCCGCGCACCTATCGCCTGGCGTCACCTCCGCGACGAGATCCAAGCTATGCGACTCGGCCGCATGCCCGCCGCAAACGCCCTCGCGCGTCGTCGACGAACCGACCTCTTGCGCTTGATTCGCCCAAGATCCTCTCAATCGCGGGCGCTTCGAGGTGGTTGAGTGTGGCAGGCGGACAAACGGGTTTAGGAATGGGGACGGGCGGAGTGAGGTGGCGGAGCGCGGTCAGTGGCGCGGGAGGCGGCGGAGATGACGGCAGTGAAACCGACGGTCAGGGCGGCGAGTTGCTGCCGGCAGCTGTGGCGGTGGAGGGAGAAGCGTCGGGCGGTGGCGTGGCTGACGCGGCTGATGCGTGTGAGTGTTTCTTCCCCTTGCTCACTCCGCTCGCGCCCACGTCGCCGCCCGTTGCGCGTCACGATCCCTCTTCACCCATAACCCACCCCCCTCCCGGGACACTATGGACACTTCTCCGTCCGCTCCCAACCATTCCTCTTCCGCCCCCAACCCTCCCCCTCCGCCCTTCCAATCCCCCGCGGACCCGCCAGCGGCGCCCGCAGCCATTGCGCCATATCTGGCGGCGGTGCAGGACGTACGGGGACGACTTGGAGGAGGAGGTGGAGGGCTTCGAGGAGCCCGCGGACGAGGCGCACTACCGCCACCTCTACGACGCGCACGGGGTCGTTGACAAGTGGCTGGGCGACCCTGCACTGTGGGGCATGCTGTCAGGTAGGGACGATTACACAAGGGGAACGAGCAGGAAAGGCAGGCGGAGAGAGGAACATAGGTTTGTGCGGAAGGTGGAGGCATCGTTAAGAGGGTGCGCTTGTTCCTGCCACACTGGTGGAACTCGTTGCACTCTCCTTTCATTCTCTGCTACAGTACTGACCCGTTGTGCTTACCCTCTGTGCTTACCCTCTGTGCTTACCCTCTGTGCTTACCCTCTGTGCTTACCCTCTGTGCTTACCCTCTGTGCTTACCCTCTGTGCTTACCCTCTGTGCTTACCCTCTGTGCTTACCCTCTGTGCTTACCCTCTGTGCTTACCCTCTGTGCTTACCCTCTGTGCTTACCCTCTGTGCTTACCCTCTGTGCTTACCCTCTGTGCTTACCCTCTGTGCTTACCCTCTGTGCTTACCCTCTGTGCTTACCCTCTGTGCTTACCCTCTGTGCTTACCCTCTGTGCTTACCCTCTGTGCTTACCCTCTGTGCTTACCCTCTGTGCTTACCCTCTGTGCTTACCCTCTGTGCTTACCCTCTGTGCATACCCGCGTGTGTGCGCGCGCGCGCATGTGTGTGTGTGAAGAAAGGAAATTGAAGCATTAGTTTCATTAGAACATTGGCAAGCATACATAGCTTTGGGAAGAGAGGGTTGGAAGGGAAAGGAGGGAGGTGGAAATGGGGGAGTGGGCCAACCTATGGCCCATTGGGTTGGGTTGGCCTCACTTGGGGGAGTGGGCCAACCTATGGCCCATTGGGTTGCATTTGGGGGCTCCACCAGAATTGGGTTGGATTGGCACCCCAAAATGCAAGACTACACCCAAAGTTGGGTGTAGTCCCAACCCAACTGTACACCACAATTGGTGTAGAGTCACAAGTGTTAGCATGCAAGAACATGGGAATTCTAACAGTGTGCATGGGGATGGTTGGCCATGTGCATGCACGGCGCACTACAGGTACCGCCACCGGGAGGAGAACCGCAAGGACGTGTTTCGCACTCTGCATGTGCTGATCGCCGAGGCAAACAAGGCAGACCAGCTCGCAGCTCAGGCGCTGGCTGCAGCTGCCCCCGACACACGCTCCCAGGCCCCCTCCTTGCCGTAGATGCCATGGCTGCTTGGGAATGAAGGGTCCACTCCAGGGCCAGAAATTGGACTTCTGTCACTCTTGCCAATCAGAGTGAAAGTTAGTTTTGCATGTTCTTCCAGTGTAATTTTTTCGGCGACAGTGATGGAATCAAGCCAAATTCAGAAAAAGTTTGAGGTACACTAGCACATAAAGCCAAAGCCCGTTTCTTCACCTAAGCCCATGCTGCGACTGCGAATGCATCGTTGCTGTGAATGCATGGTTGCTGCGAATGCATGGTTGCTGCGAATGCATGGTTGCTGCGAATGCATGGTTGCTGCGAATGCATGGTTGCTGGGAATGCATGGTTGCTACGAATGCATGGTTGCTGCGAATGCATGGTTGCTGCGAATGCATGGTTGCTGCGAATGCATGGTTGCTGCGAATGCATGGTTGCTGCGAATGCATGGTTGCTGCGAATGCATGGTTGCTGCGAATGCATGGTTGCTGCGAATGCATGGTTGCTGCGAATGCATGGTTGCTGCGAATGCATGGTTGCTGCGAATGCATGGTTGCTGCGAATGCATGGTTGCTGCGAATGCATGGTTGCTGCGAATGCATGGTTGCTGCGAATGCATGGTTGCTGGGAATGCATGGTTGCTGCGAATGCATGGTTGCTGGGAATGCATGGTTGCTGTGAATGCATGGTTGCTGTGAATGCATGGTTGCTGCGAATGCATGGTTGCTGGGAGGGCGGGAGGGTGGGCGGGCGGGAGGGCGGGAGGGCGGGAGGGCGGGCGGGCGGGAGGGCGGGCGGGCGGGAGGGCGGGCGGGCGGGAGGGCGGGAGGGCGGGCGGGCGGGAGGGCGGGCGGGCGGGAGGGCGGGAGGGCGGGAGGGCGGGCGGGCGGGAGGGCGGGCGGGCGGGCGGGAGGGCGGGCGGGCGGGAGGGCGGGAGGGCGGGAGGGCGGGAGGGCGGGAGGGCGGGCGGGTGTATCGGCGGGCGGGCAGTTGCAGTCTTCTACCCTACAACTCTTCACACAAGTAGTCTCATGCACATCTGCTTTCCCCTGCGCCCACTCCGCTCTCCCGTTTCCCCCAGCTCCCCAGTGTGGCGTTAGCAGCGCATGCGGCAGCGCTCGGAGTAGGCGGGGGTGCAGGCATGGCGCGATGGGCAGCACCTGCAGGCTGCCATCAGCGCCGCCGTGCAGGTGGGTGAGGGTGAGAGGGATGGGTAAATGAGGCAGAGCGCCACGAGCAGCAGCTGTAGGCTAACGTCAGCAGCGCCATGCAGGTGAGTTAGAGTGATAGTGGGATGCAAAAGGAGGGGTTGCGTCACGACTGTTCATCTCTGCGCACCATAAATCCTGATCTGGACCCCTTATGCGCACTCAACTCTTGTTTTCTCCTACTTAAGTAGCTTCATAACTTGTGAATCTTGGGGATTTTCCCACCCACACCCACATCACTTGGAAAGTGGAAGCAACTATAAGGGCGCTTGCATTGCCATTCGTTCACCTTGCATCTCTGGGATGGAATAGGGGGCCCAATGTGGCCCCATCTCATCCGTTCGTTCCTTTACTCTCTCACCACCATCACTACCATCATGCACCCCCATGCTCCACTCTCCCCCCCTCTCCCTCTCCCTCTCCGTCTCCCCTTTCTCTACCTTCCCCCCCACACACCATGACAACCAGAGCAGCAGTAAGTTCTGCACTTAATTTCTGACAATCCCTTCCCCTCCTCTCCCAAGCCCCCTCCATGGAGCATGGAGGCACATGGCAATCCGTCCATGGAGCATGGAGGCACATGGCAATCCGGTCCATGGAGCATGGAGGCACATGGCAATTTCGGTCCATGGAGCATGGAGGCACATGGCAATCCAGTCCATGGAGCATGGAGGCACATGGCAATCCGTCCATGGAGCATGGAGGCACATGGCAATCCGTCCATGGAGCATGGAGGCACATGGCAATCCAGTCCATGGAGCATGGAGGCACATGGCAATCCAGTCCATGGAGCATGGAGGCACATGGCAATCCGTCCATGGAGCATGGAGGCACATGGCAATCCGTCCATGGAGCATGGAGGCACATGGCAATCCGTCCATGGAGCATGGAGGCACATGGCAATCCGTCCATGGAGCATGGAGGCACATGGCAATCCAGTCCATGGAGCATGGAGGCACATGGCAATCCGGTCCATGGAGCATGGAGGCACATGGCAATCCTTGCCATGGAGCATGGAGGCACATGGCAATCCGTCCATGGAGCATGGAGGCACATGGCAATCCGTCCATGGAGCATGGAGGCACATGGCAATCCGTCCATGGAGCATGGAGGCACATGGCAATCCGTCCATGGAGCATGGAGGCACATGGCAATCCAGTCCATGGAGCATGGAGGCACATGGCAATCCAGTCCATGGAGCATGGAGGCACATGGCAATCCGTCCATGGAGCATGGAGGCACATGGCAATCCAGTCCATGGAGCATGGAGGCACATGGCAATCCAGTCCATGGAGCATGGAGGCACATGGCAATCCAGTCCATGGAGCATGGAGGCACATGGCAATCCAGTCCATGGAGCATGGAGGCACATGGCAATCCGTCCATGGAGCATGGAGGCACATGGCAATCCGTCCATGGAGCATGGAGGCACATGGCAATCCAGTCCATGGAGCATGGAGGCACATGGCAATCCAGTCCATGGAGCATGGAGGCACATGGCAATCCTTGCCATGGAGCATGGAGGCACATGGCAATCCGTCCATGGAGCATGGAGGCACATGGCAATCCGTCCATGGAGCATGGAGGCACATGGCAATCCAGTCATGGAGCATGGAGGCACATGGCAATCCGTCCATGGAGCATGGAGGCACATGGCAATCCTTGCCATGGAGCATGGAGGCACATGGCAATCAGTCCATGGAGCATGGAGGCACATGGCAATCCGTCCATGGAGCATGGAGGCACATGGCAATCCAGTCCATGGAGCATGGAGGCACATGGCAATCCGGTCCATGGAGCATGGAGGCACATGGCAATCCTTGCCATGGAGCATGGAGGCACATGGCAATCCGTCCATGGAGCATGGAGGCACATGGCAATCCGTCCATGGAGCATGGAGGCACATGGCAATCCAGTCATGGAGCATGGAGGCACATGGCAATCCGTCCATGGAGCATGGAGGCACATGGCAATCCGTCCATGGAGCATGGAGGCACATGGCAATCCGTCCATGGAGCATGGAGGCACATGGCAATCCAGTCCATGGAGCATGGAGGCACATGGCAATCCGTCCATGGAGCATGGAGGCACATGGCAATCCGTCCATGGAGCATGGAGGCACATGGCAATCCAGTCCATGGAGCATGGAGGCACATGGCAATCCAGTCCATGGAGCATGGAGGCACATGGCAATCCGTCCATGGAGCATGGAGGCACATGGCAATCCGTCCATGGAGCATGGAGGCACATGGCAATCCGTCCATGGAGCATGGAGGCACATGGCAATCCGTCCATGGAGCATGGAGGCACATGGCAATCCAGTCCATGGAGCATGGAGGCACATGGCAATCCGGTCCATGGAGCATGGAGGCACATGGCAATCCTTGCCATGGAGCATGGAGGCACATGGCAATCCGTCCATGGAGCATGGAGGCACATGGCAATCCGTCCATGGAGCATGGAGGCACATGGCAATCCGTCCATGGAGCATGGAGGCACATGGCAATCCGTCCATGGAGCATGGAGGCACATGGCAATCCAGTCCATGGAGCATGGAGGCACATGGCAATCCAGTCCATGGAGCATGGAGGCACATGGCAATCCGGTCCATGGAGCATGGAGGCACATGGCAATCCAGTCATGGAGCATGGAGGCACATGGCAATCCGTCCATGGAGCATGGAGGCACATGGCAATCCGTCCATGGAGCATGGAGGCACATGGCAATCCGTCCATGGAGCATGGAGGCACATGGCAATCCGTCCATGGAGCATGGAGGCACATGGCAATCCAGTCCATGGAGCATGGAGGCACATGGCAATCCAGTCCATGGAGCATGGAGGCACATGGCAATCCGTCCATGGAGCATGGAGGCACATGGCAATCCAGTCCATGGAGCATGGAGGCACATGGCAATCCAGTCCATGGAGCATGGAGGCACATGGCAATCCAGTCCATGGAGCATGGAGGCACATGGCAATCCAGTCCATGGAGCATGGAGGCACATGGCAATCCGTCCATGGAGCATGGAGGCACATGGCAATCCAGTCCATGGAGCATGGAGGCACATGGCAATCCTTGCCATGGAGCATGGAGGCACATGGCAATCCGTCCATGGAGCATGGAGGCACATGGCAATCCGTCCATGGAGCATGGAGGCACATGGCAATCCAGTCATGGAGCATGGAGGCACATGGCAATCCGTCCATGGAGCATGGAGGCACATGGCAATCCAGTCCATGGAGCATGGAGGCACATGGCAATCCAGTCCATGGAGCATGGAGGCACATGGCAATCCGTCCATGGAGCATGGAGGCACATGGCAATCCTTGCCATGGAGCATGGAGGCACATGGCAATCAGTCCATGGAGCATGGAGGCACATGGCAATCCGTCCATGGAGCATGGAGGCACATGGCAATCCAGTCCATGGAGCATGGAGGCACATGGCAATCCGGTCCATGGAGCATGGAGGCACATGGCAATCCTTGCCATGGAGCATGGAGGCACATGGCAATCCGTCCATGGAGCATGGAGGCACATGGCAATCCGTCCATGGAGCATGGAGGCACATGGCAATCCAGTCATGGAGCATGGAGGCACATGGCAATCCGTCCATGGAGCATGGAGGCACATGGCAATCCGTCCATGGAGCATGGAGGCACATGGCAATCCGTCCATGGAGCATGGAGGCACATGGCAATCCGTCCATGGAGCATGGAGGCACATGGCAATCCAGTCCATGGAGCATGGAGGCACATGGCAATCCAGTCCATGGAGCATGGAGGCACATGGCAATCCAGTCCATGGAGCATGGAGGCACATGGCAATCCGTCCATGGAGCATGGAGGCACATGGCAATCCTTGCCATGGAGCATGGAGGCACATGGCAATCAGTCCATGGAGCATGGAGGCACATGGCAATCCGTCCATGGAGCATGGAGGCACATGGCAATCCGTCCATGGAGCATGGAGGCACATGGCAATCCGTCCATGGAGCATGGAGGCACATGGCAATCCAGTCCATGGAGCATGGAGGCACATGGCAATCCGTCCATGGAGCATGGAGGCACATGGCAATCCGTCCATGGAGCATGGAGGCACATGGCAATCCAGTCCATGGAGCATGGAGGCACATGGCAATCCGGTCCATGGAGCATGGAGGCACATGGCAATCCGTCCATGGAGCATGGAGGCACATGGCAATCCGTCCATGGAGCATGGAGGCACATGGCAATCCGTCCATGGAGCATGGAGGCACATGGCAATCCAGTCCATGGAGCATGGAGGCACATTGCAATCCGTCCATGGATCATGGAGGCACATGGCAATCCGTCCATGGAGCATGGAGGCACATGGCAATCCGTCCATGGAGCATGGAGGCACATGGCAATCCGTCCATGGAGCATGGAGGCACATGGCAATCCGTCCATGGAGCATGGAGGCACATGGCAATCCAGTCCATGGAGCATGGAGGCACATGGCAATCCGTCCATGGAGCATGGAGGCACATGGCAATCCAGTCCATGGAGCATGGAGGCACATGGCAATCCAGTCATGGAGCATGGAGGCACATGGCAATCCAGTCCATGGAGCATGGAGGCACATGGCAATCCAGTCATGGAGCATGGAGGCACATGGCAATCCAGTCCATGGAGCATGGAGGCACATGGCAATCCAGTCCATGGAGCATGGAGGCACATGGCAATCCAGTCCATGGAGCATGGAGGCACATGGCAATCCAGTCCATGGAGCATGGAGGCACATGGCAATCCAGTCCATGGAGCATGGAGGCACATGGCAATCCAGTCCATGGAGCATGGAGGCACATGGCAATCCAGTCCATGGAGCATGGAGGCACATGGCAATCCAGTCCATGGAGCATGGAGGCACATGGTAATCCAGTCCATGGAGCATGGAGGCACATGGCAATCCAGTCCATGGAGCATGGAGGCACATGGCAATCCGTCCATGGAGCATGGAGGCACATGGCAATCCAGTCCATGGAGCATGGAGGCACATGGCAATCCAGTCCATGGAGCATGGAGGCACATTGCAATCCGTCCATGGATCATGGAGGCACATGGCAATCCGTCCATGGAGCATGGAGGCACATGGCAATCCGTCCATGGAGCATGGAGGCACATGGCAATCCAGTCCATGGAGCATGGAGGCACATGGCAATCCGTCCATGGAGCATGGAGGCACATGGCAATTCAGTCCATGGAGCATGGAGGCACATGGCAATCCAGTCCATGGAGCATGGAGGCACATGGCAATCCAGTCCATGGAGCATGGAGGCACATGGCAATCCGTCCATGGAGCATGGAGGCACATGGCAATCCGTCCATGGAGCATGGAGGCACATGGCAATCCGTCCATGGAGCATGGAGGCACATGGCAATCCATCCATGGAGCATGGAGGCACATGGCAATCCAGTCCATGGAGCATGGAGGCACATGGCAATCCGTCCATGGAGCATGGAGGCACATGGCAATCCAGTCCATGGAGCATGGAGGCACATGGCAATCCGTCCATGGAGCATGGAGGCACATGGCAATCCAGTCCATGGAGCATGGAGGCACATGGCAATCCAGTCATGGAGCATGGAGGCACATGGCAATCCAGTCCATGGAGCATGGAGGCACATGGCAATCCAGTCCATGGAGCATGGAGGCACATGGCAATCCAGTCCATGGAGCATGGAGGCACATGGCAATCCAGTCCATGGAGCATGGAGGCACATGGCAATCCAGTCCATGGAGCATGGAAGCACATGGCAATCCAGTCCATGGAGCATGGAGGCACATGGCAATCCAGTCCATGGAGCATGGAGGCACATGGCAATCCAGTCCATGGAGCATGGAGGCACATGGCAATCCAGTCCATGGAGCATGGAGGCACATGGCAATCCAGTCCATGGAGCATGGAGGCACATGGCAATCCAGTCCATGGAGCATGGAGGCACATGGCAATCCAGTCCATGGAGCATGGAGGCACATGGCAATCCGTCCATGGAGCATGGAGGCACATGGCAATCCTTGCCATGGAGCATGGAGGCACATGGCAATCAGTCCATGGAGCATGGAGGCACATGGCAATCCGTCCATGGAGCATGGAGGCACATGGCAATCCGTCCATGGAGCATGGAGGCACATGGCAATCCGTCCATGGAGCATGGAGGCACATGGCAATCCAGTCCATGGAGCATGGAGGCACATGGCAATCCGTCCATGGAGCATGGAGGCACATGGCAATCCGTCCATGGAGCATGGAGGCACATGGCAATCCAGTCCATGGAGCATGGAGGCACATGGCAATCCGGTCCATGGAGCATGGAGGCACATGGCAATCCGTCCATGGAGCATGGAGGCACATGGCAATCCGTCCATGGAGCATGGAGGCACATGGCAATCCGTCCATGGAGCATGGAGGCACATGGCAATCCAGTCCATGGAGCATGGAGGCACATGGCAATCCAGTCCATGGAGCATGGAGGCACATGGCAATCCGTCCATGGAGCATGGAGGCACATGGCAATCCGTCCATGGAGCATGGAGGCACATGGCAATCCAGTCCATGGAGCATGGAGGCACATGGCAATCCGTCCATGGAGCATGGAGGCACATGGCAATCCAGTCCATGGAGCATGGAGGCACATGGCAATCCAGTCATGGAGCATGGAGGCACATGGCAATCCAGTCCATGGAGCATGGAGGCACATGGCAATCCAGTCATGGAGCATGGAGGCACATGGCAATCCAGTCCATGGAGCATGGAGGCACATGGCAATCCAGTCCATGGAGCATGGAGGCACATGGCAATCCGTCCATGGAGCATGGAGGCACATGGCAATCCGTCCATGGAGCATGGAGGCACATGGCAATCCGTCCATGGAGCATGGAGGCACATGGCAATCCAGTCCATGGAGCATGGAGGCACATGGCAATCCGTCCATGGAGCATGGAGGCACATGGCAATCCAGTCCATGGAGCATGGAGGCACATGGCAATCCAGTCATGGAGCATGGAGGCACATGGCAATCCAGTCCATGGAGCATGGAGGCACATGGCAATCCAGTCATGGAGCATGGAGGCACATGGCAATCCAGTCCATGGAGCATGGAGGCACATGGCAATCCAGTCCATGGAGCATGGAGGCACATGGCAATCCAGTCCATGGAGCATGGAGGCACATGGCAATCCAGTCCATGGAGCATGGAGGCACATGGCAATCCGTCCATGGAGCATGGAGGCACATGGCAATCCAGTCCATGGAGCATGGAGGCACATGGCAATCCGTCCATGGAGCATGGAGGCACATGGCAATCCAGTCCATGGAGCATGGAGGCACATGGCAATCCAGTCATGGAGCATGGAGGCACATGGCAATCCAGTCCATGGAGCATGGAGGCACATGGCAATCCAGTCCATGGAGCATGGAGGCACATGGCAATCCAGTCCATGGAGCATGGAGGCACATGGCAATCCAGTCCATGGAGCATGGAGGCACATGGCAATCCAGTCCATGGAGCATGGAGGCACATGGCAATCCAGTCCATGGAGCATGGAGGCACATGGCAATCCGTCCATGGAGCATGGAGGCACATGGCAATCCGTCCATGGAGCATGGAGGCACATGGCAATCCAGTCCATGGAGCATGGAGGCACATGGCAATCCGTCCATGGAGCATGGAGGCACATGGCAATCCGTCCATGGAGCATGGAGGCACATGGCAATCCGTCCATGGAGCATGGAGGCACATGGCAATCCAGTCCATGGAGCATGGAGGCACATGGCAATCCAGTCCATGGAGCATGGAGGCACATGGCAATCCAGTCCATGGAGCATGGAGGCACATGGCAATCCGTCCATGGAGCATGGAGGCACATGGCAATCCAGTCCATGGAGCATGGAGGCACATGGCAATCCGTCCATGGAGCATGGAGGCACATGGCAATCCTTGCCATGGAGCATGGAGGCACATGGCAATCAGTCCATGGAGCATGGAGGCACATGGCAATCCGTCCATGGAGCATGGAGGCACATGGCAATCCGTCCATGGAGCATGGAGGCACATGGCAATCCGTCCATGGAGCATGGAGGCACATGGCAATCCAGTCCATGGAGCATGGAGGCACATGGCAATCCGTCCATGGAGCATGGAGGCACATGGCAATCCGTCCATGGAGCATGGAGGCACATGGCAATCCAGTCCATGGAGCATGGAGGCACATGGCAATCCGGTCCATGGAGCATGGAGGCACATGGCAATCCGTCCATGGAGCATGGAGGCACATGGCAATCCGTCCATGGAGCATGGAGGCACATGGCAATCCGTCCATGGAGCATGGAGGCACATGGCAATCCAGTCCATGGAGCATGGAGGCACATGGCAATCCAGTCCATGGAGCATGGAGGCACATTGCAATCCGTCCATGGATCATGGAGGCACATGGCAATCCGTCCATGGAGCATGGAGGCACATGGCAATCCGTCCATGGAGCATGGAGGCACATGGCAATCCGTCCATGGAGCATGGAGGCACATGGCAATCCGTCCATGGAGCATGGAGGCACATGGCAATCCAGTCCATGGAGCATGGAGGCACATGGCAATCCGTCCATGGAGCATGGAGGCACATGGCAATCCAGTCCATGGAGCATGGAGGCACATGGCAATCCAGTCATGGAGCATGGAGGCACATGGCAATCCAGTCCATGGAGCATGGAGGCACATGGCAATCCAGTCATGGAGCATGGAGGCACATGGCAATCCAGTCCATGGAGCATGGAGGCACATGGCAATCCAGTCCATGGAGCATGGAGGCACATGGCAATCCAGTCCATGGAGCATGGAGGCACATGGCAATCCAGTCCATGGAGCATGGAGGCACATGGCAATCCAGTCCATGGAGCATGGAGGCACATGGCAATCCAGTCCATGGAGCATGGAGGCACATGGCAATCCGTCCATGGAGCATGGAGGCACATGGCAATCCAGTCCATGGAGCATGGAGGCACATGGCAATCCAGTCATGGAGCATGGAGGCACATGGCAATCCAGTCCATGGAGCATGGAGGCACATGGCAATCCAGTCCATGGAGCATGGAGGCACATGGCAATCCAGTCCATGGAGCATGGAGGCACATGGCAATCCGTCCATGGAGCATGGAGGCACATGGCAATCCAGTCCATGGAGCATGGAGGCACATGGCAATCCAGTCCATGGAGCATGGAGGCACATGGCAATCCAGTCCATGGAGCATGGAGGCACATGGCAATCCAGTCCATGGAGCATGGAGGCACATGGCAATCCAGTCCATGGAGCATGGAGGCACATGGCAATCCGTCCATGGAGCATGGAAGCACATGGCAATCCAGTCCATGGAGCATGGAGGCACATGGCAATCCAGTCCATGGAGCATGGAGGCACATGGCAATCCAGTCCATGGAGCATGGAGGCACATGGCAATCCAGTCCATGGAGCATGGAGGCACATGGCAATCCGTCCATGGAGCATGGAGGCACATGGCAATCCGTCCATGGAGCATGGAGGCACATGGCAATCCGTCCATGGAGCATGGAGGCACATGGCAATCCGTCCATGGAGCATGGAGGCACATGGCAATCCAGTCCATGGAGCATGGAGGCACATGGCAATCCAGTCCATGGAGCATGGAGGCACATGGCAATCCGTCCATGGAGCATGGAGGCACATGGCAATCCAGTCCATGGAGCATGGAGGCACATGGCAATCCAGTCCATGGAGCATGGAGGCACATGGCAATCCGTCCATGGAGCATGGAGGCACATGGCAATCCTTGCCATGGAGCATGGAGGCACATGGCAATCAGTCCATGGAGCATGGAGGCACATGGCAATCCGTCCATGGAGCATGGAGGCACATGGCAATCCGTCCATGGAGCATGGAGGCACATGGCAATCCGTCCATGGAGCATGGAGGCACATGGCAATCCAGTCCATGGAGCATGGAGGCACATGGCAATCCGTCCATGGAGCATGGAGGCACATGGCAATCCGTCCATGGAGCATGGAGGCACATGGCAATCCAGTCCATGGAGCATGGAGGCACATGGCAATCCGGTCCATGGAGCATGGAGGCACATGGCAATCCGTCCATGGAGCATGGAGGCACATGGCAATCCGTCCATGGAGCATGGAGGCACATGGCAATCCGTCCATGGAGCATGGAGGCACATGGCAATCCAGTCCATGGAGCATGGAGGCACATGGCAATCCAGTCCATGGAGCATGGAGGCACATTGCAATCCGTCCATGGATCATGGAGGCACATGGCAATCCGTCCATGGAGCATGGAGGCACATGGCAATCCGTCCATGGAGCATGGAGGCACATGGCAATCCGTCCATGGAGCATGGAGGCACATGGCAATCCGTCCATGGAGCATGGAGGCACATGGCAATCCAGTCCATGGAGCATGGAGGCACATGGCAATCCGTCCATGGAGCATGGAGGCACATGGCAATCCAGTCCATGGAGCATGGAGGCACATGGCAATCCAGTCATGGAGCATGGAGGCACATGGCAATCCAGTCCATGGAGCATGGAGGCACATGGCAATCCAGTCATGGAGCATGGAGGCACATGGCAATCCAGTCCATGGAGCATGGAGGCACATGGCAATCCAGTCCATGGAGCATGGAGGCACATGGCAATCCAGTCCATGGAGCATGGAGGCACATGGCAATCCAGTCCATGGAGCATGGAGGCACATGGCAATCCAGTCCATGGAGCATGGAGGCACATGGCAATCCAGTCCATGGAGCATGGAGGCACATGGCAATCCGTCCATGGAGCATGGAGGCACATGGCAATCCAGTCCATGGAGCATGGAGGCACATGGCAATCCAGTCATGGAGCATGGAGGCACATGGCAATCCAGTCCATGGAGCATGGAGGCACATGGCAATCCAGTCATGGAGCATGGAGGCACATGGCAATCCAGTCCATGGAGCATGGAGGCACATGGCAATCCAGTCATGGAGCATGGAGGCACATGGCAATCCAGTCCATGGAGCATGGAGGCACATGGCAATCCAGTCCATGGAGCATGGAGGCACATGGCAATCCAGTCCATGGAGCATGGAGGCACATGGCAATCCAGTCCATGGAGCATGGAGGCACATGGCAATCCAGTCCATGGAGCATGGAGGCACATGGCAATCCAGTCCATGGAGCATGGAGGCACATGGCAATCCGTCCATGGAGCATGGAGGCACATGGCAATCCAGTCCATGGAGCATGGAGGCACATGGCAATCCAGTCATGGAGCATGGAGGCACATGGCAATCCAGTCCATGGAGCATGGAGGCACATGGCAATCCAGTCCATGGAGCATGGAGGCACATGGCAATCCAGTCCATGGAGCATGGAGGCACATGGCAATCCAGTCCATGGAGCATGGAGGCACATGGCAATCCGTCCATGGAGCATGGAGGCACATGGCAATCCGTCCATGGAGCATGGAGGCACATGGCAATCCGTCCATGGAGCATGGAGGCACATGGCAATCCAGTCCATGGAGCATGGAGGCACATGGCAATCCAGTCCATGGAGCATGGAGGCACATGGCAATCCAGTCCATGGAGCATGGAGGCACATGGCAATCCGTCCATGGAGCATGGAGGCACATGGCAATCCAGTCCATGGAGCATGGAGGCACATGGCAATCCAGTCCATGGAGCATGGAGGCACATGGCAATCCGTCCATGGAGCATGGAGGCACATGGCAATCCAGTCCATGGAGCATGGAGGCACATGGCAATCCGTCCATGGAGCATGGAGGCACATGGCAATCCGTCCATGGAGCATGGAGGCACATGGCAATCCGTCCATGGAGCATGGAGGCACATGGCAATCCGTCCATGGAGCATGGAGGCACATGGCAATCCGTCCATGGAGCATGGAGGCACATGGCAATCCAGTCATGGAGCATGGAGGCACATGGCAATCCGTCCATGGAGCATGGAGGCACATGGCAATCCGTCCATGGAGCATGGAGGCACATGGCAATCCGTCCATGGAGCATGGAGGCACATGGCAATCCGTCCATGGAGCATGGAGGCACATGGCAATCCAGTCCATGGAGCATGGAGGCACATGGCAATCCGTCCATGGAGCATGGAGGCACATGGCAATCCGTCCCTACTAACCGGTTGATGCTCTTAAGATTCCAGCACAAGCTCAAGAGAGTGAAACATTGAGGCACTACCAAGAGAGGAGATGCCATGCGTTCAGAGAAGTGATGAGCACGGTAAGGAGGTTGCAGGGAACTCTCCATGCGCTCGCCAGAAGGTTATTGCTGTGGAACGGAGACTACTGTGGAACACATTTGGATGCAGTCGGAGCTTGTGTGACTTGCGAGAAAAGGGCATTCACACGAGGCTTATTGTCATGCAAGAGCGCTGCCACCTTTGCCTCTCCTTACCACTTGCTCTCACAAGTTCTTGCACTTGACTCCTGTGTTGTCCTCGGTTTCCTGGCCTACCTTCCTCGTTTTTTCAACAACCAAGTCGGAGTTTTCCTCCCGCCCATCCCCGCTTACCCTGCTCTTTATCGTCTCTCTTCCATCTCTTGTTCTACTCCGAGCAGCCCGACCACCCCAAGACGGTCGCCTATATGGGGGGGGGGGGGGGGGGGGGGGACTGCTGGTGGGGGCGAGCAGGGCAGTGCGGTGGAGTATGGGGAGTATGATGCTGCAATGGCGGAGTACCATGATCACATCGTTAAGGAGGTTGCTTGGTTGAACTGACTGCTCTTTCGCAATAGCTAGCACGGCTTGGTGAGCGTACCGACCAGCAATTATATTTTATATGTGGATCCATGCAAGAACACTGCCTACAGGAAAAGTTCGAGGCAAGAAATCACTAACGTCATTGCCTGAATATAAGACATATACATGTCTTATCTTATACAATAGAAAAAATGTTAGGGTTGTCTTGTATTTGGGGGGGTTTTGGGTGTCTTATAAGTCTTATAAACAAAAACATTTTAAAACACTTCAGATAATTCTCATGTATCTTGAAATGAGTCTGTGGATATTGCAAAGGTTCCTACTTCGGCAATCATTGTTCGAGACGCCACATCATAAAGAATGCATGCTGATTCAGCACGTGGCCAAATTCGCTTTTCGCAAGGGTAAAAATGTACGCTCTACTTCCATGTTCACTATAGTACATTACGGTTTCGATTATAAGACACATATGTCTTAACTCGTACACGCACATAGGTCTCTTATAAATTGGAACACCCAAATATAAGAGACACCCCGATAAAAGACACCCCCTGTTTTCAATTCAACACTGTCTTATATCCGGGCGTTGGTCTGGTCTGTACTCGTTACACCCTGGGTCCCACCACACTGGGTCAGGTCAGGTCGAGTCAGGTCAGGTTGCTACTGTGTCATGCGACTGTCGGTCACTCACCCACCCGTCAGTCCTCTGGCACCACCGTTTAGGTCACCTGTCCTTCCTGCGTCTCAGTGGGATTGTTCGTCACCGTCTGGTCTCAGGTCTCCCAGGTTTCTTACAGACCAGACCATTGGCACCCCAGTGGCACCATCTGTGCAGGAGGCAACAGGCTCGTCCAAAGGGAAAGTGGTGACTGCTCTGAGGTCGTGGAGGTGACTGACTCCCACTAAGTTCCTGGAGAACGAGGGGGTGTAGTAACCTGTAAGGACCCCAAAGGGGGCCGCCGGATACATGAGAGTGGTGGTGTTGTGAGCTACGACAGGTCCCACTGTGGGGTCAGCCAAGGCGACAATGACTGGAGTGCGCAGTGGTGTAAGGTCGGTGCTGTCGCGGAAGAAAAGGCTGGACGCCCCATAGTCGAGGGTGAACGAAAGAGGCGCAGTCGCGGAGGTCGAACCCGTGCCAGCGACCAGGGCAAGCACTAGGCCAGCTGTGGCTAGAGCTCCCACACAAACACCCTCAGAAGCACCTAGGCTAGAAATCACACAAGCACCAAGACTAGAAACACAAGGCTCTATAATAGAAACCGGCATATGTCCTAAGCTAGGTGCACACAAGGCAACACGTCCGACATCACTAGAGTTATAAAAATGCATCGTATCAAAAACTTCAGACATGGACATGAGATAAATATCGTAACCATGGCGAGACTGAGAAGGCTAGTGCGGGAGAGTCCAGTCAGGTTCAAAACGCTCACGATAGAGGTTGTCGAGGCGATGGTGGCAGCGGGACGCAGAATGGTCAGAAAGCTTGCAGGTAATGCCAACACCAGGGCCAGACAGAATCTGGTACTCGCAAGGATCGACGCACTGATCACCGCGGAAGTGCTGCTGGAGAACTCTAGTGGACGCCATGGCTGGAACCAGAGGTGGTCAGGAGTGGTCGAGTCCGGCTAGGAGCAGTCGAGCGTGGTCGGGTACGGTCCGCTACGGTCTAGTGCGATGGAAAGCAGCCAAAAGCGGTCGGATGAGGTAGGGTACGGCCGGGTGCGGTCGGATGTGGTCTAGTGTGGTGGGGAGTAGTCTAGTGCGGTGGGGAGTGGTCTAGTGCGGTGGGAAGCGGTCTAGTGCGGTGGGGAGCGGACGGGCAGAACGTAGCGAAGGCACGGGCAGTTGGATGTGGTTTAGGGCGGTCAGGTGTGGTCTAGTGCGGTGGGGAGCGGTCTAGTGCGGTGGGGAGTGGTCTAGTGCGATGGGGAGCGATCTAGTGCGGTGGGGTGCGGTGGGTGCGGTCTAGTGTGGTGGGGAGCGGTCTAGTGTGGTGGGGAGCGGTCTAGTGGGGTGGGGAGCAATCGGGCAAGACTAACGAAGGCACGGGCGGCTGCTGCTGGCGCTGGCTGCTGCTGAAGGTGCTAGCTGCTGTTGCTGAAGCTGTCTGCTGCTGCTGGCGCTAGCTGATGCTAGCGTCGCACTGCTGCTGCTCGCACTGGCGTGGGGCGGCGCGCTGTAGTCGCTGCTGATTGTGCTGGCATGCGGCGCGCGCTGCTGCTGCTGCTAGCGACGGCACGAGCGGTTGCAGCAGCCCGCGGGTATGGCGAGGGATGCGGGATGGGCGCTACGGTCGGGCGACGGGCAGAGGCGACGTGCGAGAGACGGGCGAGGGATGGGAGACGGTTGCGACGGGTTAGGGTTACGGGCGCGGGCGCAATCTACGAGCGACGGGCGACACACGACCTAGGTCGGGACGAAGGGGCCGCGTGGTCCGCGCTACAGGACGTACGAAGGGCCGCGAGGGGCGGTACTACGGGACGAACGAAAGGCCCGCGGTGGCTGCACTACAGGAAAAATGAGGGGCCCCCGTCGGGCTACGGGGCACGTCAGGGTGGCGGGTTATGGCGCCTATGAGCTACAAGCAACGGGCGGGGCGCGAGGCGGTGGGCCCATAGGAACAAAACCCGCTCTATACCATGTCAATGTCAAACTATAACTGTTATAGTTTGTATTGTTTAGTCTAGGTGGTGTGCACCTTGGTTAGTGCTAGGGTTAGGTTTGCTATATCTACCCTTGTACTTGCTCATTCTAGTCATTCAATCTTCCAGTTCTATCTTTGACATGGTATAGGGCTTAGTTCGTTCCCATGGGCCCACCTCCGCGCGCCTCGTTCGTTGCTCGATAGCCGCCCGTAGCGCGCTCGCCGCCTGTTGGTTCGCGCGTTTTAGGGTTTCACATGATAGCCACTCGGTAGCCGCTCGTTAGCCGCCCGTCCGCCGTCCGTTCGCCGCCCGTTCGCCGCCCGTTGTCTGTAGGGCCCTCGCCAGGTCCCGCGCCCCTTGCGTGCCTTCGTCCGTCCCGTAACGCGGCCCCCACGGGCTTTAGTTCGTCCCTTAGCTCGGCCCCCCCGTGGGCGCTCCCATTCATCCTTAGTGCGGCCCCCGCGGGTGTCAAACTCATACACTATAGTCTGTGTAGGCTGTAGTGGGGTAGCTTATATGGGGTACAACACTTTAGGGTTTGGTACTTGTACTTCTCATGCTGCTCAGTTCAATCATTCATCGTTTCATTTTCACATGGTTTCAGAGCAGGTTCCCTAGTGGGAACGCTCTCTAGGGCCCACCTCGATATTTTTTTCCTGCCCGGAGCGCGCTTCGCCCCTGCCCGAGTCGCGCCCCGAGTGCCCTCCCTACCGTCGCGCCGCCCTTAGCGGCCCCTTGAGCCGCCCTTACGGCCCCGCGCGCCACCCTTACGGCCCCTCGTGCCGCCCGTCGACCCCGCGCGCCGCCCTTGCGGCCCCTCGCGCGCCTCTCGTCGGCCCCGCGCGCCGCCCTTGCGGCCCCTCACGCCTCTCGTCGGCCCCGCGCGCCGCCCTTGCGGCCCCTCGCGCCGCTCCTCGGCCCCGCCGCCGCCCTTGCGGCCCCTCGCGCCGCCCTTAGCGGCCCCTTACGGCCCCTCACGCGGCCCCTTACGGCCCCCCCCCTTTTGCGGCCCGCCGTCGCCCACTACAGCAGCGGCCGCCGCCTTCCCTGGAGCAGTGGCCGCCGCCGTCGTCCCTTTAGCAGCGGCCGCCGCAGTCTCTGCAGCAGCAGTCGCCGCCGTCGTCCCTGCAGCAGCAGCTGCCACTGTCCCTGCAGCAACCGAGCCGCCGCTCCCGCCGAGCCGCCCGAGCCGCCGAGCCGCCCGAGCCGCCCGAGCCGCCGAGCCGCCCGAGCCGCCCGAGCCGCCCGAGCCGCCGAGCCGCCGAGCTGCTGTTGCTGCCGTGCCGCCGAGCCGCCGAGCCGTCCGAGCCGCCCTGTCCGCTACACCCGGTCACTGCCGTCGCGGCCCTGTTCCTGCCGGCGAGCCTCGGTCCTTCTCGCCTGCCCGGTAAGAGCAGCACCTCTACCACTGCACTGCCCTTAGCCTACTGCTCGCGCTGCTAGTCTACTGCTGTCATGGCTACCCCCAGTGTCCTCGCTTTTGACGCTGAGGGTCGGGCCATTGACTTTGACGTCTGGGTAGATGACCTGCAGCTTTTCCTACAGTGCGATAGGGCAGACGGTCTCTCCCTCTTTGACCTCACTTCTGGTGCCTCTCCTGCCCCTGCTGCTGATGCTGATGCCACTGTTCGCTCACAGTGGGCCACACGCGATGCTGCTGCACGTCTTGCTGTGCGTCGCCACTTGCCTACCTCTGAGCGTGCACACTTTAGCCAGTACAAGAGTGCTAGGACCTTGTACGACGCTGTAGTTGCACGCTACTCTTCCCCTGCCACTGCTACACTTAGCCGCCTCATCCTGCCGTACCTCTTCCCTGACCTCGCAGCTTTTCCCACAGTCGCTGACCTCATTACGCACCTTCGCACTAGTGACATTCGCTACCGCGCTGCCCTTCCCGCTGAGTTCTGCGCCAAGAACCCCCCCCCTATGTACATCACCCTCTACTACATAGTCACCCGGCTCCGTGACACCCTTCGCCCGGTCAGGGACCACTTTCTCTCTGTTTGCCCCACCACCCTCACCGTTGATCTCCTCGAGGAGCGCCTCCTAGCGGCAGAGAAGAGCATAGTCGCTGTAGGAGCCTCTCGTGGTGACCCTCGTGCCCCTGTCTTTGAGGGGTGCTCCCCCTCTCCCCTCTTGCCCTCTGTTGCCTCTGCTGCTGCGGCCGACCTCGTTGGTCTTGAGTCGGTCGGTGCGGCGTCTGCCCCTAGCGGGAGACGCCGCACTGGCAAGGGCAAGGGGGGCAAGGGAGCTGGAGGAGCTAGCGGGGGCGGTGGCGGCGGCGGTGGAGGCGGTGGAGGGGGTGGGGGTGGCGGTGGGGGTGGTGGTGGGGGTGGGGGCGTCAGTGGCGGCAGTGGAGGCGGCGGCGGCGGTGGCGGTGGGAGCGGAGGTGGCGGAGGTGGCGGCGGTGGAGGAGGTAGCTGCGGAGGAGGTGGAGCTGGTCGGGGTGGCGCTGCGCAGAGGGTCAGCTCCGGTGGTGGTCCGCGCCAGCAGCAGCAGTAGCAGCAGCGCACCCGTGAGATCCCTCCCCCTCAGCAGCTTCGTGAGTGGTACGCTGCACGTCAGCGAGGTGGGGGTGCTGGTCCGTGTACCTACGTCCTGCGCACCGGCGACCGCGCGGGTGAGCCGTGTGGGGGTTCGCACTCCACCCAGCGCTGCTTTGGCCGCCTGACGGACGCTTGGCGTCACCAGTTCCCTGAGGCCACTGAGATCCCTCGCTGGGGCGAGCTGTCTAGGGCGGGGGTTCCTATCTTTGATCTTGATTATGATGCTATTCTTGCTGCCATGTATGCTGTGACTATTAGTGATGAGGGTGACTGTTACCGGTGTTTTCCGCCCGACCCGGGCATTGGTACTGCTGCTCTAGGTACTGGTGAGGCTGCTGCTCTAGGTACTGGTGAGGCTGCTGCTCTAGGTGCCAGTGAGTCTGCTTCCTCAGGTGCTGGTGAGTCTGCTCTCTCAGGTACTGCGTCGGCTACGGCCTCCCACACCTTTACCCTTGACTCAGGGGCTTCCCGCTCCTTCTTTCGAGACCGCACCACACTCACGCCGCTCAGTCGGCCTGTTGCAGTCTCTCTGGCAGACCCCTCTGGGGGTCCTGTCCTTGCACACTTCTCCACTGCCCTCCCGTGTCCGGCGGCCCCCTCTGGCACCCTGTCTGGTCTTTACCTCCCCTCGTTCTCTACGAACTTGGTGAGTGGTGCTGACCTACAGGATGCGGGGGTTCACCAGTTCACTCCTGCGAGCCAGCGAGTGACCCACTGCACGGACGCTCGGACGGGCCGACACTTGGCCACGTTTACACGTCGGCCGGGGTCGAGCCTGTACACACTGACCACTGAGTCTCCTCCAGTCACTGCGTCTGGTCAGGCAGCTGCGTCGGGTCAGGTGTTTGCTGCAGCGTCCAGGTCTGGTCCTGAGTCTGCCCCCTGCTCGTGTCGCCTCCTGTCTCACGAGACTCTCCTCTGGCACCACCGCCTTGGTCACCCCTCCCTGCCTCGTCTCCGAGGCATGGCCTCTCGTGTCCTTGTCTCTGGTCTTCCCCGGTCCCTCCCTCCCCTTCCTCCGGGGCCTGCCCCTACCTGCGTCCCCTGTGTCGAGGGGCGGCAGCGTGCTGCCCCTCACTCCTCCCAGTTTCCTCCGACAGTGGCCCCGCTGCAGACGCTTCACATGGACGTGTGGGGCCCAGCCCGCGTCCGTGGACAGGGACACGAGAGCTACTTCCTGCTGGTGGTTGACGACTACTCGCGTTACACCACAGTCTTCCCCTTGCGCAGCAAGGGTGATGTCACTGAGGTGTTGATCGACTGGATCCGCGCAGCTCGTCTCCAGCTCAGGAAGAGTTTCGGCTCGGACTTTCCTGTTCTGCGTCTGCACTCTGACAGAGGCGGGGAGTTCTCCTCTGGCCTTCTGCGAGCCTACTGTTGTGCACGAGGCATCCGCCAGACCTTCACGCTTCCGGACTCTCCACAGCAAAATGGGATTGCTGAGCGCCGCATTGGCATGGTCATGGACGTCGCCCGTACGTCCATGATGCATGCGGCTGCCCCCCATTTTCTGTGGCCGTTTGCGGTTCGGTACGCGGCGCATCAGATCAACCTTCAGCCCAGGGTCTCCATGCCGGAGGCCTCCCCAGCTTTGCTGTGGACGGGGAAGGTTGGCGATGCGTCTGCGTTCCGTGTCTGGGGATCTCGGGCGTTTGTCCGCGACTTGTCTGCGGACAAGCTGTCCCCTTGTGCTGCTCCCTGCGTCTTCCTTGGCTTCCCCCCTGACGCGCCAGGGTGGCAGTTCTACCACCCCACCTCTCGCCGTGTTCTGTCCTCCCAGGACGTCACGTTTGACGAGTCGGTGCCCTACTACCGCCTCTTCCCCTACCGCACTCCGTCCCTCCCCCCGCCACCGCTCTTCCTCGTGCCAGGTCCCCCCCCGGTAGATCCCCTTCCCCCTCAGGGTCCTGCCCCTTCAGGTGTGTCCCAGGTAGACGCAGTCGAGCCTGCTGAGGTAGCTGGTGACTCTGGTGCTGCTGGGGGTGCTGAGCCTGGGGGTGCTGACTCTGGGGGTGCTGAGCGTGTGGGTGCTACGCCTGGGGGTGCTGAGCCTGGGGGTGCTGTTCCTGGGGGTACTACGCCCGGGGGTGCTGCGCCTGGGGGTGCTGAGTCTGGGGGTGCTGAGCCTGGGGGTGCTACGACTGGGGGTGCTGAGCCTGGGGGTGCTCAGCCTGGAGTTGCGGAGCCTGCGGGAGCTGGGCCTACTCGTGTGGCGTCTGGCGGTGCTGGGCCTGGAGGTTCTCCGGGTGCTCCGTCTCGACGGGAGCCACTCTCTCCACAGGAGGTGCATGAGTGGTTTGCCCGGCGCTGGAGGCGTGCTGCTGGAGCTGGAGGTTCTTCGGCTGCTGAGGGTGCTGGTACCACGGGTCCCGGAGGTGCTCGTACTGGGAGTACTGGAGCTGCTGGGCCTGCGGGTTCTACTGGAGCTGGGGCCACTGCGTCTTCTCGTGGTCCGACTGGAGCTGGAGCTGCTGAGGGTGTTGGCGCTGAGGGTACTGCTGGCGGTACTGGAGGCGGTCCTGCAGGGGGTGCTACTGGTGCTGCTGGAGGTCCTGGAGCTAGTGGAGCTGCTGGGGGTGCTGGAGCTGGCGGTGCTGTTGGCTCTGGTGCTGCCACTGGGGGTACTGGTGCTGTCCCTGCTGTGTCTGGAGTCGCTGCGCGGCCTCGGCCGTACTTCGTTCCGCTCCTTGAGCAGGTTCTTGGTCTCCCGCCTTCTACTGGTCCTCCTCCTCCCTTAGAGTGTCCACAGCCTGTCCCGTCGCAGTTACAGTTACAGCCGGCCTCCCCACTGCCTGCTCCTTCTCCCTACACTGGTCCTACTGGAGGTCTTGCTGAGCGTCGTGAGCCTGCGTCTCGCCTTGTGTCGCCTGTCCGTGCTGCTCGCGCTAGTGGTCGTGGTTCGCGTCAGCGTCCTCCTCCTGTCCCTGGCACGCACCGGATGTCTCTGCGTCCGTCCACTGCTCCTCTGCGTGCCCCTTTGCCTTCTCCTCCTGAGTCCCCTCTTCCTGCTCTTGCCGACCCGGAGTCGGACTCTCTTCGTGCTGCCAGTCCGACTGTCACGCGTCTCCTTGCTACTGTTGTCACTGACCCTTCCTTTGAGTCCACTGCTGCGTCTGCCCTAGTTGCTGAGCTCGTCGACTTTGCTGCTCGCTGTCGTCTAGACTACGCTGCTAGTCTTGTTGCTGAGTCTGAGTCTGTCTGTCCTCCGTCCGTCGGGGGTGAGTGTGCCCTTGGCTCGGACGTCCTTGAGGACAGGCAGGAGGAGTTCCAGTGTTTGGCTGCTGCTTCACCTCATCTCGTGTCCGTACTGCTTACCCCTGAGGGAGACCCGGATGCACTTGACATCCCGACTCCGCGCTCTTGCGCGGAGGCGATAGAGGGTCCCTACTCCTCTCAGTGGCAGGCAGCTATGGACGCAGAGATGGCTTCCTGGAAGTCCACAGGCACCTACGTTGACGAGGTTCCCCCGCCTGGGGCGCACATCGTCAGTGGCATGTGGATTTTCAGGGTGAAGCGGCCGCCGGGTTCTTCGCCTGTCTTCAAGGCGCGTTACGTGGCTCGTGGCTTCAGTCAGCGGCAGGGAGTTGACTACTTTCAGACCTTCTCTCCCACCCCGAAGATGACCACTCTTCGGGTACTGCTGCACATAGCTGCTCACCGTGACTACGAGCTGCACTCTCTTGACTTCAGCACTGCTTTCTTGCAGGGCAGCCTGCACGAGGAGATCTGGCTGCGCCGCCCACTTGGCTTCACTGGGACTTTTCCTCCTGGCACCCAGCGGAGCCTCCGGCGGCCAGTCTACGGTCTCCGCCAGGAAACCGCGTGAGTGGCACGACACACTCAGGACTACACTTGCGGCTCTTGGGTTTGCTCCCTCTACTGCCGACCCGTCGCTGTTTCTGCGCACCGACACTTCTTTGCCGCCGTTCTACATCCTCGTGTACGTCGACGACTTGGTCTTTGCCACAGCTGACACTGCTGGACTCGCCCACGTGAAGTCCGAGCTGCAGAAGAGACACACGTGCACAGACCTGGGTGAACTGCGCAGCTACCTTGGCTTGCAGATCACCCGGGACAGAGCACAGCGCACCATTACCCTGACTCAGTCACACATGGTGCAGCAGGTCCTTCAGCGCTTCGGCTTCACGTACTCCTCGCCTCAGGCCACTCCTCTGCCTACTCGCCACTCGCTCTCAGCTCTGCCTTCGGATGAGTCCGTAGAGTCGAGTGGCCCATACCCAGAGCTTGTTGGCTGCCTCATGTACCTGATGACCTGCACACGACCTGACCTTGCATACCCTCTTAGCATTCTCGCACGCTATGTTGCTCCTGGGAGACACAGACCGGAGCACATGGCTGCAGCGAAGAGGGTGTTGCGCTACTTGTGCAGTACGTCGGGCATGGGGCTTGTGCTTGGAGGGCAGAGTCCAGTGGTCCTCACTGGGCACGCAGACGCTTCTTGGGCTGACGACCAGGCTACGCAGCGGTCATCACAGGGTTACACCTTCAGCCTTGGTTCCGGCTCTGTTTCGTGGCGGGCTACCCGCTCGTCTTCTGTTCTCGGCTCCAGTTGTGCGGCTACGCAGGGGCCATGGCTGCACAGGAGCTTCGCTGGCTCACCTACCTACTGACTGACCTCGGAGAGCCGCCTCGTTCTCCTCCAGTGCTGTACGTAGACAACAAGGCCATGCTGGCCTTGTGTCGGGAGCAGAGACTGGAGCACAGAACGAAGCACATTGCTCTTCGCTACTTCTTAGCTCGTGAGCTACAGCAGCGTGGTCAGCTGCGACTTGCGTATGTGGCCTCTCAGGCCAACACTGCTGATATCTTCACCAAGGCACTCGCGCCTTGTGATCATCAGCGCTTCTGTACTCAGCTGGGCCTTGTGCCTACCTTGCCTCACTTGCTCACTTCTTGACCTTGTTTGTACTGTTACATATATATATACCTGCTCTTGCTTGTTTAGCCTTTTATATATGTAATCTTGCATGTGAACTGGCCTTGTGGCCTTGAACTTGTGCTCAGAATGTGTGGTGACGTTGTGATCCACCCTGAGCTTGCTTTGCCTTGCTTTGCTTGACTGGTCTTGTGACCCCTTGCTCTCCCCCACTTTGCCTATGGGGGTGTGTCAAACTCATACACTATAGTCTGTGTAGGCTGTAGTGGGGTAGCTTATATGGGGTACAACACTTTAGGGTTTGGTACTTGTACTTCTCATGCTGCTCAGTTCAATCATTCCTCGTTTCATTTTCACAGCGGGCGCTTCCGTTAGTCCTTAGCGCGCCCCCCCGCAGGCGCTTCCGTTCGTCCTTAGCGCGGCCCCCGCGGGCGCTCTCGTTCGTCCCGTAGCGCCCCCCCCCCCCCCCCCGCGGGCCCTTACGTGCGTCCCGTCATACGCCTTCCCCCCCCCCCCTCCGCGCCCCCCCCCTCGTTCGTCCCATAGCGCGTCCCCCCCTCTCCCCCCCCCCCCATGGCCCCTCTTTCGTCCCGTAGCACGGCCCCCCCCGTGGGCACTCTTGTCGTGACCTAGGTCGTGTGTCACCCGTCGCCAACAGCGCCCGTCGCCCGAAGCACCCGTCGCCCGTAGCGCCCGTCGTCGCATATAGCGCCCGTCGCCCATCGCGCCCGTCGTGGCCAAAACCCTATTTTTTCGCCCGTCGCCTGTGGCGCCCGTCGCCCATAGCGCACACTCACGTAGCCGCGCCCAAGCGACCGCACACACGTAGCCGCGCACACCCAGTTGCACGCGCCCCTTTCCTAGGCCACCCGCGTCCGTTATCTTGGCCGCCCGCGACCTACATGATTTATTAAGAATTATTAATTAATTAAAAAAAAAAGACTTAGCACCAGCCACTGCTTGAAAGCTCCAACATGCGCCAGCACTCGCGTTTAGCGCATCAGAAACAGCTTAGGCTACCTTCAGTCGTGCTGGCACTAGCTTAGGCCGTCCTACCACTCGTATTGCCGCCTCGACTGGCCCCTACCCCCCCGTACTAGCGTGCCATGTTGATGTGGCGATAGCGGCAGCAGCAGTAGTGGCCGCAGCAGCAGTGGCAGCAGCACTGGTGGCCACAGCAGCAGCAGTGACAGCAGTGGCCGCGGCAGCAACCGTGGCCACAGCAGCAGCAGCAGTAGCAGCAGAGCCAGCGGCAGCCTCCACCACGGGGCCCTGTCGGACCTGGCCAGTACACACACCGGTACGTGGGAGCTGAAGCTGGGGTTGAGACTTGTGTTTCCAGTCTTGGTGCTTGCGTAGTTTCCAGTCCAGACGCCTCAGTGGTTCTTAGTGTGGGAGCTACTAGTCTTGTACCAGCCTTTGTCGCTGGCTCGGGTGCGACCTCACCGACCGCACAACAATTCCTTCACTCTAGACTCTGGAGCGTCTAGCTGTTTCTTTCGCGACTGCACCGACCTCACGCCACTGCACACTCCAGTCACTGTCGCCTTGGCTGACCCCTCCGTGGGATCTGTAGTTGCCCACAGCACCACCATTCTCCCGTGTCCGGCGGCTCCCTCTGTGTTTCTGACAGGCTACTACACCCCCTCATTCTCTAGGAACTTGCTGGGTGTCAGTCACCTCCACGACCTCGGAGTTGTCACCACTTTCCCTTTGGACAAGCCAGTTGCCTCCTGCACTGTCGGTGCCACTAGAGTGCCTCTGGCCACTTTCCACAGGGAGCCGGGCTCTGGTCTATACTCACTACACACAGGGTCCCACCACACTGGGTCAGGGCAGGTAAGGTCAGGTCAGGGAGCTGCTGTGTCGTGCGACTGTCGGTCACTCACGCACCCATCGATCCTTTGGCACCACCATCTAGGTCACCCGTCGTTCCCATGTCTCAGTAGGATGGTACGTCACCGTTTGGTCTCAGGTCTTCCAGAGTCGCTTGCCCTGCTTCCTCGCTCGCCTGCGCCGCCGTGCAATCCTTGCGTCGAGGGTCGGCAGCGCGCTGCCCCTCACTCCTCGTCATTCCCCCCCACCACGACTCCCTTCTAGACACTGCACTTGGACGTCTGGGGCCCCTCCCCGGTCTGTGGCCCACGTCAGGAGCGCTACTTCCAGATTGTGGTGGACGACTACTCCCACTATACCACGGTTTTACCTTTGTGACGGAAGGCCGACGTGCCTACCGTCCTCGAGCCGTGGCTACTAGCGAGGGGTGACACTCAAGCCCTTTGTGGGCTCCGCCTGTACTTGGACCGTGGTGGTGAGTTTTCTTTCACTCGCTTGGAGACGTTTTGTCAGGGTCGGGGGATCATCCATGTCAAACATATATGCTATACTCTGTCTAGGCTGTAGTGGGGTAGTTCATATAGGGTACAACACTTTTAGGTTTCCTACTTGTACCCACCTGTTTGCTAGTTCAGTCATTCCTTCCTTCACTATTCTAACATGGTATTCTGAGCAGGTTCCCTCGTGGGAAAGTTTTTTCTTTTTAGGTCTCACCACGATTTTTTTTTCCTGTTCTGCCCGAAGCGCGCCTCGCGCCTGCCTCACCTGCGCCGTCGGGCGCCCTGCCTTCTCTGGCCCGTCGCGGCCCTGTCTTCGCCGCCAGTCGCTGGCCTGTTCCGGCCCGTCCCGGCCCGTCGCGGCCCGTCGCCGCCCGTCGCTGGCCCGTCGCCGCTCGTCGCGGCCCTGCCTTCGCTGGCCCGTCGCGGCCCTATCTTTGCCGCCCGTCGCTGGCCCGTCCCGGCCCGTCCCGGCCCGTCCCGGCCCGTCCCGGCCCGTCCCGGCCCGTCGCCGGCCTGTCCCGGCCCGTCGCCGGCCCGTCCCGGCCCGTCGCCGCCCATCGCTGGCCCGTCGCCGCTCGTCGCGGCCCTGCCTTCGCTGGCCCGTCGCGGCCCTGTCTTTGCCGCCCGTCGCTGGCCCGTCCCGGCCCGTCCCGGCCCGTCGCCGGCCCGTCACCGCCCGTCGCTGGCCCGTCGCCGCTCGTCGCGGCCCTGCCTTTGCCGCCCACTGTGGCCCCGCCCTGCAGCCGCCCTGTCGCGGCCCTGCCTTCGCCGCCCGTCGCTGGCCCGTCCCAGCCCGTCCCGGCCCGTCGCCGCCCGCTGCCGACCCGTAGCCGCCCGTCGCTGGCCCATCGCCGCTCGTTGCGGCCTGCCTTCGCCGCCTGTTGTGGCCCTGACCTGCAGCCGCCCTGTCGCGGCCCTGCCCTGCTGCCGCCCCAGTCACGGCCCTGCCCTGCAGCCGCCCTGTCGCGGCCCTGCCCAGCTGCCGCCCCAGTCGCGGCCCTGACCTAACCGCCAGCTGCGGCCCTGCCCTGCACCCGCCTCTGGTAAGAACCCGCGCCGCCCTGCCGCGCCGCGCCGCCAGGAGCCGAGCCGCGCCACCCAGCCGAGCCGCGCCGCCCTACCGAGCCGCGCCGCCCAGCCGAGCCGTGCCGCCCTACCGAGCCGCGCCGCCCTGCCGAGCCGTGCCGCCCTACTGAGCCGCACTGCCCTGCGTGCACTGCTCCTGCTGCTACTACTGCTTCTGCTGCCACTGCTGCTACTGCTGCTCCTGCTGCTACTGCCGCTATGGCTAGCCCTACTGTTCTTACCTTTGATGCTGAAGGGCGTGCGGTTGACTTTGACGTGTGGGTTGACGACCTGCAACTCTTTCTTCAGTGTGACTCTAGGGACGGGGTATCCCTTTTCGATCACACGTCTGGTGTCTCTACTGCACCTGCTGCCACTGCTGATGGTACGGTTTGCTCGCAGTGGACCACTTGTGATGCTGTTGCTCGCCTTGCTGTTCGTAGTCACCTGCCGTCTGCTGAGCGCGCGCACTTTGGCCAGTACAAGACTGCTCAGTCTTTGTATGACGCTGTTGTAGCGCGCTACTCCTCCCCTGCCACTGCTGCCCTCAGCCGCCTCATGCTGCCGTACCTTTTCCCTGACCTTGCCGCCTTTGCCACAGTCGCTGACCTCATTACTCACCTCCGCACTAGTGACGCCCGCTACCGACCTGCGCTTCCCACTGAGTTATGTGCCAAGAACCCCCCCCCCCCCCCGTGTACATCACCCTTTACTACCTAGTCACCCGCCTCCCTGACTCCCTTGCTTCAGTCAGGGACCACTTTCTCTCCCTTTGCCCCACCGAGCTCACCGTCGACCTGCTAGAGGAGCGCCTCACTGCAGCTGAGAAGAGTATCTTAGCTGTAGGTGCTTCTCGCGGCGACCCTCGCGCACCTTTCTTTGAGGGGTGTTCCCCTGTCCCCCTTCTCCCCTCTGTTGCTTCTGCTGTTGCTGTCGACCTCGTTCGCACTGAGGAGGTCAGGGCTGCGTCTGCTCCTAGTGGAAGGCGCCGCAACAGCAAGGGCAAGGGGGGAAAGGGTGGTGGAGGGGACGGTGGGGGCGGCGGTGGAGGCGGTGGAGGAGGCGGAGGGGGTGGCGGTGGAGGTGGGGGTGGTGGCAGGAGTGGGGGCTTCGGTGGCATCGGTGGGGGTGGTGGAGGCAGCGGCAGCGGCGGTGGAGGCAACGGCAGTGGTTGTGGAGGTGGCGGCGGCGGTGGTGCTGGTCAAGGTGGAGCCGCGCAGCGTGGAGGCTTTGGTGGTAGCCAACGCCAGCAGCAGCCGCGTTCCGGTAAGACCCCGTCGGCCCAGCAGCTTCGTGAGTGGTACGCTAGGCGTGGGAGGTCTGGGGGTGTTAGTCCCTGCACTTACGTTCTTCGCACCGGCGGGCGCCGTGGGGAGACGTGCGGGCTGCAACACATTGCGCAGCGCTGTATCGGTCGCGTGACTGATGCCTGGCACGCCCAGTTTCCTGACGATGTTGAGCTCCCTCGCTGGGGTGATCTGCTTAGGCAGAATGTTGCTATCTTTGATCTTGATTTCGATGCTATCCTTGCTGCCATGTATGCTGTGACTGATAGTGCTGAGGGTGACTGCTACCTGTGTGTCCCCCCGACCCGGGCATTGAGGCTGCTGCTCTAGGTGCTAGTGAGTCTGCTGCTCTAGGTACTGGTGAGTCTGCTGCTCCAGGTGCTGGTGAGTCTGCTCTCTCTGGTACTGCACCTACTGAGGCCTTGCACACTTTCACACTTGACTCTGGTGCTTCGCGCTCCTTCTTTCGCGACAGCACCACACTCACGCCGCTCAGTCGGCCTGTCGCAGTCTCCCTGGCTGACCCCTCTGGGGGCCTAGTCCTTGCGCACTCTTCTACAGTTCTACCGTGTCCTGCGGCCCCGTCAGGCTTGCTGTCGGGACTCCACCTCCCCTCGTTCTCTACGAACTTGGTGAGTGGAGCTGACCTCCAGGACGTGTGGGTTGACCAGTTCACCCCTGGAGGTCAGCGTGTGACCCACTGCCCTTGCTCTCGGACGGGCCGCTACCTGGCCACGTTCACCCGTCGGCCTGGGTTGAGTCTGTACACACTGGCTACTGCGTCTCCTCCGGCTACTGCATCTGGTCAGGTAGCCGCGTCCGGTCAGGTGTTTTCTGCCGCGTCCAGGTCTAGTCCAGCGTCGGCCCCCTGCTCGTGTCGTCCTCTGTCACACGAGACTCTCCTTTGGCACCACCGCCTTGGTCACCCCTCCCTGCCTCGTCTTCGAGGTATGGCCTCCCGTACCCTTGTCTCTGGTCTCCCCCGGTCCCTCCCTCCCCTTCCTCCGGGGCCTGCCTCTACCTGTGTTCCTTGTGTCGAGGGCCGGCAGCGCGCCGCTCCTCACTCCTCCGACTTCCCTCCGACAGAGGCTCCCCTGCAGACTCTTCACATGGACGCGTGGGGCCCAGCCCGCGTCTGTGGACAGGGTCACGAGCGTTACTTCCTGCTGGTCGTTGACGACTACTCGCGTTACACCACAATCTTACCCTTGCGCCGCAAGGGTGAGGTCACTGAGGTGTTGATCGACTGGATCCGCGGTGCTTGTCGCCAGCTCAGCGAGAGGTTTGGCTCGGACCTTCCTGTTCTGCGTCTGCACTCAGACAGAGGTGATGAGTTCTCCTCCGACCTCCTGAGGGCTTTTTGTCGTGCGGAGGGCATCTACCAAACGTTCACGCTTTCGGCCTCCCCACAGAAAAATGGGATTGCTGAGCGCCGCATTGGCATGGTCATGGACGTCGCTCGTACGTCCATGATCCATGCGCTGCTCCCCATTTTCTGTGGCCGTTCGCGGTTCAGTACGCTGCGTATCAGATCAACCTTCAGCCTCGTGTCTCCTTGCCGGAGACCACACCTACTCTGCGGTGGACGGGGAAGGTTGGCGATGCGTCTGTGTTCTATGTCTGGGGATCTCGAGCTTTTGTCCGCAATGCTTCCGTGGACAAACTGTCCTCCCGTGCCGTTCCCTGTGTCTTCCTTGGCTTCCCCCCTGACGCACCTGGGTGGCAGTTTTACCACCCCACCTCGCGTCGTGTTCTGTCTTCTCAGGACGTCACGTTTGACGAGTCGGTATCTTACTATCGTCTCTTTCCCTACCGCACGACCTCTCTCCCCTCCCCGCCACTCTTCCTAGCACCGGGTGCTCCTCCGGTAGACCCCCTCCCCCCTCAGGGTCGTGCCCCCTCCGGTGTGTCCCAGGTAGACCCTGTCGAGCCTGTCGAGGTAGCTGTCGCCTCAGGTGCTGCTAGGGGTGCTGACCCTGCGGGTGCGGGGACTGGGGGTGCTGAGCCTGGGGTTGCTGTGTCTGAGGGTGCGGAGCCTGGGGGTGCTGAGCCTGAGCGTGTAGAGCCTAGGGGTTCTGAGCCTGGGGGTGCTGAGTCTGGGGGTGCAGACCCTGAGCGTGCTGAGTCTGGAGGTCCTCCGGATGTCCCGTCACGGCAGGAGCCCCTCTCTCCGCAGCGGCTACGTGAGTGGTACGCTCGGCGCTGTAGCCGTGCTGCTGGGGCTACGGGGCCTGCTGCTGGAGGTGCTTGTGGAGCTGGAGCTGCTGGAGGTGCTGCTGGTGCTGGAGCTGCTGGAGGTGCTTCTGGAGTTGGAGCTACTGGAGGTGCTGCTGGTGCTGGAGCTGCTGGAGCCGCTGGTCCTGGAGGTGCTGGTGCTGGAGGTATTGGCGCTGTTGGAGGTCCTGCTGGTGTTGGGGCTGCTGGAGGTGCTAGAGTAGCTGGTCTCGGAGGTGCTCGTACTGGAGGTACTGGAGCTGCTGGGGCTGGTGGTGCTGCAGGAGTTGGAGCTGTAGGTGCTGCTGGAGCTGGAGGTGTTGGAGGTACTGGAGCTATTGCTACTGGAGGTGCTGCTGGAGCTGGAGCTGCTGGAGGTACTGGAGCTGGTGGTGCTGCGGGATTTGAAGCTGGAGAACATGGAGCTGAGGGTACTGGTGCTGTATTTGCTGCTTCTGGAGGTGCTGCGCGGCCGCGGCCGTACTACGTTCCGCTCTTTCAGCAGGTTCTTGGTCTACCGCCTTCTCCTGGTCCTCCTCCTCCTTTACTGAGTCCACCCCCTATCCAGTCATAGTCACAGTTACAGCCAGCCTCTCCCCTGCCTGGTCCTTCTCCTTACTCTGGACCGACTAGAGGTCTTACGGAGCGTCGTGAGCCCGAGTCTCGTCCTGCGTCACCTGAGTCTTGTCCTGAGTCGCCTGTTCGCGCTGCTTGCTCTGGTCGTCGTGTTCTGCGTCAGCGTCCTCCTCCTGTCCCCGGCACTCACTCTATGACTCTGCGTCCTTCCACTGCTCCACAGCGTGTCCCTCTGCCGTCTCCTCCTGCGTCCTCTCTTCCTTACGGTCCGAACCCGGAGTCTGACTCCCTTCGTGCTGCTAGTCCTACTGTCACGCGTTTTCTGGCAACTGCTATCACTGACCCTTCGTTTGAGTCCACTTCTGCGTCTGCTCTAGTTGCTGAGCTTGTTGACTTTGCTGCCGCCTGTCGTCTAGACTACGCCACTAGTCTTGTTACTGAGTCTGAGTCTGCGTCTGTCTGTCCTCCGTCCGTCGGGGGTGAGTGTGCTCTTGGCACGGACGTCCTTGAGGACAGACAGGAGGAGTTTGAGTGCTTTGCCGCTACTTTACCTCATCTCGTGTCCATGCTGCTTGCCCCTGAGGGAGACCTGGATGCACCAGACATCCCGACCCCGCGCTCTTACGCACAGGCTATAGAGGGTCCCTACTCCTCTCAGTGGCAGGCAGCCATGGATGCTGAGATGGCTTCCTGGAAGTCCACAGGCACCTACGTCGACGAGGTTCCCCCGCCTGGGGCGAACATCGTCAGTGGCATGTGGATTTTTAGGGTGAAGTGGCCGCTGGGTTCTCCGCCTGTCTTCAAGGCGCGTTACGTTGCACGAGGCTTCAGTCAGCGACAGGGAGTTGACTTCTTCCAGACCTTCTCCCCTACCCCGAAGATGACCACTCTTCGGGTACTGCTGCACGTAGCTGCTCAGCGTGACTACGAGCTACACTCGCTTGACTTCAGCACAGCCTTCCTACAGGGCAGCCTGCACGAGGAGATCTGGCTGTGCCGCCCACCTGGCTTCACTGGGTCGTTTCCTGCTGGTACCCAGTGGAGCCTCCGGCGGCCAGTCTACGGTCTCCGCCAGGCACCCCGTGAGTGGCACAACACACTGAGGACGACTCTTGCTGCTCTTGGTTTTGCTCCTTCCACTACTGACCCGTCGCTGTTTCTACGCACCGACACCACTCTGCCGCCGTTCTACGTTCTCGTGTACGTAGATGACTTAGTCTTTGCTACTGCTGACACTGAGGCACTCGCCCACGTGAAGTCGGAGCTGCAGAAGAGACACACGTGCACAGACATGGGTGAGCTGACAAGCTATCTTGGCTTGCGGATCACCTGGGACAGAGCACAGCGCACCATTACCTTGACTCAGTCACACATGGTGCAGCAGGTCCTTCAGCGCTTCAGCTTCCCGTACTCCTCTCCACAGTCCACTCCTCTGCCTACCGGTCACTCGCTCTCAGCTCCACCTTCGGACGAGTCCGTAGAGCCGAGTGGCCCGTATCCAGAGCTTGTGGGCTGCCTCATGTACCTGATGACCTGCACTCGACCTGACCTTGCCTACCCTCTTAGCATTCTAGCACGCTATGTCGCTCCTAGTAGACACAGGAAGGAGCACATGGATGCAGCTAAGAGGGTGTTGCGCTACTTGTGCAGTACGTCGGGCATGGGGGTCGTGCTTGGAGGATGGGCTCGAGTTGTCATCACTGGTCACGCAGACGCTTCCTGGGTTGACGACTTGGCTACGCAGCGGTCGTCACAGGGTTACACCTTCAGCCTTGGCTCCGGCTCTGTCTCTTGGCGGTCTGCCCGCTCGTCTTCTGTTCTCAGCTCCAGTTGTAAGGCTGAGATCTACGCTGGGGCCATGGCTGCACAGGAGTTACGCTGGCTTACCTACCTGCTGACCGACTTGGGAGAGGCGCCTCGTTCTCCTCTAGTTCTGTACGTCGACAACAAGGACATGCTTGCCTTGTGTCAGGACCACAGACTGGAGCACAGAACGAAGCACATTGCTCTGTGCTACTTCCTTGCTCGAGAGTTGCAGCAGCATGGTCAGCTTTGTCTTGCTTACGTGGCCACTCGGGCCAACACTGCTGATATCTTTACCAAGGAACTTCAGCGTTGTGATCATCAGCGCTTTTGTACTATGCTAGGACTTGTGATCTGCTCACTTGCTCACTTCTTGACTCTGCTTGTACTGTGATCTCTATACATATACCTGCATGCTTACACTTGCTAGGCTGTGTTCACTGTATTGCTTGTTCTCCTTTATATAACTCTGCATGTGAACTGGCCTTGTGGCCATTTGCTTGTGCTCAGAATGCGTGGTGACGTCGTGATCCACCCTGAGCTTGCTTTGCCTTTCTTGACCAGTCTTGTGACCTCTTGTTCTCCCCCACTTTGCCTGTGGGGGTGTGTCAAACATATATGCTATAGTCTGTCTAGGCTGTAGTAGGGTAGTTCATATAGGGTACAACACTTTTAGGTTTCCTACTTGTACCCACCTGCTTGCTAGTTCAGTCATTCCTTCCTTCACTATTCTAACAATCCTGACTTATACGCAACTAGACTCGACGCAGCAAAACGGGGTGTTGTGCCAAAGAACTATAGTGGCACGGTCATCGTACTCCCATTCAGCCTACAAGCCTCCCCAGCTTCTGGAATTTTGTGGGAAGGTGTTTGAACATGTGTTCTTCACACCCTCAAAGTTTCAGAATTGTTGAAGTAGTTTACAAGGCATGGAACCTTTTTTAGTTTCAAGACTTATGGTATCCCGGAAGTGTGTGTTACTCTTTTTTTGTAACACCCGAGTTCACCATTTCGGTTGCTGACTCATCTACCAAGCACTGATTGGTCTGAAAATCGGTGTGGCTGTCGTTTTCCGTGTTTTTCAGGTGGTCACCGAGTTTCAGGACAACCCAGCATTGGAGCAGCACATGACAGCTGTCGAAAGTTACTGTTCCGTAGTCATGGTGCACTGTTGGCAGCATTTCCCTTGCCACCCTTGCATTGTCTTCATGCCAATGGTGCAGGGACAGAGAATGAGACAAGAATTACAGGTGGTCGAATGAGACTTTATCACCCTCCTTTTGATAAGTGTGGTTTTCCTGGAAGCAGCTTGCAAGAGGGTGCAAGTGGGAAGACAAGCTGACTCACTATTGGTAGCCTCGAGTACAGCTTTGAACATCCAAGTGTGGTTGGCTTTGCTGACCTAGCTAGGACGTTTCCCATCCTTATCTAGCCTTTCTTTCCTATGACTCCACCTTCTCTGAGTTCCCAGGATGGTCCCAACCCCTTAAGAGTCCCCTGGGCAATGTTGTACTCACCTCTTCTTTGCATCAATGAAACTACACGGTTTCGTTCACACCGTAGCGCATACACCTCTGATGAAAGCAAGAAATATACCGTTGGAAAGCAGGCATCTGAAGCTAAATTTTGTCCAAGTAATAGCCTCGTATAATATCGGAGCTGATCGTGACAACGTTTTGAACAGAGGCGGTTCGAAGTCATCAGATTCTGCTTAGGCGGTTTCATGGGCATCCGCGACCCCTAAGTGGACTCTAGACTAAAACAAGTGGTATCAGAGCGGAGCGGTTCTTCTCTATTGTTGGGTCAATATGGAGGCTGAAGGTTCTGCTCCAGCTGGTCCTAGTGGCAGTGGTGGCGTGAGAGGCGCTGGGGAAGCAGGAAGAGGCGTTGTAGGCGGATCTGCACCAATAGCATCCGTATCAACACCAGCCAAGGATGATGTGAAGGCATTCAACCTAGAGAAGTTCTCTGGGGAGGATTGGGCATCGTGGAGCTTCAAGATGGAGCTCCTATTTAACCATTATGGGCTGCTTGAAGTGATGGATGGAGAATTGTGAGGCATGCGAGCGAATGAGCGACCAAGGAATGGGATCACCGATCCAAGGATGGATTCTTCCTTCTCTCTCAATGCCTCTCATCCAACAAGCTGCACCACGTCAAGCATCTCATCAAGGATATCAAGTGTGGTTCCAGTGCATGGAAAATATTGAAGGATGTCCATGCCCCCAGCAGAGAAGCGATGGTGGTGCTGCTCGAACGACAACTCCATGCTGTTATGTGATGCTATCATTTGCATCCACGTCTGTCTACCTCCCATCATATGTTCGTGCATTGCATGCGTGGTGCGTGCAAGAATCTATGTTTGATGTGGTTTGGATTTTCTGAGTGCATGTGAGTGTTATTTGCATTGAGCAGATATTTGAATTGACTCCTCTGCTCAAGAGCTTTCTGACGAACCAAGAATCGTCGCGATCGGAACAAGAACGAGAAAGATATGATCGTTCGAAGTTTTGATTGTGATGCGACGACTATGGGAATTTGTGGAGTGACTCAATATGGGGTATAGACTTTTGGGGTTGGGGAAATTCGTCAATCTACTGTAGATTGATTCCAAGTGGTTGAGAGAAGCCAAACCAGGTTGGCAAGTGTGGCCATGTTGGGTGAGGTGGATGGCATGAGTTGGGAAAGGGGCAATTGTCAAAGTTGGGGTGCCTATAGAGAGGGGAATTGTGTGGTATGGGGTTTCCTTGGTTGGGGACTCTCTTGGGACCTACCCTCTCGTCCTCCTCATCCCCTCCTACCTGGTTTATTGCTACTCTAATTCTCTTCCGTGGATCTTGTGAGACCATTTTGTGATCGAGTTAAGTTTCTATGGCAGCATACCCCCTACTGCGCCAAAATTCATAACTCGAGTTATTCTCCATCGTTTGATACTATTCAAATTGTGAAAGTTAGCCACGGTCAAGGGCTAAAACATACTCGAGTTTGAGAGAATTTTAACTAGTCGTTTTTCGTCGATAGCGTTTCTTGTGAAATCAACAATTCTGTCCATAAATATAGTCCAACGATTTTGAGATATTTCGGCCCCCAAACTTCATAGACTCCGTCCTTAGTCTATAACACATGCGGTGAAGATCAAGGAGGGTGATGCCGTGCAAGGAGCGTTCGATCAACACTAGGACATCTATGTGAAACTCTCTGCTGCTGGTGTGGACTACCCTGAGAAGATCAAGTGCTACAAGGCTCTCTCCCTGCTGCCGGAGTCGTGGGGCCCCTTGGTGGTCAACCTCAATGGCATGAAGGAATCATGGTCCCTTGAGTGGATCCGTGCTCAAGTCATTCAAGAGGAGTTTCGGAGGAAGGAGATGACTTCCGCTGCCGGTGAAGGTGGAGGCTCTGATTACGGCGTGAAAGGCTTCAAGAGACGTGGCAGCAAGAAAGGCAAGGCCAAGGAAGGCTCTGGAGGGGAGCAGTATTCGGGAGGGAACCGTGGCAACAAGGGAGGCAAGCGGTGTAGCGGCAAGTGTTGGTATTGCCATGTGGAAGGTCATCTGTGGTTTAAGTGTCGCAAGCTACCTGACGGTTGGAGGCTTGGTCAGCCATCAATTGAAGGCTCTAAGGGTGTTCATGGAGCTATGGGGGAAGGCATGGGCAGTGAGGAGGGCGATGGAGGTGCTGGCGGACATGGCGGCATGTTCTACCATGTAGGAGAGGCATGCTCCGAGGACATGGTTGTACCAGCCAGCAAGGTTTCTCTTCACAGCTCCTCCCATTGGGTCATCGACACGAGAGCCTTCATGACCATGACCAACCGAGAGGATTTGCTAGATGAAGTCAGGCCATCAAAGGCAGCCACCGTCATCTCAGCCACCGGCCATGTTCTACTTGTGCGTGGCGAGGGGAGAGCCATGTTTATGGGTGCGGATGGGAGGCTTGTGGGGCTGAAGCGTGTTCTTCTTGTCCCTGGACTATGTGCCAACCTTCTCTCTACCAAGGCATTGAGTGAGGCAGGGATGAATATGGAGATGATGGGCACAAAGGTGTTCAAGGCAATTCTGGATGGGCGCATGTTGTTGGACCTCCAAGGCGGCAAGGACATGCACCGGTCCATGTGGGAGATACCGGTGCTGCCATGGAAGGAGGCGGCTGCGCGCTTGGCTGCTGAAGCTGTAAGAGGAGGGCATGCAAGCTACGTAACCAATGGAGGAGGTGGTGATGGCAGTGTTGGTGGTCTGCTTGTGCATGGGGGGGGTGCGCTACCAAGTGTAACTCCTAGCACGGGTGAGATGGATTGGCTCACCGCACACCGTCGCTTTGGCCACGTGGCGCTACCTCAGTTACAGCAGCTGTTTGAGGAGGAAAGAGTCAAGGGGCTGAGGATAAAAGGGGAGCCCAAGGAGGTGTGCTCTTGTGAGACTTGCTTGACCAGCAAGTTCTCACGGTTTCGCTTCCATTCTGCGGTGGGGCAGTCAAGTGACCTGGTGGAGCTCGTGCATGTGGATCTTGTGGGGCCCATGAAGGTGAAGGGAGATGGTGGGGCCCTATATTCCATGACTATGGTGGATGATTACACAAGGCTCACCTGGTCTTTTCCACTTGCAAAGAAGAGTGATGTTGCAAGGGTCATCATTGAAGACTGGCTGCCTATGGTGGAGCGAGAGAGCGGCAAGCGGGTGAAGGCGATTCGTAGCGACCGTGGTGGGGAGTTTTTGGGAGCGGAGTTCCGGAGCTGGTTGAAGCGGCACGGCATCAAGCAGCAGCTCACCACGGCATACACCCCTCAGTCCAACGGCGTGGCAGAGAGAGCGAACCGGACCATCATACAGGGCGGGAGAACGATATTGGTGGACTCGGGTCTACCCTTGCGGTTCTGGCCCCTCGTTATTTGTCATGCTACCGTCATCAAGAACCAGGTGTTGAGTCATGTGGGAGGTCAGCATTGGGTCCCTATGGAGAAGTGGAGTGGCAAGAAGCCCCTGGTGGATATGCTTCGTGTCTTCGGGTGCATGGGGCTCGTGCATGTCCCTAAGGAGAAGCGTGACAAGCTTTAAGCGGCGGCGATGTGAGCTGTTCATTTGGGTCTTGCACGGGGGAGCAAGGGCTGGCTCATGTGGGACCCAAAATCCAACACCATTTTCACCACCAGAGATGCCAATTTCATGGAGGGGCTCATGTTCAAGGAGTGGTCGGAGCGGGGGAGGAGCAAGGTTACCATTCCGCTTGGAATAGAGGTGGGGACGAATGACCCACTTCTCATTCCCATCGAGTTGTCCTCATCTTCAGAGTTGATAGAGGTGTCACATGACTTGGGAGGTGCTGAAGGGGAGGCAGCAGATGTGGAAGGAGTACTGCAGCAAGGGGAGGCCCTTGTAGCTAAGAGAGGTGATACCGAGGAGGAGGTGCAGCAGCCTACACCATCCCCTAAGCTTCCACCAAGGCGCACAACCCAAGGGAAGCGTGATGCTGTCCATGGTGGAGCCAAGGAAGGAGCAGCCAAGGAGAGGCCCAAGAGAGCTGCCCACCCAAGGGATTTCCTCAAGTATGAAAGGCTTAGGGGTCCCAAGGCATTGCTGGTCCAGGAGGAGGAAGATGAGGAGGAGAAGGGAGCCGAGGGGGAGATGGAGCAGATTTGTTGCTTTGGCGTCAACTTACCTCATGAGCCGGCGTCAATGGAGGAAGCTCTCGCTGGAGATGATCGAGAGGCTTGGTTGGCTTCAAGGGAGGATGAGTTCAAGAGCCATATGGAGAATGAATCGTGGACCCTCACCAATCTGCCCATGGGAAGAAAGGCGTTGGACTGCACGTGGGTGTTACGTATAAAGACCGATGCGGAGGGGAAGTTGGAGAGGCGCAAGGCAAGGCTTGTGATCAAGGGCTTTCAGCAGAGAGAGGGGATTGACTTTCAAGAGGTGTTTGCTCCTGTTTCCAAGGCTCCTACGCTCTGGGTGTTGCTAGCAGCCGCTGCCGTTTGTGGCTGGAAGGTGGAGCAAATGGATGTGAAGACGGTGTTCCTCTATGGGGTGGTAGATGAGGAGATCTACATGAAGCAGCCAGAGGGGTATGACGATGGGAGAGGACGTGTTTGCAGGCTCAACAAAGCCATCTATGGCCTCAAACAAGCTCCAAGGTGCTGGTATGCAAGGCTGGTGGAGGCGTTGGAGGCTCTTGGCTTCAAAATTAGCGGGTGCGACTGGAGTTTCTTCACGACCGAGGGGGAGGAGGAGAAGGTGTTTCTCCTTGTCTACGTTGATGACATCCTCCTCTTTTCTCCATCCTTGGAGAGGATCAAGGAGGTGCAAGGAAAGCTAAAAGAGACCTTTCAATGCAAGGCCCTTAGACCTGTGGGGTATTACCTTGGTCTTCACGTGGAGCGGGACGAGGTGAAGGAATGGTTGAGGCTTCACCAACACAAGTACCTTGCAGCCATGGGGGAGAAGTATGGGCTGGAGGAAGGGAGGAGTGTGAAGACTCCTCTACCCTCAGGGTTTCAGCTGCACATTGATGAAGAGGAGGGTGAGGTGTTGGAGTACGAGTTGCAGCGTCGGTTCCAGTCAATGGTGGGGAGCTTGATGTACGCTTCGGTCAACACTCGCCCCGACATTGCATTTTCAGTTTCACAGCTCGCTCGTGTGGTGTCTAGGCCCCTTCAAGAGCACTTGGATGCAGCAGAGAGGCTAGTGAGGTATTCCATGGCAACCTCAAGGGTGGGGCTGCAATATTCAGTGCATGGGCAGCTGAAGCAAAAGGGAGTGGAGGAGGTGAGCACAAAGACTGGTGCACCTGCAAGGCGTGGGCACTTGTACCTCTCATGCTTCACCGATGCTACCTGGGAAAGTGACATCAGTGATGCTACATCCCATGGTGGCTATATATGTTATGTTGGAGGGAGTCCAGTGAGCTGGAAGTCTAAGAAGAAAGGGGAGATAGCTCACTCATCAACGGACAGCGAGTGCATGGCGTTGTTTCATGGAGTGAAGGAGGTGGTTTGGATGAGGAGGTTGCTTGAGGAGTTGGGGCAGGAGCAATAGGTTCCTACACCTGTGTTTTGTGACAGCCAAGGAGAAATTGCTATGGCACGTAATGCTGTGCTCCATGGGCTGAACAAGCACATGCATATCAAGTGGCATTGGGTCAGGAAGGAGGTGAAGAAGGGCACCATCTCCTTGCACTACATCAACACTACCAAGCAACCTGCGGATTTCTTGACTAAGCGGCTTGCAGAGCATCAGCATTGGAGCTGTGCCACCTTGTGTGGCATGTCCTTCAACTAAGGGAGGCAGCTTCAGGGAGCAGATAAGGGATGAATGAGAGCACGATGAGGGGGAGTTTGTTGTGCCAAAGAACTATAGTGGCACGGTCATTGCACTCCCATTCAGCCTACAAGCCTGCTCAGCTTCTAAACTTTTGTGGGGAGGTGCTTCAACATGTGTTCTTCACACCCTCAAAATTTCAGAATTGTTGAAGTAGTTTACAAGGCATGGCAATTTTTTTAGTTTCAAGACTTATGGCATCCCAGAAGTGTGTATTACTCTTTTTTTGTAACACCCGAGTTCACCATTTCGGCTGCTGACTCATCTACCAAGCTCTGGTTGGTATGAAAATCGGTGTGGCAGTCCATTGCCATGTTTTTCAGGTGGTCATCGAGTTTCAAGACAACCCAGAATCGGAGCAGCATGTGACAGCTGTCGAAAGTTACTGTTCCGTAGTCATGGTGCACTGTTGGCAGCATTTCCCTTGCCACCCTTTCATTGTTGCCATGCCAATGGTGCAGGGACAGAGAATGAGAGAAGAAGTACAGGTGGTCAAGTGGGACTCTACCACCCTCCTTTTGAGAAGTGTGGTCTTCCTGGAAGCAGCTTGCAAGAGGGTGCAAGTGGGAAGACAAGCTGACTCATGGTTGGCTTGACTCACTATTGGTAGCCTTGAGTACAGCTCTGAACATCCAAGTGTGGTTGGCTTTGCTAACCTAGCTAGGACGTTTCCCATCGTTCTCTAGCCTTTCTCCCCTAGGACTCAACCTTCTCTGAGTTCCCAGGATGGTCCCAACCCCTTAAGAGTCCCCTAGGCAATGTTGTACTTACCTCTTCCTTGCATCAATGAAACTACACGTTTTCAGCCGAGCATACGTTTTCGTTCACTGCGTAGCGCATACACCTTTGATGAAAGCAAACAATACATCGTTAGAAAGCAGACACCTGAAGCTAACTTCTGTCCAAGTTTCAGGTTCGTATAATATTGGAGCTGATCGTGACGGCGTGTTTAACAGAGGCGGTTTGAAGTCATCTGATTCTGCTTAGGCGGTTTCACGGGCATCCGCGACCCCAAAGTGGACTCTAGACTAAAAAAGTTACTACATGATTCGCCCCCACCAAGGTTCTGAGGCCTTTTCCCTCCCGCTATTCCTCACCCTTGAGCCCCCCCCAGTTGCCCCGGTAGCCCCACCCCCTTCGTGTCCTGCCCCATTAGGTGTGTCGCACGTCACTCCGCAGTCGTCCCCCCCGCAACGTCAAGTCCCTGTCGTGTCTGGGGGTGCAGGGGGTGTAGTTGCGGAGGGTGAGGGTACTGGGGCTGCTGGAGCCCGTGGTACCGACTTTGGGGGTGCAAGGGATGTGAGAGAGGAGGCCACTCCTGAGGAGGACACGGCTATCTTGACTCAGCGGCCTCGCCCCGCCTCACCCCCTGGCTTCCCGTATGTTTCGCAGTTCCCTCCTCATTCGCCTCCGCAGCCGGTCATTGCGGAGCCTGGGAGTGTTCTTGCCGGAGGCACTGGAGTCCATGGGGGTGTTGTCAGTGGAGGTTCTGGTTCTGGGGGTGTTGGAGCCGGAGACACGAGCACTCCGATGCCTACGCCGCGCACTGTACGTTTCCTGACCTGTGTGGAGCGTTTAGACAGGTTGGAGAGGGAGGAGAGGGAGCGGTTTGAGAGGGCACGACAGCAGCAGCAGCAAACAAAGAAGTCGGCGTTGATGCTGCGCTCTGACTGGGGAGGGGAGTTCCTCGGGAAGGAATTCGCTGCCTTCGTGGACAGAAAGGGGATCGTCCACGACCTAACCTGCCCGTACACCCCGCAGCAGAACGGCATGGCGGAGCGGAGATGAGGACGGTGGTGGAGTTGGTCCAGACAATGCTGCTGCACATGGACGTGCAGCACCACTGGTGGCACCTTGCTCTGCGGCAGGCCGTCTGGGTCTGCAACTGCCTTGAGCGGTCGACGCTGCCGCCGGGGACGACGCCGTCCTAGCTGCTCACCGGGAAGAATCCCGACTTGTTGCTGGCACGGGTGTGGGGCTGCATGGTGCAGTTCTTGGTCCCCGAGCATCAGTGTGGTGGGAAGCTGCAGCCAAATGCCAGGTGGGGTCTCCATCTCGGCATGTCAGAGGAGAGCAAGGGCTGGGAGCTCCTCGACATCGCAGACAACCGGGTGGTCACCACGTCGGACGTGGTGTTCTACGAAACGATGTCGCTGGAGGTGTGGAAGTCGGAGCACAGGCCGGCGTCGGGGCGGACGCAGGACAACCCGCCGACGAATACCTCGACGGCGACACTCCCTTTGCTCGCCGAGGTCGGTGAGCTTGCTGATGAGGATGGCGAGGACGTCCGCCCTCCTTCCCTTTCCCCTGCCCCTCCTGCCCCACCCCTTATGGCCGACCTGCATGAGCCGACATCGACGGCGATGAGGGGAGCAGTGGGGCGTCGCCTGTGGCGCCTGGGGAGTTGTGGTAGGTCCCGTCCTCGCTTGGGCGGAACCGACTTCGTGGTCGGATGAGAGGAGTGCAGCCGACCTGCAGTAGTAGGCGAGCTGGTCGACGGGGTTGGTCGACGATGTGTGGGAGCGGGAGTTACAATCTGAGAGACAGATTGGGAGAGAGGGTCTGGATGGGAGAGGGGAGTAAGGGAGAGCAAGGTGTATAGCCGATGGGAGTGAGGGAGAGAAAGGGGTATAGCCGAGGGGAGTGAGGGAGGGAGTGGCAATAGAGGGAAGTCAGGAAGTGTGGCAGAATGGGGGATACTAGGGGAGAAAGGTATGAGAGAGGAGGGAACAGGGACAGAGAGGGGATATAGGACACAGAGGGGAGATATGGCAGGCATGGAACACAAGAGAGAGGGGGAGACAGGACAGGGAGGGGAGATATAGCAAGGAAATGAGACAGGACAGCCTAGGGTGAGAGGAAACCTAAGGGAGAGAGGACATGGATGGGAGATAGGGCAGGGAGGGGAGTTAGGACAAATATGGGAGATATGGCAAGGTAGGAATGTATGGCGGAGAGTGGAGATAGGGGTACGAAGGGAGAGTGGACAAAGGATGAGAATTGGATGGAGCGGTGAGTGTGGTCGGTGATGACGCTGGGAATTGACAATTGATTATGCGTGGGGGTCGCACGGAGTTACATTGCATAGGTTCCGGACCCTGGTAAAATAAGGAGTGAGAATCGTAAGTGCCAAAAAAATAGTGATTCTCACCGCGACTTGGCAGCGCGGTTGTGTCGCAGCGTTCGCCCGGATGTCGCGATTTGAGCAGGGTCGACGCAGAGATATGCGAGCGCCCACCGCGCAACGTGCGGCAGCGGTCGCGACGACATGCGGGCACATGAGCTGGTGATGTGCGGCTGTGTTGTGATAGCCTCTTGCGGTGCGCTTGCAATCTAGACTATTGCCTGTAAATTGAGGGGATACGGAATAGGGGAGGGAGATGCGCATCGATGCGGAAGGCCCTGTGACGGTGCGGGGAGAGGCGCGGCGACGGCGACAGGAGGCGATGCGACGGCGAGTGGTGTCTGCACATCCGACGGTGAGGAGAAAGGGGCAACGAGGGCGACGGGAGTAGCTCTGAAACGGTGGGACGCGTTGCTCACCGGGGGGGCTCGCAATATCTAAACGTAGGGCTCGCGACGGGTCGAGTGGCGGGAGCTGCCTTGGTGGCGCATGGGGCACGATCTTGTCAGCAAGAGTTTGTAGGCGCACGCGTAGCCGGCCTTATTCTGTTCCAGTAGTACAAAAATCAATCACTAACCCTAATTTTTTGTGAGATCGTAGTCTATTGAGTACGTTAGACTAAGTTCTCAACTCTAATTATGGTCACTCTTGCCAAGCTAATGCGAGCTGATGTTTTTCGAGAAATTTCCTGGTTGTTGAATGAGTTGCTATTGTGTTTTGGTGCACAAACTTCACTACGGTCCCTGCAAGTTCCCAACTGTGTTTCCTTCGCGCACTACCGACGGGGGGAAACACCCCGTCACTCTCCGCATGGGTTGGGGCAAATATTTGTCGCCTCACATGCCCAACCACAAACCCGCTAACCATCGAGAGGCAAGTGATAAACCTTTGCCTCCATCCCCCCCCCCCCCCAAAGCGCACCCTTGCTTTAAATTCCATATCAAACAACTTTCTCGAAGCACCTGAATTGTCAATCAATATAATTTAAATGGAAAAGACTCGTTTTGCATGAAGTCACCAAACAGGTTCATAAAATCCTACCGGATTTCAATAAATTGACCAATGTTAAGAAATTCTTTACGGTTGAAATAAATCAATGCAAACCGTTCATAATTGCGATGATATATTTCAATAAGATAGAATATAAAATAAACATTTACTTTGACAAAATAATGTACTGATAATACATTGTTTTCACCAATTGTTCAAAGATGTTTTTTCCGCTCAGTACTACTATGCACAATTTTCACCATTCGGTGTCTTCTATACTCAACCACGCAACGTTTATTTTGTTAACGGATTGTCAAATTTATGTAGTCTCCATCATCACGTAAAATTTGTACTGGGAGCTCTATTGGTAGAGTGGTAAATCTCTGTAAAGGTCAAGACACTATGGCTGTAGGACGCCTAGATTGTGTTTCAGTTGCAGGTCGCGACGGTCGCATGTTATTGAGGGCGGGACAGTGCCGCTGTATATTGCAACAATATGTATATATATATGTATATGTACATACTTGTATGAAAGCGGGTTGGGGTGCACGGGACGACCTTCGTGCTATGAAGTCTTCCGGCACGATAGTTGAAACCTTATGAGGCCTGCCATCACTAGCACGACCTCACCGCCAAGCAACTACATTGTCACGGCCGCCATAACTGTTACGTCCTCCATAATCTGCAAGCACCTGAATTGTCAATCGATATAATCTCGATGGAAAATACTCGTTTTGCATGAAGTCACCGAACGAGTTCATAGAATCCTACAGGTTTTCAATAAATTGACCAATGTTAAAAAATGCTTTGCGGTTGAAATAAATCAATGCAAACCTTTCATAATTACGATGATATATTTCAATGAGATAGAATATAAATGAAACATTTACATTGACAAAATAATGCACTTACAAATAAATTGTTTTCACCAATTGTTCGAAGAGGTTTTTTCTGCTCAATACTACTATGCAATTTTTTCACCATTTGGTGTCTTCTATAATACTCAACCTCACAAAATTTATTTTGTGAATGGATTGTCAAATTTATGTAGTCTCCACCAACACGTAAAACTTCTATTGGGAGCTCTATTGGTAGAGTGGTAAATCTTTGTGAAGGTCAAGACACTATGGCTGTAGGACGCCTAGATTGTGTTTCAATTGCAGGTCGCGACAGTCGCAGGTTATTGAGGGCGGGACAGTGCCGCTGCATATTGCAACAATATATATTTGTATACACTTGTATGAAATTGGGCTGGGGTGCGCGAGACGACCTTCTTGCTATGGAGTCTTCCGGTACAATAGTAGAAACTTTCTAAGGCCTACCACCACTAGCACGACCTCATGTCACGGCCGCCATAACTGTTACGTCCTCCATAATCTGCAAGCGCATCGTTGTTTGTCAGCTGCGGTCTCTAATACCTGCACCCATAGCGTGTCAAAATGTTGTATAGCTTATATTGTTTTGGCTATAGTTGGGTAGCCCATAAGGGGTACAACCCAATTAGGGTTAATACTTGTACCCAACTCTTTGCTAGTTCATTCATTCTCATTCATTCTTCTGACATGGTTTCAGAGCAGGTCCTCCGCTAGGACCGTTTTTTTTTTCCTTGGGCCCACCACAGCGCTACCCCGCTAGCCGCCCTCTGCGGCCCTCGTGCTGCCCCTGCTGCCCGTTGCGACCGTCGCCCCGGCCCGTTGCCCCGGCCCGTCGACCCCCGACCCGTCGCCCTAGGTCCGTTGCCCCGACCCCGAGGCCCGTCGCCCGTCGACACCCCCCTAGGCCCCGGACCCCGTCACCCGTCGCGACCCTTCGCCCCTAGCCTAGGCCCCGGCCCCGCGGCCCATCGCCTATCGACCCTAGCCTAGGCCCCGGCCCCAAGGCCCGTCGCCCGTCGACCCCCCCCCCACCCCCCCCCCCCCCCCCCCAGGCCCGACCGTCGCCCCTAGCCTAGGCCGTCGCCCGTCGACCCCCCCCTTAGGCCCGACCGTCGCCCGTCGCCCCTGGCCCTGCGGCCCATCGCCCGTCGACCCCCCCCGCGGCCCCGCGACCCGTCGCCCCTAGCCTAGGCCCCGGCCCCGCGGCCCGTCGCCCCTAGCCTAGGCCCCGGCCCCGCGGCCCGTCGCCCGTCGACCCCCCCCCCTCAGGCCCGGCCGTAGCCCGTCGCCCCTGGCCCCGCGGCCCGTCGACCATAACCTAGGCCCCTCGGCCCCTCGGCCCCTTCGTTCTCGGCCCCGCGGCCCGACCCCCCCTAGGCCCCCGGCCCCTCGGCCCCTTGGCCCCTCGGCCCCTCGGCCCCCCCTCGTTCTCGGCCCCACGGCCCGACCCCCCCTAGACCCCCGGCCCCTCGGCCCCTTGGCCCCTCGGCCCCTCGGCCCCTCGGCCCCTTCGTTCTCGGCCCCGCGGCCCGACCCCCCCTAGGCCCCCGGCCCCTCGGCCCCTTGGCTCCTCGGCCCCTCGGCCCCTCTGCCCCCCCCTCGTTCTCGGCCCCGCGGCCCGACCCCCCCTAGGCCCCCGGCCCCTCGGCCCCTTGGCTCCTCGGCCCCTCGGCCCCTCGGCCCCTCGGCCCCCCCTCGTTCTCGGCCCCGCGGCCCGACCCCCCCTAGGCCCCCGGCCCCTCGGCCCCTTGGCACCTCGGCCCCTCGGCCCCTCGCCCCCACCTTCGTTCTCGGCCCCGCGGCCCGACCCCCCCCCAAGGCCCCCGGAACCTCGGCCCCTTGGCCCCTCGGCCCCTCGGGCCCTCGGCCCCTCGGCCCCTTTCGTTCTCAGCCCCGCGGCCCGTCGCCCCTAGGCCCTTCGTTGCTCCTGACCCCCCAGCCCCTCGGCCCCTCCTGCTGCTCTTGCTACTGCTGCTGCTCCTGCTGCTCCTGCGTGCTGCGCCACTATGGCTTCGCTTCGAGTTCTCGCGTTCGATCATGAGGGCTGACCGATTCAGTTTGACACGTGGCTTGACGATCTGCAGTTGTACCTACTGAGCGATTCTAAGTACAGTGTTTCGCTGTTTGACCTAGCGCCAGGCGCCGCTACTGCCCCTCCTGCCACAGCTGACAGTGCGACTCGCTCACAGTGGCTTATTCGCGACGCTGCTACCCGCTTAGCCATTCGCAACCACCTGCCGTTAGCCGAATGCGCTCACTTCGGACAGCACAGGACAGCACAGGCACTGTACGATGCTGTCGTCGCTCGCTACTCCTCGCTTGCCACTGCTGCTCTAGGCCGCCTGCTTCTGCCCTACCTGTTCCCCGAGCTGTCAGCCTTTGCCACGGTAGAGGACCTTGTTTCCCACTTGCGCGCTAGTGACGCTCGCTACTGCGCTACCATCCCTGCTGAGTTCCTTGACAGGAACCCGCCCCCGATGTTCATCACCCTCTACTTCATAGTCACTCGCCTCCCTGACTCTCTTCGTTCTGCCAGGGACCACTTTCTCTCACTTGACCACACCTCCCTCACTGTTGACCTACTCGAGGAGCACCTCCTCGCAGCTGAGACTAGTGTGGTTCAGTAGGTGCTGCTCATGGCACTCCCCGCACGCCCTTCTTTGAGGGGTGCTCCCCCTCCCCCCTTGCACCCTCCTACGCCTCTGCTGATGCTGCAGACGTCCCTGGTGCTGAGGACGTCGGAGCTGCTTCTGCTAGTGCGAAGCGCCGCGGCAACAAGGGCAAGGGTGGCAAGGGTGGTGGAGGGGGCAGCGGGAGTGGTGGTGGGGGCAGTAGTGGAGGTAGTGGAGGCGGTGGAGGTGGTGGCGGTGGTGGTACTAGTGGCGGGGGTGGTGGCGGTGGAGGCAGCGGTGGGAGTGGCGGCAGTGGCGGCAGTGGCGGTGGTGGGACTAGATGCGGGAGGACTGGAGCTCGGCGTAGAGGTTCCGGAGGTGGCCAGCAGCAGCAGCAGCAGCGTCGGAGCGAGACCCAATCGCCCCAGTAGCTTCGTGAGTGGTTGTTTCAGCGTGGGACGTCTGGGGGTAGTGATAGCTGCCCGTATGTCATTCGCACGGGTGACCGTGCTGGTCAGACATGCGGGAGGCTTCACACTCAGCACCGCTGCATCTCCCGGCTCGACGACGCTTGGCGTGCTGAGTTTGGTGACGAGGTCGAGCGCCCTCGCTAGGCTGATCTCCTTAGGTCTGGAGTTACTATCTTTGACCTAGACTTTGATGTTATCCTTTCTGCAATGTATGCTTTGTCTATTAGTGCTGAGGGTGACTGTTACCGGTGTGTGCCACCTGACCCAGGTATCGCGGCTGCTGCTCTAGGTGCTAGTGAGTCTGGTACTCTCCTTGGTACTGCGCCTGCTGAGGCCTTGCACACATTCACGCTGGACTCAGGTGCCTCACGCTGTTTCTTTCGTGACAGCACCACCCTCACTCCTCTCCGTGCACCTGTCCCGGTCCGACTGGCTGACCCCTCCGGGGGCCCGGTCGTGGCCCGTTCCTCCACTGTCCTCCCGTGTCCGGCGGCTCACTTTCAGGTCTTCACCTCCCCTCGTTCTCTACGAACTTGGTGAGTACCGCTGCCCTCCAGGATGCGATGGTCACTACCACCACCCCTGGGGGTCAGCGTGTGTTGATGTGCACGTATATACGGACGGGCCGTCACCTGGCCACGTTCACTCGTTGGCCAGGGTCGAGTATGTACACACTGGCTACCGAGCCTCCTCAGGTAGCTGCGTCTGCTCAGGTGTCCGCGTCAGGTCAGGTAGCACCCCCTTGCTCATGTCGCCTCGTGTCGCACCAGACTCTTCTGTGGCACCACCGCCTGTGGCACCCCTCCCTGCCACGCCTTTGTGGCATGCACTCCCGTCTCCTTGTCTCTGGTCTTCCCAGGTCTCTACCTCCCCTCCCGCCCTCGCCTGCCCCACCCTGCCTTCCTTGTGTAGAGGGCCGGAAGCGCGCCGCTCCTCACTCCTCCTCGTTTCCCTCGACGACTGCTCCCCTGCAGACTCTCCACATAGACGTGTGGAGCCCAGCCCGCGTCAGTGGACATGGCCGCGAGTGCTACTTTCTGCTGGTTGTTGATGACTACACGCGGTACACCACGGTCTTCCCCTTGCACGGCAAGGGTGAGGTCGTTGATGTCTTGATCCCTTGGATCCGCACAGTCCGTCTCCAGCTCCGCGAGCGGTTCGGCCATGACCTTCCTGTCCTGCGTCTCCACTCTGACAGAGGAGGTGAGTTCTCCTCCAACCTCTTGCGGGACTTTTGTCGTGGGGAGGGCATTCTCAAGTCGTTTAAACTTCTGAACTCCCCTCAGCATTCTCGTGCCTTTGTTTGCGATACGTCCGCGGACAAGCTCTCCGCCCGCGCCATTCCCTGCGTCTTCCTTGGCTTTGTCCCTGACGTGCCTGGCTAGCAGCTTTACCACCCTACCTTGCGCCGTGTCCTCCCCTCTCAGGACGTCACGTTTGACGAGTCGGTTCCCTTTTACCGTCTCTTCCCCTACCGCTCTGCCCCTCTCCCTCCCCTGCCGCTCTTCCTTGCTCCAGGTCCCCCTCTGGTAGACCCCCTCCCTCCTCAAGTTCCGGCTCCCTCAGGTGTCTCTCAGGTAGACCCACCCCCTGGTGCTGTGCCTAGTGAGGTAGCTGTAGACTCAGATGCTGCTAGAGGTACTGCGTCTGGGGGTGCTGAGCCTGAGGGTTCTAAGCCTGGGGGTGCTGAGACTAGGGGTGCTGAGCCTGGGGGTATTGAGACTGGGGGTGCTGAGACAGGGGGTGCTGAGCCTGATGGTGTTGAGCCTAGGGGTGCTGAGTCAGAGGGTGCGCAGTCTGGGGGTGCTGAGCCTCAGGGTGCTGCTTCGTCTGGAGGTTCTGCTGGTGCTTCACCGAGACTGTCTCCGCAACAGCTGCGTGAGTGGCTGGATCGGCGCGCACGCCTTCGGAGTGGAGCTATCGGAGCTGGAGGTGCTGGAGTCGCTGGAGCTGGAGGTGCTGGAGTTACTGCTGGAGCTGGTGTTACTGGAGGTACTGCGGCTACTGGTCCTGGAGGTGCTTGTACCCGGGTACTGGAGCTGCCGGGACTGGTTGTGTTGGGGGTGCTGGATCTGGAGACCCTACGGAGTCTGGAGCTGCTGGAGCTGGAGACTCTGGCGCTGGTGGCGTTGGAGCTGGAGGAGCTGGAGTTGGAGGCACTGGTGCGGAAGGCGCTAAAGCTGGAGGCGCTGGAGCTGGAGGTGCTGGAGCTGTTGACCCTGGAGGCACTGTGCGGCCGCAACCGTACTTCGTTCCCCTGCTTCAGCAGGTTCTTGGTGTCCCGTCTTCTACTGGCCTTACTCCCCCCTTACAGTGTCCACCGCTTGACCTGTCGCAGCCGTCGTTAGAGACTGCCTCCCCACTACCTGCTCCCTCTCCTTACACTGAGCTGACCGGCGGTCTTATAGAGCGTCGTGACCTTGCGTCTCGTCCTGCCTCCCCTGTTCGCACTAGTCGTCGCATTCCTCGTCCGCGTCCTCCTCCTGTCCCGGGCACACACGCTATGACACTTCGTCCTTCCTCTGTTCCACTGCGTGTTCCTCTGCCACCTCCTCTTCAGTCCTCTGTTCCTGCCGTCCTTGACCCTGAGTCTGACCGCGCTCGTGCTGCCAGTCCCACTGTCTCTCGTCTCCTTGCCACTGCTGTCACTGACCCTTCCTTTGAGTCCACTACTGCGTCTGCCCTCGTTGTGTAGCTGCTTGACTTTGCTGCTGCCTGTCGTCTAGACTACGCCACTGCTCTTGTTGCTGAGTCTGAGTCTGGCAGTCCTCCGTCCGTCAGGGGTGAGTGTGCTCTTGGCACGGACGTCCTTGAGGACAGACAGGAGGACTTTGAGTCTCTTGCAGCTGCTGTACCTCGTTTGGCTTCCATGCTGCTTGCCCCTGAGGGAGACCCGGATGCACCAGACATCCCGACCCCGCGCTCTTACCCAGAGGCGATTAAGGGTCCCTACTTCTCTCAGTGGCAGGCAGCCATGGATGCCGAGATGGCATCCTGGAAGTCCACAGGCACCTACGTCGATGCATTTTCCCCGTTTAGGGCTAACATAGTCGATGGCATGTGGATTTTCAGAGTGAAGCGGCCGCCGGGTTCTCCGCCCGCCTTCAAGGCGCGTTACGTTGCTTGAGGCTTTAGTCAGCGACAGGGTGTGGACTATTTCCATACCTTCTCCCCCACCCCGAAGATGACTACTCTTCGGGTGTTGCTGCACGTCGCTGCTCAGCGTGACTACGAGTTGCACTCTCTTGTCTTCAGCACAGCTTTCCTGCAGGGCGGCCTACACGAGGAGATCTGGCTACGCCGCCCACCTGGCTTCACTGGGTCGTTTCCTGCAGGTACCCAGTGGAGCCTCCGGCGGCCAGTCTACGGTCTCCGCCAGGCGCCTTGTGAGTGGCACGACACGTTGAGGACTACACTTGCGGCTCTTGGGTTTGCTCCTTCTACCGCTGACCCGTCGCTGTTTCTATGCACCGACACCTCCCTGCCGCCGTTCTATGTCCTCGTGTACGTAGACGACCTCGTCTTTGCCACTGCTGACACTGAGGCACCGACCCTTGTGAAGTCGGAGCTGTAGAAGAGACACACCTGCACTGACCTGGGTGAACTGCGCAGCTATCTTCGCTTGCAGATCACCCGGGACAGAGCACGGCGCACCATAACCCTGACTGAGTCACACATGGTACACCAGGTCCTTCAGCGCTTTGGCTTCCAGTTCTCCTCGCCACAGCCCACTCCTCTGTCTACCAGCCACTCGCTCTCATATCCACCTTCGGACGAGTCCGTAGAGCCGAGTGGTCCGTACCCAGAGCTTGTGGGTTGCCTCATGTACATGATGACATGCACACGACCTGACCTCGCGTACCCTCTCAGCCTTCTGGCTCGCTACGTGGCTCCCAGTAGGCACCGAAAGGTGCACTGGGAAGCTGCGAAGAGGGTACTGCGTTACCTGTGCAGTACGTCGGGCATGGGGCTCGTGCTCAGAGGACGGGGTCTAGTTGTCCCACTGGTCACGCAGACGCTTCTTGGGTTGACGACTCAGCTACGCAGCGGTCGTCATAGGGTTACACCTTCAGCCTTGGTTCCGGCTCTGTTTCCTGGCGTTCTACCCGCTTGTCTTCGGTCAGCTCCAGTTCTGAGGCTGAGATCTACGCCGGGGCCATGGCTGCACAGGAGCTACGCTGGCTCACCTACCTGCTGACCGACTTGGGAGAGCAGCCTCGTTCGCCTCTAGTTCCGTACGTAGACAACAAGGCCATGATTGCCTTGTGTCAGGAGCACAGACAGGAGCACAGAACGAAGCACATTGCTCTGCGATACTTCCTTGCTCGATAGTTGCAGCAGCGTGGCCAGCTTCGTCTTGCGTACATGGCCACTAGGGCCAACACTGCTGATGTATTCACCAAGGCACTTTCGCCTTGTGATCATCAGCGCTTCTCTACTGTTTTAGGCCTTGTGCCTACTTTGCCTCACTTGCTTACTGCTTGACTCTGCTTGTACTATGATCTATATATATACCTGCATGCTTACACTTGCTAGGGTATGATTATTGTATTGTTCGTTCTCTTATATATAACGCTGCATGTGAACTGGTCTTGTGGCCCTTTGCTTGTGCTCGGACTGTGTGGTGACTTTGTGATCCACCCTGAGCTTGCTTTGCTTTTCTTGACTGGTCTTGTGACCACTTGTTCTCCCCCACTTTTCCTATGGGGCTGTGTCAAAATTTTGTATAGCTTATATTGTGTAGGCTATAGTGGGGAAGCCCATGAGGGGTACAACCCAATTAGGGTTAGTACTTGTACCCAACTCTTTGCTAGTTCATTCATTCTCGTTCATTCTTCTGACATAACGATGCCAACTCAACGTTCTACCGTCGGCTTGTCAAGACCCTGGCAATTCTCAGATTCGGCAACTCGACTTCCTCTACATTGTCACGGCCGCCATAACTGTTACGTCCTCCATAATCTGCAAGCGCATCATTGTTTGTCAGCTACGGTCTCTAATACCTGCACCCATAGCGATGCCAACTCAACGTTCTGCCGTCGGCTTGTCAAGACCCCCACGGTTCTCTGACTCAGCAACGCGACCTCCTCATATTGTAGCTGCTGCCCCGTCGTAGCCGTAGCGGCCTCCAGAGTATACTACAGTCTTTTGCATCTCCCATGGCCTCCACGTCCTGAAATTTTGCCATCGAACATATTCGGTTTGTACGTTGTTGAACCACCTTCGGCAATGAACTTAGAACATGTTCAGTTTGTGGCAAAACTTAATTCTCATGGGGGTTGTTCGAGGCCCTCATGGGCAAGCAAACGCATGACTGTTTGCACAAACATTACAATGTTCGTGGTAAACTTGAAAGAAACAAGTAATTGCTAAGATATGTATAGTGGCTTGGGAAAGTGAAAAGGAAGGGAAGGGAGTGTAGGAGAACCATTAATAAAGAAGACATGTTAATGTGAAACAAGAGCAATTCTTGCATACTAGTTTTATGAAGTGTTCCTACCTAAAAGAGGTTTAGGGTTGGAAAACAATCCACAACAATAACATCATAGTCTAGCAGCAAGGGATCTAGTCCTATGCTAGCCTGTGGCCACACAGGCCCCCCTACCAGCACTAGCTCCTCCATCCCCTGCCTTGTCGCTACCCTCCACACGCCCACCTCCCCCACCCCATAGTAGTGCAAGCTCCTCCAAAATCGACCAGGCGCCCTTGGTCCTTTTCCCTTCGCTAAGGGTGCGTAACCATTTTGTCACCGACGGTTCGTTTATCGGACCACCTGTTCGAAACAATTGTGTGCCACCCCTCGCTAGTAGCCACGGCTCGAGGACGATAGGCATGTCGGCCTTCCGTCGCAAAGGGAAAACTGTGGTGTAGCGGGACTAGTCGTCCGCCACAATCAGGAAGTAGCGCTCCTGACATGGGGCAAGGACGAGGGAGGGGCCCCAGACGTCCATGTGCAGGGTCTGGACGGGAGCCCTGGTGGAGGGGAACGAGGAGGAGTGAGGGGCAGCGCGCTGCCGACCCTCGACGCAAGGAGTGCACGGCGTCGCAGGCGAGCGGGGAAGCGGGGCGAGCGACTCTGGGAGACCTGAGACTAGACGGTGGCGTACTATCCTGCTAAGATGCGGGAAGGACGGGTGCCTTGGACGGTGGTACCAGAGGACCGACGGGTGGGTGAGTGACTGACAGTCGCACGACACAGCAGCTACCTCACCTGACCTGGCCGATGTGCATACTGTCTTCGAGCCGTGGCTACTAGCGAGGGTTGGCGCCATAGCAGAACGAGGTAGCTGAGCGAGTCATCGGCCTAGTTATCGAGGTTGCTCGGACCTCCATGTGCTAGGTCGGTGCCCCCCAGTTCCTGTGGCCCCAGGCAGTCTGCTACGCCGCCCACCAGATGAACCTGTGGCCCAGTGACGCACAACTATGGGTGACGCCAATCTTCCTTTGGACAGGGTCTCGAGGTGTAGCAGCTGACTACAAGTTTTTTGGGGTTCTCTGGCTCATGTTCGCGCCCCTGGTGCGAACAAGTTGTCTCTACGCACTCGTGCCTGCGGTTTTCTTGGCTTTCCTTTGGACGCCTCCGGCCGGGTGTTCTACGACCCGGTCACCTACGAGTTCTTCACTTCTCCGGACGTCACGTTCGACGAGTCTGTCTATTACTACAAGAGTCGCCCCCACCGAGGTACTGAGGTCTTTTCCCCCCCACTGTTCCTCACCTTTGAGCAACCCCCCTAGTCGCCCTGGTAACCCCTCCCCCCTTCGCGTCCTGCCTCGTTAGATGTGTCGCACATCACTCCGCAGTCGTCCCCCCCGCAGCATCCAGTCCCTGTTGTGTCTTGGGGTGCGGGAGGTGCAGTTGCGGAGGGTGCGGGTACTGGGGCTGTAGGAGCTGGTGGTGTCAGCTCTGGGGGTGCAGGGGTTGTGGGCGTGGAGGTCACTCCCGTGGAGGACACGGCAGCCTCGACTCGGCGGCCTCGCCTCGCATCACCCCCTGACTTCCCGTCCATCCCGCTGTTCCCTCCTCGTTCTTCTCTGCGACCGGTTGTTGTGGAGCCTGGGGGTGTTCTTGCGGGACGTAGTGGAGGCCCCGGGGGTGTCAGTGGTGGAGGTGCTGGTTCTGGGGGTGCTGGAGCTGGAGGCGCTGGCACTGTGGTGTCTACACCGCGCACTGTACGTTTTCTGACCCGTAAGCAGCGTTTCCTCTGGTTGGAGAGGGAGGAGCATGAGCGGTTTGAGAGGGCAGTACAGCAGCACCAGCAGCAGGAGCAGTCTTAGTCGCAGCAGCAGGAGAGCATAGAGGAGGAGTCACAGCAGCAGCAGGAGAGAGTAGAGGAGTTGTCACGACCGCAGCAGCAGGTGCAGTTGCAGCCGCAGTAGAGAGAGAGTAGAGGAGTCACGAGTGCAGCAGCGGGTGCAATTGCAGTCGCAGCAGGAGAGAGTAGAGGAGGAGTCACGGCCACACCAGAAGTGGGTAGAGCAGGAGTCCCGCCCGCAGCAGCAGGTGCAGTTAGAGACACAGCAGGAGAGAGTAGAGGAGTCATGGTCGCAGTAGCAGGTGCAGCTGCAGCCGTAGCAGGAGAGGGCAGATGCGGAGCCACAGGAGCAGCAGCAGGGGCAGGTACCACCGTAGCAGACGCCAGAGGAGGCGGAGCAGCAGTGACTGCGTCAGCGCGACCTGCCCGTCCCAGCACCTGCACGCTTGGTTTGTGGTCCCCTGCCGTCCCCTACTGTTCCCCCCGTCCAGTCCCTTTCCTCGTCCCAGTGGACTCGTCGCTCTCCCCTTAGTCGTGCTGTCTCTCCAGAGCCCTGTCGGTCTCGATACCATGCAGACGGCCCGTTTCACCTTGTTCTCCGCTCTCGTGTTCCACCTCCTCCGGTCCTTCCACAGCCTCTTGAGCTGTCCCTCACTGTGCTTCACGACCCGTTGTCCGACTACCTCCGTGCCTCCCGCCCTGTCGTCTCCCGTTGTCCGCGTTGGTCACTCACCCGACTGCACCTCTGTCGTCTGTCTCAGCTCTTGTTACCACTGTCGCTGGCTTTGCCTCTTCCCACCGCCTTGACTACGCCGCTCACCTGGTGAGTGGCCCTGCTCATTCTCCGTCCTCTGGGGGTGCTCGTGTCTTTCCCCTGGAGGTCCTCGAGGACAGGCAGTTCGAGCTTTGTTTCATTGTGGCCGCTGTTCCTCATCCCTGTGCCATGTTGCTTGTCCCTGAGGGGGATCCAGACGCCCTTGGCATCCCAATCCCTCACACTCACGCTAAGGCAGTCTCGAGACCCTGGGCCTCATATTGGATAGCAGCAGAGGAGGCAGAGATGGAATCGTATAGGTCCACAGGCACCTACGTCAACGAAGTCCCACCACCTGGGACGAACGTTGTCAGTGGCCGATGGCTCTACAAGGTGAAGCGGCCGCCTGGATTGTTATAGTCACAATAGGCTTGAATGTGCCTAAAACGAAAGATAGAGAGCACAGACGGATTTCTGCACAGCGGCTTCAAACGTTGATAGCGTTCTGCTCACAGCTGCAAATGACTTGATTCGAATTGGATCTGAAGCGTCTTCACGTCGTCTACAATTAGCAATTTAGATTGCACGATTTGATAAAGAATTGACGACACAGCGTCGGTTTGAACGAACGGTACTATGGCAGCCACTATAGTCTTAGAACACAAGATAGGAAGAGTTACGAGTTGGGAATGACTCCCAGCTCCTACAAACCCCAAGAGCCGAGGTACAGTGATGTGGAACAGTGCCACACTGTCCCCAACCACGAAGGGTCTCGAAACTACCCTTCACTAGGGCCTACACCAAGTGAAATGTTACACTACACAAAGTAATGTAACTATCTTCAATATCTTGAGGTGTACCCTTTTGGCAAGCTTCGAAATCACTTGAGGCTTGACACCAAGGCTCGGGCTCTTCATCACAAACTCATCCTTGAGTTCTTGATGGGTCTGCTGCACACACCTGCGACACGCCGAACGTTCGACACAGGACAAAATAGAAACCGCGCACGACAAAATAGAAACCGCGCGCGAGACACAAACGACCGCGTAACACGCGTCTAGCGATAACTCGCTATTGACTCGACACACACACTCGACATCATGACTCAACATTCACACACAATTATAAGCATGAAATATATATTATCCCATGCCCTCATACCATTCCATACACACACACATTCACGCACACGGACAACAAGCCGAGTGCAAACCGTAGGGTTGCACCAACAAACTCCCCCTCGGATTGTTGGCCTTAGGATATGTTGCTCTCTCAGTTCAGAGCCATCCCAGCCAGCTTGCAACACTTCCAATGCTGCTGCTCCACCAGCCTCTTGGTCATCATGTCAGCCGGCTGCCCCGTGGTCTTCACGTAGCGCAACTCAACTTCACCCGCGGTTACCATGCTCCTCGTCCAATGCCACTTCACCCTCATGTGCTTCGTGAGTCCATGCAACACAGGGTTCTTAGCAAGAGCAATGGCACCCTGGCTGTCACAGTACAGTGGGGTAGGTCCTTGCTGCTCCTCCCCCAATTCAGCCAACAAACGCCGCTGCCACACAATCTCCCGTACGGCACGGAAGAGTGCCATGTACTCGGACTCCACCGAGCTCAAAGCTTGGTCAACCTGCTTCTTGCTCTCCCAAGCAGTTGGGCCTCCACCAACACAGCATATGAAGCCTCCCACACTTGTCATGTCCTCTGGTTCTGATGCATATGAAGCATCCGAGTAGGCGGTGAGGAACAAACGCCCGGGTTCAACACCATCCGCGCCCTTTTGGCGCCTTTGTGCCGCCGCCGAGTATTGCAGCCCAACGGTCGGTGTTTGGCCAAGATACTTGGCCACCCTCATTCCAGCTGCTACCTGCTCCTCATTAGGGCATTGCACAACCCTAGCCAGCTGCCCGGTAGCAAACGCGACGTCCGGTCGGGTGTTTACCGCCGCATTCATGAGGCTGCCCACCAACGAGTGAAATCGGCGCCTCTCCTCTTCACCAACGCTCTCCTCCTCTGGTCCCTTCACACACTTGAACCCAGAGGGAAAGGGTGTAGCCACATGGCCTTCACTCTGCCCAAAGTTGGCAGCCAATGCCTCCAGGTACTTTCGTTGATGCACCCGCATGCACCGCTTCTCCACATCTCGTTCGATGTGGAGCCCAAGGTAGAAGCTCACGTCACCAAGGGCCTTGCACTTGAACTTGTCTTGAAGCTTCAGCATCACCTCCTTCACAAGGTCAGAAGAGGGTGAGAAAATGAGGATATCATCCACATAAACCACCATGAAACTCCTCTGCTCCCCCTCGCCAAGCATGAACAAGGAGTGATCGGCCGTTGAGGGAGTGAAGCCGATCCCCTCCAACACTTCGCGCAGCTTCATGTACCATTGCCTAGGGGCCTGCTTCAGCCCATAGAGGGCCTTCTTCAGCTTCCACACTCTGCCACTACCATCATCAAACCCCTCTGGCTGCGCCATAAAAATCTCCTCCTCAAGGATGCCGTTAAGGAATGCTGTTACGATGTCCATTTGCTTTACTACCCATCCTTTGATGGCGGCTCCCGCGAATAGGGTTCGCAGCGTCGTCGGCTTCACCACAGGGGCAAACAGCTCCTTGAAGTCCACCTTCTCCTTCTGCTGGTACCCCTTGGCTACAAGCCTAGACTTGTAGCGCTCGATCTTGCCGTCGGCATCCGACTTGATTTTGAAGAGCCACTTGGACGTTATCGCCGTACGCCCCTCCGGTAGCTCCACCAATTCAAACGTGTCATTCTCCTCGATGCTCTTCAGCTCACTCTCCATGGCCTTCTTCCACTCCTCAGCATCACTACTCTCCAAAGCCTCCTTGAGAGTTGCTGGTTCTCCCGGCATCTCCACCGGAGAGAAGAACGCGAAGGCACACTCCTCGTAGTCACTATCCTCGTCGTCTCCGACCATCATTGCCGCTCCGGCCAGGGCTGTCTTGCCCTGCTTTCCCGGCGCATCATAGGTCAGCCTATTAGGGGGTTGAACTCTCCTCTTCCCCCTTCCTTCCTCCTCAGCTGCAGGGACTTGAAGGCCTTGGCGTTGCTGCGGTGTGGCTCGAATCCGTGGAGCACTCGTAGTACGGGAAGGGAGTGACGGTGCACGCTCGCTCACTTGCTGCACCTCCTCCTCTTCTTCCTCTGCATCATTGGCCTCCTCTCCCCTATTCACAAGGGAGGATTGCCTTGTGGTTGTGCTGCCGCTGCTCAGCTCCAAAGGCAGCTCCACATGCTCCAAACCGGAACTCTTCACCTCCCCAAATCGCACGCCTATCTTCGCCTCATTCTCCGCCTTCCAATCCTTGTACATGAAGTTCTCCATGAACTTGCAGTCCCTGCTCACCAAGAACTTCTTGGTGAATGGGTCCCAAAGAAGCCATCCCTTGCTGTTTTGAGCCATGCCCAAGTGCACGGCCCACACCGCCTTGGCACCAAGCTTGTTCTGCCGAAGATGCTTAGGCACGAGCGCCATGCACATGCACCCGAACACCCGAAGCATATCCACCTTTGGCTTCCTTCCTAGCCACTCCACATAGGGCACCCATTTGTCTGCTCCCACATGAGTCAAGGCTCTGTTCTTGGCCACACACGCGCTCCGCACCGCATCAGGCCAGAAATAGTCGGGTAGCCCGGCTTCAATGAGCAACCCGCGTGCCGCCTCCGTGATTGTGCGGTTCGCTCGCTCGGCGATGCCGTTCATTGCAGGGGAGTATGGCATGGTGAGGGAGTGCCGAATACCATTCTTCTTCAGCCACAACCCAAACTCCTTGCTCAGGAACTCTCCCCCTCGATCGGTGCGGATTGACTTGACTAGACGGTCTTGTTGCCGCTCCACCATCGGGAACCAATCCGTCTTCAATGTTTCAGCCACGTCGCTCTTCTTGGCCAGCACGTACACCCAAGTCATGCGGGTGTAGACGTCGACAATGGTGAGAAAATACTCAGCTCCAGCAGCTCCAAGCTTCAGGGGGCCCACCACGTCCATCACCACCTCATCAAGCGGTGCCTTTGCCGTTGCCTCCGAACTAGGGAACGGAAACCGGGTGAACTTGGCTTGAATGCACGTCGGGCAGCCAAGCACCTCATCGGGCTCCCCCTTCACACGTATGCCAGCAACCATCTCATTCTTCACTAGCTGCTGCAAGATGGGCAGGGCCACATGCCCCATGCGCCGATGCAAGGTGAGCCAATCACACTCCCCCGTAGCCGAAGTTGGATTGGAGAATGCCGCGCTCGCAATAGCGCCCCACATACTCTCTCCGTAGTCCTCCTCCGCTGCTGCCTCTGGGTTCTCCTCACCCTTTTGCTGCTCCTTGGTTGCTGCACCACTCTCCTTAGGTTCACTGAACTTGCTGGTCCCTCCAGGTTTGCTCTTCTTGAGCTCATTCTCCTTAGCGCGACCGTTCGCGCCATCGTCGCTACCGACCGCTCCATCCTTGGTGCTGATGCTTGCTGCCACTTGCCTCTCCTTAGGCATAGGGACCACTGGGATCTGCCACATCTCGTTGTAGACATCCCTGTCCTCATGAAGGTCCCAAAGAATTCGATCGCCAAGCCTTGCGGTGTAGGTCTTGGCTCCCTTCGAGTTCGTGTCCATGCCGGCCTTTGCCAACCGCCGCACGGAAATCAGGTTTGCAGCAAGGCTGGGCACCCAAAGCACGTTCTTGAGGCCCACCATCTTCCCATCAGCACCCTTGAACATGGCCTTGCCCATGCCTTTCACCTCTGCTCGCTGCCCCAAAGCCGATGTGACATGCTTCACCGGTGACGGCTCGAGTTCGGTGAGCAAGTCCGGGCGAGGTGTCATGCTATAGGTAGCGCCACTATCAATCACCCAATAGTCCAGGGGGTGTAGGGTCACCTTCCCCACAGCTGCTGGCTCCTCAAAGCCTTCATCCTTCTCTGGACCAGCCGGTACTTGCGTCGACACGAAGTAGAATAGACCCGGGTATCGATCGTCGCTCGGGTCCTTGTCGTTGTCTCCGCTCTTCATGTTTGCAGCTCCGCCACCGCGACCGCCACGGCCTCCACGGCCTCGTCCTCTCCCTCCTCCTGCTCCTCTACCCTCTTGGCCTTGAGCAGGGGTCCAACCATCAGGGAGTTTGTAGCAGTCGCGCCACATGTGTCCGCTCTTGTGGCAATAGTGACACTCGCCGTCGAATCGGCCGCGACCGCGTCCGTAGCTCTTGTCGTCGCTGCCGTAACCGCCACTCCTGCGGCCTCCGCCGAAGTTGCTGCCACCAAACCTTCCTCCCCCTCGTCCTCTGCCTCTTCCTCGACCATATCCACGGCCGATGCTCGCTGCCCCAGCGCCATCCGCACTCGCCAACTCACGGCGGCGGAAATCCTCTTGAAGGATAGCTCGCTTCACGTCTTCAAGCGAGAGGCGGGGCAAGTCGCGATTAAGGTTGATGATGAGCGAGGACCATGACTCTGGGAGTAAGGCCAGCAACTTGGTCTTCTTTTGGAGCTCACTGTAGTTCAAATCAGCTCCCTCAAGCCGCGTCAACAAGTCGAAGAATTTCTGCACCCCTTCTTCAACCGCTTCGTCTTCTTCAATTCGTAGTGCCGCCATTTGCCGTTCCAACACCACCGCTACCGCCGCTGTTGCAGGAGCATGTACACCCTTGAGAGCAGCCCATGCCTTTGGTCCTTTCTCTGGTTCACGCTGGAATGGCTTGATGTGACGGATCTGACTGCTCCCTAACGCTTGCCCAAGTAAGAGATAGCCTTGTGCGCTCTTCCGCACCCACGGGCTCTTCTCCGGGTCGTTCTCGGGGCGCTTCTCCGTTCCTTCCATCACCTCCAGCAGGTCATAGTGGTCAAAGATGTTCTCCATCTTGAAGGACCATTCAGCAAAGTTGTCACCGTTGAACTTGTCAAGCCCAAACACCCTAGGCTCATCCCTAGGTGGGCCAAGACTTGGTTGCATGGGCGCCATGGCTGAATCACGGGGTTGGCCTTGAGCTTGAGCTTCTCCACTGCCACCAGCACCTCTGCCACCCCTTTCCTCAGGTCCAGACATTGTCGAAACTGCTCCAAGGGCTCTGATACCACTTGTTATAGTCACAATAGGCTTGAATGTGCCTAAAACGAAAGATAGAGAGCACAGACGGATTTCTGCACAGCGGCTTCAAACGTTGATAGCGTTCTGGTCACAGCTGCAAATGACTTGATTCAAATTGGATCTGGAGCGTCTTCACGTCGTCTACAATTAGCAATTTAGATTGCACGATTTGATAAAGAATTGACGACACAGCGTCGGTTTGAACGAACGGTACTATGGCAGCCACTATAGTCTTAGAACACAAGATAGGAAGAGTTACGAGTTGGGAATGACTCCCAGCTCCTACAAACCCCAAGAGCCGAGGTACAGTGATGTGGAACAGTGCCACACTGTCCCCAACCACGAAGGGTCTCGAAACTACCCTTCACTAGGGCCTACACCAAGTGAAATGTTACACTACACAAAGTAATGTAACTATCTTCAATATCTTGAGGTGTACCCTTTTGGCAAGCTTCGAAATCACTTGAGGCTTGACACCAAGGCTCGGGCTCTTCATCACAAACTCATCCTTGAGTTCTTGATGGGTCTGCTGCACACACCTGCGACACGCCGAACGTTCGACACAGGACAAAATAGAAACCGCGCACGACAAAATAGAAACCGCGCGCGAGACACAAACGATCGCGTAACACGCGTCTAGCGATAACTCGCTATTGACTCGACACACACACTCGACATCATGACTCAACATTCACACACAATTATAAGCATGAAATATATATTATCCCATGCCCTCATACCATTCCATACACACACACATTCACGCACACGGACAACAAGCCGAGTGCAAACCGTAGGGTTGCACCAACATGGATCGCCACCGGTATTCAAGGCACGCTATGTGGCAAGAGGCTTCAGTCAGCGAGAGGGGGTAGAGTTCTTCAAGTCCTTCACTCCCACCCCAAAGATGACAACTCTTTCGGTGTTGCTGCATATTGCTGTCAATCTATAACAGTTATAGTTTGTACTGTTTAGTCTAGGTGGTGTGCACCTCGGTTAGTGCTAGGGTTAGGTTTGCTATATCTACCCTTGAACCTGCTCATTATAGTCATTCATTCTTCCAGTTCTATCTTTGACATGGTATAGAGCTTAGTTCGTTCCCATGGGCCCACCTCCGCACGCCCCGTTCGTTGCTCGATAGCCGCCCGTAGCGTGCTCGTCGCTCGTTGGTTCGCTCGTTTTAGGGTTTCACATGCTAGCCGCTCGGTAGCCGCCCGTTAGCCGCCCGTCCGCCGTCCGTTCGCCGTCTGTTCGCTGCCCGTTGCCCATAGCGCCTTCGGCAGGTCCCGCGCCCCCCGCGGGCCTTCGTCCGTCCCGTAGCGCAGCCCCCCATGGGCCTTAGATCGTCCCTTAGCGCCCCCCCCCCCCCCCCGCGAGCGCTCCCGTTCGTCCTTAGTGTGACCCCGCGGGCGCTTCCGTTCGTCCTTAGCCGGCCCCCCTGTGGGCTCTCCCGTTCGTCCTTAGCGCGCCCCCCCGCGGGCCCTTCCGTTCGTCCTTAGCGCGGCCCCCACGGGCGCTCTCGTTCGTCCAGTAGCGGGGCTCCCCGCGGGCCCTTACGTGCATCCCATTGTATGCCTTCCCCCCTCCTCCGCGGGCCCCCCCCTCGTTAGTCCTGTAGCATATCCCCCCCCCTTGTGGCCCCTCTTTCGTCCCGTAGCGTGGCCCCCCTGCAGCACTCTTGTTGCGACCTAGGTTGCGCGTCACCCGTCACCCGTAGCGCCCGTCGCTCGAAGCGCCCATCGCCCGTAGCGCCCGTCGCCTGTCGCCTTCGTGCCCGCGCCGGTAACCCTTTTTTTTCTTCGCCGGTCGCCTTAGCGCCCGTTGCCTTTGCACCCGTCGCCCGTAGCACCCATCACCCGTCACCAACCGCCTCACCCTCGCCCGAGCTCGCCCGACCCTCGCCCTAGCTAGCTGCGCCCGTTGGTCGTCGCGCGCTAGCACGATCAGCAGCGGCTGCAGCGCGCGGCCCCACGCTAGCGCGAGCAGCAGCTAGCGCCAGCAGCAGTCGCTAGCACCAGCAACAGCAGCTAGTGCTAGGAGCACTCACTAGCGCCATCAACAGCATCTAGCGCCAGCAACATCAGCCAGGCCAGCAACAGCAGCTAACGCCTATAGCAGCAAACAGCGCCAGCAGCAGCCGCCCGTGCCTTCGCCAAGTTCTGCCCGTGCCTTCCACCGCACTAGACCTCTCCCCACCGCACTAGACCGCTCTCCACTGCACTAGACTGTTCCCCACTGCACTAGACCACATCCAACCGCCCGTGCCTTCGCTATGTTCTGCCCAACCGCTCCCACCGCACTAGACCACTCCCCACCGCACTAGACTGCTCCTTGGCGCACTAGACCACTCCCTACCGCACTAGACCACTCCCCATCGCACTCGCTGACACCTACCACTGGTACTACCGCCTTGACTGGCCCCCAGCCCCTTACTAGCGTGCCATTTCGATGTGGCGACAGTGGCCGCAGCATCAGCGGTGGCAGCAGCACCTGTGGCCGCAGCAGTAGCAGTAGCCACCACAGCAGCAGCAGAAGCAGCAGCTGCGGGTTCAGCAGCAGAGCCAGCGGCAGCCTCCACCACGGGGCCCTGTCGGACCCGGCCAGTACACACACTGGTACATGGGAGCTGCAGCTGGGGTTGAGACTTGTGTTTCCAGTCTTGGTCTTGCATAGTTTCTAGTCCCGGCGCCTCAGTGGTTCTTAGTGTGGGAGCTGCAGCTACTACTAGTCTAGTACCAGCCTTTGTCGCTGGCTCGGGTGCGACCTCACTGAGTGCACAACTTTCCTTCACCCTAGACTCTGGAGCGTCCAGCTGTTTCTTTCGCGATTGCACCGACCTTACGCCACTGCACACTCCAGTCACTGTCGCCTTGGCTGACCCCTCCGTAGAATCTGTAGTTGCCCATAGCACCATCATTCTCCCGTGTCCGGCGGCTCCCTCTGGGTTTTTCACAGGCTACTACACTCCCTTGTTCTCTAGGAACTTGGTGAGTGTCATTCACCTCCACGACCTCGGATTTGTCACCACTTTCCCTTTGGACGAGCATGTTGCCTCCTACACAGTCAGTGCCACTAGAGTGCCTCTGCCACTTTCTAGAGGGAGCCGGGCTCTGGTCTGTACTCACTACACACTGGGTCCCACCACACTGGGTCAGGTCAGGTTAGGTTAGGTCAGGTAGCTGCTGTGTCGTGCGACTGTCGATCACTCACGCACCCGTCGGTCCTTTGGCACCACCGTCTAGGTCACCCGTCGTTTCCACGTCTTAGTAGGATGGTACGTCATCGTCTAGTCTCAGGTCTCCCAGAGTCGCTTGCTCTGCTTCCTCGCTTGCCTGCGCCACCGTGCACTCCTTGCGTCGAGGGTTGGCAGCGTGCTGCCCCTCACTCTTCCTCGTTTCCCCCCACCACGGCTCCCTTCCAGACACTGCACTTGGACGTCTGGGGCCCCTCCCCGGTCCGTGGCCCACGTCAGGAGCGCTACTTCCAGATTGTGGTGGACGACTACTCCCGCTACATCACGGTTTTACCTTTGTGACGGAAGGCCGACGTGCCTACCGTCCTCGAGCCGTGGCTACTAGCGAGGGGTGACGCCCAGGTCCTTTGCAGGCTCCGCCTGCACTCGCACTGTGGTGGTGAGTTTTCTTCCACTCGCCTGGAGACGTTTTGTCAGGGTCGGGGGATCATCCAGTCTTACACGCTACCAGACTCGCCGCAGCAGAACGGGGTAGCCGAGCGACGCATCGGCTTGGTCATGGAGGTTTCCCGGACCTCCATGTGCCGGTACCCCCCAGTTCGTATGGCCTCAGGCATTCCGCTACGCCGCGCACCATCTGAACCTATGGCATAGTGACACACGGCCACAAGTGACGCCAGTCTCCCTTTGGACAGGTTCTCCGAGTGTAGCAGCTGACTACCGCGTCTGGGGTTCCCTGGCCCACGTTCGCGCCCCTGGCGCAAACAAGTTGTCTCCGCACACCCGTGCCTGCATCTTTCTTGGCTTCCCACTCGACACCTTCGGCTGGCAGTTCCACAACCCGATTACCTGTCAGTACTTCAGTTCCCATGACGTCACTTTCGACGAGTCGGGCAGTTACTACAGGATTCGCCCCCACCGAGGTTCTGAAGCCTCCCCCCCCCCCCCCCCCCCCCCTGTTCCTCACCCTTGAGCGCCCCCCAGTTGCCCCGGTAGCCCGACCCCCTTCGCGTCCTGCCCCGTCAGGTGTGTCGCATGTCACTCCGCAGTCGTCCCCCCCACAGCGTCCTATCCCTATCGTGTTTGGGGGTGCAGGAGGTGCAGTTGCGGAGGGTGAGGGTACTGGGGCTGCTGGAGCCCGTGGTACCGGCTCTGGGGGTGCAGGGGGTGTGAGAGTGGAGGCCACTCCTGAGGAGGACATGGCTGTCTCGACTCAGCGGCCTCGCCCCGCCTCACCCCCTAGCTTCCCATCTGTTCCGAAGTTCCCTCGTTCACCTCCGCGGCCGGTCGCTGCGGAGCCTGGGGGTGTTCTTGCCGGAGGCACTGGAGTCCCTGGGGGTTTTGTCGGTGGAGGTTCTGGTTCTGGGGGTGCTGGAGCCAGAGACACGAGCACTGCGACGCCTACGCCGCGCACTGTACGTTTCCCGACCAGTGTGCAGCGTTCAAACAGGTTGGAGAGGGAGGAGCGGGAGCGGTTTGAGAGGGCACGATAGCAGCAGCAGCAGCAACAGCAGCAGCACCAGCAGCAGCAGTCTCAGTCGGAGCATCAGGAGAGAGTAGAGCAGGATTCAGTGCCGCACCAAGAGAGAGTAGAGGAGGAGTCACGACAGCAGTACCAGCAGCAGCAACAACAACAACAACAGCACCAGCACCAGCACCAGTCTTAATCGGAGCGTTAGGAGAGAGTAGAGCAGGAGTCACAACTACCGCAGCAGGTGCAATTGCAGCCACAGCAGGAGAGAGTAGAGCTGGAGTCCCGCCCGCAGCAGCAGGCAGGAGAGAGTAGAGCAGGAGTCTCGCCCGCAGCAGCAGGTGCAGTTGTGGCCACAGCAGGAGAGGGTAGAGCAGGAGTCCCGGCCGCCGCAGCAGGTATTGTTGCAGCCACGGCAGGAGACAACCACGGTGGGAGAGAGCAGAGGAGGAGCCACAGGAGCAGCAGCGGGGGCAAGTGTCGCAGCAGCAGTCGCCAGAGGAGGCGGAGCAGTAGCGACTGCGACTACGCGACCTGCCCGACCCAGCACCTGCACGCTTGGTTCGTGGTCCCCTACCGTCCCCTCCTGTTCCCCCCATCCAATCCCTTTCCTCGTCCCAGTGGACTCGTCGTTCTCCCCTCAGTCGTTTTGTGTCCCTAGAGCCTCGCCGGTCCCGTTACCGTGCCGACGGCCCGTTTCACCTTGTTCTTCGTTCTTGTGTTCCACCTCCTCCTGTCCTTCCACAGCCTCCCGAGTCGTCCCTCACTGTGTTTCACAACCCGTTGTCAGACTACCTTCGTGCATCTCACCCTGTCGTCTCCTGTGTTCTGTCCACGTTGGTCACTCACCCAACTGCCCCTCCGCTGTCTATCTCGACCCTTGTCACTACTGTCAGTACCTTTGCCTCTTCCCACCGCCTTGACTATGCCGCTCACCTGGTGAGTGGTACTGCTCGTTCTCTGTCCTCTGGGGGTGCTCCTGTTTTTCCCTTGGCGGTCCTGGAGGACAGGCAGTTCGAGCTTGGTTTCCTTGCAGCCACTGTTCCTCATCTCTGCGCCATGCTGCTTGCCCCTGAGGGGGTACTAAACGCCCTTGACATCCCGATCCCTCGCACTCACGCTGAGGCAGTTACGGGACCCTGGGCTTCGTACTGGATAGCAGCTGAGGAGGCAGAGATGGAATCTTATAAGTCCACAGGCACCTACGACGACGTCGTCCCGCCACCTGGGGCGAACGTTGTCAGTGGCATGTGGCTCTACAAGGTGAAGCGGTCACCTGGATCACCACTGGTGTTCAAGGTGCGCTATGTGGCGAGAGGCTTCAGTCAGCGAGAGGGGGTAGACTTCTTCCAGACCTTTGCTCCCACCCCGAAGATGACCACTCTTCGGGTGTTGCTGCATATTGCAGCACAGTGCGACTACGTGTTGCACTCCTTGGACTTCTCCACCGCGTTCCTTTTGGGGAGCCTGCACGAGCAGATCTGGCAGCGTCGTCCGCCTGGCTTCACTAGCACTTTCCTTCCTGGGACCTAGTGGCAGCTGTGTCGACCGGTCTACGGCCTGCGCTAGGCTCCGTGCGAGTGGCACGGCACGCTACCTACGACTCTTGCAGCGCTTGACTTCTTTCCGTCGTCTGCCAACCCGTCGCTGTCCGCCCGCCGTGGCTCGACCCCCTTCTTTGTTCTGGTCTACGTTGATGACATGGTCTTCGCCAATCCCAACCGTCGCACACTGGCCTCCATGAAGGAGGAACTGCAAAGGAGACACACTTGCACTGACCTTGGTGAGCTGAAGTGCTACCTTGGCCTACAGATCACCAGGGACAGGGCAGCTCGCCCCATTACGCTGACGTAGTCGCATATGGTCGAGCAGATCCTCACGCAGTTTTGCTTCCCGTTCTCCAAGGTACAACCCACCCCTCTTGCTGTGGATCATGGGCTCACGACTCCACCTTTGGACGGGCCATTTGAGTCTAGTGGTCCATATCCTGAGCTGGTGGGTTGTCTCATGTACCTGATGACCTGTACTCGCCCAGACCTAGCTTACCCTCTTAGCGTCATTGCGCGCTTTGTTGCGCCTGGAAGACACCGACATTCCCACTGGTACGCGGCTAAGAGGGTGGCGAAGTATGTGGCGAGTACATCAAGCATGGGACTTGTCCTTGGAGGGAAGTAGCCAGTTACACTTACAGGTTTCTCGGACTCGTCGTGGGCCGACGACGCAGAGTCACTGCAGTCTACACAGGGTTATTATTTCAGCCTTGGGACCGGAGCTGTTTCGTGGAGGTCGACTCGGGCGTCGTCGGTCTCGAGTTCCAGCTATGAGGCAGAGGTGTACGATGCGGCCATGGCCGCCCAAGAGCTTTGCTGGCAGTCTTGTTCGCCGACAACAGGTATGCTATCCTGTTGTGCGAGGAGCCCCGCCTGGTGGGGAAGGCGAAGCACATCCAGCTTCGTCACTTCCTTCCGCAAGAGTTGCAGTAGCGTGGTCAGGCACTCGTGCAACGTATGGTCTCTAAGGCATTGCCGCCTTGTGACCACCAGCGTTTTTGCACCCAGCTTGGCCTTGTGCCTGCCCGTCCTCACTTGCTTACATAGAGATGCTTTGTCCTGCTTGTCCTGTACTCTTGCATCTCCTTTTATTTGCTACATACATGCATGTGGACTGGCCTCGTGGCCCCTTGCTTGCTCTCGGAGTGTGTGGTGACTTTGAGCTCCACCCTGAGATTTGTCTTGCTCTTGTGGACTGGTCTTGTGACCCTTGCTTGTTCTTGCTGACTGGTCATGTGACCCTTGCTTGCTCTCAGACTATGTGTGTCCTTGAGACCCACCCTGAGATTTGTGTTGCTTTCCACAGGACTACGGTATCGTCACCTAGACTATGGGGGTGTGTCAACATATATTTTATATGTGTTGTTTAGGTTAGTTTAGGTGTTACATTCATATCTCATAGGGTTAGGGTTATGTCTCACATATCTTCCTTGTTTCACTTTCCTTAGTTAATTCTTACAGGTTTCTCGACCTCGTCATGGGCCGACGACGCTGAGTCGTTGCGGTCTACACAGGGTTACTAATTCAACCTTGGGACCGGAGTTGTTTCGTGGAGGTCGACTCGGGCATCGTCCGTCTCGAGTTCCAGTTGTGAGGTAGAGGTGTATGCTGCGGCCATGGCCGCCCAAGAGCTTCGTTGGCTGTCTCTTCTTTTCACCGACCTTGTTGAGCGGCCTTGCTCTCCCCCAATCTTGTTCACCGACAACAAGTCTGCTGTCTTGTTGTGCGAGGAGCCCCGACTGGTTGGAAAGGCGAAGCACATCCAGCTTCATTACTTCCTTCTGCGCGAGTTGCAGCAGCGTGGACAGGCACTCGTGAGACGTGTGGTCTGTAAGGCCAATACTGCAAATATCTTCACCGATGCGTTCTTTGCCTGGGCCCTTGGTGTCCATAGCCGCCCATTCTGCCACCCATAGCCGCCCGTTGCTGCACACACTGCCGTCCAATCCTATACTGCCACCTGTGCCTGCTACAGCCTATAGTACTGTCCGTACTACTGCTCGTACTGCAGCTTGTACTACCGCTCGTCCTGCCATCCATACTATTTCCCGTACAGCTATCTGTACTACTGCCCGTATTCTAGTCCGTACTGCCGTCCGTAGTGCACTACCACTCGTACTACCACCCACTGCCGCCCTTACTGTCATCTGAAGCACTGCCCATACTGCCGCTCGTACTATCGCCCATTGCTACCCCCACTGCTGCTCGTACTGGCGTATGTGACTCCTCCTGTTGCCGTTTCCTCATGAGGTTCCCCACTATGTTGCAGCAGTAGCAGTAGCAGCAGCAACAACAGAGGCAAGTTCAACCGCAGCAGCAGTGGCAGGTTCAGCAGCAGCTCCCACAACAGACCCACCATGGAGTCCCTCAGTAGCAGTGGGGTCCTGCCCAACCCTCTCTGTACTTGCTGCTGTTTGGTTCACGACTCGGTGAGGCATGCGGAGATGCTCACTCTTCTGACTGTTGTTATAGTCTAGAGTCCACTTAGGGGTCGCGGATGCCCATGAAACCGCCTAAGCAGAATCTGATGACTTCGAACCGCCTCTGTTCAAAACGCCGTCACGATCAGCTCCAATATTATACGAGGCTGAAACTTAAAGAGACGTTAGCTTCAGGTATCTGCTTTCCAACGGTATATTGCTTGCTTTCATCAGAGGTGTATGCGCTACGCAGTGAACAAAAATGTAAGCTCGGCTGAAAACGTGTAGTTTCATTGATGCAAGGAAGAGGTAAGTACAACATTGCCTAGGGGACTCTTAAGGGGTTGGGACCATCCTGGGAACTCAGAGAAGGTTGAGTCCTAGGGGAGAAAGGCTAGAGAAGGATGGGAAACGTCCTAGCTAGGTCAGCAAAGCCAACCACACTTGGATGTTCAGAGCTGTACTCAAGGCTACCAATAGTGAGTCAAGCCAACCATGAGTCAGCTTGTCTTCCCACTTGCACCCTCTTGCAAGCTGCTTCCAGGAAGACCACACTTCTCAAAAGGAGGGTGGTAGAGTCCCACTTGACCACCTGTACTTCTTGTCTCATTCTCTGTCCCTGCACCATTGGCATGACAACAATGCAAGGGTGGCAAGGGAAATGCTGCCAACAATGCACCATGACTACGGAACAGTAACTTTCGACAGCTGTCACGTGCTGCTCCAATGCTGGGTTGTCTTGAAACTCGGTGACCACCTGCAAAACACGGCAAAGGACTGCCACATCGATTTTCAGACCAATCAGAGCTTGGTAGATGAGTCAGCAGCCGAAATGGTGAACTCGGGTGTTACCAAAAAAGAGTAACACACACTTCCAGGATGTCAGAAGTCTTGAAACTAAAATTGTTGCCATGCCTTGTAAACTGCTTCAAAAATTCTGAAACTTTGAGGGTGTGAAGAACACATGTTGAAGCACCTCCCCAAATTAATCCAGAAGATGAGCAGGCTTGTAGGCGGAATGGGAGTGCGATGACCGTGCCACTATAGTGCTTTGGCACAACAACTGTTGCTTTGGCCGCCTCACCGACCTCTACTACCAGTGTTCCGGCTTCGGTGCATCAGCTCCACACTGGGCTTCACTGTTTCGCCAGGGCGACCAGGTGTTTCCTATGGATATGTCTGATTTGCATGCTGCTTGGTATTCTGCTAGTGTCTTGTATCTTGATGAATCTAGCACCGCTACATCTTCTCCTTTGTGTTTTCGTAGGCTAGGATCCGTAGCTGTTTCTAGTGTAGGATCTTCTGGAGTCTCTAGCCCAGGTATGATGATCCCTGACGCGTCATTCTCCTTCACGCCTGACTCCGGCACGTCTCAGTGCTTCTTCCGCAACCGCACCACTCTCGCTCCGCATCGGGCTCCAGTCCCCATCGCCTTGGCCGATCCCTCCTCAGGACCGGTTGTCGCACGCAGCGCTACTACAATCCCGTGCCCGGCAGTCCCCGCGAATTCGCTCTCAGGTCTGCACCTCCCCTTATTCTCTAGGAAATTGGTGAGTGTCAGCCATCATCAGGAACTCGGTGTTGGCACCTACTTTCCTCGGTGCTACTAGAGCACTTCTGGCCACGTTTCTCAGGGAGCAAGGCTCAGGTATTTACTCTCTCCGCATTGAGTCTCCTCAGTTGGCTGGGTCGGATCAGGTAGTTGCGTTGTGCTCCTGTCGGTCGCTCACCCACCCGTCCCTCCTTTGGCACCACTGCCTAGGTCACCCCTCCTAGCGTCTCCGTTGGATGGGACACCACAGTGTCGTCTCAGGTCTCCCTACGTCCGTCGCCCCGCTCCCCCGTCGCTTGCGCCGCTGTGCATTCCCTGCGTTGAGGGTCGGCAGCATGCCGCCCCTCACTCCTCGTTTCCCCGTACCATTATTCCCCTTCAGACTCTGCACATTGACATTTGAAGCTCTGAGTCTAGGCCACGTCAAGAGCGTTACCTCCTAGTCGTTATGCACGACTACTCTTACTACATCACATTGTTTCCTTTACAGCGGAAGGCCGACGTGCTTAACGCTCGAGCTTGGGCTTGATTCCTATCTTATGGTCAGGTGCATGAGCCTAAGTCGGTTAAGGAGGTCTCGTCCCGTCCTAAGTGGGTCGAGTCCATGTGTGAGGAGCTTGGGTCCCACAAGGTGAATGAGTCCTTTGAGCTGGTTGATCCAGCTAGTGTGCCACCTAGAATGGAGTTCTTGGTGTGTCTCGGGTTTTGTGAATCATGTCCGCTGGTTTGTAACGAAAATGGTCGGGGTAACCAGCCCGTTAACCAAACTTCTACACAAGGACGTTTCTTTTGTGGGGAGAGAGAGCATTCGACCTTCGACTAGCTCAAAAGCATTTTGACATTTGAAGCTCTGAGTCTAGGCCACTTCAAGAGCGTTACCTCCTAGTCGTTATGCACGACTACTCTTACTACATCACATTGTTTCCTTTACAGCGGAAGGCCGACGTGCTTAACGCTCGAGCTTGGGCTTGATTCCTATCTTATGGTCAGGTGCATGAGCCTAAGTCGGTTAAGGAGGTCTCGTCCCGTCCTAAGTGGGTCGAGTCCATGTGTGAGGAGCTTGGGTCCCACAAGGTGAATGAGTCCTTTGAGCTGGTTGATCCAGCTAGTGTGCCACCTAGAATGGAGTTCTTGGTGTGTCTCGGGTTTTGTGAATCATGTCCGCCGGTTTGTAACGAAAATGGTCGGGGTAACCAGCCCGTTAACCAAACTTCTACACAAGGACGTTTCTTTTGTGGGGAGAGAGAGCATTCGACCTTCGACTAGCTCAAAAGCATTTTGAGCTCACCCTCGGCACTTCGGCTCGCAGACCCATCTCAATCGTTCGATGTCGTAACAGACGCCAGTGATTTCGCCATAGGCACTGTCGTTCTACAGGATTTCGGCAAAGGGCTGCAACCCATCGCTAATGAGTCACGCAAAATGAACCTACTCGTGCGCAACTACCAAGTTCACAACAGAGAGATTCCGGCCATTGTCCATGCACTTCGTACCTTGCGCTGCTACCTGTCAGGAGTCAACATGGCGATTTGGACAGACCACAAGTCATTAGAGTACATGCGAGCCCAGCCGCAACTCAACTCGCAACAAATCAGATTGTAGGATATCAAGGAGTTTCCAACTTTCGCTTCCTCATCATGTACAAAAGGGGTGCCCACAACATCGCCGACGCCCTGACCTGACCATCGATGCTGACCGCCGCAATAATCATCACCCAATCCAACCCACTATTATTGGAACCATCCTCGGGTACAGCACCGATCATGTATGGCCAGCTGGATTGCTGCAGCCCCTCGAGCCACTCGAATGAGCGTGGCAACAATTATCGATCGATTTCCTTATGGGACTGCTAGCTGGCGCAAGTGGAAACGACTCAATGCTGGTCGTCGTTGACCGCTTAAGAAAATGGCACATCTCGCACCATGCTGCACGACGATCATCTCCACCGTTGTTCGCCTACACGGGTGACCTTGGGTGATCATCAGCGATCGAGACCCGAAATTCATGTCGAAGTTCTGGCAGGAGATGTGGGCATAGTATGGCACATGCCTGCAGTTTTTGTTGTCATACCACCCGCAAAGCAATGGCCAAACAGAACGGACAAATCAGTCCACTGAGCATCTGATCCGCATTAACTGCCCCGACTTGTCCAAGTGGAAAGACTCAATCCCGATGCTAGATTTTTTCGTATAACAACGCACCTTCGACAACGACCAATCAATTCCGGTTTTACCTCGATTACGGGGCAGATCCAGTGGTACCCTCATCCGGTTCTTTGCTCTCAGCAGTTTGTCACAAAACTTCAAGTCGAGTTTATTTGCAAGGCGAAGCTAATAAAGCTAATAAATTCGGAAGGTATTTTCGCTTTAAAACAATGGCAACTGGTCCTTTTAGACACGAAAAAACTCCGGCTGCCCCAGCCAGCGAAGCTCTTGTGAGAATCAACAAGAAGGATGATTGAACTAGGCAGCAAGTGGGTACAAGTATGAAACAAAAAAGTGTTGTACCCTCTAAGAACTACCCCACTACAGCCTAAACAAACTATAGCATATATAAGTTTGACACACCCCCATAGGCAAAGTGGGGGAGAGCAAGAGGTCACAAGGCCAGTAAAGAAAGACAAAGCAAGCTCAGGGTGGATCACAAAGTCACCACGCAGTCTGAGCACAAGCAAAGGGCCACAAGGCCAATTCACATGCAGAGTTATATAAAGGAAAGCAAACAATACAGTGAACACAACCTAGCAAGTGTAAGCATGCAGGTATATGTATATACAGTACAGTACTAGCAAAGACAAGAAGTCAGCAAGTGAGGCACAGTAGGTACAAGGCCTAGCACAGTACAGAAACGCTGATGATCACAAGGCTGAAGTGCCTTGGTGAAAACATCAGCAGTGTTGGCCTGAGAGGCCACGTAAGCAAGACGAAGCTGGCCACGCTGCTGCAACTCTCGAGCAAGGAAGTAGCGCAGAGCAATGTGCTTCATTCTGTGCTCCAGTCTGTGCTCCTGACACAAAGCCAGCATGGCCTTGTTGTCGACGTACAGAACTGGAGGAGAACGAGGCGCCTCTCCCAAGTCGGTCAGCAGGTAGGTGAGCCAGCGTAGCTCCTGTGCAGCCATGGCCCCAGCGTAGATCTCAGCCTCACAACTGGAGCTGAGAACAGAAGAAGAACGGGTAGACCGCCAAGAGACAGAACCGGAGCCAAGACTGAAGGTGTAACCCTGTGACGACCGCTGCGTAGCCAAGTCGTCAACCCAGGAGGCGTCAGCGTGACCAGTGAGGACAACTCGAGCCCGTCCTCCAAGCACGAGCCCCATGCCCGATGTACTGCACAAGTAGCGCAACACCCTCTTCACAGCATCCCAGTGCACCTTTCGGTGCCTGCCGGGAGCCACGTAGCGAGCCAGAAGGCTGAGAGGGTATGCGAGGTCAGGTCGAGTGCAAGTCATCAGGTACATGAGGCAGCCCACAAGCTCTGGATACGGGCCACTCGGCTCTACGGACTCGTCCGAAGGTGGAGCTGAGAGCGAGTGACCTATAGGCAGAGGAGTGGACTGTGGCGAGGAGTATGTGAAGCCGAAGCGCTGAAGGACCTGCTGCACCATGTGTGACTGAGTCAAGGTAATGGTGCGCTGTGCTCTGTCCCGGGTGATCCGCAAGCCAAGATAGCTTGTGAGCTCACCCAGGTCTGTGCACGTGTGTCTCTTCTGCAGCTCGGACTTTACGTGGGCGAGTGCCTCAGTGTCAGCAGTAGCCAAGACTAGGTCGTCTACGTACACAAGAACGTAGAACGGAGGCAGAGTAGTGTCAGTGCGTAAGAACAGAGAAGGGTCAGAAGTGGAAGGAACAAAACCAAGAGCAGCAAGAGTCGTCCTGAGTGTGTCGTGCCACTCACGAGGTGCCTGGCGGAGACCGTAGACTGGCCGCCGGAGGCTCCACTGGGTACCAGCTGGAAACGACCCAGTGAAGCCAGGTGGGCGGCGCAGCCAGATCTCCTCGTGCAGGCTGCCCTGTAGGAAGGATGTGCTGAAGTCAAGCGAGTGGAGCTCGTAGTCACGCTGAGCAGCTACGTGCAGCAGAACCCGAAGAGTGGTCATCTTCGGGGTAGGGGAGAAGGTCTGAAAGAAGTCAACTCCCTGTCGCTGACTGAAGCCACGTGCAACGTAACGCGCGTTGAAGACAGGCGGAGAACCCGGCGGCCGCTTCACCCTGAAGATCCACATACCACTGACAATGTTCGCCCCAGGCGGGGGAACCTCGTCGACGTAGGTGCCTGTGGACTTCCAGGAAGCCATCTCGGCGTCCATGGCTGCCTGCCACTGAGAGGAGTAAGGACCCTCTATCGCCTCTGCGTAAGAGCGCGGGGTCGGGATGTCTGGTGCATCCAGGTCTCCCTCAGGGGCAAGCAGCATGGACAAGAGATGAGGTACAGAAGCAGCAAAGCACTCAAACTCCTCCTGTCTGTCCTCAAGAACGTCCGTGCCAAGAGCACACTCACCCCCAACGGACGGAGGACAGACAGACACAGACGCAGACTTAGTAACAAGACTAGCGGCGTAGTCTAGGCGACAGGCTGCAGCAAAGTCAACAAGCTCAGTAACAAGAGCAGACGCAGTAGTGGACTCAAACAAAGGGTCAGTGACAGCAGTGGCCAGAAAGCGCGTGACTGTAGGACTAGCAGCACGAAGGGAGTCAGACTCCGGGTCCGGACCGACAGGAAGAGAGGACGCAGGAGGAGACGGTAGAGGGACACGCTGCGGAGCAGTGGAAGGATGCAGAGTCATAGAGTGAGTGCCAGGGACAGGACGAGGACGCGGACGCGAAACACGACCAGCGCGAACAGGACGGACAGGCGACGCAGAACGAGACGCAGGCGACACAGGACGAGATGCAGGCTCACGACGCTCCGTAAGACCTCTAGTCGGTCCAGAGTAAGGAGAAGGACCAGGCAGCGGAGAGGCCGGCTGGAACCGCGACTGGGACAGGACAGGCGGTGGACTCAGTAAAGAAGGAGGAGGACCAGGAGAAGGCGGGAGGCCAAGAACCTGCTGAAGGAGCGGAACGTAGTACGGCCGCGGCCGCACAGCGCCTCCAGAAACAGCAGGTGCAGAACCAGGACCCTCAGCCCCAGGGTCTCCAGTCCCAGCAGCACCTCCAGCAGCTCCAGCACCAGCAGCACCTCCAGCAGCTCCAGCACCAGCACCACCTCCAGCAGCTCCAGCACCAGCAGCACCTCCAGAAGCTCCAGCAGCACCTCCAGCACCAGCAGCACCAGAACCAGCAGCACCTCCAGCACCAGCAGCACCTCCAGCAGCACCAGCACCAGCAGCACCGCCAGAAGCTCCAGCAGCACCAGAACCAGCAGCACCACCAGCACCAGCAGCACCTCCAGCAGCACCAGCACCAGCAGCACCTCCAGAAGCTCCAGCAGCACCTCCAGCACCAGCAGCACCTCCAGCAGCACCAGCACCAGCAGCACCGCCAGAAGCTCTAGCAGCACCAGAACCAGCAGCACCTCCAGCACCAGCAGCACCTCCAGTAGCACCAGCACCAGCAGCACCTCCAGAAGCTCCAACAGCACCCCGACAGCGCGGAGAGTACCACTCACGAAGCTGCTGTGGAGAGAGAGGCTCCCGCCGCGACGGGACACCTAGAGCACCTCCAGACGCAGCACGCGCAGGCTCAGCACCCCCAGACACAGCACCCGCAGGCTCCACACGCCCGGACTCAGCACCCCCAGACTCAGCACCCCCAGTCCCCGCACCCGCAGGCTCAGCACCCCCAAACTCAGCACCTGAGTCGACTGCTACCTCGACCGGCTCGGCAGGGTCTACCTGGGACACACCTGAGGGGGCAGGACCCTGGGGGGGGAGGGGGTCAACCGGGGGAGTACCTGGTGCGAGGAAGAGCGGCGGGGGGGGGGGGAGAGGCAGTGCGGTAGGGAAAAAGATGGTAGTACGACACCGACTCGTCAAACGTGACGTCCTGAGAGGACAGAACACGACGCGAGGTGGGGTGGTAGAACTGCCACCCGGGTGCGTCAGGAGGGAAGCCAAGGAAGACACAGGGAACGGCACGGGAGGACAGCTTGTCCGCTGTAGTATCGCGGACAAAAGCTCGAGATCCCCAGACACGGAACGCGGACGCATCGCCAACCTTCCCCGTCCACCGCAGAGTAGGTGTGGTCTCCGGCAAGGAGACACGAGGCTGAAGGTTGATCTGATGCGCAGCGTACTGAACCGCGAACGGCCACAGAAAATGGGGAGCAGCCGCATGGATCATGGACGTACGAGCGACGTCCATGACCATGCCAATGCGGCGCTCAGCAATCCCATTTTGCTGCGGGGAGGCCGGAAGCGTGAACGTCTGGCGGATGCCCTCAGAACGACAGAAGGCTCTCAGGAGGTCGGAGGAAAACTCCCCGCCTCTGTCTGAGTGCAGACGCACAACAGGAAGGTCTGAGCCGAAACTCTCACTAAGCTGGCGACGAGCACCGCGGATCCAGTCGATCAACACCTCAGGGACCTCACCCTTGCTGCGCAAGGGGAAGACTGTGGTGTAACGCGAGTAGTCGTCAACGACCAGCAGGAAGTAACGCTCGTGACCCTGTCCACGGGCGCGGGCTGGGCCCCACACGTCCGTGTGAAGATTCTGCAGAGGGGCCTCAGTCGGAGGAAACGAGGAGGAGTGAGGAGTGGCGCGCTACCGGCCCTCGACACAAGGAACACAGGTGGGGGCAGGCCCCGGAGGAAGGGGAGGGAGGGACCTGGGGAGTCCAGAGACAAGAGCACGGGAGGCCATACCTCGAAGACGAGGCAGGGAGGGGTGACCAAGGCGGTGGTGCCAAAGGAGAGTCTCGTGCGCCAGAGGACGACATGAGCAGGGGGCAGACGCAGGACTAGACCTGGACGCGGCAGCTAACACCTGACTGGACGCAGCTACCTGACCAGACGCAGGGACCGGAGGAGGCGCATTAGTCAGTGTGTACAGACTCGACCCTAGCCGACGGGTGAACGTGGCCAGGTGGCGGCCCGTCCGAGAGCAAGTGCAGTGGGTCACACGCTGACCACTAGGGGTGAACTGGTCAACCCACGCGTCCTGGAGGTCAGCTCCACTCACCAAGTTCGTAGAGAATGAGGGGAGGTGGAGTCCCGACAGCAAGCCCGACAGGGCCGCAGGACACGGTAGAACCGTGGAGGAGTGTGCAAGGACTGGGCCCCCGGAGGGGTCAGCAAGGGAGACCGCAACAGGCCGACTGAGCGGCGTGAGCGTGGTGCTGTCTCTAAAGAAAGAGCGCGAAGCACCAGAGTCAAGTGTGAAAGTGTGTAAGGACTCAGTAGGTGCAGTACCAAAGAGAGCAAACGCACCAGCACCTGGAGCAGCAGACGCACCAGTACCTGGAGCAGCAGACGCACTAGCACCTAGAGCAGCAGCCGCAATGCCCGGGTCGGGCGAGACACTCAGGTAACAGTCACCCTCAGCACTATCAGCAAGAGCATACATGGCAGCAAGGATAGCATCAAAGTCTAGATCAAAGATAGGCACATTCTGCAGAAGCAGATCATGCCAACGAGGAAGGTCAACGGCGTCAAGAAATTGGGTACGCCAAACGTCAGTCAAGCGACCGAAGCAGCGCTGCGTGGTGTGTGGGAGCCCACACACCTCCCCACTACGAGTGCCGGTGCGAAGAACGTAAGTGCAGGGACCTGCACCCCCAGACCTCCCACGCCCAGCGTACCACTCACGAAGCTGCTGAACCGACGGGGCCTCACGGGTGCGTAGCTGCTGCTGGCGCTGGCCGCCACCAAAGCCTCCACGCTGCGCGGCTGCACCTCGACCAGCACCACCTCCTCCGCTACCTCCACCACCGCTGCCGCTGCCTCCACCTCCTCCGCCACCGCCGCCACCGACGCCCCCACTCCCGGTACCACCCCCACCACCACTTCCACCTCCTCCGCCGCCTCCACCACCTCCACCGCCGCCCCCTCCACCACCCTTGCTCCCCTTGCCCTTGCTGATGCGGCGTCTCCCACTAGAGGCAGACGCAGCGCCGACCTCCTCAGTGCCAACGAGGTCGACAGCAGCAGCAGAAGCAACAGAGGGGAGAAGGGGGACAGGGGAACACCCCTCAAAGAAGGGGTGTGACGGTCGTCGCGAGAAGCACCTACAGCTAAGATACTCTTCTCAGCTGCAGCAAGGCGCTCCTCTAGCAGGTCGACAGTCAGCTCGGTGGGGCAAAGGGAGAGAAAGTGCTCCCTGACTGAAGAGAGAGAGTCAGGGAGGCGGGTGACTAGGTAGTAAAGGGTGATGTACATGGGGGGGGGTTCTTGGCACAGAACTCAGTGGGAAGGGCAGCGCGGTAGCGGGCGTCACTAGTGCGAAGGTGAGCAACTAGGTCAGCGACAGTGGCAAAGGCAGCAAGGTCAGGGAAAAGGTACGGTAGCATGAGGCGGCTGAGGGCAGCAGTGGCAGGGGAGGAGCGCGCAACTACAACGTCGTACAAGGACTGAGCAGTCTTGTACTGGCCAAAGTGTGCGCGCTCAGCAGGCGGTAGGTGACTACGAACAGCAAGACGAGCAACAGCGTCACGAGTGGTCCACTGCGAGCGAACAGTACTGTCAGCAGTGGCTGCAGGAGCAGTGGAAACACCGGACGTGTGATCGAAGAGGGACACCCCATCCCTAGAATCACACTGAAGGAAGAGCTGTAGGTCGTCAACCCACACGTCAAAATCAACTGCACGTCCCTCAGCATCAAAGGTGAGAACGGTAGGACTAGCCATAGCAGCAGTAGGAGCAGTAGCAAGAGTAGCAGCAGTAGCAGCAGTAGAAACAATAGCAGCAGGGCAGTGCAAGGCAGTGCTGCTCAGTAGGGCAGTGCGGTTCAGTGGGGGCGGCGCGGCTCTGCTGAGTGGCGCGGCTCGGCTGGGCGGCGCGGCTCGGCTGGGCGACGCGGCTCGGCTGGGTGGCGCGGCTCGGCCGGGCGGCGCGGCTCGGCGGGGCGGCTCGGGTGCTTACCAGGAGCGGGTGCGGGGCCGGGCCTTGACAGCAGGGGCCACAGGAGCAGGTGTCGCGCCAGCAGGGGAGGGGCCGCGACTGCAGGTGCCGCGTCAGCAGGGGCTGCGGCAGGAGGGGCCACTTCAGCATGGGAGAGGCCGCAGGCAGGGGGCGACGTCGCGAGCAGGGGCGACACCGCGAGCAGGGGCGACGCCGTGGGCAGGGGCGACGCCGCGGGCTGGGGCGACGCCGTGGGCTGGGGCGACGCCGCGGGCAGGGGCGACGCCCTTAGCAGGGGCGACGCCGCGGGCAGGGGCGACGCCGCTAGCAGGGGCGACGCCGCGTAGGGGCCACGGAGGGGCCGCGAAGAGGCCGAAAAGGGGCCGTTACGGGGCCGCGAAGGGGCCGATAAGCGGCCGCGAAGGGGCCGTAGGGGGGGGGCGCGAAGGGGCCGTTAGGGGGCCGCTAAAGGGTCGTGAAGGGGCCGCTAGGGGGGGGCCGCGAAGGGGCCGATAAGGGGCCGATAGGGGGCCGCGAAGGGGCCGCTAAGGGGCCGTGAAGGGGCCGCGAAGGGGTCGCTAGGGGGGCCGCGAAGGGGCCTTAGGGGGCCGCGAAGGGGCCACTAAGGGGCCGCGAAGGGGCCGCTAAGGGGCCGCGTAGGGGCCGCGAAGGTGTAGGTCAGGGCAGTGCGCGAAGCGCGCTTCGGGCAGGTAAAATAAAAAATAAACGTGGTGGGCCCTTAGGAAGAAACAGTCCCACTAGGGAACCTGCTCTATACCATGTGAGAATCAACGAGAAGGATGATTGAACTAGGCAGCAGGTGGGTACAAGTATGAAACACAAAAGTGTTGTACCCTCTAAGAACTACCCCACTACAGCCTAAACAGACTATAGCATATATAAGTTTGACAGCTCTGTCCCAGATCCGTGGGACCTTTTCATTTCGTTAAGATGCTAACACATTTCACAACACATTCCACGTCAGTCTCCTGTGACATTTCGTCTCACCTCAGTCGTCCGATATCGCCCGCCTCGATCTCGCGCCAAGTGATCGGCCTGTGACAGAAACGACACTTTAGCTGCGGAAGATATTCAACCATCGCGTGCGCCTAACGACAATGGGATGCCATGTCGATTTCCTCCTCCAATGGGCAGATCGTATGAGCGAAGATGACACGTGCGTCACCCCCAGCTCGCTGCATGTCACTTGGTATCACAGGGCTATCTCTCTTGCCGCCGCGTGCCCGATATTGACCACCTTTTTAAAAAGAGGGGATAGTGTAAGGATTTTTTTTTCCTAATTGCTTATTAGGTCACTTCATACGCATACATCCCAACTTTCGGAAGACAAGGCTCGGAGCGACGACTTCGCCAACGTCCCTCACGTCGCCTTTGTTGGGCTGAGAAAAGTCCTTGGGATCTTCCAAGGCTAAGATCAGTGTTGAAGTAGAGATGTTTGTAATTGCGGAAGCGTTAATATAAGAGTTACTTGAACCACCTTGTACTAGTGTGTGAGAACAAGATAAGTTAATAATAACAGAGAAATACAAGGTTTTTATATGATTACAAAGGAATACGAAAAGTTCTACTTTAACTGTTTTTCTGCTGTTGCGGTTCGATACAGTGCCGACTCGGGTAACTGCTCAGTATCGAGTCAGTTATGTGTCCTTGCTGTCGCACTTTACTTTTCGTCAAGTCAAAGGTCAGCGACCTTTGACCTTCGCGTAACCTCCAGCGATTGCTTCTGTTGACTCGTGTTGCTTCAGTGTAGTCTGCTTCGTTTCGTGTCGATAGTTCGATACTTCAGAAGCGTTTAAGTTATTGTTTCCAACACTCCCCTTTGCTTCTGGAGTGTCGCTGCTGATGACGTGTCCTTGCCCAGTCAGCAGCATGTAGTACTCGAACTTCTGTTTTCCGAGTTTCTTGGTCAAGTAATCTGCTGCCATCTCGGATGTGGGACAGTAGGATAGCTCGAGTCTTCCCTTCTCGATTTCGTCTTTTACGAAGAAGTACCGGAGGGCAATGTGCTTCGTTCGATTCGCGAACCCATTCTTGTTCGCTATGCGAATGGCCGATTGGTTGTCGCAGAAGAGGGAAAAGCTGGGTAACTGAGCCAACTTTGCTTCTTCCAGTAATTCGCAATGATATAGTCCTTCCTTGGTGGCTGAGCAGAGTGCGATATATTCTGCTTCTGCTGAGGAGAGAGCGATTAGCTATTGCTTGATCGACTGCCATGAGATAGGCCCGATAGGTTCGAGTCTGGAGTGTCGCTGCTGATGACATGTCCTTGCCCAGTCAGCAGCATGTAGTACTCGAACTTCTGTTTTCCGAGTTTCTTGGTCAAGTAATCTGCTGCCATCTCGGATGTGGGACAGTAGGATAGCTCGAGTCTTCCCTTCTCGATTTCGTCTTTTACGAAGAAGTACCGGAGGGCGATGTGCTTCGTTTGATTCGCGAACCCATTCTTGTTCGCTATGCGAATGGCCGATTGGTTGTCGCAGAAGAGGGAAAAGCTGGGTAACTGAGCCAACTTTGCTTCTTCCAGTAATTCGCAATGATATAGTCCTTCCTTGGTGGCTGAGCAGAGTGCGATATATTCTGCTTCTGCTGAGGAGAGGGCGATTAGCTATTGCTTGATCGACTGCCATGAGATAGGCCCGATAGGTTCGAGTCTGTAGATGTAGCCAGTTCGAGATCGTCTGTTGTCGGGGTCTCCAGCGTGATCGGCGTCGACGTAACCGATTAGCTTAGGTGTCGTAGGTCCGGTCTTGTGGTAGGTTAGTCCGATCGTCGGAGTGCTGACGAGGTAGTGAAGTGCTCGATCGAGTTCGAGCATGTGCTCTGCTTCAGGCTTTTTGAGGTAGGTAGCGAGTTGGCTAGCTGAGTAGGATAGATCCGGTCGGCAGGTGACGACTGCGAAGAGTAGGCAGCCTAAATTTCGTTGGTAGTCGCGGATGCCGGCAGGTTTGAGTAGAGCGGAGGCTTTTCGATTTCCGTCGGTGTAGCGGTATGGCGTGGAGATGACGGTTGGAGTGAGTCTGAAACGTTTAGCGATAGTGTCCGTGTAATTTTCAGCGCTGAGGTAGATTGCATTGTCGTCGTCTTGGATGTTCAGTCCCAGGTACTGTATCACGGTAGTTGCGATGGTGAGAGTGAGATCCCGCTGCAGCTCCCCTTCAAACCATGTTGTGGCGTCGGTGGAGCCTATGTAGAGGAGGTCGTCGACGTAGACGATGAGTAGAATATAGTCGGTACCCTTCGTCGGTCGATACATCCCTTGGTCGTGTGGTAGTTGAAGGAATCCGATGCGGATTAGGTGGCGTGAAGGTGCTGCTGCCACAGTCTCGGGGCTTGCTTGATCCCATACATCGATTTGCCGAAGGTTCTTCCGGTTCATGGCGGCTATCGCGAGGAGAATCCGCAGTGTGGTATGTCGGCTTACTGGGGCGAATGTTTCCATGAAGTCTCGCCCTTGCTCTTGGTCGAAGCCACGCACAACCCAGCGTCCTTTGAATTTGTCTATTGTTCCGTCGGCTTTTGTTTTCACGCGGAAAACCCATTTTCCCGTGAGGATGGTCTTGTTGTGTGCCACTCCGATAGGTACGACTTTCCAGGTGTTGCGTTCTTGTAGCGCCTTTAACTCTCTGTCCATGGCCTCGCACCATTTTTCCCTGTGTTCCCCCCCCAGAGCCTGCTGAATGGTGGCAGGCTCCTTAGGTGGTGTTGCTCCGTGGACAGCGGTGACGAGTCCCAGTATCTGCAGGCCACTCTGTGTGTAGCGAGGGAGATTTGTGTCCTCTGGATAAGCTGCTTTGTCTTCTGCTTCAGGGTCTGGTAAGAAATTCGGTCCTATGCGTTCGGAGATGTTGGTGTCGACCGGTTGGGGTGTAACGTAACCGATGTCAGCGAAGTCGAAGTAAGTTTCGGCGTTGACACTTTCGCGAGGATTTTCGTCATCCACCGGGATGGGCACGGAGCAGTATGGGAGTGGTCCTGCTTCCTCGGATGCGTTGTCCACGTTTTTCTCATCCCAGTCAGCTTCGTCTGCTGCTGAAGCAAAGGCTCGGTTGCCACAGAAGCCGCCCGTGAGGTCCCGATTTGCTGCCAGGTTGTCCAGGTACGTTTGAAGTGTGAGTCGCTCGTAGAAGATGACATCACGTGCTGCTACTGTTTCCTTCGAGTGGACGTAAAAAATTTTCCATGCGTTGTAATGTTTTTTTATGCCCAGGTGTAGTCCCCACTGTGCGCGTTGAGAAAATCTTCCGGCTCTTGCAGTGTGCGGGCGGTACTGTACCATGCACCCGAAAACTCGTAACATTTTTGTGTTGCCCAGTTTTCCTGTCCACAGCAGGTGCGGTGATGCGTTGTTCGGGAGTGATGACAACGAGAGCAAGTTGTGCAGCATGACAACGTGGTCCATCGCCCCAGGCCACTGGTGATTGGGTAGTCGCATGCCACGCAACAGTTTGCGCATGGTGTTCTGGAGATTTCTGTTCATCCGTTCTACCACGCCATGCTGTTGATGGGCGTAGGGAAGCGAGATGAGTCGCTTGATGCCTCGTTCTGCGAGGTACTGCTTGAACCTCTGGGATTGATATTCCCCTCCTCCGTCAGACTGGAAGCTTTTCAGCTTTGCTCCTGATTCTTGTTCTGCCACAGGTAGCCAGGCGACGAAAGCTTCGAAGGCCATGTCGCGACTTGGGAGATTAAGATGCCAGACGTAACCGGTGGCGGCGTCGATGAAAGTAATCACGTAATTATATGCTCCTTGTCCTTGTTCACGAGTATACAGGATGTCGCTGTATACTTTCTCGAGTGGTGCATAGGCTGGCGCGCTTGGATTGTGGTGAGAGACGAACGGTTGATGGGGTAGGTCGGCTTTGGGACAGGTAAAGCATGTTCTGCGGACTCGTTGGAGTTCTCTGCCGTCGGGTAGAAGGAGTGAATCTTTGTCGAGTACTGCTGCCTTGATTTTATTGTTTAACGTGGTGTTGCTTGGATGACCCAGTCTTTCGTGCTACAGGGATTCGCTCGCACGATGTCCGGGTGAGCGTCTCTACAGGTTGGAGTTGGAGTAAAATCCCGCGGTGAGATTGGCGATTCTGAGAACTTCTCATGGAGTGGGAGTTAACTGCTGCACAGGGGTCGGTGGAGTGTCATCGGTGAGAACCGGTGTCGTTGAAGATCCCGCGATTGGTGCCGTAAGTGTTGCTGCTGCTGTTGATGTTGTCTCCGTTGCTGTTGATGTCGTTTCTTCTTGTCGGATTGTTGCTAATGCCCGTGTTCTTTCTGCTTCAGGTATGGTATGTGAATACCAAAATCCTCCAGGACTGAAGTTGGGATCGAGGTTGGGTGGATGTGTCCAAGAGGCAAAGTTGACGATGGCGTCGCTGTCGGCGGTTCCTTGGTTCGGTACAAAGTCAAGAACGAAGACGTTGTTCTTCAAGACTGCTCTGCCGATGTAGAGTCCTCCTTTACCGTGGAATAACTTGAACTCCTGAGTGGTGCTGTCCGCTTCAAGATGAATACCCTTCGCCATCAGTTGGCTGACGCTTAGTAGGTTGTAGCCGATTCCTTCTGCAATCAAAACTTTAGACATTTGTAAGATGACGTTAGTTTCTCGAGACTGAAGTTGTACTATCCCTTGTCGTCGTGTGTGCAGGTTCTGGTTGTTGGCCACGGTGATGACAACTTCGCGCTGAAGTTGATGTTCTTGTTGAACGAAGCGACTCGAGGAGCACATGTGCTGTCCGCAGCAACTGTCCAAGAACCAAGTGTCTTGCCCGGACGGCTCGCTTTGGGCGATGGCTGCATACGTCGGATTGGGCTCCAGTGATTCGCGGCGAGGAGTCCTCTCATCGAGCTGTTCTTCTGGTGAGTAGTGGGGTGGTGATCCGGTGATGCAGGAGTCTGACGTTCTTGTCATGTAGCTTACGATGTTTCTTGTTCCTTGTGCAGGTTGTGTTGTTGAAGATGTTGAAGGCTGTACTTCACTGCTTGAAGGCCGAAGTTGACGCTGTGGCGATAGATTCTATCCACGTCGATAGCCCCCAACTAGTTGGATCAATGACGAGGGACGGTGTTGTCGACTGCTGCTGATTCGGACAGTGTGTGCGCGGATGTCCGGACGTCTTGCAAAGATGACAGAACGGTGGGACGTACTGTTGTACTTGTCGGTTGTTGTGTCGGTTGGTGTTGTTGTTGTAGCGTCGTTGAGTGTGAAAGGCGAATTATGGTGCTGACGCTTTCTTCTTGTGTCGTTCTTCGTGCAGGTCCATATCCTGCTGTTCAGGGTGAATTTCGGCGCAGAGTGCTGCTTCGAAGATCTTCCCGTGAGCTCGAAGGAGTGCTCGAGTGGAGCGCCAATGAGGACCAAGGCCAGCGATGATGACTGTTACAAAAGCTTCTTCGGATATTGATCCTCCGCATCGAAGGAGTCTGTCGCGCAATCCGCGACAACGGCTAATATAAGCCATTCCCTTTTCGCCGGGTTTCATTTCCACTGTTGTCAACTGTGCCATGAGACGACTCTGGTTAACACTGTCTGTTGCTTGATACAGGCTCTTCAGGTGGTCGTACGCCAGCTCGGCGGAGTTGTCGTATCCTCGATAAGACCGAATGTTCTGCTGCTCGTTTGGTGTTAAATTTCGAAGGATTATCGTGTACGCCATCAGCGACTGATACGTATACTGCTGCTTGTCGTACTGTGTCCCGTGTGCTGGATATGGCAGGGACCCGTCGAAGAATCCGAGAATTTGCGCGCCCTCCATCATCAGCTCAAATTCAAATGACCAGGTATAAAAGTCCTTTCCGTCGAAAAGAGTTGACGTTTGAAGTTTTAGAACGTGTGCGAATCGCGATTGCACCTGAAGCGCGTCCAGTGTCTTCTCTTGTCTAGGTAAAGACTACGGTTGCGGCGCGAAACTCATGGAGCCGCGTTGAGGCTCGTACGGCGCAAAGGTGGGTTGTTGTTGATTTCCGCGCGCGTAGGATGAACCGTCAAGACTCATCGGTGTTGCTCTGTTGTTGTTGTCGCAGTTGTTTGATTGCGCAGGAGCTGCTTGCTGGTGTTGCTCGTAGAAAGATATGAAGGAGAAAAAATTCTCCATCATACTTGGGTCGAAGCTTGCTGCTTGGTTCTCGGGAGTTTCCGTTGACTCTGCAGCTGGTCTTGTTGCTGTGCCTTCTTCTGTCTGTAGGCCAGAGGATGGAGGTGGAGTAGGGGTGGTGCCGAGAGATCCATTGGAGGAGCTCCTCTCCTTTTGTGTTGCCATGTCTTGCGTTGTTGTAGGTATTTTAAGAAGATGATCTTGCCCTTCCTGCTGTCATACCATGTTGGGCTGAGAAAAGCCCTTGGGATCTTTCAAGGCTAAGATCAGTGTTGAAGTAGAGATGTTTGTAATTGCGGAAGCGTTAATATAAGAGTTACTTGAACCACCTTGTACTGGTGTGTGAGAACAAGATAAGTTAATAATAACAGAGAAATACAAGGTTTTTATATGATTGCAAAGGAATACGAAAAGTTCTACGGTACTTTAACTGTTTTTCTGCTGTTGCGGTTCGATACAGTGCCGACTCGGGTAACTGCTCAGTATCGAGTCAGTTATGTGTCCTTGCTGTCGCACTGTACTTTTCGTCAAGTCAAAGGTCAGCGACCTTTGACCTTCGCGTAACCTCCAGCGGTTGCTTCTGTTGACTCGTGTTGCTTCACTGTAGTCTGCTTCGTTTCGTGTTGATAGTTCGATACTTCAGAAGCGTTTAAGTTATTGTTTCCAACAGCCTTTGGGTTTGACAACCCGGAACCAGCACCCAACCTTCGCGATCCCGCGGACTCCACCTAGCTAGCCTTTCGCTATATCTGTGCTAGTTGTACTCACTTCCGTGTTATTGCATTGTGTGCATACTCTTCTTTAACAACAAAGGTGCAGATGAAAACTTCTGAGTTTGGTGTAGTTTGGGTGACAATTCCGCTTCCACCACATCCACCGCCATCCGGTCTGTCCCCCGCAAACAGCTTCTGCTCTGCCCTGCGAGCTTTCTCTGCGCATCCTTCCAGCTGTCACCCATGATCCCATCACCGCTCTGAGAGCTGCGCAGGCCAGCCAGACTGGTCAGCACGACCAGATTGTCACCTCTATCTCAATTTCAAGACTTCTACTGACCGCCACAATTCGCGGCGGTGCTCTTCACATTGTTCCCGATGGCACTGCTTCGCGCATCGCGAAGGTCGCTCGCCTGCTTCCCGCAAGCACTCGCCATCGCAGTCGTCGCATTGGTGTTGTTCGCAATCGGCTCGCTCGCGGCCGCTCTGTCAATTCGCGGTGTCGCCCCTCAAGGCAAGCCCATCGCGCTGCGGTCATGGTCCAAGATGACTCACAAGTCCAGCGCACGCTGCCGTCCAACCCGCAGGAGCGCGCGCGAGCGAGCGGGCGAGCGAGCGCGGGCGTAGTTGAACGTGAATGTCGCTGCAGCTTGCGTCGCGCGCATCTGTCCGCTCGCCCACTGCGCGCCGAGGCCCGTGTAACCACTTAGCCGTTTAGCCCGCAGCGACAGCGAAGCGGCGGAATGAGTGGGGATCGTACGGAGTGGAGAGGCGAATCGTCAGCCGCCCGGCGCTGTTCCCGCCTGTCGCTCGCCTCCCTTACCCCCACCCTTTCCACCCGCTTGTCGCTCCGCTCATCTCTCCCCACTCCCCCCACCCCCCGCTTCTGCCCTTTCCCTCCCTCTCCATGTCCGCCTGCCCTGCGCCCATCCTCCCTGCCGCGCCCCGCCTCGCATGCGCCCCGCCTCACGCGCGGCAGACGTGGCGTACTTCTCGGGCAGCGAGGTGCGGTGCCGCGACGGGTCGCGGTCAGTGGCGATGCAGCGAGTGAACGACGACTTCTGTGACTGCGCTGACGGCACCGACGAGCCCGGTGGGTTGCAACTCACCTCCGCACTGGGGTCTGGTGAGGGTGGGTCGGGTTACCAGGTTACCATGGCTTGGCACGTGTGTCCATTCTACCCTCCTCCCTTCACTTCCCTCCCCCTAACCCGCTCCAACTCCGTCCACCCCCCTCCACGAGCCCTTGTCTCCACCGCACCCTTGGTCCCCCTGCAGGCACGTCAGCGTGCGCCCTGTCGCGCTTCTACTGCGCCAACCGCGGCCACATGCCGCTCACGCTCTTCTCCTCGCGAGTCAACGACGGCATCTGCGGTCAGTGCACTGTCATGCTGTGATGCTGTGTCTCCATTCATCCATCCGCTGTGAAGTGATGCCCTTTGTGGCTTGGCTGGATGCCGTGTGGGTTGAGTGCATGTCTCGAGGGGCATGTGTTGGGGTGTGTGGGAGCGCCAAGAGCATGAGGCTGCGTCACTGACTGCACCCACCGCCTCTCCCATATGTCTCTCCTCTCCCATATGCCTCGCCTCTCCCATATGTCTCGCCTCTCCATATGCCTCGCCTCTCCCATATGTCTCGCCTCTCCCATATGTCTCGCCTCTCCCATATGCCTCGCCTCTCCCATATGCCTCGCCTCTCCCATATGCCTCGCCTCTCCCATGTGCCTCACCTCTCCCATATGCCTCGCCTCTCCCATATGCCTCGCCTCTCCCATATGCCTCGCCTCTCCCATGTGCCTCGCCTCTCCCATATGCCTCGCCTCTCCCATGTGCCTCGCCTCTCCCATATGCCTCGCCTCTCCCATATGCCTCGCCTCTCCCATATGCCTCGCCTCTCCCATGTGCCTCGCCTCTCCCATATGTCTCGCCTCTCCATATGCCTCGCCTCTCCCATATGTCTCGCCTCTCCCATATGTCTCGCCTCTCCCATATGCCTCGCCTCTCCCATATGCCTCGCCTCTCCCATGTGCCTCGCCTCTCCCATATGCCTCGCCTCTCCCATATGCCTCGCCTCTCCCATATGCCTCGCCTCTCCCATATGCCTCGCCTCTCCCATATGCCTCGCCTCTCCCATATGCCTCGCCTCACCCATGTGTCTCGCCTCTCCCATATGCCTCGCCTCTCCCATATGCCTCGCCTCTCCCATATGCCTCGCCTCTCCCATATGTCTCGCCTCTCCCATATGCCTCGCCTCTCCCATGTGCCTCGCCTCTCCCATGTGCCTCGCCCCTCCCATATGCCTCGCCTCTCCCATATGCCTCGCCTCTCCCATATGCCTCGCCTCTCCCATATGCCTCGCCTCTCCCATATGCCTCGCCTCTCCCATATGCCTCGCCTCTCCCATATGCCTCGCCTCTCCCATATGCCTCGCCTCTCCCATATGCCTCGCCTCTCCCATATGCCTCGCCTCTCCCATATGCCTCGCCTCTCCCATATGCCTCGCCTCTCCCATATGCCTCGCCTCTCCCATATGCCTCGCCTCTCCCATATGCCTCGCCTCTCCCATATGCCTCGCCTCTCCCATATGCCTCGCCTCTCCCATATGCCTCGCATCTCCCATATGCCTCGCCTCTCCCATATGCCTCGCCTCTCCCATATGCCTCGCCTCTCCCATATGCCTCGCCTCTCCCATATGCCTCGCCTCTCCCATATGCCTCGCCTCTCCCATATGCCTCGCCTCTCCCATATGCCTCACCTCTCCCATATGCCTCGCCTCTCCCATATGCCTCGCCTCTCCCATATGCCTCGCCTCTCCCATATGCCTCGCCTCTCCCATATGCCTCGCCTCTCCCATATGCCTCGCCTCTCCCATATGCCTCGCCTCTCCCATATGCCTCGCCTCTCCCATATGCCTCGCCTCTCCCATATGCCTCGCCTCTCCCATATGCCTCGCCTCTCCCATATGCCTCGCCTCTCCCATATGCCTCGCCTCTCCCATATGCCTCGCCTCTCCCATATGCCTCGCCTCTCCCATATGCCTCGCCTCTCCCATATGCCTCGCCTCTCCCATATGCCTCGCCTCTCCCATATGCCTCGCCTCTCCCATATGCCTCGCCTCTCCCATATGCCTCGCCTCTCCCATATGCCTTGCCTCTCCCATATGTCTCGCCTCTCCCATCTGCCTCGCCTCTCCCATGTGCCTCGCCTCTCCCATGTGCCTCGCCTCTCCCATATGCCTCGCCTCTCCCATATGCCTCGCCTCTCCCATATGCCTCGCCTCTCCCATATGCCTCGCCTCTCCCATATGCCTCGCCTCTCCCATATGCCTCGCCTCTCCCATATGCCTCGCCTCTCCCATATGCCTCGCCTCTCCCATATGCCTCGCCTCTCCCATATGCCTCTCCTCTCCCATGTGCCTCGCCTCTCCCATATGCCTCGCCTCTCCCATATGCCTCACCTCACACTCCACCAATGCTGTGGCCTCGCCCCCTCATCCCTCTCTCTCGCCCTCCGCCCTCCCTCCCTCCCCCGCGCCCATCAGACTGCTGTGACGGGTCGGACGAGTACGCCAGCGGGGCGGGCTGCAACAACATGTGTGTGCAGATGGGCGCCGAGACGCGCAGCCAGCTGGCGGCTGACGTGGCGGCGGTGAGGGAGGGCGTGAAGCTGCGAGGCAAGGCGGTGGTGGGGCACGTGGCGCTAAGGGAGAAGTGGGAGCGCGAGGTCACGGAGCTGGAGGAGCGGCGCGCACAGCTGGTGGAGCAGGAGAAGGCGCTCAAAGGTGAATGGCCGTTGCTCGACCACAGGTCACCCATCACATGCATGCGTGCCCCGACCACCTCACCGTGCCCCGACCACCTCACCGTGCCCCGACCAGCTCACCGTGCCCCGACCACCTCACCGTGCCCCGACCACCTCACCGTGCCCCGACCACCTCACCGTGCCCCGACCACCTCACCGTGCCCCGACCACCTCACCGTGCCCCGACCACCTCACCGTGCCCGACCACCTCACCGTGCCCCGACCACCTCACCGTGCCCGACCACCTCACCGTGCTCCGACCACCTCACCGTGCCCCGACCACCTCACCGTGCCCGACCACCTCACCGTGCCCCGACCACCTCACTGTGCCCGCCTGACCACCTCACCGTGCTTGACCTCATTCTACCTGCCTGCCCTCTTGTACACTCCTGCCCCACCTCTTTCTCCTCCCCATCCCGCACCCCAACCCAACCCCCTGTCCGTTTGTCCTTCTGTGCGTATCTCTTCCTGTCCGTTTGTCCTTCTGTGCGTATCTCTTCCTGTCCGTTTGTCCTTCTGTGCGTATCTCTTCCTGTCCGTTTGTCCTTCTGTGCGTATCTCTTCCTGTCCGTTTGTCCTTCTGTGCGTATCTCTTCCTGTCCGTTTGTCCTTCTGTGCGTATCTCTTCCTGTCCGTTTGTCCTTCTGTGCGTATCTCTTCCTGTCCGTTTGTCCTTCTGTGCGTATCTCTTCCTGTCCGTTTGTCCTTCTGTGCGTATCTCTTCCTGGCCTTTGGCTACGCAACGTGCCTGCCTCGCTGCATCGCCTCCATCTGCCGCCCAACCTGCCGCCCGCTTGCCCATCCTGTTGCCGCCCACTCGCTGTCCTGCTGGCCGACTCGGCACCGCCACCATGCCACTACCCCACCCACCGTGCGGGGCATGGCAGCACACATCCACTCGCTCGTTGCCTCGGCCTCCCTGCCGCCATCGCTGCTCCTCCTCGCCCTGCTCGCCCTCCTCCTCTGCCACCGCCCCCTGCGTGCGCTGGTGCTCGCCCCCCCCTGCGCCTGCCTGCGCCTGTGCTACCGCACCATGGCCTCGCTCTGCCCCTGCCTTGCCGCCCTCACGGCCAGCCGCAGGCGGCACCACCACCACCATGCTGGGCGGCGGCACTCTAAGCTGCTGCAGTGATGGCCGTGCTGCTGCCAGGGCCACCAGCTCTGCCAATGCTTTCATCGCCCGTGCCTGCTGCTGCTGCCCTGCTGCTCAGCCCCACGGTGTCGTCGAGTAGAATGCGCATCGGCCAATGGGGGAGAGAGCAGACCAGACACTGCCATGAATGACTTACGTGCATGTGCCATAACAGCCAGCTAGCTAGCAACCTGCATAGGAATACAATCGCCTCTGCTAGCTGGATGTGCTCAGCTGAAACTTGGTTTGCTCATCACCTGCAATGCAATGGCCTCGGAATCGCCACCTTGTAGATTCGTCCCAAATGACCTTGTATCTCAACTAGTTCAGTTCAGCCTGTTTGGCCACTATGATTGACACTGGCACCTCCCTCTTTTGTGTTTACCTGGTCTGTGCCTCGCATGTCCTCTCTTTTCCTCTTGCTCGTTGCCATTGTCTTCCCACTTGCCCTGCCCTCCGCACCCATCGCTCTCCCCTCCACCCCAACCCTCCTCTTTCAAGTTATGGTCCTAGTCTTTCTCCTCCTCGTGTGCTCTTTGCTGTCTTTGCTCTTTGCTGTCTTCTACTCACACACACTCATTCACCCTCACACCCATTCATTCCCCATCGAATGCCACTCACTCCCATCGTCAATATGCGACTGCTGCACACATCTGCAACACTCCCCACAACACCTCTCCGCTGCTGCTATATGTGTTTGCATGTGCGTGTGCATTCGTGTGCGTATGTGCGCATGTGAGTGTGCGTGCATGTGTGTGTGCGTGCGTGCGTGCGTGCGTGAGTGCATATGTGCATGCGTGCATGTCTGCTGTGTGCATGCATGCTTGCGATGTGAGAGTGCAGCGCGCAAGGAGGAGTTGGAGCGGCAGGAGGGGAGGGAGAAGGCATGGAGGGCGAGGTTGGAGAGGGAGCAGCGCGCCAGGGACGCCCTTGTGGCGCACACCCGCCCTGTGAGAACCGCTGCTGCTGCTGCTCACAGTGGTGGCGGCGATGGTGACGGTGGGGAGAGTGCGGTTACTTGGGACGGGAAGGTGCCAGCAGAGGCAGAGGAGTCGTGGAACGGAGCCGATGGGGCAGCTGGGGCAGTTGGTGGGGATGGTGCGGACAGTGCTGTGATGGGCACAGGAAGTGAGGAGAGAGGTGAAGGAGAGGAGGGTGCAGCAGGGGGCGAGGGGGAAGAAGGAAGTGAGGATTTGTCTGGTCTGTCCAAGGAGGAGATGGGGCGGCGGATTGCGTCCCGATGGACTGGGGGGGGGGAGGGAGGGCAGCAGCACGAGGAGCACAGTGGGCATGCGGCAGAGCAAGGTGTGGAGGACGAGGGCTCGCCACCCCCTGATTTGGGCTATGGTGATCCGGATGCGGTGCAGAGCGGTGACCATGATCATGATCATGACGACGACCATGACTATAGTGGCAATGACGACGATGAGTACAAGGAGGATGCTAATAACGAGGATGAGGACTACAGCAAGGATGAGGAGGAGGATCGGGATGGGGATGCAGAGCATGAGGGGGAGGAGGAGGCAGCGGATCTGGAGCAAGAGATGGGGGGAGGGGGAGGGGAGGCGGATGAGGGCAAGGGAGGGGCAAGGGGGGATGGAGGGGGAGTGGAGGAGGATGATGGGGAGGAGGGCGAGGTGAGCGTGGAGGAGTTAAAGCAGCTAGAGGAGTTCAACCGAGATGACCCGCCAGGTGAGATGACACGGTGTTTGAGATGACACGGTGGGTGAGATGACACGGGGGGTGAGATGACATGGTGGGTGAGATGACACGGGGTGAGACGACATGACACTCGGGGGGTGAGATGACACGGTGATTGAGATGACACGGCAGGTGAGAGATGATACGGTACATAAGGCAAGTAAGATGGGTAGATGCAGGCCACAAGAGATACTGCGTGGGGCGATGAAGGGCTGATTCCAGAAAAGCCGATTTCATGCAGTGACACATAGCCAAGTCTGCACGTTTCTCGTTGTACGTGCATGCACTCACGTGCTTCTTAACAACAGATTATGGGTGCAAGTTGGCGAGAGGGATGAGGTGGATAAGGTGCAATGAGGAAGAATCCGAGCATAATCAATCCAAATTGTGGGGGTTTTGGACGGATAAGGTTGGATAGGTTGGGGATGAAAAAATTACACCCAACCAAAACGAAACTCATTCGGAAAGTTGTAACCTAAAAGGGTAAAAACAAGCAAATGAGGATCAGCCTATTCCAACACTTCACTTTCCTGTTTTTATTATTCCCAACCATTCTCATGCATGTGCCTCCTTCCCAACCATTCTCATCCCATTCCCCTGTGCTGCCCATCCAGCCGTGACACCTGTCATTGTCTGGTTGGCTCGCACACTCCGCTGGCCCGTGGCGGTGTGTGCGCGCCTCTACTCCCTCGCCATCCCCACACCACCGCTCACCCTCAATGCCTCTCGTGAGTGCTCCCTCGAGCACTGCCAGCACGGCAGCAGGGCTGATAGCACGTGACAGCAGGGCTGATAGCACGTGACAGCAGGGCTGATAGCACGTGACAGCAGGGCTGATAGCACGTGACAGCAGGGCTGATAGCACGTGACAGCAGGGCTGATAGCACGTGACAGCAGGGCTTGCCCTGCACATGGCACCAATACACACCTTGCCAAATTGTGTTTCCGTGAGTGGGTTTCGACTTAAACAAGAGAAGCATCGTTTCGTTGTTGACTGTGTGAGTAGTGTGGAGGGTGCAGCACGTTTGCTGTGCTTGATGCACATCCCAGTCCACTACTTCTCTTTTGAGAGTAGATGCACATCCCACTCCACTACTTCTCTGTATCTCAACACATCACACATTTGCTTCCAACTCTTCATCCACTCGTCTTCTGTTCACTCTGTCTTCTTATTCCCCGTGTGTGTGTGTATGTGTGTGTGTGTGTGTGTCTGTGTGTGTGTGTGTGTATGCGCGCGTGTGTGCGTGTCTGTGTGCGTGAGTGCATGCGTGCATGCATCGTTGCGTGTGTGCGTGCGTGAGTGTGTGTGTGCGTGCGTGCGTGTGTGCGTGAGTGTGTGCGTGCGTGCGTGCGTGAGTGTGCGTGCGTGCGTGTGTGTGTATGTGTGTGAGTGTGTGTGTGTGTGTGTGAGTGTGAGTGTGTGCGTGAGTGTGTGCGTGAGCGTGTGTGTGAGTGTGTGCGTGCACGGGTGCATGTGTGTGTGCGGTGAGCACGCCCTTACCGCCATGACACAACACCAGGGGTGGCGGCAGCGAGGGAGGAGCACAGGGAGGTGGAGGAGCAGCTGAGGAAGGCGAGGAGCCGGGCCAAGGTGCTCAAGGACAAGCTCAAGCGCGACTATGGTCAGTTGTGTTGTCACGCGTGTCAGTGGGTGAGGGAGGCGTGGGGGGCATGAGGGGGCATGAGGGTGTGGGGGGCATGAAGGGCATGAGGGCTTGAGGGGCGTGAGGGCGTGAGGGCATGAGGGTTGTGAGAGGTGCGCTTGTGGTGGAAAGTGTGTTGGTATCTTGTGGTGGAAAGTGTGTTGGTATCTTGTGGTGGAAAGTGTGTTGGTATCTTGTGGTGGAAAGTGTGTTGGTATCTTGTGGTGGAAAGTGTGTTGGTATCTTGTGGTGGAAAGTGTGTTGGTATCTTGTGGTGGAAAGTGTGTTGGTATCTTGTGGTGGAAAGTGTGTTGGTATCTTGTGCAACCTGTGAGTACATGTGGTGTGCCTCACACCTCACCTCCATGCACCCTGCATTGCTCACACGCACCCTCCTTCCCCCGCTGAAACTGCATTGCTTCTGCTGGTTCTGCGTTCTCCCACGAAGACGCTGATGGTTCAGGAAGTGGAACAGAGGGGACATGACATAGCTCTACAACCATTCTTGTTTTTTAGCACCAAGTTTTGCTCTTTCTTCCCCTTCACACCCCCTCGTCCCCTTCATGTGCCCCCCATCCCCATGTGTCCCCCATCCCCATGTGTCCCTCATCCCTGTGTGTCCCTCATCCCTGTGTGCCCCTCATCCCCGTGTGCCTCTCAGGGCCGCACGGGGAGTTCTCCAACCTTGTCGATCGCTGCTTCTCCTTCAACGCCAACCAGTGAGACCCCCCAACGCCAACCAAAGTCCACCCCCTTTCTCCTTACTTGCCTAGCTTACCCACCTCGGCTGCTTCATGCCCTCTTCGCCCTCTGTGCAACGGATGTCCCACCTTTAAGGGAGTCCCTTGCATGCCTCCATGCATGCCTCCGTGCATGCCGCCTTGCATGCCTCCTTGCCATTCTTCTCTGCCATGTGTCTCTTTCATGCCTCTCTTGCATGCCTGTCTGCCATGCCCTTTTGTCTGCTTTCTTTGCGGTTCACTTTCCTTTTGGCTTGGGACCGTTCCCGCATCCCATGCCTGCACGTGCTTGTGGCTGCGCACTGGTAGCCATTCACTTGCTTCGTTCCACTCCACCCATGTGTCGTGCATGCGGGCACTGGGCGGAGCAGGTACACATATGAGATCTGCCCGTACAAGAAGGCGGTGCAGAAGGAAGGCCACTCCGAGACCACTCTTGGGTGAGACACTGTTACGGCATCATTGCATGGTGCTGGCACAATCGTTTTTGTGCATGATAGGAGATGGATGGAAAGGAATCAAGAGGTATCTTAAACTGATGTTGGGGAAACGACCAAAGGTGTAAGGCTGGTGGGCACCATGCGTATGAGGTGAGTTTTCAGACGTTTTGATAACGAGCGCTCTGTTCTGTTGCCAACCTCTTCACTACACTCTTCAGTACATTCTTCATCCCATAACCCTCTTCACTACACTCTTCATCCCATAACCCTCTTCCACCTTCACCTTCCCTCCTCTCTTCACGCACCCTTTCCTACCCCCATCTCGGTACAACCCCTCCCTCGCCCCCCACTGACCCTGTGTGTGGTGTGGCATGGCTGGCGGACGGGCAGGCACTTCAAGCGGTTTGAGGAGGACCACACAGTGATGGCGTTTGAGGATGGCGAGCACTGCTGGAATGGACCGGCAAGGAGCATCAAGGTGAGCATCCATGCATCACTCGCTGCTCCTGCTCGCTCCACCCTCAACACCCCCACCTGCTCCACCCTTAACACCCCCACCTGCTCCATCCCTTCATTAGCCACACACCGTTCTCACTACCCTCCCTGCCCTTTCCCTCCGAACCCTTCTCCCATGCCCCTTGTGGTGCACGCATGGCATGGCATGGCATGGCATGGCATGGCATGGCATGGCATGGCATGGCAGGTGCACTTCAAGTGCGGGGCGGACGTGGCGGTGCTGGCGGTGGACGAACCCAACCGCTGCGAGTCAGTCGCCCCTCTCGCCCTCCCTTCTCCCACTCCCCGCCCTCACTCTCCTTCTCCCACTCTAACTCCCCTCTACTCCCTTCCCTTAACTCACTTCCTATTCACTCCATTCCCTTCACACAATTCTGTCTGATCGGTTCTCTCCACACAGTCCCCTCCACTATCTCCGTCACTTTTCTTGGATGCCCCCCTCACGCCTCTCCCCGTGTGGACTCGCCCTCCCCTCGCCTCACACACGGACGGAACATACTCCGTCCCGTAGGCGCTTACATGATTGGAGCCACAAAACGAGTGCACAGGAAACGAGTTTGTGTTTTCAAACCGTAGGTCGAATCTTTTGTCGTGCTGATTAAATGGATGGCGCAAGTACATGCACAAATGCAAGTACATGCACAAATGCAAGTACATGCACAAATGCAAGCACATGCACAAATGCAAGTACATGCACAAATGCAAGTACATGCACAAATGCAAGTACATGCACAAATGCAAGTACATGCACAAATGCAAGTACATGCACAAATGCAAGTACATGCACAAATGCAAGTACATGCACAAATGCAATACCGGCAGTCCAATGTCCTTCGACTCTCCGGCACCGCGTCAGTGGTGTTACCAAGTGTTGTACAATCGACAGCATGCCACGCAACTTTTCTTGTGTTTTTTTGGCTATCCTGCTCGCTTGTGCCACTTTACGCCGTGCTTCGCCCACTGTCGCAATGTAACAGTGTGGGCTCAACTGGTCCATGTTTGAGTTTTGGGGGATTTTGTGGCTCGATACCAGAGATTTCCGTATTGCGAACCTCGTCACATTTGTGTTTTCGCCCTTTCCCGTCGCGGCATTTGCGAAGCCGGTAGCCTCGCAATTCAACTCAACCCCAAAGTTCATCAGCGTGCCCTAAATATGGTGTGTCGAGAGCAAGGTACCCGATATCACGCGCCTACCATGCCATCCATGTCATCTATGCTCTCCGATGCAATCCCATGCCACGCCATGCCATGGCTTTCTATCCACACCGTACCCGCTATCTCATCGTGCCTCCCTCGCGTCTCGCCATCACCACCACCACTCCCTGTGTCCCCCATCCCCCTCCCCGTGGTGCCACCAGGTATTCGGCCGTCATGACCACGCCATCACTGTGCACGGAAGAAAAAGCCAAGGTGTGCCGCCCACCTCCACGTGCCCTCCTCCTGACCCCCCAAGAATGATAGATTTTCTAAGCCTTAATTTTCCTCCTGCCTTCTACCCTCTCGACCTGCTTGCCATACCATACCACCTTGGCATACCACCTTGGCATACCACCTTGGTGTCGCTGTGGTCGGCCTTGCTCTTCAACTATACCACTCTTGGCTGCTCTCCACTCCACTCCCCTCGTCCACGTCATGCAACACTTGGTCCCCTCCCCTCCCCCCCTGTGTGCAGGAGTTGGAGCAACAGCTGGAGGCCATGCTAAAGGACGTCCAGCCCGCGCATGATGAGCTCTGATCTCATTCACCCCTGCCCTGCATACAATGGGCTTTAGCGCTGGATAAGTTAAGCTGTGGTACGGTGCTGAGGAGGTACTCCTTTACTAGTACCAGGTTGTAGCAATTGAAGATGGGAAGTGTCGGAGTACAGTGCTGTGCTGTGCGCTGCAGGTGTTTGGGAGCGAGTGCCTGGATCACAGCAGATCCCTCTGGAGAGAGGACGCCATGTGCTGAAGTGGGAAGCATGTGACTCACAATGCTGCCACACACCTGCATTACGCCAGAGTATTTTCGTATTCACCAAGAATAAACAAGCCTTTACAATACGCACTTACAGACACATGAACAAAGGTGCAGTGCGTACAAAAGGGATCATCGCATCCCCTAACAAATAAACCAGCCCCTCAACTAGCAAACCCACATTCTCCCCACTTTCACTTCTCCCCACACCCCCCTGGCCTTGCGTCTCAGCACCCCCGCCCACCCCTGCCAGGGCTGCGAGAGCGGCCTTGGAGCGAGCGTCCTGCACCTCGTAGTCGCGCCCGCCGCCATTCCCACTGCACACCACCACCGGCCCCACGCGCTCCGCCACCGCCCACAGCCGCCCCGCGCCGCCCGCCTCCCACTCGTTGCTGTGGTCATCGACGTAACCCCCCTCGCCCAGCCCCATGGGGAAGCCCTCCAGCCCCTCCAGCCCCTCCAGCCCCTCCAGCCCGCCGTACCGCTGCTGCCGCTGCCGCTGTCCCTGCCGCAGCGCCGGGAAGAAGAGCTGCAGCGATGCCTCCCTGCTGGCCTGCGCGTATGGCAGCGGCGGCGGCAGAGGAGGCACCGTGCGCACAGCGGGTAAGGCCACTCGAGGACTGGCAGCGAACCTCACCCCCCCTGGAGCACGCTTCGATAGTCCTCCGCCCATCCCTGCTGCCTTCCCTGGCCCTGCTGCCTTCCCTGGCCCTGCTGCACCACTCGAGTGTGTGACCCGTTCACCACCTGCCTCCCCACCATGTGCTGCCCCCCCCTCGTGTCCGCCCTCCAGCAGGCGGCGCAGCAGTGCCGGGTGGTAGAGGCGCAGGTGAGGTGCCACGGCCACTGATGCCGCTTGCTGGGGTAGAGAGAGGCACGCATGAGAGGCATGCATGAGAGGCACGCATGAGAGGCACGCATGAGAGGCACGCATGAGAGGCATGCGCAGACGACTCAGGCGCGGTGAGACAGAAAGCAGGATCAAGAGTTGACGGTCTCCACTCATCTCTCAGCACAGGATCAAGAGTTGACAGTCTCCACTCATCTCTCAGCACAGGATCAAGAGTTGACGGTCTCCACTCATCTCTCAGCACAGGATCAAGAGTTGACGGTCTCCACTCATCTCTCAGAACAGGATCAAGAGTTGACGGTCTCCACTCATCTCTCAGCACAGGATCAAGAGTTGACGGTCTCCACTCATCTCTCAGCACAGGATCAAGAGTTGACGGTCTCCACTCATCTCTCAGCACAGGATCAAGAGTTGACGGTCTCCACTCATCTCTCAGCACAGGATCAAGAGTTGACGGTCTCCATTCATCTCCCAGCGCTGTGTGAGCAACAGAAGCAGCCCTCGTTCGCTGCCACGCCCAGTCCAGCACAGATCCAAGAGAAACCGCATTCTTGCGCGATGCGGTAATGTGATGCCATGCGGTATTGTGATGCCATGCATTCATGTGATGCCATGCATTCATGTGATGCCATGCATTCATGTGATGCCATGCATTCATGTGATGCCATGCATTCATGTGATGCCATGCATTCATGTGATGCCATGCATTCATGTGATGCCATGCATTCATGTGATGCCACGCATTCATGTGATGCCACGCATTCATGTGATGCCACGCATTCATGTGATGCCACGCATTCATGTGATGCCATGCATTCATGTGATGCCATGCATTCATGTGATGCCATGCATTCATGTGATGCCATGCATTCATGTGATGCCACGCATTCATGTGATGCCACGCATTCATGTGATGCCACGCATTCATGTGATGCCACGCATTCATGTGATGCCACGCATTCATGTGATGCCACGCATTCATGTGATGCCATGCATTCATGTGATGCCATGCATTCATGTGATGCCATGCATTCATGTGATGCCATGCATTCATGTGATGCCATGCATTCATGTGATGCCATGCATTCATGTGATGCCATGCATTCATGTGATGCCATGCATTCATGTGATGCCATGCATTCATGTGATGCCATGCATTCATGTGATGCCATGCATTCATGTGATGCCATGCATTCATGTGATGCCATGCATTCATGTGATGCCATGCATTCATGTGATGCCATGCATTCATGTGATGCCATGCATTCATGTGATGCCATGCATTCATGTGCCATGCTTTCATGTGATGCCATGCTTTCATGTGATGCCATGCATTCATGTGATGCCACGCATTCATGTGATGCCACGCATTCATGTGATGCCACGCATTCATGTGATGCCACGCATTCATGTGATGCCACGCATTCATGTGATGCCATGCATTCATGTGATGCCATGCATTCATGTGATGCCATGCATTCATGTGATGCCATGCATTCATGTGATGCCATGCATTCATGTGATGCCATGCATTCATGTGATGCCATGCATTCATGTGATGCCATGCATTCATGTGATGCCATGCATTCATGTGATGCCATGCATTCATGTGATGCCATGCATTCATGTGATGCCATGCATTCATGTGATGCCATGCATTCATGTGATGCCATGCATTCATGTGATGCCATGCATTCATGTGATGCCATGCATTCATGTGATGCCATGCATTCATGTGATGCCATGCATTCATGTGATGCCATGCATTCATGTGATGCCATGCATTCATGTGATGCCATGCATTCATGTGATGCCATGCATTCATGTGATGCCATGCATTCATGTGATGCCATGCATTCATGTGATGCCATGCATTCATGTGATGCCATGCATTCATGTGATGCCATGCATTCATGTGATGCCATGCATTCATGTGATGCCATGCATTCATGTGATGCCATGCATTCATGTGATGCCATGCATTCATGTGATGCCATGCATTCATGTGATGCCATGCATTCATGTGATGCCATGCATTCATGTGATGCCATGCATTCATGTGATGCCATGCATTCATGTGATGCCACGCATTCATGTGATGCCACGCATTCATGTGATGCCACGCATTCATGTGATGCCATGCATTCATGTGATGCCATGCATTCATGTGATGCCATGCATTCATGTGATGCCATGCATTCATGTGATGCCATGCATTCATGTGATGCCATGCATTCATGTGATGCCATGCATTCATGTGATGCCATGCATTCATGTGATGCCATGCATTCATGTGATGCCATGCATTCATGTGATGCCATGCATTCATGTGATGCCATGCATTCATGTGATGCCACGCATTCATGTGATGCCACGCATTCATGTGATGCCACGCATTCATGTGATGCCACGCATTCATGTGATGCCACGCATTCATGTGATGCCATGCATTCATGTGATGCCATGCGTTCATGTGATGCCATGCGTTCATGTGATGCCATGCCTTCATGTGATGCCACGCATTCATGTGATGCCATGCATTCATGTGATGCCACGCATTCATGTGATGCCATGCATTCATGTGATGCCATGCATTCATGTGATGCCATGCATTCATGTGATGCCATGCATTCATGTGATGCCATGCATTCATGTGATGCCACGCATTCATGTGATGCCACGCATTCATGTGATGCCACGCATTCATGTGATGCCACGCATTCATGTGATGCCACGCATTCATGTGATGCCACGCATTCATGTGATGCCACGCATTCATGTGATGCCATGCATTCATGTGATGCCATGCATTCATGTGATGCCACGCATTCATGTGATGCCACGCATTCATGTGATGCCACGCATTCATGTGATGCCACGCATTCATGTGATGCCACGCATTCATGTGATGCCATGCATTCATGTGATGCCATGCATTCATGTGATGCCATGCATTCATGTGATGCCATGCATTCATGTGATGCCATGCATTCATGTGATGCCATGCATTCATGTGATGCCATGCATTCATGTGATGCCATGCATTCATGTGATGCCATGCATTCATGTGATGCCATGCATTCATGTGATGCCATGCATTCATGTGATGCCATGCATTCATGTGATGCCATGCATTCATGTGATGCCATGCATTCATGTGATGCCACGCATTCATGTGATGCCACGCATTCATGTGATGCCACGCATTCATGTGATGCCACGCATTCATGTGATGCCATGCATTCATGTGATGCCATGCATTCATGTGATGCCATGCATTCATGTGATGCCATGCATTCATGTGATGCCATGCATTCATGTGATGCCACGCATTCATGTGATGCCATGCATTCATGTGATGCCACTGCATTCATGTGATGCCATGCATTCATGTGATGCCATGCATTCATGTGATGCCATGCATTCATGTGATGCCATGCATTCATGTGATGCCATGCATTCATGTGATGCCACGCATTCATGTGATGCCACGCATTCATGTGATGCCACGCATTCATGTGATGCCACGCATTCATGTGATGCCACGCATTCATGTGATGCCATGCATTCATGTGATGCCATGCATTCATGTGATGCCATGCATTCATGTGATGCCATGCATTCATGTGATGCCACGCATTCATGTGATGCCACGCATTCATGTGATGCCACGCATTCATGTGATGCCACGCATTCATGTGATGCCACGCATTCATGTGATGCCATGCATTCATGTGATGCCATGCATTCATGTGATGCCATGCATTCATGTGATGCCATGCATTCATGTGATGCCATGCATTCATGTGATGCCATGCATTCATGTGATGCCATGCATTCATGTGATGCCATGCATTCATGTGATGCCATGCATTCATGTGATGCCATGCATTCATGTGATGCCATGCATTCATGTGATGCCATGCATTCATGTGATGCCATGCATTCATGTGATGCCATGCATTCATGTGATGCCATGCATTCATGTGATGCCATGCTTTCATGTGATGCCATGCTTTCATGTGATGCCATGCATTCATGTGATGCCACGCATTCATGTGATGCCACGCATTCATGTGATGCCACGCATTCATGTGATGCCACGCATTCATGTGATGCCACGCATTCATGTGATGCCACGCATTCATGTGATGCCACGCATTCATGTGATGCCACGCATTCATGTGATGCCATGCATTCATGTGATGCCATGCATTCATGTGATGCCATGCATTCATGTGATGCCATGCATTCATGTGATGCCATGCATTCATGTGATGCCATGCATTCATGTGATGCCATGCATTCATGTGATGCCATGCATTCATGTGATGCCATGCATTCATGTGATGCCATGCATTCATGTGATGCCATGCATTCATGTGATGCCATGCATTCATGTGATGCCATGCATTCATGTGATGCCATGCATTCATGTGATGCCATGCATTCATGTGATGCCATGCATTCATGTGATGCCATGCATTCATGTGATGCCATGCATTCATGTGATGCCATGCATTCATGTGATGCCATGCATTCATGTGATGCCATGCATTCATGTGATGCCATGCATTCATGTGATGCCATGCTTTCATGTGATGCCATGCATTCATGTGATGCCACGCATTCATGTGATGCCACGCATTCATGTGATGCCATGCATTCATGTGATGCCATGCATTCATGTGATGCCATGCATTCATGTGATGCCATGCATTCATGTGATGCCATGCATTCATGTGATGCCATGCATTCATGTGATGCCATGCATTCATGTGATGCCATGCATTCATGTGATGCCATGCATTCATGTGATGCCATGCATTCATGTGATGCCATGCATTCATGTGATGCCATGCATTCATGTGATGCCATGCATTCATGTGATGCCATGCATTCATGTGATGCCATGCATTCATGTGATGCCATGCATTCATGTGATGCCATGCATTCATGTGATGCCATGCATTCATGTGATGCCATGCATTCATGTGATGCCATGCATTCATGTGATGCCACGCATTCATGTGATGCCACGCATTCATGTGATGCCACGCATTCATGTGATGCCACGCATTCATGTGATGCCACGCATTCATGTGATGCCACGCATTCATGTGATGCCACGCATTCATGTGATGCCACGCATTCATGTGATGCCATGCATTCATGTGATGCCATGCATTCATGTGATGCCATGCATTCATGTGATGCCATGCATTCATGTGATGCCATGCATTCATGTGATGCCATGCATTCATGTGATGCCATGCATTCATGTGATGCCATGCATTCATGTGATGCCATGCATTCATGTGATGCCATGCATTCATGTGATGCCATGCATTCATGTGATGCCATGCATTCATGTGATGCCATGCATTCATGTGATGCCATGCATTCATGTGATGCCATGCATTCATGTGATGCCATGCATTCATGTGATGCCATGCATTCATGTGATGCCATGCATTCATGTGATGCCATGCATTCATGTGATGCCATGCATTCATGTGATGCCATGCATTCATGTGATGCCATGCATTCATGTGATGCCATGCATTCATGTGATGCCATGCATTCATGTGATGCCATGCATTCATGTGATGCCATGCATTCATGTGATGCCATGCATTCATGTGATGCCATGCATTCATGTGATGCCATGCATTCATGTGATGCCATGCATTCATGTGATGCCATGCATTCATGTGATGCCATGCATTCATGTGATGCCATGCATTTCATGTGATGCCACGCATTCATGTGATGCCACGCATTCATGTGATGCCACGCATTCATGTGATGCCACGCATTCATGTGATGCCACGCATTCATGTGATGCCATGCATTCATGTGATGCCATGCATTCATGTGATGCCATGCATTCATGTGATGCCATGCATTCATGTGATGCCATGCATTCATGTGATGCCATGCATTCATGTGATGCCATGCATTCATGTGATGCCATGCATTCATGTGATGCCATGCATTCATGTGATGCCATGCATTCATGTGATGCCATGCATTCATGTGATGCCATGCATTCATGTGATGCCATGCATTCATGTGATGCCATGCATTCATGTGATGCCATGCATTCATGTGATGCCATGCATTCATGTGATGCCATGCATTCATGTGATGCCATGCATTCATGTGATGCCATGCATTCATGTGATGCCATGCATTCATGTGATGCCATGCATTCATGTGATGCCATGCATTCATGTGATGCCATGCATTCATGTGATGCCATGCATTCATGTGATGCCATGCATTCATGTGATGCCATGCATTCATGTGATGCCATGCATTCATGTGATGCCATGCATTCATGTGATGCCATGCATTCATGTGATGCCATGCATTCATGTGATGCCATGCATTCACACCTGGGGCTCCATGTGCGCGCACCGACTCACGTATGGCTCCACGTGCGCGCACCGACTCATGTATGGCTCCATGTGCGCGCACCGACTCACGTATGGCTCCATGTGCGCGCACCGACTCACGTATGGCTCCATGTGCGCGCACAGACTCACGTATGGCTCCATGTGAGCGCACCGACTCACGTATGGCTCCATGTGCGCGCACCGACTCACGTATGGCTCCATGTGCGCGCACCGACTCACGTATGGCTCCATGTGCGCGCACCGACTCACGTATGGCTCCATGTGCGTGCACTGACTCACTTATGGCTCCATGTGCGCTCACCGACTCACGTATGGCTCCATGTGCGCGCACCGACTCACGTATGGCTCCATGTGCGCGCACCGACTCACGTATGGCTCCATGTGCGCGCACCGACTCACGTATGGCTCCATGTGCGCGCACCGACTCACGTATGGCTCCATGTGTGCGCACCGACTCACGTATGGCTCCATGTGCGCGCACCGACTCACGTATGGCTCCATGTGCGCGCACCGACTCACGTATGGCTCTATGTGCGCGTACCGACTCACGTATGGCTCCATGTGCGCGCACCGACTCACGTATGGCTCCATGTGCGCGCACCGACTCACGTATGGCTCCATGCGCACGCACCGACTCACGTATGGCTCCATGCGCGCGCACCGACTCACGTATGGCTCCATGCGCGCGCACCGACTCACGTATGGCTCCATGTGCGCGCACTGACTCACGTATGGCTCCATGCGCGCGCACCGACTCATGTATGGCTCCATGCGCGCGCACCGACTCATGTATGGCTCCATGCGCGCGCACCGACTCACGTATGGCTCCATGCGCGCGCACCGACTCACGTATGGCTCCATGCGCGCGCACCGACTCACGTATGGCTCCATGCGCGCGCACCGACTCACGTATGGCTCCATGCGCGCGCACCGACTCACGTATGGCTCCATGCGCGTGCACCGACTCACGTATGGCTCCATGCGCGCGCACCGACTCACGCATGGCTCCATGCTCGCGCACCGACTCACGTATGGCTCCATGCGCGCGCACCGACTCACGTATGGCTCCATGCGCGCGCACCGACTCACGTATGGCTCCCTGGCGCGCACCGACTCACGTATGGCTCCATGCGCGCGCACCGACTCACGTATGGCTCCATGCGCGCGCACCGACTCACGTATGGCTCCATGCGCGCGCACCGACTCACGTATGACTCCATGCGCGCGCACCGACTCACGTATGGCTCCCTGGCGCGCACCGACTCACGTATGGCTCCATGCGCGCGCACCGACTCACGTATGGCTCCATGCGCGCGCACCGAGTCACGTATGGCTCCATGCGCGCGCACCGACTCACGTATGGCTCCATGCGCGCGCACCGACTCACGTATGGCTCCATGCGCGCGCACCGACTCACGTATGACTCCATGCGCGCGCACCGACTCACGTATGGCTCCCTGGCGCGCACCGACTCACGTATGGCTCCATGCGCGCGCACCGACTCACGTATGGCTCCATGCGCGCGCACCGACTCACGTATGGCTCCATGCGCGCGCACCGACTCACGTATGGCTCCATGCGCGTGCACCGACTCACGTATGGCTCCATGCGCGCGCACCGACTCACGCATGGCTCCATGCTCGCGCACCGACTCACGTATGGCTCCATGCGCGCGCACCGACTCACGTATGGCTCCATGCGCGCGCACCGACTCACGTATGGCTCCCTGGCGCGCACCGACTCACGTATGGCTCCATGCGCGCGCACCGACTCACGTATGGCTCCATGCGCGCGCACCGACTCACGTATGGCTCCATGCGCGCGCACCGACTCACGTATGACTCCATGCGCGCGCACCGACTCACGTATGGCTCCCTGGCGCGCACCGACTCACGTATGGCTCCATGCGCGCGCACCGACTCACGTATGGCTCCATGCGCGCGCACCGAGTCACGTATGGCTCCATGCGCGCGCACCGAGTCACGTATGGCTCCATGCGCGCGCACCGACTCACGTATGGCTCCATGTGCGCGCACCGACTCACGTATGGCTCCACATGCGTGCACCGACTCACGTATGGCTCCACGTGCGCGCACCGACTCATGTATGGCTCCATGTGCGCGCACCGACTCACGTATGGCTCCATGTGCGCGCACCGACTCACGTATGGCTCCATGTGCGCGCACAGACTCACGTATGGCTCCATGTGAGCGCACCGACTCACGTATGGCTCCATGTGCGCGCACCGACTCACGTATGGCTCCATGTGCGCGCACCGACTCACGTATGGCTCCATGTGCGCGCACCGACTCACGTATGGCTCCATGTGCGCGCACTGACTCACGTATGGCTCCATGTGTGCTCACCGACTCACGTATGGCTCCATGTGCGCGCACCGACTCACGTATGGCTCCATGTGCGTGCACCGACTCATGTATGGCTCCATGTGCGCGCACCGATTCACGTATGGCTCCATGCGCGCGCACCGACTCACGTATGGCTCCATGCGCGCGCACCGACTCACGTATGGCTCCATGTGCGCGCACTGACTCACGTATGGCTCCATGCGCGCGCACTGACTCACGTATGGCTCCATGCGCGCGCACCGACTCACGTATGGCTCCATGCGCGCGCACCGACTCACGTATGGCTCCATGCGCGCGCACCGACTCACGTATGGCTCCATGCGCGCGCACCGACTCACGTATGGCTCCATGCGCGCGCACCGACTCACGTATGGCTCCATGCGCGCGCACCGACTCACGTATGGCTCCATGCGCCCGCACCGACTCACGTATGGCTCCATGTGCGCGCACCGACTCACGTATGGCTCCATGTGCGCGCACCGACTCACGTATGGCTCCATGTGCGCGCATCGACTCACGTATGGCTCCATGTGCGCGCACCGACTCACGTATGGCTCCATGTGCGCGCACTGACTCACGTATGGCTCCATGTGCGCGCACCGACTCATGTATGGCTCCATGTGCGCGCACAGACTCACGTATGGCTCCATGTGCGCGCACCGACTCACGTATGGCTCCAAGTGGAGGTGCAGGTTGAGCAGCAGCGCCCTGGCGAGGCGCATGAGGCTGCCCAGCAGCGCACAGTCGTCCAGCGAGCGCATCACCTGGGGACGGCGCACCAGCAGGGGGGGGTGTTGAGGGGATGAGATGGGAGGCGAGACGATGGGACAAAGTGATGCAGACGGTGGGATGTTGCAATGGTTGGGCCAGTACGAGGAGTTGATGAGTGAATGTGGACGCAGAGTACAGAGAAGGGAGGACTGGGCTCAAGAAAAAGCACAATGTGTCCAGCGCATAATGCAGCTAAGATGGCAGTCCAAAGCGTGTGCTGGTTGTGCAATGGAAGAGATGCAATGGAAGAGATGCAATGAAGACTAGGAGAAGAGGAGAAGAGGGCATGCAGTGCAGCGCAGCGCAGGGGGACTGGCCTCGTCAGCAATGAAGTGAACCAAGTAGGGCAGAAGCGCATGCAGCCCCGCATCCACCGCCACACTGCGCAGCGCGTGAGACAGCACACTCTGCTGCTGCCCCCCTGGCCTGGGCGCGGAGGATGTGGCGGGGGGAGCGGGGCGGGCAGTGAGCAGCACGAGCTCGGTGACGCGCTCGAAGTAGAGCTGCCGAGGCAGGCGCAGGACGGGTGGTCGAGGGGGAAAGGTGGGAGGAGGGGGGGGAGGTTGGTGTGGGGATAAAGAGTGGGAGTTGTTAAAAGGAGGCTTCAAACGTAAGATGCGAGTGAGTAGGATGAATTCAAAAGAGGGGTTTTTGAGTGTCTGTGTGCAGGGCTGAACAATGGACCAGTGAGGGGGTTGAGCAACACAAGGCGGGGAAAAGAAACAAGGGGTCTCGGAAGTGAAAGGACAGGGAGGCGGCGGGAAACAGGGACGGTGAAGAAAGTCGACGTGCAAGGGAGGAGTGCATGTGAGAGGCAGGAGCAGGGAGGGCGGGGTCGGACGGCACCTGCAGCTCCTTGGAGAGCACGTGCTTTACGGGCAGCTTCACCTCCACCACCTCCCCCCCGCCTGCCCCCCCACCTGCCCCTCCCGTTGCTCGCTGTGTGCTGCCCTCTGCTGCCCGCCCTGCCTCCGCCTTCACTGCTGCTGCTGCTGGCATGCCTGGGGGGCGCAGGGCAGGAGGGGGGAAGAAGTATATGAGTGTGGGTGGCAATGATGGGCACGGAGCGGAGTGCTGCCCACACGGCAGCTGAGTCAGAGTGCTGGTGTGGTGTGAGCCGTGCATGGGATGGGACGCACGGCCCTTGAAAGGGGATGTGCACGGATGCACGGGGCACATGGCACCAGCGCCACGCCTTGCCTGCCCTCGCTCAGTGAGCCAAGCCACTCACCAACCAACGTACTTCCCCTCATCCTCCCCCCCTCGTCCCGCTCACCACCACCCCACCTGCGGGCGGGGCGTTCTCAGGCGTGGCGGGCTGCGTGCCGTCCACGGCCAGCCAGTGCGCCGCCACACTCACGTCCACCGGCGCGCACGGCACCCGCGCCTCCACCACCTGCCGCGCGACAGGCACAGGGGGGAACGAGGGGGGGCCCACGGCGGCACGTGGTGAGACGCATGGGGCGCCCAGGAATGCGGGGGGCGAAGGTGGGGACAATGGATGGAAGGGGGGGGGGGAAGTGGCGTTGGCGAGAAGGTGCAGGTGAGTTGGTAGTTGGGAAGAGGAAAGTGTGCAAACGACACGACCTTGGAGGCATGACGCTGCAGCATGGTAACAACCCGCAGCCACAGCTCAGCAAGTGTGCCGTGCTTGAAGGCCCACCTGAGAGAGCGGCCCACCTGGGAGAGCGGGTTACCTGGGAGAGCGGGTTACCTGGGAGAGTGGGTTACCTGGGAGAGTGGGTTACCTGGGAGAGTGGGTTACCTGGGAGAGTGGGTTACCTGGGAGAGTGGGTTACCTGGGAGAGTGGGTTACCTGGGAGAGCGGGTTACCTGGGAGAGCGGGTTACCTGGGAGAGCGGGTTACCTGGGAGAGTGGCAGGGTGGGGTCGTGCAGGAAGACGACGTCGCTGTGCCCCACTGCCCGCCGGAACCGCACGCTGTCCGCCGCTGCCAGCCCAAACAACGGCTGCCATGGCACCGGGGGAGGGGGGGGAGTGGGGGTTGGCGGAGGAAGGGGGGAGATGAGGGAGGTGAATGCAGAGGAGTGGAGAGCAATGCGTGGGGACGGGAGGAGTGGAGAGCAATGCGTGGGCACGGGAGGAGTGGAGAGCAATGCGTGGGGACGGGAGGAGTGGAGAGCAATGCGTGGGGACGGGAGGAGTGCTGCCCGGCAGCAGCATGCGCGGCAGCAGCACACCTGGAAGCAGCGCGGCTCACCTCCACGTTCCTGAGGCTGAGGGCGGCGGCGATGTGAGCGGTGGTGAGAGTGGTGCTCCGGCTGTGCCGCATGCACTTCACCGCCTCCTGCTCAGGGCGCGCGTGGCATGGTGGGGATGGCAAGACATGGCGTAGTGAGAGAGCCGAGGGAGACAGCGGAGCGAGGAAACGGGAGCAGGGATTGTGAGAGTTCTACGCTGAGCGATGCTGCGAGTGCTATGAAACGCGACTATGAGACTTCTGCGACTATGAACGGCTGCGCGTATGCGCGCACGCGACCTCGCCCCGCACCCGCGCCGTCGGTACTCCCTCCTCCCCCACCCATGCCCCGCCCACCCACGGCCCATCCTTCCCCATTCGGCCTGGGCCTTGCCTGGATGATCTCGCGCATGCGGTACTCCACGTCAGGCGCCAGCGCGGCAGCCACGTCATCGCCGAGACTCGCGATGCCGATGCTGTGCGCCGCCACCTGCACGCTCTCCCGCGGCACCACGCTCATCGCGCCCGCCGCCGCCCGCCGCCCGCCGCCAGCCGCTGCTAGTCGCGCGCTGCTCGTCGCCCACGTCCGCTGCTGGCAGTGGCCAAGCTAGAAGCTGGTCGCCGCGCTCAGGTCAAACATTGTTAGTCGCTATGCGGCACGCCAAAATCGTGAAAGCTCACCGTAACATACACTACGCGAAGATGCTTCTGTCGAGGTCCTACGGCATTGTGAGAAAAATATGTGAATGGTAACTAAGGGCGCGTGTTACGGGAATACGTAATTGAGGATGTTACGCGTGTTATGGAACTAGAGTGTCAAAAGCCCGACACGCGTGTTATGCGCGTGTTACAGGTAATAAGCCCAACACGCGTGTTACGGGAAACAGGGTTTTACACGGGCTGCGCTTATAATTGAGGATCGGCCATAAGCGCATGTCAAAATAACGAACGAGAATGCATGAACTAACAAAGAGATGGGTACAAGTACTAACCCTAATTGGGTTGTACCCTTTATGGGCTACCCCACTACAGCCTACACAATGTAAGCTATATATAAGTTTGACACACCCCCATAGGCAAAGTGGGGGAGAACAAGTGGTCACAAGACCAGTCAAGAAAAGCAAAGCAAGCTCAGGGTGGATCACAAAGTCACCACACAGTCCGAGCACAAGCAAAGGGCCACAAGGCCAGTTCACATGCAGAGTTATATAAAAGACAATAAACAACACTGTGATCATACCCTAGCAAGTGCAAGCATGCAGGTATATATATAGATCACAGTACACGTAAAGTCACGCAGTAAGCAAGTGAGGCAAAGTAGGAACAAGGCCTAACACAGTAGAGAAGCGTTGATGATCACCAGTCGGAAGTGCCTTGGTGAATATATCAGCAGTGTTGGCCCTAGTGGCCACGTACGCAAGACGAAGCTGGCCACGCTACTGCAACTCTTGAGCAAGGGAGTAACGCAAAGCGATGTGCTTCGTTCTGTGCTCCAGTCTGTGCTCCTGACACAAGGCAATCATGGCATTGTTGTCTATGTACAGGACTGGAGGCAAACGAGGCTGCTCTCCCAAGTCAGTCAGCAGGTAGGTGAGCCAGCGTAGCTCCTGTGCAGCCATGACCCCTGCGTAGACCTCAGCCTCACAACTGGAGCTCAGAACCGAAGACGAGCGGGTAGACCGCCAGGAAACAGAGCCCGAACCAAGGCTGAAGGTGTAACCCTGTGACGACCGCTGCGTAGCCAAGTCGTCAACCCACGAAGCATCTACGTGACCAGTGAGGACAACTGGACCCCGTCCTCCAAGCACGAGCCCCATGCCCGACGTACTGCACAAGTAACGCAGTACCCTCTTCGCAGCATCCCAGTGCACCTTTCGGTGCCTAGCGAGAGCCACGTAGCGAGCCAGAAGGCTGAGAGGGTACGCGAGGTCAGGTCGTGTGCACGTCATCAGGTACACGAGGCAACCCACTAGCTCTGGGTACGGACCACTCGGCTCTACGGACTCGTCCGAAGGTGGAGCTGAGAGCGAGTGGCCGGTAGACAGAGGAGCAGGCTGTGGCGAGGAGAACTGGAAGCCGAAGCGCTGAAGGACTTGGTGCACCATGTGTGACTGAGTCAGGGTGATGGTGCGCCGTGCTCTGTCCCGGGTGATCTGCAAGCCAAGATAGCTGCGCAGTTCACCCAGGTCAATGCAGGTATGTCTCTTCTGCAGCTCCGACTTCACAAGGGTCAGTGCCTCGGTGTCAGCAGTTGCAAAGACGAGGTCGTCTACGTACACGAGGACGTAGAACGGCGGCAGCGAGGTGTCGGTGCGGAGAAACAGCGACGGGTCAGCAGTAGAAGGAGCAAACCCAAGAGCCGCAAGTGTAGTCCTCAGCGTGTCGTGTCACTCGCGAGGCGCCTGGCGGAGACCGTAGATTGGCCGCCGGAGGCTCCACTGGGTACCTGCAGGAAACGACCCAGTGAAGCCAGGTGGGCGGCGCAGCCAGATCTCCTCGTGCAGGCTGCCCTGCAGGAAAGCAGTGCTCAAGTCCAGAGAGTGCAACTCGTAGTCACGCTGAGCAGCGACGTGCAGCAACACCCGAAGAGTAGTCATCTTCGGGGTGGGGGAGAAGGAATGGAAGTAGTCAACCCCCTGTCGCTGACTGAAGCCTCGAGCAACGTAACGCGCCTTGAAGGCAGGCGCAGAACCCGGCGGCCGCTTCACCCTGAAGATCCACATGCCATTGACTATGTTCGCCCCACGTGGGGGACCCTCGTCGATGTAGGTGCCTGTGGACTTCCAGGATGCCATCTCGGCATCCATGGCTGCCTGCCACTGAGAGGAGTAAGGACCCGTAATCGCCTCTGCGTAAGATCGCGAGGTCGGGATGTCTGGTGCATCCGGGTCTCCCTCAAGGGCAAGCAGCATGGAAGCGAAACGAGGTACAGCAGCTGCAAGAGACTCAAAGTCCTCCTACCTGTCCTCAAGGACGTTCGTGCCAAGAGCACACTCACCCCCGACGGACGGAGGACTGGCAGACTCAGACTCAGCAACTAGAGCAGTGGCGTAGTCTAGACGGCAGGCAGCAGCAAAGTCAAGCAGCTCAGCAACTAGAGCAGACGCAGCAGCAGACTCAAAAGAAGGGTCAGTGACAGCAGTGGCAAGGAGACGAGAGACAATGGGACTGGCAGCACGAGCGCGGTCAGACTCAGTGTCAGGGACCGCAGGAAGAGAGGACTCAGGAGGAGCAGGCAGAGGAACACGCAGTGGAACAGAGGAAGGACGTAGTGCCATGGCGTGCGTGCTGGGGACAGGAGGAGGACGCGGACAAGGAACGCGACGAGCAATGCGAATAGGCGAGACAGGACGAGACGCAGGCTCACGACGCTCTGTAAGACCGCCGGTCTGCTCAGTATAAGGAGAGGGAGCAGGCAGTCGGGAGGCCGGCTGTAACGACGGCTGCGACTGGTCAGGCGGTGGACACAGTAAGGGAGGAGTAAGGCCAGGAGAAGACGGGGCACCAAGAACCTGCTGAAGCAGGGGAACGAAGTACGGTCGCGGCCGCATAGTGCCTCCAGCACCTCGAGCTCCAGGGTCAACAGCTCCAGCTCCGCCAGCTCCAGCGCCTCCCGCGCCAGTGCCTCCAACTCCAGCTCCTCCAGCTCCAGCGCCTCCAGCGCCAGCTCCACCAGCGCAAGAGCCTCCAGCTCCAGCAGCTCCAGGCTCCGTAGGGTCTCCAGCTCAAGCGCCCCCAACACCACAAGTCCCGGCAGCTCCAGCACCCCTGGTACGAGCACCTCCAGGACCGGTAGCCGCAGTACCTCCACTACCACCTGGTCCAGCAGTAACTCCAGCACCTCCAGCTCCGGGAGCTCTACTCCGAAGGCGTGCGCGCCGAACAAGCCACTCACGCAGCTGCTGCGGAGATAATCGCGGCGAAGCACCAGCATCCGAAGCAGCACCCCGAGGCTCAGAGCGGTAGGGGAAGAGACGGCAGTAGGGAACCGACTCGTTGAACGTGACGTCCTAAGAAGGGAGGACACGGCGCGAGGTGGGGTGGTAAAACTGCCAGCCAGGCGCGTCAGGGACAAAGCCAAGGAAGACGCAGGGGATAGCACGGGCGGAGAGCTTGTCCACGGCCGTATCGCGAACAAAGGCACAAGAACCGCAGACCCAGAACACCGACGCATCGCCAACCTCCCCCGTCCAACGCAATGTGGGCGAGGCCTCCGGTAAGGAGAGACGGGGCAAGAGGTTGAGCTGATGCGCAGCGTACCGGACCGCAAACGTCCACAGAAAATGGGGAGCAGCCGCATGGATCATGGAGGTACGAGCGACCTCCATGACTAAGCCAATGCGGCGCTCAGCAATCCCATTTTGCTGAGGGGAGTCCGGAAGCGTGAACGACAAAAGTCCCGCAAGAGGTCGGAGGAGAACTCACCACCTCGGTCGGAGTGCAGACGCTGGAGAGGAAGGTCCTGGCCGAACCGCTCGCGGAGCTGGAGACGCACTGTGCGGATCCAAGGGATCAAGATATCAATGACCTCACCCTTGCTGCGCAAGGGGAAGACCGTGGTGTACCGCGTGTAGTCGTCAAATACCAGCAGAAAGTAGCGCTCGCGGCCCTGTCCACTGACGAGGGCTGGGCCCCACACATCCATGTGGAGAGTCTGCAGGAGAGCAGTCGTCGGGGGAAACGAGGAGGAGTGAGGAGCGGCGAGCTGCCGCCCCTCGACGCAAGGAAGGCAAGGCGGGGCAGGCAAGGGCGGGAGGGGAGGCAGAGACCTGGGTAGACCAGAGACAAGGAGGCGGGAGTGCATGCCACGAAGGCGTGGTAGGGAGGGGTGACCCAGGCGGTGGTGCCACAGAAGAGTCTGGGGCGACAGGAGGCGACACGAGCAAGAGGCGGCTACCTGACCTGACGTGGACACCTGAGCAAACGCAGCTACCTGAGGAGGCTCAGTAGCGAGTGTGTACAGACTCGACCCTGGCCGACGAGTGAACGTGGCCAGGTGACGCCCCGTCCGTGTGCACGTGCAGATCGACACACGCTGACCCCCAGGAGTGGCGGTAGTGACCATCGCATCCTCGAGGGCAGCGGTACTCACCAAGGTCGTAGAGAACGAGGGAAGGTGAAGACCTCATAGTGAGCCGGACGGAACCGCCGGACACGGGAGGACAGTGGAGGAACGGGCAACGTCCAGTCCCCAAAAGGGGTCAGCCAGTCTGACCCGGACAGGTGCAGGGAGAGGAGTGAGAGTGGTGCTGTCACGAAAGAAACAGCGGGAGGCGCCTGAGTCCAACGTGAAGGTGTGCAAGGCCTGAGCAGGCACAGTACCAGGGAGAGTACCAGACTCACTAGCACCTAGAGCAGCAACAGCTATGCCTGGGTGAGGCGGCACACACCGGTAACAGTCACCCTCAGCACTAACAGACAAAGCATACATAGCAAAATGAATAGCATCAAAGTCTAGGTCAAAGATAGCTACCCTAGACCTAAGTAGATCTGCCCCGCGAGGTAGCTCGACGTCGTCACCAAACTCAGCACGCCAAGCGTCGTCGAGGCGGGAGAAGCAGCGGTGCTGAGTGTGAAGCTTCCCGCATGTCTGACCAGCACGAACACCCGTGCGAATGACATACGAGCAGCTATCACTACCCCCAGACGTTCCACGCTGAAACAACGACTCACGGAGCTGCTGGGGCGACTGGGTCTCGCTCCGACGCTGCTGCTACTGCCGCTGGCCACCACCAGGGCCTCCATGCCGAGGTCCAGTCCTACCGCCTCCAGTCCCACCACCTCCACTGCCGCCACTCCCACCGCTTCCTCCACCACCGCCACTAGAGCCCCCACTCCCGCCACCAGTCCCACCGCCGCCACCACCTCCACTGCCTCCACGACCTCCACTGTTGACCCCACCACCACTCCCGCTGCCACCTCCACCACCACCGCTGCCACAACCACCACCCTTGCCACCCTTGCCCTTGCTGCTGCGGCGCTTCGCACTAGAAGAAGCAGCCCCGACGTCCTTAGCAACAGAGACGTCTGCAGCAGCAGCAGAGGCGTAGGAGAGGGCAAGGGGGGAGGGGGAGCACCCCTCAAAGAAGGGCGGGCGCGGAGTGCCACGAGCAGCACCTACAGCAACCGCACTAGTCTCATCTGCGAGGAGATGCTGCTCGAGGAGGTCAACAGTGAGGGAGGTGGGGTCAAGGGAGAGAAATTGATCCGTGATAGAGCGAAGAGAGTCAGGGAGGCGAGTGACTGTGAAGTATAGGGTGATGAACATCGGGGGCTGGTTCCTGTCAAGGAACTCAGCAGGGATGGTAGCACGGTAGCGAGCGTCGCTAGTGCACAGGTGGGAAACCAGGTTCTCTACTGTGGCAAAAGCTGACAGCTCGGGGAACAGGTAGGGCAGTAGCAGTTGGCCTAGCGCAGCAGTGTCAGGGCCTGTGCTGTCCTGTGCTGTCCGAAGTGAGCGCATTCGGCTAACGGCAGGTGGTTGCGAATGGCTAAGCGGGCAGCAGCGTCGCGCGTAAGCCACTGTGAGCGAGTCGCACTGTCAGCTGTGGTGGGAGGGGCGGTAGTGGCACCTGACGCGAGGTTAAACAACGACACACTGTCCTTAGAATCGCTCAGTAGGTACAGCTGCAGGTCATCGAGCCACGTGTCAAACTGAACCGGTCTGCCCTCATGATCGAACGCGAGAACCCTAAGCGAAGCCATAGTGGAGCAGTATGCAGGAGCAGCAGTAGCAGCAGTAGCAGCAGTAGAAGCAGTAGCAGTAGCAGTAGTAGCAGCAGTAGGAGTAGCAGCATTAGCAGCAGTAGGAGTAGCAGCAGTAGCAGTAGTAGTGGCCTAGGGGCCAGGGGCCGAGGGGCCAGGGGGCCGAGGGGCCGAGGGGCTTGGGGCCTAGGTCGACGGGGCCGCGGGGCCAGGAGAGTAGGGGCCGAGGGGCCGGGGGCCTAGGAGCGAATGGGCCGCGGGGCCAGGGGAGACGGGGCCGAGGGGCCTAGGTTGACGGGGCCGCGGGGCCAGGAGAGTAGGGGCCGAGGGGCCTCGGGCCTAGGGCGACGGGGCCGCGGGGCGAGGGGCGACGGGGCCGAGGGGCCGGGGGGCCTAGGTCGACGGGGCCGCGGGGCCAGGAGAGTAGGGGCTGAGGGGCCACGGGCCTAGGGCAACGGGGCCGCGGGGCCGGGGGCGACGGTGCCAAGGGGCCGGGGGCCTAGGTCGACGGGGCCGCGGGGCCAGGAGAGTAGGGGCCAAGGGGCGAGGGCCGAGGGGCCGCGGGGCGACGTGTCGCGAGGGGCCGTGGAGCCGAGGTTTAGGCGAGGGGTGACGTGCGACAGGCCGCGACGGGCGACGGGCCTAGGGCGACGGGGCCGAGGGGCCAGGGGCGACAGGGTCGGGGGACTAGGTCGACGGGGCCGCGGGGCCAGGAGAGTAGGGGCCGAGGGGCCTCGGGCCTAGGGCGACGGGTCGCGGGGCCAGGGGCGACGGGGCCTAGGGGCCGGGGGCTTAGGTCGACGGGGCCGCGGGGCCAGGAGAGTAGGGGCCGAGGGGCCTTGGGCCTAGGGCGACAGGGCCGCGGGGCCAGGGGCGACGGGGTCGAGGGGCCTAGGTCGACGGGGCCGCGGGGCCAGGAGAGTAGGGGCCGAGGGGCCACGGGCCTAGGGCGACGGGGCCGCGGGGCTAGGGGCGACGGTGCCGAGGGGCCGGGGGCCTAGGTCGACGGGGCCGCGGGGCCAGGAGAGTAGTGGCCAAGGGGCGAGGGCCGAGGGGCCGCGGGGTGACGTGTCGCGAGGGGCCGTGGGGCCGAGGTCTAGGCGAGGGGCGACGTGCGACAGGCCGCGACGGGCGACGGCCCTAGGGCGACGGGGCCGAGGGGCCAGGGGCGACAGGGCCGGAGGCCTAGGTCGACGGGGCCGCGACGGGCGACTGGCGACGAGGGTCGCGACGGGCCTAGGGCGACGGGGGTCGCGACGGGCCAAGGGCGACGGGGGTCGCGACGGGCCTAGGACGACCAAGTGGCCGGGCTAGGGGCGACGGGCGACGGGGGGCCGGGCTAGGGGCGACGCCAAGGGGCGACGGGCCGGGCTAGGGGTGGCAACGGGCCGGGGCCTAGGGGCGACTGGCGCGTGGCTACGGGCCGTGGCCTAGGCTAGCAGGGCAGCAGGTGGTGGGCCCAAAAAAACGGTCCTAGGAAGGGACCTGCTCTGATACCATGTCAGAATAACGAACGAGAATGAATGAACTAGCAAAGAGTTGGGTACAAGTACTAACCCTAATTGGGTTGTACCCCTTATGGGCTACCCCACTACAGCCTACACAATGTAAGCTATATATAAGTTTGACAGAGGTCTGGTGGATGTGTCCAAGAGGTGAAGTTGACGATGGCGTCGCTGTCGGCGGTGCCTTGGTCGGGAACGAAGTCAAGGACGAAGACATTGTTCTTCAAGACTGCCTTGCCGATGTAGAGTCTGCCTTTCTCGTGGTAGAGCTTGAACTCCTGAGTGGTGCTGTCTGCTTCGAGATGAATTCCCTTCGCCATGAGTTGGTTGACGCTGGGTAAGTTATAACCGAGTCCTTCTGCGATTAAGACCTTCGACATTTGCAGAATAACGTTGGTTTCTCAAGATTGAAGTTGAACTATCCCCTGTCGTCGTGTGTGCAGGTTCTGGTTGTTGACGACGGTGATTACGACTTCGCGCTGAAGTTGGTGTTCCCGTTGAACGAAGCGACCCGAGGAGCACATGTGTTGTCCGCAGCAACTGTCCAAGAACCAGCTATCTTTTCCAGACGGCTTGCTCTGAGCGATGGCTGCGTACGTCGGGTTGGGCTCCAGTGATTCGCGGCGAGGAAAGCTCTCGTCGAGCGGTGTTTCTGGTGAGTAGTACGGTGGTGATCCGGTGATGCAGGAGTCTGTCGTTCTTGTCATGCCGCTCACGATGTTTCAGGTTGTCGATGCGTCGGTGTTCCGGGTCTGGGGTTCTCGTGCCTTTGTTCGCGATACGTCCGCGGACAAGCTCTCCGCCCGAGCCATTCCCTGCGTCTTCCTTGGCTTTGTCCCTGACGCGCCTGGCTGGCAGTTTTACCACCCTACCTCGCGCCGTGTCCTCCCCTCTCAGGACGTCACGTTTGACAAGTCGGTTCCCTTTTACTGTCTCTTCCACTACCGCTCTGCCCCTCTCCCTCCCCCGCCGCTCTTCCTTTCTCCAGGTCCCCCTCCGGTAGACCCCCTCCCTCCTCAGGGTCCTGCTCCCTCAGGTGTCTCTCAGGTAGACCCACCCCTGGTGCTGTGCCTGGTGAGGTAGCTTTAGACTTAGGTGCTGCTAGAGGTACTGCGTCTGGGGTACTGAGCTTGGGGGTGCTGAGACTGGGGGTGCTGACCCTGGGGGTGCTGAGACTGGGGGTGCTGAGCCTGGGGGTGCTGAGACTGGGGGTGCTGTGCCTAGGGGTGCTGAGCCTGGGGGTGCTGAGCCTGCGGGTGTTGAGCTTGGGGGTGCTTAGCCTAAGGGTGTTGAGCCTGGGGGTGCTGAGTCGGAGGGTGCGGAGTCTGGGGGTGCTGAGCCTCAGGGTGCTGCTTCGTCTGGAGGTTCTGCTAGTGGTTCGCCGAGACTGTCTCCGCAGCAGCTGCTTGAGTGGCTTGTTCGGCGCGCACGCCTTCGGAGTGGAGCTACCGGAGCTGGAGGTGCTGGAGCCGCTGGAGCTGCAGGTGTTGGAGTTACTGCTGGAGCTGGTGTTCCCAGAGGTACTACGGCTACTGGTTCTGGAGGTGCTCGTACCCGGGGTATTGGAGCTGCCGGGATTGGTGGTGTTGGGGATGTTGGAGCTGGAGACCCTACGGAGCCTGGAGCTGCTGGAGCTGGAGGCCCTGGCGCTAGTGGCGCTGGAGCTGGAGGAGCTGGAGTTGGTGGCACTGGCGCGAGAGGCGCTGGCGCTGGTAACACTGGAGCTAGAGGCGCTGGAGTTGGAGGCACTGGTGCGGGAGGCGCTGGAGCTGGAGGAGCTGGAGCTCTTGACCCTGGAGGCACTTTGCGGCCGCGACCATACTTCGTTCCTCTGCTTCAGCAGGTTCTTGGTGTCCCGTCTTCTACTAGCCTTATTCCTCCCCTCCTGTGTCCACCGACTGACCAGTCGCAGCTGCCGTTGCTGCCAGCCTGAGGTACATGTTTTACTTGTCCTGAAGCTGACTTACCTCATCAACCGTTTGTCTCCCACCACAATCCAAGCGTGCCTGCTTATGCACCATTGGAGAAAGTCTACAGCGACATCCTGTATACCCGCGAACACGGACAGGGAGCATATAACTATGTCATCACTTCTATCGACGCCGCCACCCGATACGTCTGGCATCTCAACCTTCCAAGTCGCGACATGGCCTTCGAAGCCTTCGTCGCCTGGCTACCTATGGCAGAACGAGAATCAGGAGCGAAGCTGAAAAGCTTCCAGTCAGATGGGGGAGGAGAATATCAGTCACAAAGATTCAAGCAGTACCTAGCAGAACGAGGCCTCAAGCGACTCATCTTGCTCCCCTACGCCCATCAACAGCAAGGCGTGGCAGAAAGAATGAACAGGACCCTCCAGAACACCATGCGCAAACTGCTACGCGGCATGCGACTGCCAAACCACCAGTGGCCCGAGGCGATGGACCATGCTGTCATGCTGCACAACTTGCTATCGTCATCATCGCTCTTGAACAACGCATCACCGCACCTGCTGTGGACAGGAAAATTGGGCAGCACAAAAATGTTACGGGTATTCGGCTGCATGGTACAGTACCGACCCCTAGCAGCACGAGCCGGAAGATTTTCACAACGCGCACAGTGGGGGCTACACCTGGGCATCGAGAAGCATTACAACGCATGCGGGTTTTTCGACGTCAACTCGAAGGAAACAGTAGCAGCACGTGATGTTATTTTTTATGAACGACTCCCCCTTCAAACGTACCTGGACAACCTAGCAGCAAATCAAGACCTCACTGGCGGCTTCCGTGGCAACCGAGCCTTCGCCACACCAGCTGACGAAGCTGACTGGGACGAGCAAAATGTGGACGGCGCATCCGAGGAAGCAGGACCACTTCCATACTGCTCCGTACCCATCTCGATGGATGATGACAACCCTCGCGAAAGTGTCAACGCTGAAGTCTACTACGACTTCGCCGACAACGGTTACGTTACACCCCAGCCGGTCGACACCAACATCTCCGAACGCATAGGGCCCAACTTCTTACCTGATTCAGAAGCAGGCGATGAAGCAGCTTATCCCAAGGACGCAAATCTCCCCCGCTACACACAAAGTGGGCTGCAGATACCGGGACTTGTCACCGCTGTCCACGGATCGGCACCACCTAAAGAGCCTGCCACTTTTCAGCAGGCTCTGGGGGGGGAACACAAGGAGAAATGGCACGAAGCCATGGACAGATAATTAAAGGCACTGCAAGAACGCAACACCTGGAAAGTCGTGCCCATCGGAGTGGCACGCAACAAGACGATCCTCACAGGAAAATGGGTTTTCCGCGTGAAAACGAAAGCCGATGGAACAATAGACAAATTCAAGGCACGCTGGGTCATGCGCAGCTTCGACCAAGAGCATGGACGAGACTTCACCGAAACATTCGCGCCAGTTAACCGACACACCTCACTGCGGATTCTCCTCGCGATAGCCGCCATGGAGCGGAAGAAGCTCCGCCAAATCGACGTCGCCAACGCTTTTCTGTATGCTCCCGTCGACGCTGAGATCTTTGTCGAACAACCACACGGATTCAACGCAGACCCCAACCAAGTTTGTCAGCTGGAAAAATCACTATACGGTATCAAACAAGCCCCGAGACTGTGGCAGCAGTATCTTCACACCCGACTAATCTGCATCAGATTCTGCCAGCTATCACACGACCAAGGGATGTATCGTTTTACAAAAGGTACCGACTACATCTTGTCAAACTTATATCTGCTATGGTCTATTTAGGCTGTAGTGGGGTAGCTCTTAGAGGGTACAACACTTATGTGTTTCCTATTTGTACCCATCTCATTTTCTAGTTTACTCATTCTTTTGTCAATCTTCTCACATGGTATAGAGCTAGTTTCGAGAAATTTTAAAAAGGGCCCACCACTGAAATTCGTCACTGCCTGCTCGACGCGCGCGTCGTGCCTTCCCTTCGAGGCCCGTCGCGGCCCCTGCGCCTGCCCTTAGAGCCAGTGCCCGCCCCGTAAGGCCCCCTTTTCCGGCCCCGTAAGGCCCCGTAAGGCCCCGTAAGGCCTCGTAAGGCCCCTTAAGGCCCCGTTTACGGCCCCGTAAGGCCCCGTTAGGCCCCGTAAGGCCCCGTAAGGCCCCGTTTACGGCCCCTGTTAATGCCCCGTAAGGCCCTGTAAGGCCCCGTAAGGCCCCGTAAGGCCCCATTTACGGCCCCGTACAAGGCCCCGTAAGGCCCCGTAAGGCCCCGTAAGGCCCCATTTACGGCCCCGTTTAAGGCCCCGTACGGCCCCGTAAGGCCCCGTAAGGCGTCGTAAGGCCCCGTCAGGCCCCGTAAGGCCTCGTTTACGGCCCCGTTTAAGGCCCCGTAAGGCCCCGTAAGGCCCCGTCAGGCCCCGTTTAAGGCCCCGTAAGGCCCCGTAAGGCCCCGTCAGGCCCCGTTTAAGGCCCCGTTAGGCCCCGTACGGCCCCGTAAGGCCCCGTAAGGCCCCGTTAGAGGCCCCGTAAGGCCCCGTTAGAGGCCCCGTACGGCCCCGTCAGGCCCTGCGCCGGCCCTGCTGCAGCCCTGTCGCAGCTCTGCCCCGGCCCTGCTCCTGCACTGCCGCGGCCCGGCCCCGGCCCTGCCCCAGACCTGTCGCGGCCTCGCCCCGGCCCTGTCCCGGCCCTGCTCCGACCCTGCCCCGTCTGTTCAGCAGCTTCGTGAGTGGTACGCTGGGCGTGGGAGGTCTGGGGGTGCAGGTCCCTGCACGTACGTTCTTCGCACAGGCACTCGTAGTGGGGAGGCGTGTGGTCTCCCACACACCACGCAGCGCTGCTTCGGCCGCCTGACTGACGCTTGGCGTACCCAGTTTCCTGACGCTGTTGAGCTTCCTCGTTGGCATGATCTGCTTCTGCAGAATGTGCCTATCTTTGATCTAGACTTTGATGCTATCCTTGCTGCCATGTATGCTCTTGCTGATATTACTGAGGGTGACTGTTACCTGCGTGTCCCGCCCGACCCGGGCACTGTGGCTGCTGCTCTAGGTGCTAGTGCGGCTGCTGCTCTAGGTGCTAGTGCGTCTGCTGCTCCAGGTGCTGGTACGTCTCCTCTCTCAGGTACTGCACCTACTGAGTCCTTGCACACCTTCACACTTGACTCTGGTGCTTCGCGCTCTTTCTTTAGAGACAGCACCACGCTCACGCCGCTCCGTCGGCCTGTTGCGGTCTCCCTTGCTGACCCCTCAGGGGGCCCAGTACTTGCACACTCCTCCACTGTCCTACCGTGTCCTGCGGCCCCGTCGGGCTTGCTGTCGGGACTCCACCTCCCCTCGTTCTCTACGAACCTGGTGAGTGGAGCTGACCTCCAGGACGCGTGGGTTGACCAGTTCACCCCTGGAGGTCAGCGTGTGACCCACTGCACTTGCTTTCGGACGGGCCGTCACCTGGCCACGTTAACCCGTCGGCCAGGGTCGAGTCTGTACGCACTGACTACTGCACCTCCTCCGGTCTCTGCGTCTGGTCAGGTAGCTGCGTCCAGTCAGGTGTTTGCTGCCGCGTCCAGGTCTAGTCCTGCGTCTGCCCCCTGCTCGTGTCGTCCTTTGGCACACGAGACTCTCCTTTGGCACCACCGCCTTGGTCACCCCTCCCTGCCTCGTCTTCGAGGTATGGCCTCCCGTGCCCTTGTCTCGGGTCTACCCAGGTCCCTCCCTTCCCTTCCTCCGGGGCCTGCCCCCACCTGTGTTCCTTGTGTCGAGGGCCGGCAGCACGCCGCCCCTCACTCCTCCTCGTTTCCTCCGACTGAGGCCCCTCTGCAGACTCTTCACATGGACGTGTGGGGCCCAGCCCGCGTCCGTGGACAGGGTCACGAGCGCTACTTCCTCCTGGTCGTTGACGACTACTCGCGTTACACCACAGTCTTCCCCTTGCGCAGCAAGGGTGAGGTCACTGAGGTGTTGATCGACTGGATCCGCGGTGCTCGTCGCCAGCTCAGTGAGAGATTCGGCTCAGACCTTCCTGTTCTGCGCCTGCACTCGGACAGAGGCGGGGAGTTTTCCTCCGACCTCCTGAGGGCCTTCTGTCGTTCGGAGGGCATCCGCCAGACGTTCACGCTTCCGGCCTCCCCGCAGCAAAATGGGATTGCTGAGCGCCGCATTGGCATGGTCATGGACGTCGCTCGTACGGGCCTGTAACCCTTCCCGTGGTTACAGGCTCGTTGTCCTGGGGGGTTATGGGCGCACTGCTGGAGCTGCTGGAGGTGCTGGAGGTGCGACAGGAGCTACTGGAGGTGCTGGCGCTGCTGGAGCTGGTGCTGGTGCTGGAGCTGCTGGAGGTGCTGCTGGTGCTGTAGGTGCTGGAGGTGCTCTTGGAGCTACTGGAGGTGCTGGCGCTGCTGGAGGTGGTGCTGGTGCTGGAGCTAGTGGAGGTGCTGCTGGTGCTGGAGCTGCTGGAGGTGCTGCTGGTGCTGTAGGAGCTGGAGTTGCTACTGGAGCTACTGCTGGTGCTGGAGCTGCTGGAGGTGCTGCTGGTGCTGGTGCTGGAGCTGCTGGAGGTGCTGCTGGGACTGGAGACCCTGGGGCTGAGGGTACCGGTTCTGTCTCTGCTGTTTCTCGAGGCGCTGCGCGGCCGCGGCCGTACTACGTTCCCCTCCTTCAGCAGGTGCTTGGCGCCCCGCCTTCTCCTGGTCCTCCTCCTCCTTTCCTGAGTCCACCGCCTGTCCAGTCTCAGTCGCAATTGCAGCCGGCCCCTCCCCTGCCTGGTCCTTCTCCTTACTCTGGTCCGACTAGAGGTCTTACGGAGCGTCGTGAGCCTGAGTTGCGTCCTGTGTCGCCTGCGTCTCATTCTGCGTCGCCTGTCCGCACTGTTCGCGCTGGTCGTGTTTCGCGTCCACGTCTTCCACCTGTCCCAGGCACTCACTCTATGACACTGCGTCCTTCTACTGCTTCACAGCGTGTCCCTCTGCCCTCTCCTCCTGCGTCCTCTCTTCTTGACGGTCCGGACCCGGAGTCTGACTCCCTTCGTGCTGCTAGTCCTACTGTCATGCGCTTTCTGGCCACTGCTGTCACTGACCCTCTGTTTGAGTCCTCTGCTGCGTCTGCTCTTGTTGCTGAGCTTGTTAACTTTGCTGCAGCCTATCGCCTAGATTACGCCACTAGTCTTGTTGCTGCGTCCGCGTCTGTCTGTCCTCCGTCCGTCGGGGGTGAGTGTGCTCTTGGCACGGACGTTCTTGAGGACAGACAGGAGGACCTTGAGTGCTTTGCCGCTGCTTCACCTCATCTCGTGTCCATGCTGCTTGCCCCTGAGGGAGACCCGGATGCACTAGACATCCCGACCCCGCGCTCTTACGCAGAGGCGATAGAGGGTCCCTACTCCTCTCAGTGGCAGGCAGCCATGGACGCAGAGATGGCTTCCTGGAAGTCCACAGGCACCTACATAGACGAGGTTCCCCCACCTGGGGCGAACATCGTCAGTGGCATGTGGATCTTCAGGGTGAAGTGGCCGCCGGGTTCTCCGCCTGCCTTCAAGGCGCGTTACGTTGCACGTGGCTTCAGTCAGCGACAGGGAGTTGACTTCTTTCAGACCTTCTCCCCTACCCCGAAGATGACCACTCTTCGGGTACTGCTGCACGTTGCTGCTCAGCGTGACTACGAGCTCCACTCGCTTGACTTCAGCACAGCCTTCCTACAGGGCAGCCTGCACGAGGAGATCTGGCTGCGCCGCCCACCTGGCTTCACTGGGTCGTTTCCTGCTGGTACCCAGTGGAGCCTCCGCCGGCCAGTCTACGGTCTCCGCCAGGCGCCCCGTGAGTGGCACGACACGCTCAGGACGACTCTTGCTGCTCTTGGTTTTGCTCCTTTCACTGCTGACCCTTCTCTGTTTCTACGCACTGACGCTACTCTGCCACCGTTCTACGTTCTTGTGTACGTAGACGACCTTGTCTTTGCTACTGCTGACACGGAGGCACTCGCCCACGTGAAGTCCGAGCTGCAGAAGAGACACACGTGCACAGACCTGGGTGAGCTGACAAGCTATCTTGGCTTGCGGATCACCCGGGACAGAGCACACCGCACCATTACCTTGACTCAGTCACACATGGTGCAGCAGGTCCTTCAGCGCTTCGGCTTCACCTACTCCTCGCCACAGTCCACTCCTCTGCCTACCGGTCACTCGCTCTCAGCTCCACCTTCGGACGAGTCCGTAGAGCCGAGTGGCCCGTATCCAGAGCTTGTGGGCTGCCTCATGTACCTGATGACTTGCACACGACCTGACCTCGCATACCCTCTCAGCCTTCTGGCTCGCTACGTGGCTCCTGGCAGGCACCGAAAGGTGCACTGGGATGCTGCGAAGAGGGTGTTGCGATACTTGTGCAGTACATCGGGCATGGGGCTCGTGCTTGGAGGACGGGCTCGAGTTGTCCTCACTGGTCACGCTGACGCCTCCTGGGTTGACGACTTGGCTACGCAGCGGTCGTCACAGGGTTACACCTTCAGCCTTGGCTCCGGTTCTGTCTCCTGGCGGTCTACCCGCTCTTCTTCTGTTCTCAGCTCCAGTTGTGAGGCTGAGATCTACGCTGGGGCCATGGCTGCACAGGAGCTTCGCTGGCTCACCTACCTGCTGACTGACTTGGGAGAGGCGCCTCGTTCTCCTCCAGTTCTGTACGTCGACAACAAGGCCATGCTGGCCTTGTGTCAAGAGCACAGACTGGAGCACAGAACGAAGCATATTGCTCTGCGCTACTTCCTTGCTCGAGAGTTGCAGCAGCGTGGCCAGCTTCTTCTTGCTTACGTGGCCTCTCAGGCCAACACTGCTGATGTTTTCACCAAGGCACTTCAGCCTTGTGATCATCAGCATTTCTGTACTGTGTTAGGCCTTGTACCTACTGTGCCTCACTTGTTGACTTCTTGACTCTGCTTGTACTGTACTCTATATACTTATACCTGCATGCTTACACTTGCTAGGTTGTGTTCACTGTACTGTTTGCTTTCCTTTATATAACTCTGCATGTGAACTGGCCTTATGGCCCTTTGCTTGTGCTCAGACTGTGTGGTGACTTTGTGATCCACCCTGAGCTTGCTTTGCTTATCTTGACTGGTCTTGTGACCTCTTGTTCTCCCCCACTTTGCCTATGGGGGTGTGTCAAACTTATATCTGATATGGTCTATTTAGGCTGTAGTGGGGTAGCTCTTAGAGGGTACAACACTTATGTGTTTCCTATTTGTACCCATCTCATTTTCTAGTTTACTCATTCTTTTGTCAATCTTCTCACACATCTTACTCATAGTCTATGTGGACGATCCGCTCTACATCGGCTCTACCGACGACATCACGACCTAGTTTGAAGGGGAGCTACAGCGGGACCTCACACTCACCGTCTCGTCTACTGTGACTCAATATCTAGGACTCAACATACAAGACGGGGAAAACGCAATATGCCTCAGCGCCGCGAAATACGCCGACCCCATCGCCAAACGTTTCGGACTAACTCCAGCTACCATCACCATGCCATATCGTTACACCGACGAAAACTGCAAGGAAGCCTCCGCCCTACTCAAACCCGCTCGCATTCGCGACTACCAATGAAAGCTAGGCTGTCTACTCTTCGTAGCCGTCACCTGTCGACCAGATCTATCATACTCAGCGAGCCAGCTCGTCACCTATCTCAAGAAGCTCGAAGCAGATCACATGGCGGAGCTCGACCGTGCACTCCACTACCTCGTCAGCACCTCGACGATCGGCCTAACCTACCACAAAACCGGAACTACGACTCATAAATTAATCGGTTACGTCGATGCTGACCACGCCGGCGACTCAGACAACTGTCGATCGCGCACTGGCTACATCTACCGACTCGAACCTATCGGCCCTATCTCATGGCAGTCGAGCAAGCAAGAGCTAATTGCTCTCTCCTCAGCTGAAGCAGAATATATCGCACTCTGCTCAGCCACCAAGGAAGGATTATACCTTCACGAACTACTGGAAGAAGCAAAGCTGGCTAAGTTACCCTGCTTCTCCCTGTTCTGCGACAACCAATCAGCCATTCGCATAGCGAACAAGAACGGGTTCGCAAATCGAACGAAGCACATCGCCCTCCGGTATTTCTACGTAAAAGACGAAATTGAGAAGGGGAGACTTGAGCTATCCTACTGTCCCACATCCGAGATGGCAGCCGATTACTTGACCAAGAAACTCGGAAAACAAAAGTTTGAGAACTGCATGCTGCTGACTGGACAAGGCCATGTCATCAGCATCGACACTCCAGAAGCGAAGGGGAGTGTTGGAAACAAGTATTTTCATGCTCCTGTTGTGTCGAAACAGTAAGACAACAAACGAGGCAAATCATAGCAGAACAACTACGAGTCAACCGAGGAGGTTGACAGAAAGTAACAGCTGGAGGTTACGCGAAGGTCAAAGGTCAGCGACCTTTGACTCGACGAAATACAGCGCGACAGCAAGGACAAACAACTGACTCGGTATTGAGCAGTTGCCCGAGTTGTCACTCTATCGAACCGTAACAGCAAAAACAGTTAATCGCACCTCTTCGTATTCCTTGTAATCATATATATATTCATGTATCTCTTTGATTTAATCAATTCATCTTGCTCTCACATACTAGTGCAAGGTGGTTCTACAGTTCAACAAGTTTATTATACACTTCCGCAATTACAACATTTCTACTCCAGATCTTAGCCTTGAAAAGATCCTAAGGGCTTTTCTCAGCCCAACACCCTTGACCTTCGCTTCAACTTCTTGCTGTTGTCCCTTTTGTCAACCGCTTCGCTGTAGCTCGGTTGACTCGGTGTTGCTTCGCTATGAGTCTTCTTTGTTCTTGTTATAGCGCTCGACACATCAGAAGCGCGAACTATATGTTTCCAACACTCCCCTTCGCTTCTGGAGTGTCGTCGACTTCGTTGCTGGTGACGTGGCCTTGTCCAGTCAGCAGCATGCAGTACTCAACTTCTGCTTTCCGAGTTTCTTGGTCAAGTCATCTGCCGCCATCTCGGACGTGGGGCAGTAGGATAGCTCAAGTCTTCCTTTCTCGATCTCGTCTTTCACGAAGAAGTATCGCAGGGCGATATGCTTCGTTCGATTTGCGAACCCGTTCTTGTTCATGTCAGAATAAGCAGTTGAAAGTTAGAAAGAAGAAAGAGGGGTTTTCACTAGCAGGCAGTTGAGTACATATAGCAAACCCTAAATTGGGCTGTACTCACTATTGAGTACCCCACTGCAGGCTAGACAAATATAACATTCTGACACACCCCCATAGCCAAAGTGGGGTGTAATCAGCACAACAAGCAAAGGAAAACAAGCTCAGGGTGGATCACGATGTCACCACACATTCTGAGCACAAGTACAAGAAGTAGTAGTTTATAGTCCACAAATATAAGCAAAGCTAGAGGCAGTCATAGACAGTAAGTGAGGAGGAGGGACTGTGAGAGGAGAGGAGATAGGAGACGACGGGTGAAGCTGCAGAAACACGGGCAACAGGAGCAGCGCGCACTGTGGCTACCGGAGATTGTAGCCTCCGGACTACTGGAGTAACTGGCTCCGCGGCTAACTCTGAGCGGCAAGAGCAACGGACCCACGGGCGACTGGCGCAGCAGGCTCGCTGGGCTACCGGAGATTGTAGCCTCCGGACTACTGGCGCTGCTGGCGACACGACGGCTGCCTCCGCCCAACCTCCCTCTAACTGTCTCACCCCCCTTGATACCATGTGAGAATCCCAACCACTAGACCATTGGGATAAAAGGGCTTGTTAAGTAGCGGGTCAGTGAGCCCATAACCCCCCAGGACAACGAGCCTGTAACCCTTCCCTAGGATCAATAGGGGATCACCTGTGGACCTCTGACACCCCCCCGCACTGGGATGCCCGAAGTGCACACACTGGGATTCGAACCCGAGACCGCTCTGATACCATGTCAGAATAAGCAGTTGAAAGTTAGAAAGAAGAAAGAGGGGTTTTCACTAGCAAGCAGTTGAGTACATATAGCAAACCCTAAATTGTGCTGTACTCACTATTGAGTACCCCACTGCAGGCTAGACAAATATAACATTCTGACAGTTCGCTATGCGAATTGCCGATTGGTTATCGCAGAAGAGGGAGAAGTTGGGTAACTGGGCCAGCGAAAGTCTCGGTGAAATCCCGTTTGTGCTCTTGGTCGAAACCGCGCACGACCCATCGTGCTTTAAACTTGTCGATTGTTCCGTCTGTCTTTGTTTTCAGGCGGAAGACCCACTTTCCCGTGAGTATGGTTTTGTTGCGTACTGCTCCGATGGGGACCATCTTCCAGGTGTTTCGGTCTTAACTCCCTGTCCATGGCTTCGCGCCATTTTTCCCTGTGCCCCCCCCCAGAGCTTACTAGACTGTAGTAGGCTCTCGCGGCGGCATAGCTCCGTGGACTGCGGTGACGAGGCAAAGAATCTGCAGCCCACTCTGTGTGCGTCGGGGGAGATTTGGATCCTCGGGATAGACCGCTTCGTCTCCCGCTTCTGGATCAGGTAAAAAATTGGGGGCTACGCGTTCCGAGATATTGGTATTGACCGGGTGGGGTGTTACGTAACCGTTGTCGGCGAAGTCGTAGTAGACTTCGGCGTTTGACACTTTCGCGAGGGTTGTCGTCATCCATCGGAATGGATACTGAGCAGTAGGGAAGAGGTCCAGCTTCCTCCGATGCTCCGTCCACGTTTTGCTCATCCCAGTCAGCCTCATCTGCTGGCGAGGCGAAGGCTCAGTTGACACGGAAGCCACTCTCGATGAGCGTTATCACGTAGTTGTAAGCCCCTTGTCCGCTTTCGCGGGCGTACAGTATGTCAATGTAGACCTTCTCCAGTGGTGCATATGCTGGTGCGCTCGAATGTGGTGGGAGACTTACGGTTGATGGGGTAAATCGGCTTCGGGGCAGGTAAAGAACGGTTCCGCGAACTCGTTAAAGCTCACTGCTGTCTGGTAAGATTAGCGAGTCCTTGTCGAGAACTCCTGCTCTTATCGTGTCGTGCTGCTGGGATGTCCTAACCTCTCATGCCATAGTGATTCGCCGGCGCGATGTCCATGTGATCGCCTGTACAGATCAGAGTTGGAATTGAAGCCTGCAGTGATGTTGGCGCTTCTGTGGACGTCGCGTGGAGCGGGAGTCAGCTGTTGAGCGGGAGTCGGTGTGGTGTCGTTGATGGGAGGTGATGCTGATGAAGGGCTGGCGATTGGTGCTGTCAAAGGAATGAACGAGAATGAATGAACTATGAACGATTTGGGTACAAGTACTAACCCTAATTGGGTTGTACCCCAGGGCTCTCACTCATAGAGGCGGGCTGGGCAGCGGTAGCCTACACAAATGTAAGCACTATAACATTCTGACACACCCCCATAGGCAAAGTGGGGGAGAACAAGTGCTCACAAGACCAGTCAAGAAAAGCAAAGCAACAAAGTCACCACACAGTCCGAGCACAAGCAAAGGGCCACAAGGCCAATTCACATGCATAGTTATATCAAAGAGAACAAACAATACAGTGATCATACCCTAGCAAGTGTAAGCATGAAGGTGTATATATAGAGACCACAGTACAAACAAAGTCACGCAGTGAGCAAGTGAGGCAAAGTAGGCACAAGGCCTAACACAGTAGAGAAGCGCTGATGATCACCAGGCGGAAGTGCCTTGCTGAATATATCAGCAGTGTTGGCCCTAGTGGCCACGTACGCAAGACGAAGCTGGCCACGCTGCTGCAACTCTCAAGCAAGGAAGTATCGCAGAGCGATGTGCTTCGTTCTGTGCTCTAGTCTGTGCTCCTGACACAAGGCAATTATGGCCTTGTAGTCTACGTACAGAACTGGAGAACAACAAGGCCGCTCTCCCAAGTCGGTCAGCAGGTAGGTGAGCCAGCGTAGCTTCTGTGCAGCCATGGCCCCTGCGTAGATCTCAGCCTCACAACTGGAGCTGAGAACCGAAGACGAGCGGGTAGACCGCCAGGAAGCAGAGCCGGAACCGAGGCTGAAGATGTAACCCTGTTACGACCGCTGCGTAGCTGAGTCGTCAACCCAAGAAGCGTCTGCGTGACCAGTGAGGATAACTGGACCCCGTCCTCCAAGCACAAGCCCCATGCCTGACGTACTGCACAAGTAACGCAGTACCCTCTTCGCAGCATCCCAGTGCACCTTTCGGTGCCTAGCGGGAGCCACGTAACGAGCCACAAGGCTGAGAGGGTACGCGAGGTCAGGTCGTGTGCACGTCATCAGGTACATGAGGCAACCCACAAGCTCTGGGTAAGGACCACTCGGCTCTACGGACTCGTCCGAAGGTGGAGCTGAGAGCGAGTGGCCGGTAGACAGAGGAGTGGGCTGTGGCGAGGAGAACTGGAAGCCTAAGCGCTGAACGACCTGGTGCACCATGTGTGACCGAGTCAGGGTGATGGTGCGCTGTGCTCTGTCCCGGATGATTTGCAAGCCAAGATAGCTGCGCAGTTCACCCAGGTCAGTGCACGTGTGTCTCTTCTGCAGCTCCGACTTAACAAGGGTAAGTGCTTCAGTGTCAGCAGTGGCAAAGACCAGGTCGTCGACGTAGACGAGGACGTAGAAAGGCGGCAGCGAGGTAGAAGAAGGAGCAAACCCAAGAGCCACAAGTGTAGTCCTCAGTGTTTCGTGCCACTCGCGAGGCGCCTGGCGGAGACCGTAGACTGGCCGCCGGAGGTTCCACTGGGTACCTGCAGGAAACGACCCAGTGAAGCCAGGTGGGCGGCGCAGCCAGATCTCCTCGTGCAGGCTGCCCTGCAAGAACGCTGTACTGAAGTCCAGAGAGTGCAACTCGTAGTCACGCTGAGCAGCGACGTGCAGCAACACCCGAAGAGTGGTCATCTTCGGGGTGGGGGAGATGGTCTGGAAGTAGTCAACCCCCTGTTGCTGACTGAAGCCTCGAGCAACGTAACGCGCCTTGAAGGCAGGCGGAGAACCCGGCGGCCGCTTCACTCTGAAAATCCACATGCCATCGACTATGTTCGCCCAAGATGGGGGAAGTGCGTCGACGTAGGTGCCTGTGGACTTCCAGGATGCCATCTCGGCATCCATGGCTGCCTGCCACTGAGAGGAGTAAGGACCCGTACTCGCCTTTTCGTAAGAGCGAGGGGTCGAGATGTCTGGTGCATCTGGGTCTCCCTCAGGGGCAAGCAACATGGAAGCGAAACGAGGTACAGCAGCTGCAAGACACTCAAAGTCCTCCTGCCTGTCCTCAAGGACGTCCGTGCCAAGAGCACACTCACCCCCGACGGACGGAGGAGTGGCAGACTCAGACTCAGCAATAAGAGCAGTGGCGTAGTCTAGACGAAAAGCAGCAGCAAAGCAGCTCAGCAACGAGGGCAGACACAGCAGTGGACTCAAAGGAAGGGTCAGTGACAACATTGGCGAGGAGACGAGAGACAGTGGGACTGGCAGCACGCACAAGGTCAGACTCAGGGTCAGGGACGGCAGGAAGAGAGGACTCAGGAGGAGGCGGCAGAGGAACACGCAGTGGAACAGAGGAAGGACGAAGTGCCATAGCGTGCGTTCCGGGGACGGGTGGAGGACGCGAACGAGGAACGCGACGAGCAGTGTGAACAGGCGAGACATGTGCTAGTGCTGTTGTCTCTGTGGTTGCTTCTGCTTATGCGGATGTCGCTGCTGTTTGCTGTTGTTTCTGCTTCTCTCGATGTTGCTGCTACCGCTGTTGTTTGTTGGATTACCGCTAACGTCCTTGTCCGTTCTTCTTCAGGTATGGTGTGCGAATGCCAGAAGCCTCCGGGTGCGTCCAAGTGGTGAAGTTGACTATTGTTGTAAAGGACTCTCTTCTAATTTGCAGGAACTGGGATTTGTACTAAACAATAGAGCACTCTGTTAGCTTTCCAACGAGCCGTCAATTGCGTCGATCGCCTAAGTATCTAGCGAGTTATGGCCTCTAACGTGAAAGCTGTGTTCTAGGTTGAAGGATAGGATGCTCTCTGGAATTTGTGTCGAGTGCACTTCATACAAAGTGATTCACAATGTTAAGTATGAAACATGCATACACAACGAGTCGATTTATAGCAACATAATAATATCGAACCGCGCATGTAACACAAACCTCTACACTCGCGTCGCAAATGCGCCGCGTGTAACAATTTCGATTGGATGAAATTCGGCCACCGAATTTCACCGAACACACCAAAGTGTCTTCAACTCCAAGGTTGGAATATGGTGCCGCCAAGTGGCACCAAAGTGTGAGTCTCCCAAAGTCAACCGGTGCCACCCCACCGATCCCTAGTCAAAAGGGATCAAAGGCACCGAAGTGCCCTCGGTGGGTTGGGGGCATACAACCACCCCACCACCGAACTCCCTCCAACAACTAATGCGTCGTTGTTAGCAGTGCCTTGATCTGGGACGAACTCGAGGACGAAAACGTTGTTCTTCAGAACCGCCTTCCCGATGTAAAGTCCGCCCTTTCCATGGTATAGTTTGAACTCCTGAGTGGTGATGTCGGCTTCGAGGTGAATCCCCCTTGCCATGAGCTGGCTGACACTGAGTAAGTTGTGTTAGAGACGAAGGACGGAGTCTATGAAGATTAAGGGCCGAAATATCTCAAAATCGTCAACCAAAATTCTGGACAGAAATGCCGTCGTCACAAGAAACGTCGTCGACCAAACACGCACTATTAGAATTCTCTCAAACTCGAGTATGTTGTAGCACTTGACTGAGGCTAGCTTTCCCGATTTGAATAGTGTCAAAATATGGAGTATAGCTTGAGTTATGAATTTCGGCGGACTAGGGGGTATGCTGCCATAGAAACTTAACTCAATCACAATTCACTCACAAGTACCCCAAGAAAGTTGAGTAGCAATTAAACCAGGTAGGAGGGGATGCGGAGGACGAGAGGGAAGGTCCCAAGTGATCCCCCAACCAAGCAATCCCCATACCACACAATTCCCCTCTCTATAGGCACCCCAACTTTGACATTTGTCACTTTCCCAACTCATGCCATCCACCTCACCCAACTTGGCCACACTTGCCAACCTGGTTTGGCTTCTCCCAACCACTTGGCATCATCGACAGTGATGGGGACGAATTTCCCAACCCCCAAAAGTCTGTACCCCATATTGAGTCAACTCGCAAATTCCCATAGTCGCTGCATCACAATAAAAAAACCTCTAACGATCATATCTTTCTTGTTCTTGCATCGATCGCGATGATTCTTGGTTCGTCGGAAAGCTCTTGAGCAGAGAAGTCACTCCAGATATCTGCCCAAGCCAAATAACACACACACACACACACACACATACACACACACACACACACACACACACACACACACACACACACACACACACACACACACACACACACACAGAAAATCCAAACCATACCAAACACAGATTCTTGCACACACCACGCATGCAACGCACGAACATATGATGGGAGGCAGACAGACGTGAATGCAAATGATAGCATCACATAACAAGTTGTAGCCAACTCCTTCTGCAATCAGGACCTTTGACATCTGCAGGATAACGTTAGTCTCGTGGGACTACAGTTGAACCACTCCTTGTCGTCGTGTGCGCAGGTTCTGATTGTTGGCGACGGTTATTATGACTTCACGGTTTAGACGTTGTTCCTGTTGAACAAAGCGGTTTGAAGAGCACATGTGTTGTCCGCAGCAGCTGTCTAAGAACCAAGTGTCTTGGCCGGACGGTTCACTCTGAGCGATGGCCGTGTATGTCAGGTTTGGAACCGTGATTCGCGACGAGGTGTACGTTCATCGAGCAGTTCTTCTGGTGAGTAAGTCGGTGGTGAACCAGTGATGCAGGAGTCCGTTCTTGCCATACAGCTTATGATGTTTCTTGTTCCTCGTGCAGGTTGTGACGTTGACGTTGAGGACTGCGCCTGGTTGGAAGGATGTGGCTGTATGGAGGCCACCTGACTACGTGAAGGTCGAAGCTGACGTAATGGTGGCGTTGATTGCTGTTGATTCGGGCAGTGAACACGAGAGTGTCCTCACGTTTGAGAGAGGTGACAGAATGGTGGTACGTATCTTCGTGCTTGATGCTCGTGTTGTCGGTTGTTGTTGTTGCGCCGCTGAGTGTGAAAGGCAAACTCTGGTACTGATGCCCTTTTCTTGTGTCGTTCTTATTGCAGGTCCATATCTTGCTGCTCGGCATGAATTTCTGCGTAGAGGCTTGCTTCGGAGAGTCTTCTGTGGGCCCGGAGAATGGCCCGGGTGGAGCGCCACTGAGGACCAAGGCCTGCGATGACGACAGTGACGAAGGCGTCTTTGGATAGTGCCCTGCCGCACCGAAGGAGTCTATCGCATAGACCGCGGCAGCGACTGATATAAGCCATTCCCTTTTCACCGGGTTGTATTTGGACTATTGTCAATTGGGCCATGAGACGACTCTTATTTACACTGTCGTTTGCTTGATACAGGTTCTTCTGATGATTGTACGCGAGCTCGGCGGAGTTACCGTATCCGCAATATGTTCAGATGTTCTGCTGCTCGTTTGCCGTTATGTTTCGCAAGAGTATGGTGTACGCCATCAGTGACTGATACATCTACTGCTGCTTATCGTACTGTGTCCCATGCGTTGGATATGGCAGGGAACCGGCAAAGATGTTGGATGCACGTCATTCTGAGTGCATGTCATCCTAACGTCCTGCCGAGTGCTCGTGCTATTTATGCATGCATTGTTTGCATGAGCATATGTCATTGTGGATGGCTATTAGATATTATCATCTGTGTGTTTTTATCCAAGTTTAAATGCTTGATCATGTAGGAGAATATCTAGATGTCAGAATGTTATAGTGCTTACATTTGTGTAGGCTATAGTGGGGTAGCCCATAAGGGGTACAACCCAATTAGGGTTAGTTCTTGTACCCAACTTCTGTTCAATGCATTCATTCTCGTTCATTCTTCTGACATGGTTTCGGAGCAGGTCATTTTCTAGGACCGTTTTTTTTTTTTTTTCCTTGGGCCCACCACAGCGCTACCCCGCTAGCCGCCCTCTGCAGCCCTCGTGCTGCCCCTACTGCCTGTCGCGACCCATAGACCCCTAGGCACCAGCCCATCGCCCATGGCCCGTAGGCCCGTCGCCACTAGGCCCGTAGCCTAGGCCCGTCGCCCTGGCCCGTCGCCCCTCGACCCGTCGCCCCTAGGCCGGCCCGTCGCCCCTAGCCCGGCCCGTAGGCCCGTCGCCACTAGGCCCGTTGCCCCGGCCCGTCGCCCCTAGGCCGGCTCGTCGCCCCTAGCCCGGCCCGTAGGCCCGTCGCTCCTAGCCGGGCCCGTCGCCCCTAGCCCACGCGCCCCGGCCCGTCGCTCCTAGCCCGGCCCGTCGCCCCTAGCCCACGCGCCCCAGCCAGTCGCCCGACGCCCCTACGCCCGCGAATGACGCCCCTATGCCCCGGCCCGTCGCCCGACGCCCCTAGGCTTGCGCCCGTCGCCAGTCGCCCTAGGCCCGCGCCTGTCGCCCCTAGGCCCGCGCCCCTAGGCCCGTCGCCCCGGCCCGGCCCGTCACCCCTAGCCCGGCCCGTCGCCCCTAGGCCGGCCCGTCGCCCCTAGCCCACGCGCCCCGGCCAGTCGTCCGTGGCCCCCCCTAGCCGCGGCCCGTCGCCCGACTCCCCTAGGCCCCGGCCCGACGCCCCTAGGCCCGACTCCCCTAGGCCCCGGCCCGACTCCCCTAGGCCCCGGCCCGTCGCCCCTAGGCCCGTCGCTCCTAGGCCCCGGCCCGACCGTCGACCCCACGCCCCGCGAGCCGCCCCTTCCGGCCCGCCCCTCGACCCTGCAGCTCTTGAGCCGCCCTTGCAGCCCCGCACGCCGCCCCTGGTGGCCCTCTAGCCACCCCTGCTGCTCTGCTAGCCGCCCCTTGCGGCCCTCCCAAAGCCTCTTGCTACTGCCTGCCCTCTGCTCTGTGCTGCCCTGCTTCTCCCCGCTCTGCTTGCTGCACCGCTATGGCTTCGTTTCGCGTTCTCGCATTCGATCATGAGGGCAGACTGATTCAGTTTGACACGTGACTCGACGACCTGCAGCTGTACCTCCTGAGCGACTCTAGGGACAGTGTTTCGTTGTTTGACCACACGTCTGGTGCCACTCCCGCCCCTCCCGCCACAGCTGACAGTGCGACTCGCTCACAGTGGCTCACTCGCGACGCTGCAGCTCGCTTAGCCATTCGCAACCAGCTGTCGTTAGCCGAATGCGCTCACTTCGGACAGCACAGGACAGCACAGGCACTGTACGACGCTGTCGACGCTCACTACTCCTCGCCTGCCACTGCTGCTCTAGGCCGCCTGCTACTGCCCCACCTGTTCCCCGAGCTGTACGCCTTTGCCACAGTCGAGGACCTGGTTTCCCACCTTCGCGCTAGCGACGCTCGCTACCGAGCTGCCGCCCCAGCTGAGTTCCTTGACAAGAACCAGCCCCCGATGTTCATCACTCTCTACTTTATAGTCACTCGCCTCTCTGACTCACTTTGCTCTGTCAGGGACCACTTTCTCTCCCTTGACCCCACCTCCCTCACTGTTGACCTACTCGAGCAGCACCTCCTTACTACTGAGACTAGTGTAGTCGCTGTAGGTGCTGCTTGTGGCACTCCACGCACGACCTTCTTTGAGGGGTGCTCCCCCTCCCCCCTTGCCCCCTCCTACGCCTCTGCTGCTGCTGTTGACGTCCTTGGTGCTGAGGATGTCGGGGCTGCTTCTGCTAGTGCGAAGCGCCGCAGCAGCAAGGGCAAGGGTGGCAGGGGTGGTGGAGGGGGCAGCGGGAATGGTGGTGGGGGCAGCGGTGGAGGTAGTGGAGGCGGTGGAGGTGGTGGCGGTGGTGGGTCTGGTGGCGGGGTTGGGGGCTCTGGCGGCGGCGGTGGAGGCAGCGGTGGGAGTGGCGGCAGTGGCAGCGGTGGGACTGGTGGCGGTAGGACTGGAGCTTGGCGTGGAGGTTCCGGAGGTGGCCAGCGGCAGCAGCAGCAACGTCGGAGCGAGACCCAGTCGCCCCAGCAGCTTCGTGAGTGGTTGTTTCAGCGTGGGACAACTGGGGGTAGTGATAGCTGCCCGTATGTCATTCGCACGGGTGACCGTGCTGGTCAGACATGCGGGAAGCCTCACACTCAGCACCGCTGCTTCTCCTGCCTCGACGATGCTTGGCGTGCTGAGTTTGGTGATGAGGTCGAGCGCCCCCACAGGGCAGAGCTGCTTAGGTCTGGTGTTGCGATCTTTGACCTAGACTATGATGCTATTCTTTCTGCTATGTATGCTTTGTCCGCTAGTGCAAAGGGTGACTGTTACCGGTGTGTGCCGCCTGACCCAAGTATAGAGGCTGCTGCTCTAGGTGCTAGTGAGTCTTCTCTCCCTGGTACTGCGCCTGCTGAGGCCTTGCACACTTTCAGGCTAGACTCAAGTGCCTCACGCTGTTTCTTTTGTGACAGCACCACCCTCACTCCTCTCCCTGCACTTGTCCCAGTCAGACTGGCTGACCCCTCCGGGGGCCGAGTCATTGCTCGTTACTCCACTGTTCTCCCGTGTCTGGCGGTTTCGTCCGGCTCACTGTCAGGTCTTCACCTCCCCTCGTTCTCTATGAACTTGGTGAGTACCGCTACCCTCCAGGAATCGATGGTCACTACCACCACTCCTGGGGGTCAGCGTGTGTCGATCTGCACGTGTACTCGGACGGGTCGTCACCTAGCCACATTCATTCGTAGGCCAGGGTTGAGTCTGTACACACTGGCTACCGAGCCTCCTCAGGTAGCTGCGTCTGCCCAGGTGTCCGCGTCAGGTCAGGTAGCACCCCCTTGCTCGTGTCGCCTCTTGTCGCACCAGACTCTCCTGTGGCACCACCGCCTTGGTCACCCCTCCCTGCCACGCCTTCGTGGTATGCACTCCCGCCTCCTTGTCTCTGGTCTTCCCAGGTCTCTGCCTCCCCTCCCGCCCTCGCCTGCCCCGCCCTGCCTTCCTTGCGTCGAGGGGCGTCAGCGCGCCGCTCCTCACTCCTCCTCGTTTCCCCCGATGACTGCTCCCCTGCAGACTCTCCAGATGGACGTGTGGGGCCCCGCCCACGTCAGTAGACGGGGCCGCGAGCGCTACTTTCTGCTGGTCGTTGAAGACTACACGCGGTACACCACTGTCTTCCCCTTACGCAGCAAGGGTGAGTTCGTTGATGTCTTGATCCCTTGGATCCGTGCAATACGTCTCCAGCTCCGCGAGTGGTTCCGCCAGGACCTTCTTGTCCTGCGTCTGCACTCTGACAGAGGTGGTGAGTTCTCTTGCCTTACATGCCTTGAAACATCAGTAGCAGTACAGGACCAGCCAAGGCCCCGCTCGCACTTGTGCACATGGATGTGGTGGGCCCTACGAGGGCCCCTTCTCTCTCGGGCAGCCGCTACTTCTTAACCACTGTGGATGACCACACACGTGCGGTGTGGGTGTACCCTCTCAAGACTAAGGGGGAAGTGGCAGCGGCTGTTCTCAAGGAGTGGATGCCGAGAGCTCAAAGGGAGAGCGGACACAAGGTGAAGGTGATCCGCACTGACAACGGGGGAGAATTCATTGGCGCTGATTTTGAGGCGGTGCTGAAGAAGAAGGGGATCCAGCATCAGCTCACGGTGCCCTATAACCCTCAGCAGAACGGCATGGCTGAGCGCTTCAACCGGACCCTGCAGGAAGGTGCTCGCACTCTTCTTGGGCGTGCAGGGCTGCCGGATCCGTTTTGGGTGACAGCACTGCGGCAGGTCGCCCTTGTGAAGAACAGGGTGTTGGCGACTGTGGGGGACAAGCAGTGGGTCCCCTACACCAAGTGGTATGGGAGTGCACCAGCAGTCAACATGCTGAGAGCCTACAGCTGCATGGTGGTGTTTCATGTGCCTAAGGAGAAGAGGGGAAAGTTGGAGGCTTCTGGGAGATGGGGAGTACACTTGGGGCTTGCTAAGGATCACAAGGGCTGGTTGATATCGGACTTGACCAGCCAGCAGCTGACTGTGTCAAGGGATGTGATGTTCCTTGAGTACTTGTACTACAAGGAGTGAAGGAGTGGAAGCAGCAAGAGCAGAAGCTTCCTACTACACCGCTGATCATTGAGGATGATGAGATGTTCTGTGACAATGAGTCAGCTGTGAAGCTCGCCAAGAATGCATGTCTTCATGGGCTGACAAAGCATATCAGGCCCAATTGGCACTGGGTGAGGAGGCTCTTGGACAAGGAAGTGCGGTTGGAGATAGTGAAGATCCAGCAATAGGCGGCAGACATTCTCACCAAGCGCCTGGCTGAAAACGAGCATTGGAAGGGGATGAAGCTTGCTGGAATGAGTGTGCATTGAGGGTGCATGCTTGAGCTATGGCATATGGGATGATGGTAGGCAGCCAGAGGGGGAGTTTGTTATGTGATGCTATCATTTGCATTCACGTCTGTCTGCCTCTCATCATATGTTCGTGTGTTGCATGCGTGGTGTGAGCGTGTGCAAGAATTTGTGTTTGGTGTTGTTTGTATTTTCTGAGTGTGTGTAAGTGTTATTTGCCTTGGGCAGATATCTGAAGTGACTCCTCTGCTTGAGAGCTTTCCGACGAACCGAGAATCGCCGCGATCGGAGCAAGAACGGGAAAGATATTATCGTTCGAAGTTTTGATTAAGATGCGGCGACTTAGGAATTTGTGGGTTGACTCAATAAGGGGTACAGACTTTTGGGGGTTGGGAAATTCGTCACCATCACTGTAGATGATGCCAAGTGGTTGGGAGAAGCCAAACCAGGTTGGCAAGTGTGGCCAAGTTGGGTGAGGTGGATGGCATGAGTTGGAAAAGTGACAAATGTCAAAGTTGGGGTGCCTATAGAGAGGGGAATTGTGTGGTATGGGGTCTCCTTGGTTGGGGACTCCCTTGGGACCTTCCCTCTCGTCCTCCTCATCCCCCCCTACCTGGTTCAATCGGTACTCCAACTTTCTTGTGTGAACTTGTGAGACAACTTTGTGATTCAGTAAAGCTTCTATGGCAGCATACCCCCTAGTGCGCCGAAATTCATAACTCAAGATATATTCCATATTTTGATACTATTCAAATTTTGAAAGATAGCCACAGTCAAGGGCTACAACATACTCGAGTTTGAGAGAATTCCAACAGAGAGTTTTGTGTCGACAACGTTTCTTGTGAAGAGATTGTTTCTGTCCAGAATTATAGTTGACGATTTTGAGATATTTCGGCCCTTAATCTTCATAGGCTCCGTCCTTAGTCTCTAACATGACACGGATGGGGAGGATGAACCTGCCTACTGTTTTCTTGCCCCTGCACTAGAGGAACCAGCAAGCATGGAGGAGGCATTAGCTGGACCAGATAGGGAGAAGTGGCTGGTTTCTAGGGATGCTGAGTACCAGAGCTTGCTAGAAAATGTGACACGGGAACTGGTGGTGCTGCATAAGGGGAAGAAAGCCGTACAGTGCAAGTGGGTGCTAAGGATCAAGACTGATGACAAGGGACAGGTCACCATCTACAAGAGTAGGCTGGTGGCTAAGGGGTTTATGCTGAAGGAGAAGCAGGACTTCAATGAGATCTTTGCTCCCACTGCCAAACCCCCTACCCTCTGTGTCTTGTTGGCAGATGCAGCCGTTAGTGGGAAATTCATCATTCAGATGGATATATCAACGGCATTCCTCAATGGGATTTTAGAGGAGGATGTGTACATGACGCAGCCGCCTGGGTATGAGGATGGTATGGGCAGGGTGTGCAAGCTGAAAAATTCCATCTATGGTTTGAAGCATGCGCCACGCTGCTGGTACCAGAAGTTGGCAGCTGTTTTAGAAGAGATGGGATTCAGGACCAGCAGCTGTGATGAGAGCCTCTCTCTCAAGAGGGAGGGGGAGAAGCTGGTGTTGTTTCTGGTCTACGTGGACGACATTCTTCTCTTTAGCAGCATCATGAAGGAGATCCAAAATGTGCAGCAGTAGCTGATGAAGAACTTCAAGTGCAAGACCCTTGGGGAGGTAAAGTACTACCTCGGGATGCACATGGAGAGGGATCCAGATCACAGGTGGTTGAAGCTGCACCAGGAGAAGTTCATCAAGGAGCTGGGGGAGAAGTATGGGATTGAGAATGAGCGCAAGGTTGCAACTCCCTTGCCAGAAGAATTAAGGGGTTGAAGCCGAGGATGAAGGGGTTGAAGCCGAGGAGGAGCAGCAATTTCAGTCCTTGGTGGGCAGCCTCTTGTACGCAGCAGCTCATACGAGGCCCGACATCTCTTTCTCTGTTGGGCAGCTGGCTAGGGTGGTGCAGAATCCATCAGAGGAGCAGGTGGATGTAGCTGAGCATATGGTGAAGTACCTGAACTCTCACCCAAGCATTGGAGTTCAATAATCCGTATCTGCACAGGTGAAGCAGAAAGGGGTTGAGGTGCTGAATGAGAAGGGGGAGCGGCTTGGAGAAGGGGGAGCGGCTTGGAGCAGGCAAGCTGTTTCTGACTTGCTTTTCCGATGCTACTTGGGCTTCTGAAAAGGAGGATTCCTCATCTGTGGGAGGATACATTTGCGTAGTTGGGGGAGGACCTGTTAGTTGGAGGTCCAAGAAGCAGACGGAGACGGCACTCTCTTCCATGGAATCAGAGTACATGGCGATGTTTCATGGGGTGAAGGAGGTGATTTGGTTGAGGAGGCTTTTAGAGGAGATTGGCCAGGAGCAGCAGTTTGCTACACCGCTGTTTTGTAATAGCAAGGGGGCTCTTGGGATGGCCAGGAACGCTGTGCTTCATGGGCAGAACAAGCACATGCATATCAAGTGGCACTGGCTGTGTAAGGAGGTGAAAAGGGGGACGCTGAATCTCATCTATATCAAGACTCACCAGCAGCCAGCAGACTTCCTCACCAAGAGGCTTGCGAATGAGCCCCATTGGCATTGTATGCGCATGAGTGGAATGAGCATGAACTAGCATGGGATGAGGTGGAATGCAGCCGGCAGGCTGAGGGGGAGTGTGTTGGGTGCAAATTCACATTGCACGACATCATACCGTCTGTTTGTACGAGTATGCGTGTGCGAATGCATTTGGGTGTGAATGGAATGTTCGTGTGTTTGTTTGCTTTCGCAATTTTCGCTTGATGCATTTGCAGGTACTCGCGCAATGTGCGCTCGGTACAACATTGTATGCACTATGAACAGTGCAAGCAGAAAGGACGAGCTCACAAAGTAACCCAAGATGGAAGCTTTGCAGTTTGGTTGAATTGATTGCGCTGATTGAGTTCTATCCAACTCAGAATTGTACTGTTTTGTTTGGTTGACTATAGTGTAGCAGGGCAGGCACTATAGGGGTACAATTTAGGTGAAGGTTGGATGTTGTTTGTCTGTATCTGCATGCTACAAGGCCAAGAGAAACCAGCGGAACCAGCATTTGGCTAGTTGGGCAAAGACAAAACAGTTCTGTTTTATGGACCTAAACCTGGTTGTTGTTTTCCCAAGTCGGAAAAACAGAACCAGAGGTTGTTTACCAACCTACCACCTGCTGTTTTGTCCAGCCAGGTTGGTTCAGTTGCTTGGAATTATTTGGGATCATCCCTGGTTGTTCCCAGGTTGATTCCCAAGGTCCTTGCTAGCTAGAACTATTTATTCCTTCTCTGTTTGTACCTGGATATAGTCAAATTGATTCAAGCAAATTCCTTTCTTGCTGGAATTTATTTTCTACGCGGTGCGACGGCAGAATGCTACCGAGTCAACTTAGTTCTTTTGAAATCTCTTAGAGTGAGCTTCGACATAGCAAGTTCTCAGCTTAATCCGATCGACGACTGCACGGCACGCTGCGCGACAATCAAGGTACTCTTGCTGTTTTGACTAAGTCCCTCTTGATCCCTCTCTCTACAAACTCGGACCCGAGGACAGGGGCTGGTCTTGTGCCAGGCACCCAGGGACCCTTGGAGGTGACCCCGAGGAGAGGTTTTAAATTGGATAACGTCTTAATAGCCTGAGTTTATTAGGCCCTTGCACTAACAAGTTGGGATCAGAGCTGCATTATAGGTAGCTATGGCGGGAAATACATCGGCGCGAGCTGGTGAATCTTCAGCCCAAGATCGTAGCGGCAGCCAAGAATCTTGTGTTTCGGCGCCAAGGGGAGCGCGAACAATCCAGGGCTCGCTGATCAAGGAGGTGCTGAAGAACTTCACCGTCGAGAAGTTCAATGGTGAGGGCTATGATGATTGGGCCTGGAAAATGCAACATTACTTCTGTCAGATCGGTTTTCTGAAACAATGATTGGGGAGGAGCCTATACCGAGTGACCCCGTGCTGCGGGAAGATTGGGACAAGCGCGCCTCAGCTGGCTACTACTTGATGTCGCAGAGTTTGGAGCTGAACCACCGTCACCACGTCATGCACCTGCTGCCAGAGGTTGATTGCGGTCCGAAGGCGTGGACCATGCTGAAGGAGCTGCACGCCCCTACCTCCATCGCCGCTACACTCATGATGGAGAGGGAGCAGTCCGCGTTGCGCTTGAGAGAGGGCGAGCCAGTGCAACCTGTTTTGGACAAAATGCGCGACCTCTACGCAAATTTGGCGACCGCAGAAATCACCTACCCGGAGCAGACCAAGTGCTTGAAGATGCTCTCATTGCTGCTGGAATCGTGGCTTTAATTCATGAGCGGATTGAGCCTATCGTGGAACCAGAGCTTGTGGACGCTCGAGTGGGTGCGGACGAAGATTCTAGAGGAGGACTTCCGTTGCCGCCAACTGAGGGGTGGAGACAATGGCAGCAGTGGTTACAGGATGCAAGGGAGAAAACGTGGCAGAGGACGTGGCTTTGGTGGTGCTGGACGCGCTGCAAAGAAGGACGACGACTCCAACGACCAACAAGGAGGTACCGGTTGGGGTCGCGGTGCGAAATCTGGACGTGGGGGCAAGTCGGGTGCTGGTGGCAAAATGAAAGGGAGTTGTTGGTATTGTGAGAAGGAGGGGCACCCCTGGTTTTTGTGCTATAAGAAACCCGAAGGATGGACCCCCCAGAATCGTCACCAGGATGGCGGCGCGTGGAGGAACCAGAAAAACGGCGCGAACATGGTCGACGATTCGTCCGACAACAACATGAAGAGCAACGGCGGTGCGGAGAAGAAGGAGGAGCACACCGCGGGCCAGTTCTTCCATATTGGAGAGCAGGCGGAGCAAGGAGACGCCTCTGCCAAGGTTGGAGCAGAGCTGGACCCCCTGGACTATTGGGTGTTGGACACGGGCACTGCTTGGACGATGACGCCACGCAAGAAGCTGCTTGACGCCGTACGAGCTGCATCGATCAACGAGGTATGCTGCGCCTCTGGACACGCGCTGAAGGTGGCTGGTGCGGGACGAGCTGCATTTAAGGGAGCGGATGGCAAGCCGGTGGTGCTGCACGACGTTCTTCTCGTTCCTGATCTCAAGGCCAACCTCATCTCCCTCCGTAAGCTTGCCAAGGCTGGGGTGAGCACGAGCACGGATGGGGCACGCACGTACAAGGGGCAGCTGGGAAATCGGGTGCTTTGGGATCTGCACGAAGGCAAGGATGTGTACAGATCCATGTGGCAGCTGCCGGCGTTGGCGTGGCACAGTGGGGGGCAGGCTGGAGAGGTGTCTGCATCCCAAGGGGAGTGCAACGCTGTTGGAGGGGATGGTGTGAAAGTGTCAGCCAGATCTGGGGAGACAGATTGGGCAACGGCACACCGATGCTTGGGGCATGTGGCAATGCCCTTGTTGAAGCAGCTAGAGAAGGATGGAGGCGTCAAGGGTTTGAAGCTGAACGGACAGCCACCCGATGACAACTGTGAAATCTGTTTGCTCTCAAAATTCACTCGTTTCCCCTTTCATAGCGTGACTGGCAGGAGCAAGAAGCCTTTGGAGCTGGTTCACATGGACTTGGTGGGGCCGCTGCCAGTGCAAGGGCACAAGGGGGAGCGGTATTTCCTAACCATTGTGGATGATTGGAGCAGACTCATGTGGGTGCATCCGCTGAAGCAAAAGGACCACGTCGCCTCTACGATACGGGAAGATTGGCTACCATTCGTGGAGAAGCAAGCGGAGTGTGTAGTGAAGCGGATTAGGACAGACCGGGGTGGTGAGTTCCTTGGAGCTGAGATGACGGCCTGGCTCAAGAAGCAGGGCATCCAGAGGGAGCTAACAGCTGCTTACACCCCGCAGTCCAACAGTGTAGCAGAACGGGCGAACCGGACCATTCTGGATACAGCTAGGGCGCTGCTCATAGAATCAGGGGTGGGAAATTCGATGTGGCCCCATGCTGTCCGGCACGCTACCGTGGCTAGGAACAGGGTGCTCACTAAGGTTGGTGATGACTCGTGGGTGCTGTTGGAGAGGTGGCTTGGGAGGAAGCCGCCGGTGGACATGCTGAGGGTGTTCAGTTGTATGGCAGTCGCCCACGTCCCCAAGAAGTATGGAAGTAAGTTGGGGGCGAGTGCAATCTGGAGTGAGAATTTGGGACTAGCTGCTGATAGCAAGCGATGGCTGCTGTGGGAACCACGCAAGGGTGTGTTGTTTGACAGCAGGGATGTGATGTTTGTTGAGGGCCTGATGTATGGGGGCTGGAAGAAACAGCCAGAGGCCAAGGTATCACAGGAGATGGAGCAGATCACCTTGCAGCTGGACCTGACTCCTTGTGTGTGGGAGGAGGGAGAGGGGGCAGCTGCCGAGGGTGGTGATGGAGAGAAGGTACACGAGGCACCTGCTGGTGGAGGAGGTGGTGTAGAGGCTTGTGGTAGCACTAGTGGAGCTGCTGGACCTTAGGGTGAGCAGCAGCAGGGCAAGGCTAAGGCTCTGTCAGAGGTCCACTGGTGATCCGCGATTGATCCTAGGAAAGGGTTACAGGCACGTTGGCCTCGGGGGTTATGGGCGCAGTGACTCGCTACTTAACAAGCCCTTTTATCCCAATGGACTAGTGGTTGGGATTTTGATAGGCTCCTACACTACCACAAAGGAGGAAGTCAAAAGGTGTCGTTATCAAGGGGTGGGAGACACCCGTGTCTAGGCCAGGACGTACCCGTATGGCCACTATGAAGCTGACTGCAGGAGCTGATGTAGCAGAGCAGCAGCTTGGGAATGAGGAGGCATTGCAGATTCTACCGCATGGCTATGACCCGGATGAGGAGGATAAACCTGCCTACTGTTTTCTTGCCCCTGCACCAGAGGAACCAGCAAGCATGGAGGAGGCATTAGCTGGACCAGATAGGGAGAAGTGGTTGGTTTCTACGGATGCTGAGTACCAAAGCCTGCTAGAGAATGGGACATGGGATCTGGTGGTGCTGCCCGAGGGGAAGAAAGCCGTACAGTGCAAGTGGGTGCTAAGGATCAAGACCGATGACAAGGGACAGGTCACCATCTACAAGAGTAGGCTGGTGGCTAAGGGGTTTATGCGAGAAGAAGGACTTCAATGAGTCTTTGCTCCCACTGCCAAACCCCCTACCCTCCGTGTCTTGTTGGCAGATGCAGCCATTAATGGGAAATTAATCATTTAGATGGATATATCAACGGCATTCCTCAATGGGATTTTAGAGGAGGATGTGTACATGACGCAGCCGCCTGGGTATGAGGATGGTATGGGTGTTGAGTGATGCTACCATTCGCATTCACGTCTGTCTGCCTCCCATCATATGTTCGTGCGTTGCATGCGTGTTGTGAGTGTGTGCAAGAATTTGTGTTTTGTGCGGTTTGGTTTTTCTGAGTGTGTGTGTGAATGTTATTTGGCTTGAGCAGATATCTGAAGTGACTCCTCTGCTCAAGAGCTTTCCGAGGAACCAAGTATCGCTTCAATCGGAGCACGAACAAGAAAGTTACGAACGTTGGAGTTCGTATGCTTTTGATATTTGGTTGTGGTGACTATGGGAAGTTGTGGGGTTGACTCAATATGGGGTACAGACTTTTGGGGGTTGGGAAATTCGTCTTTTCTACTGTAGTTGCTGCCAAATGGTTGGGAGAAACCAAACCAGGTTGGCAAGTGTGGCCAAGTTGGGTTGAGGTGGATTGTGGAGGTTGGGATAGTGACAAAGGTCAAAGTTGGGTTGCCTATGGGGAAGGGAATTGTATGGCATGGGGTTTCCTTGGTTGGGGACTCTCTTGGGACCTTCCCTCTCGTCCTCCTCATCCCCTCCTACCTGGTTCTATTGCTACTCTAACTTTCTTGTGTGAACTTGTGAGATCATTGTGATTGAGTTACGTTTTCTATGGCAGCATACCCCCTAGTGCGCCGAAGTTCATAACTCGAGTTGTACTCCATATTCTGATACTATTCAAATTGGGAAAGATAGCCACGGTCAAGGGCTACAACATACTCGAGTTTGAAAGAATTCTAACAGTGGACCTTTCGTCGACGACGTTTCTTGTGACGACGACTTTTCTGTCCAGAATTGTAGTTGACGATTTTGAGATATTTCAGCCCCTAATCTTCATAGACTCCGTCCTTAATCTCTAACAAGTGGTATCAGAGCTGATTAAGGACCTTGTGGGGAGTCTACTGAAGTGTGAAGACCCTCCTAGACCCACCATGGCCTGTGGGCGTGCCTAAGTGGAGTTCTGGAGGTTGGATGTGACTTCCGCTAAGGGGAAACTCTGCCGAAATTTCGTTGGCGCTGACACTTGTGAAGATTGTGTGGATCTACATTGTGACCAGCAAAAGGGGGAGCTGAAACCTCTGATTGGGAGCAGAGGAGATGAATCAAGGGAGTGGAGATGCAGCTGAGAAGAGGAGTGAGCCGCCACCATCCAAGATTGAAGCTTTGGATGGCTCCAACTATGAGGAATGGAGCGGGCGGATGCGGAGCGCCTTCAAGCGCTACAAGCTGCTGAAAATTGCAATGGGAGAGGAGAAGATGCCGGGGGAAGGAGATGCCCGCGATCGGTGGATTGAGAAGAGCGCGGTGCTGTACGACCTCATCCTCCAATCGGTCAACAACGACAGGTTCCAGCACATCAAGGATTTGGTGGAGTTGGATGATTCCGGACCGAAGGCATGGAAGCTGCTACGCAACGTGATTCAGCCCAACACGCTGCCGATGGTGATTGTGTTGGAGAAGGAGTTGGCTGCCCTCTCCATGAAACCGGGAGATGATGTGAAACGGGTCCTTGACAAGATCAAGGACACCTATGCGAGGATGGCAGCGGCGGGCAGCGAAGTGTCGCAGATGCAACAGTGCACCAAGATCATCTCGGTGCTCGACAACTCGTGGGACAACCTCATCCCCACCCTCAACGTTCAGCAGGACAAATGGACGCCTGAGTGGCTACGGCAGCAGATTCTGCAGGAGGACTTCCGCAGACGCCACACGGGAGGTGGTGCTGCCAACAAAACTGCTGAGGGGTATGGAGCTGCAGGAGGCAGCAGAGGAAGAGGGGGAGGGAGAGGCCGAGGCCGTGGGAGAGGCTTTGGCAGAGGGAGAGGCCGAGGTGACTACAATGAGGGGCATGGGAGCTCTGGTGGCAGGGGGAGCACCCGAATGGAGGGTGCGTGCTGGTACTGCAAGAAGGCTGGACACCCGTGGTTCAAGTGTTTCAGCCGGCCTGAGGGATGGGCCCCTCCAGGCATGAAGCCGCCAAGTGGTGAACGTGCACGCGGTGGCGCTGTGCAAGGTTCAGGTGCACAAGGTGATGGTGCACAAGGTAAAGCCGACCCTGGGATGTTCCTCATGGTTGAGGATGTGCAAGGGAGTGGGGGTGATGTGGGTTCAGTTGGGAAGGTTGTGATGCACCCCCTCACTCACTGGGTGATCGATTCAGGTTGCACGAGTCATATGACCCCACGGGCAGATTTGCTTGATGAGGTAAAACCTCCTGGGAAGATCAAGTTTGTGGCTGCCGCTTCAGGTGCTTTGCTCCCTGTGATTGGTGTTGGGAATGCCAAGGTGATGGGAGCCAATGGAGAGCTTGTGGGGCTTGGGAATGTGCTGTTGGTTGAAGGTTTGTCCGCTAACCTTCTTTCTGTGCGCCGGCTGCAGAAGAGCAAGGCTGAAGTTACCTTCGGCCCAACCAGCTGCCGTGCAAAGCTTGGGAAGTTGCTGCTGTGGAACTTGGAGGAGAAGAGCAGCTGCATCAAGGACTTGTGGCAGCTGCCCATCATCCCTTGGAAGGGGAAACCACCAGCAACGGCAAAGGCAGCGGCAGCGGCTAAAGCAACTGCGGGAGGAGAGGAGACTGCACCAACTGCTGGGGCCCTGGATGCAGTCAAGAAGGTGCAGCAGCCACAACAGCCACATGGTGAGGTGCTTGCTGGTGTGGATGCGACAGCTGCATGGGCAAAGGCTTCATCTGGGAGTGGTGAGGCTGATTGGGAGACGTGGCATGAGAGGCTGTGCCATGTGAACATTCCTATGCTGCAGAAGTTGGTAAAGGATGGGTGCTTGAAGGGGCTGGAGGTGAAGGGGGGAGCAAAGGAGATTGGGAGCTGCCCTACCTGCCTTGAGACCAAATTCACGAAGTTTCCCTTCAGCAGCAGCACAGGACCAGCCAAGGCACCACTTGCACTAGTGCACATGGATGTGGTGGGCCCCACGAGGGCCCTTTCTCTCTCGGGCAGCCGCTACTTCTTGACGATTGTGGACGACCACACGCGTGCGGTGTGGGTGTACCCTCTCAAGACTAAGGGGGAGGTGGCAGCGGCTGTTCTTAAGGAGTGGATGCCGAGAGCACAAAGGGAAAGCGGACACAAGGTGAAGGTGATCCGCACTGACAACGGAGGAGAGTTCATCGGCGCTGATTTTGAGAAGGAGCTGAAGCGGAAGGGGATCCAGCATCAGCTCACAGTGCCTTACAACCCTCAGCAGAATGGCGTGGCTGAGCGGTTCAACCGGACCCTGCAGGAAGGTGCTCGCACTCTCCTTGGGCGTGCAGGGCTGCCGGATCCGTTTTGGGTGACAGCACTGCGGCAGGTCGTTGTTGTGAAGAACAGGGTGCTGGCAACTGTGGGGGACAAGCAGTGGGTCCCCTACACCAAGTGGTATGGGATTGCACCAGCTGTGAACATGCTGAGAGCCTTTGGGTGCATGGTGGTGTTTCATGTGCCTAAGGAGAAGAGGGGAAAACTGGAAGCTTCTGGGAGATGGGGTGTGCACTTGGGGCTTGCTAAGGATCACAAGGGCTGGCTGATTTGGGACTTGACCAGCCAGCAGCTGACCGTGTCAAGGGATGTGAAGTTCCTTGAGTCCTTGTACTACAAGGAGTGGAAGCAGCAGCAGCAGCAGAAGCTTCCAACGACACCGCTAATTGTCGAGGCCGATGAGGTGCAGCGGCCTTCAAGGCAAGTGGAGGTTTCTGTCTCTGAGAATGAGATCTCTGGGGTGACAGAGGATGGGGGAGAACCTGAGGTGGAGGAGCAGCAGCAGCAGCAACAGCAGCAGCAGCCGCAGCAGCAGGAGGAGCAAGGTGCTCCACAAGGTGCCGGACGTACGGCTGACCGTCCTAGGAGGGATGTGCGCCCTCCTAACAGGCTGACCTATGCAAGCCGTGGCAAGCCAAAGGTGGTAAGGGCTGGGAGTGTGGCTGAGCAGTGTGATGAGGATGAGATAGCACACTGCTACTGGGCAGCCGTCCCTGAGCCCAAGACGCTAGCTGAGGCATTGAGCGGGCCCGATGCTGAAAAGTGGAAGCAGAGTGTGAAGGAGGAGTATGATTCTCTGCTAGAGAATGAGACGTGGGAGCTGTGTGAGCTGCCACCTGGGAAGAAGGCCATTTCTTCCAAGCTGATTTTCAGGCACAAGTACGGACCTGATGGGGCGCTGACCCGCTACAAGTCAAGGCTTGTGGCTAAGGGGTTTCAGCAGACAAAGGGAAAGGACTTCAACGAGCTCTATGCTCCTGTGGGGAAAGGCACAACACTTCGGGTGTCATTGGCAATGGCAGCATACCGTGGATGGCGGGTGAAGCAGATGGACATCACCACCGCCTTCCTCAATGGGATCATTCTGGAGGAGCTGTACATGTTACAGCCTGAGGGTTTGGATGATGGGAGCGGCAGGGTGTGCAGGCTGAAGAAGGCCATCTATGGCCTGAAGCAGGCTCCTCGTGCATGGTACCACAAGTTAGAGGAGACTCTGCTGGCTGGGGGTTTCAAGAAGAGTGAGTGTGATCACAGCTTGTTCCTGCTGCAGGAGAAGGAGCAGTTTCTCATGCTCCTGGTGTATGTGGATGACATCCTGCTCTTCTCTGAGTCGTCTGCAATGATTGAGCATGTGGAGGAGATGCTGGAGATGCAGTTTAAGTGCTCCAAGATGGGAGATGTGAAGTACTATTTGGGCATGCATGTGGAGAGGGACCTTGACAAGGGAGTGTTGAGGTTGCACCAGAGAAAGTATTGTGAGGGGCTGGCTGAGAAGTATGGGCTGCAAGATGGAGGAAAGCCAGCCACCCCACTGCCTTCGGGGTTCACTGTGGAGCCCTGTGCTGAAGAGGAGGTGGTGGGTGAGAGTGACAGGAAGCTGTTTCATTCCATGGTGGGGGCACTCAATTATGCGGCTAACCACACGCGGCCTGACATTGCCTTTGCTACATCCAGGCTTGCAAGTGTGGTTTCACGCCCCAGTCATGAGCAGCTGGAAGCGGCCAAGAGGTTGGTCCGCTATGTGAGCGCTACAGCATTAGTGGGCTTGGAGTACAGTGCTGTGCGACAGAGGCTGCAGAGGGGTGCAGCTGATTTGGGCAAGGGGGAGATGCTCCTGACCTGCTACACCGACGCTAGCTTCAACTCTGTGAAGGCGGATGGCACCAGCATTGGAGGCTATGTGTGCCTGTTTGGAGGTGGTGCAGTGAGCTGGCGCAGCAAGAAGCAGAACGAGGTGGGGCAGTCCTCGTGTGAGACAGAGTACATGGCTCTGCATCATGGGGCAAAGGAGGTGGTGTGGCTGAGGCGTTTGTTGGAGGAGATCGGAGTGTGCCAAAAGGATCCAACTGTGATTTTCTGTGACAACGAGTCGGCTGTGAAGCTTGCTAAGAATGCTTGCCTTCATGGGCTGACGAAGCACATCAGGCCTAAGTGGCATTGGGTGAGGAGGCTCCTGGACAAGGAGGTGCGGCTGGAGATTGTGAAGACCCATCAGCAGGCGGCTGACATTCTCACCAAGCGCCTGGCTGAATCTGAGCATTGGAAGGGCATGAAGCTTGCTGGGATGAGTGTGCATTGAGGATGCATGCTTGAGCTATGGCATGTGGGATGATGGTTGGCAGCCAGAGGGGGAGTTTGTTGAGTGATGCTACCATTCGCATTCACGTCTGTCTGCCTCCCATCATATGTTCGTGCGTTGCATGCGTGTTGTGAGTGTGTGCAAGAATTTGTGTTTTGTGCGGTTTGGTTTTTCTGAGTGTGTGTGTGAATGTTATTTGGCTTGAGCAGATATCTGAAGTGACTCCTCTGCTCAAGAGCTTTCCGAGGAACCAAGTATCGCTTCAATCGGAGCACGAACAAGAAAGTTACGAACGTTGGAGTTCGTATGCTTTTGATATTTGGTTGTGGTGACTATGGGAAGTTGTGGGGTTGACTCAATATGGGGTACAGACTTTTGGGGGTTGGGAAATTCGTCTTTTCTACTGTAGTTGCTGCCAAATGGTTGGGAGAAACCAAACCAGGTTGGCAAGTGTGGCCAAGTTGGGTTGAGGTGGATTGTGGAGGTTGGGATAGTGACAAAGGTCAAAGTTGGGTTGCCTATGGGGAAGGGAATTGTATGGCATGGGGTTTCCTTGGTTGGGGACTCTCTTGGGACCTTCCCTCTCGTCCTCCTCATCCCCTCCTACCTGGTTCTATTGCTACTCTAACTTTCTTGTGTGAACTTGTGAGATCATTGTGATTGAGTTACGTTTTCTATGGCAGCATACCCCCTAGTGCGCCGAAGTTCATAACTCGAGTTGTACTCCATATTCTGATACTATTCAAATTGGGAAAGATAGCCACGGTCAAGGGCTACAACATACTCGAGTTTGAAAGAATTCTAACAGTGGACCTTTCGTCGACGACGTTTCTTGTGACGACGACTTTTCTGTCCAGAATTGTAGTTGACGATTTTGAGATATTTCAGCCCCTAATCTTCATAGACTCCGTCCTTAATCTCTAACAATGGGCAGGGTGTGCAAGCTCAAAAATTCCATCTACGGCTTGAAGCAGGCGCCACGCTGCTGGTACCAGAAGTTGGCAGCTGTTTTAGAGGAGATGGGATTCAGGACCAGCAGCTGTGATGAGAGCCTCTTTCTCAAGGGGGAGGGGGAGAAGCTGGTGCTGTTTTTGGTCTACGTGGACGATATTCTTCTCTTCAGCTGCAGCATGAAGGAGATCCAGAAAGTACAGCAGCAGCTGATGAAGAACTTCAAGTGCAAGACCCTTGGGGAGGCAATGTATTATCTCTGGATGCACGTAGAGAGGGATCCAGATCACAGGTGGTTGAAGCTGCACCAGGAGAAGTTCATCAAGGAGCTGGGGGAGAGGTATGGGATTGAGAATGAGCGCAAGGTTGCAACTCCCCTGTCACCAGACTTTAAACTTGTGAAGGCTGCAGAGGATGAAGGGGTTGAAGCCGAGGAGCAGCAGCAAATTCAGTCCTTGGTGGGCAGCCTCTTGTATGCACGGGCTCGTACGAGGCCCGACATCTCTTTCTCGGTTGGGCAGCTGGCTAGGGTGGTGCAGAATTCATAAGAGGAGCAGGTGGATGCAGCTGAGCGTGTGGTGAAGTTCCTGAACTCTCACCCAAGCATTGGAGTTCAATACTCTGCATCTGCATAGGTAAAGCAGAAAGGGGTTGAGGTGTTGAAAGAGAAGGGGGAGCGGCTTGGAGAAGGCAAGCTGTTTCTCACTTGCTTTACTGATGCTATATGAGCTTCTGAGAAGGAGGATTCCTCATCTGTGGGAGGATACATCTGTGTAGTTGGGGGAGGACCTGTTAGTTGGAGGTCCAAGAAGCAAACGGAGACGGCACTCTCTTCCGTGGAATCAGAGTACATGCCAATGTTTCACGGGGTGAAGGAGGTGATTTGGTTCAGGAGGCTGTTGGAGGAGATTGGCCAGGAGCAGAAGGTTGCTACGCCGCTATTTTGTGATAGCAAGGGGGCTCTTGGGATGGCCAAAAACGCTGTGCTTCATGGGCTGAACAAGCACATGCGTATCATATGGCAATGGCTGCGAAAGGAGGTGAAGAGGGGGATGGCGAATCCAATCTATATCAAGACTCACCAGCAGCCAGTGGACTTCCTCACCAAGAGGCTTGCGGATGAGCTTCATTGGCGTTATGTGCGCATGAGTGGAATGAGCATGAACTAACATGGAATGATGTGGAATGCAGCCGGCAGGCTGAGGGGGAGTGTGTTGGGTGCAAATTCACATTGCACGACATCCTGCCGTCTGTTTGTACGAGTATGCGTGTGCGAATGCATTTGGGTGTGAATGGAATGTTCGTGTGTTTGTTTGCTTTCGCATTTTTTCGCTTGATGCATTTGCAGGTACTCGTGCAGTGTGCGCTTTGGCACAACATTGTACGTGCTATGAACAGTGCAAGCAGAAAGGACGAGCTCGCAAAGGAACCCAAGATGTAAGCTTTGCATTTCATTTGAATTGATTGCGCAGATTCAGTTCTATCCAACTCGAATATAGTTGAAATGTACTGTATTGTTTGGTTGACTATAGTGTAGCAGGGCAGTCACTATAGGGGTACAATTTAGGTGAAGGTTGGATGTTGTTTGTCTGTATCTGCATGCTACAGGGCCAGGGGAAACCAGCGGAACCAGCATTTGGCTGGTTGGGTAAAGACAAAACAGGTTCTGTTTTTAGGACCTGAACCTGGTTGTTGTTTTTCCAGGTTGGAAAAACAGAACCAGAGGTTGTTTACCAACCTACCACCTGCTGTTTTGTCCAGCCAGGTTGGTTCTGTTGCTTGGAAATATTTGGGATCATCCCTGGTTGTTCCCAGGTTGATAACCAAGGTCCTTGCTAGCTAGAACTATTTATTCCTTCTCTGTTTGTACTTGGATATAGTCAATTTGATTCAAGCGAATTCCTTTCTTGCTGGAATTTCGTTTCTACGCGGTGCGACGGCGGAATGCTACCGAGTCAACACTAGTACGCTAGCTCTACGATGCTAGGCAAACGCTGTTCGAGCCATAACTCTGCAATGGCAGAACTTTTCGCGAGGCAACCTAGCTCTTATGAAAGCTCTTAGAGTGAGCTTCGATATAGCGAGTTCTCAGTTTAATCCGATCGATGGTCTGCATGGCACGCTGCGCGACGTTCAAGGTACTCTTGCTGTTTTGACTAAGTCCCTCTTGATCCCTCTCTCTACAAACTCGGACCCGAGGATAGGGGCTGGTCTTGTGCCAGGCACCCAGGGACCCTTGGAGGTGACCCCGAGGAGAGGTTTTAAGTTGGATAACGTCTTAATACCCTGATTTTATTAGGCCCTTACACTAAGAGACTCCGTTTGCACTCGGATCGTGGTGCTGAGTTTATTTCCACTCGCCTGAGGTTTTTCTATGAGGGTCAGGGGATCATCCAGTCTTATACACTACCAAACTCGTAGCAGCAGAACGGGGCCGCTTTGCCACGGATCGGCCTGGTCATGGAGGTTGTCCGTTCCTCCATGTGCCATGCAGGTGCCCCCTAGTTCCTGCGACCCTAGGCTGTTTGCTACGCCACGCACCAGCTGAACCTATGGCCCAATGACGCACGGCCACGGAGGACACCGGTCTTCCTCTAGAAAAAGTCTCGGGGTGTAGCAGTTGACTACCATGTATGGGGCCCCTTGGCACGAACAAATTGTCTGTTGGCACCCGTGCCTGTGTCTTTCTTGGTTCCCCCCTGGACGCCTCCGGCTTGATGTTCTACGACCCGCTTACCTACCGGTTCTTCAGTTCCCAAGACGTCACCTTCGACGAGTTGGTGTGTTACTACAGGTGCTGTTCCCACCGAGGTTTTGAGGCCTTTTCCCCCCCACTGTTCTTGACCCCGGTGCCCCCCCAGTCGCCTCGGTAGCCCTCCCCCCACCCTTCGCGTCCTGCCCCGTCAGGTGTGTTGCACGTCACTCCGCGGTCGTCTTCCCCGCAGCGTTCGGTCCCTATTGTGTCTGGGGGTGCAAGAGGTGCAGCTGCGGAGGGTGAGGGTACTGTGGCTGCTGGAGTTGGTGGTGCTGGCTCTGGGGGTGCAGGGGGGAGGGCGTAGAGGCCACCACTATGGACGAGCGGCTGCCTGGTGTCAACGTAATGAAGAACCGCTGGGTGCTGATGACGAAGTACCATGTCGACGACACGGTCGCCTGGGAGAGGCGCACTTGGTTGTGAAGGGCTTCACACAGGTGTATGGTGCCGACTACGATGAGAATTACGCGCTGGTCGCGAGCTACATCACACTGCGGATCTTCCTCAGCATCGTCGCCGTCCTCGGCCTGCATCTGATGCAGCTCGATATGAAGAACGCCTTCCTCTAGAGCAAGCTCTATGTGTACTAGCCCTACTACTATAACGTCGACATAGGCCGTGTGTGCAAGCTTCTTTAGAACTTGTACGGCCTCAAGCAGTCGCAGCTGCTGTGGTACTCGGGGCTCGATGACGTACTGACCGGCACCGACTGGAGCAAGAGCCAAGTTGACAAGGCTCTCTATTTCAAGGTGCCGAGATGGAGTGGCGTGCTGGGTGCTCGTCTACATAGACGAACTCCTCGCCGCCAGCAGCAGCACCGCGATGCTGAAGGAGATGCACGAGCTACTGAAGACCACCTTTGAGCTGCGCGAGATCGGCCTGGTCAAGAAGTATCTCGGGCGCGAAATCGTGCGCGACCGACCTGTGCGGAAGCTGTGGCTTCACTAGCAGTCCTACATCGACATTTGCGTAGGCGCTTCATCATCAACGAGCAGATCGAGCAAGTTCCAAAGACACATGTCAACATCGACGCCTATGCCGAGCAGACATTCGACGACGAAGAGTTCCAGTCTCGCAAGGTAGAGAAGTACAGACAGAAGGTTGGCTCACTGCAGTTCGTGGCTACGACCACTCGGCCCAACATCGCCTTCGCTTGCAGCAAGCTGGGGTCCGGCCTGACGGCGAGAAGCGACCAGCATAGGCGCGAGGTCGACCGCTGCCTCACCTACATTACAGACACGCATGATGCCGCCTTGGAGTATGGCGGCGGATCTAACCTGCTGTGTTCGGTCGGCTACGCGTACGTCGACAACTCCAGCGAAAAACACACGCGCACTAGCATGAACAATTGCGTCTTTGTCTTCAGCGGCGCTGCTATCTCCTAGACGATAAAGCGCATCAAGTGCGTGACTCTGTCATTGACGGAGTTGGAGTACATCGCGGCCACCAAAGCCGGCAATGAGGCCCGCCGCCTTCGCTTCCTCTTTGCCAAGTTCCAACTGCTCAACACTGGGGCCTCGACTGTCCTAAATGTGGATATCCAGTTGGCCATCGTGGTCGCTGAAGGCTTGGGGCTCAAGGGCAAACTCAAGCATATGGAGCAATGCTACGTCTGGCTGCAGCAGATCATGAAGCACAAGAATATTGCGCTGCAGTACATCCCAACCACCAAGCAGCCGGCTGACTTCCTCACAAAGGCGCGGCACTCCGGCCTTAAACGATGCTCCGTTGCAATTGGCCAAGTCCGTCTGGCCGACATCGCAATGGCGACGACGACGTGCAGCGAGCAAACAGATCCATCATCACTATAGCCAACATCGGCATACACGACATACATACGAGCCTCATCCATGGCCAAATTAAATATAGGAATCTTACCGGCAAGCAGCATCGCCATGCCTCAACGCCATGTCGCTGTTGGTAGAGGTCGTCAAGTCGGTGGAAGCAGCGAGCTGCAGAGTCGTTGGGGCGTCCGCAGACAGCAAGCTTGCCTAGACCTGTCCGGATTCAGTAGTCGTAGGGGCCAACGTTGCGGCCAGTGGTACGAGGCCCCCAGCTGGCGGGGCCGTTGCTGTGACCGGCGCTCTTCGGACCACCGGGTCCCCGCTGTTGCGGAGGGCCCCAATGCTGCGAAAGATCCCACTGCTGGAACTGCTGATGTGACTTCCGGTGCACCTGCTGCTGCGGCCGTCCCTATTACTGCGGTTGTCTCTTCTGTGGCTGCTACTGCTGTGACTGCTGCTACAGTTGGTGCTGTGCTCCCTCCCCACCATCAGGGCCAGTACCACCTCCTATGCTGCCTCCTCCAGGCACACTAGTACCGCCACCACCTCCGCCACCCCCATCTCCACCACCGCCGCCACCACCGCCACCACCACCCCCCCCCCCCTCTCTTACCTCCCTTGCCTCGTTTTTGTCCACCAGTGGCAGAAACAGCTGCAATCTTTTCAGAAATAGACAACGCAGTAGTGGCAAGAGAAGCAGTGAAGGTGGGAAGCTGCGGCACACCCCTCGAAGAGGCGGGGAACTACTGCGGCAGTAGCAGAGGCAACAGCGACGATGTTACTTTCGATCTTCGTTAGAGTGGTCTCAAGAAGGTCGATCGTAAGCTCACTGGGTGCTTCTGAAGAAGCACGTCGCGGGCAAAGGAGAGGCGGTCAGAAAGGCGAGTGACTAACCAGTGAACGGTGAGACACATGGGTGGGGGGGCGAGGAAAAGCTAGGCGTCGGTGCATGCTGCATAGTAGCGAGTGTCGAGGGAATGCGGGTGAGTGACAAGGTCGGAGAAAGTCTCAAACGACCCAAGTTCAGGGAAAAAAAATGGCATGAGGAGGCGGCTGAGGGAGGCAGAGGAAGGGCTGGAATAACGAGCAATAATAGCGTCATAGCACTCCTTCGCAGACTCGATCTGGGAGAAGTGGGCGCCCATTGTCAGCGGGAGAAAGTCCGTCAGTGCGAGGCTAGCTGCGGCCTCACGAGATTCCCAAACGTCACGCGCCAAAAACAGCATGTCGTACTCCTCCTGCGCCTCAGGAGTGAGAAGGTGCTCACTAGACAGGGGATTGGAGCGTGGAGGGGCCTGGAGAGCGCCGGACGCGTGAGCGTACAAAGTAGCGCCGTCCTGACGCTGGCTCGTGAGATGACGTTGGGCCTGGTGCAGCCAAGTTCTAAAGTCTATCGCATGGCCCTCTGCGTCGAAGTGTGACAATCTCCATGACACCATAGTAACTGCTAGGAGCGACTAGAGCTAGGAGTGGGTGAATTGGGGAGCAAATGGAGCTAGGAACGCCAGTCTAGGAATGGCCGGAGCGAGGAGCGAGCGGAGCTAGGAAAGCTAGTCTAGGAACGCTTGTCAAGTCACAGCACGAACCCTAATTCACGCCAGGAGAAGGGACTACGACTGCTAGCCGCCGCTAGAGATGCCTATGGCGCGAGGGCGAGAAAATGGGCACGGTTGGGGTGTAGGCGTGCTAGCTAAGTGCTACATGCTACTGAACTGTGAGCAGCTGGGAGTGGCTAAGGGCAGCTCTGAGCGGCTAAGGGCGGCCGTGGGCGGCTGTAATGGCAGTTATAGGTAGTAGGGGCGGCTATGAGCTGCTATAATGGCAGTTACAAGTAGCAGGGGCGGCTGGGAACGGCTAAGGGCGGCTGCGGACGGCTGGGAGTGGCTGTGGGTTAATAGGAGGTGGTTTTGTTGGGCAGTAGGCAGTGATGGGCGGCTGGGAGGGGCTATGGGTGGCTGGGAGGGGCTGTGTGTTATAGTCACAAAAGGCTTGAATGTGCCTAAAACGAAAGATAGAGTGCACAGTCGGATTTCTGCACAGCGGCTTCAAATGTTGATAGCGTTCTGGTCACAGCTGCAAATGACTTGATTCAAATTGGATCTCGAGCGTCTTGACGTCGCCTACACTTGGCAATTTAGATTGCACGATTTCATTAAGAATTGACGACGCAACGTCGGTTTGAACGAACAGCACTATGGCAGCCACTATAGACTTCGAACACAAATTACGAGTTGGGAATGACTCCCAGCTCCTACAAACCCCAAGAGCCGAGGTACACCAAGAGAAATGTTACACTACACAAAGTAATGCAACTATTCTCACTATCTTAAAGTTTACCCTTTTGGAGAGCTTCCAAATCACTTGAATCTTGAAACCAAGGCTCTGGTTCTTCAAGACAAATTCTTCCTTGGGTTCTTGGAATTCTGCTGTGCACACATGCGACACGCCGAACGTTCCACACACGACAAAATAGAAAACCGCACATGACACGTAAACGACGACGTGACACGCGACTAGCAATAACTCGCTATTGACTCGACACACACATTCAAAATCATGCCTCGTCATTCACACATTATTGTAAGCATGAAATATATATTATCTCATGCCCTCATACCATTCCATGCACACACGCATGCACGCACACGGACAACAAGCCGAATGCAAACCGGAGGGTTGCACCAACAAACCCCCCCTCGGATTGTTGGCCTTAGGATCTTGCTCTCTCAGTTCATAGCCATCCCAGCCAGTTTACAACACTTCCAATGCTGCTGCTCCACCAGCCTCTTGGTCATAATGTCAGCTAGCTGTCCCGTCGTCTTTACGTAACGCAACTCAACTTCACCCGCGGCCACCATGCTCCTCGTCCAATGCCATTTCACCCTCATGTGCTTCGTGAGGCCATGCAACACAGGGTTCTAAGCAAGAGCAATGGCACCCTGGCTGTCACAGTAGAGTGGGGTAGGTCCTTGCTGCTCCTCCCCCAATTCAGCCAACAAACGCCGCTGCCACACAATCTCCCGTACGGCACGGAAGAGTGCCATGTACTCGGACTCCACCGAGCTCAATGCTTGATCCACCTGCTTCTTGCTCTCCCAAGCAGTTGGGCCTCCACCAACACAGCAAATGAACCCTCCAACACTTGTCATGCCCTCTGGTTCTGATGCATTAGAAGCATCCGAGAATGCGGTGAGGAACAAACGCCCGGGTTCAACACCATCCGCGCCCTTTTGGCGCCTTTGTGCCGCCGCCGAGTATTGCAGCCCAACGGTCGGTGTTTGGCCAAGATACTTGGCCACCCTCATTCCAGCTGCTACCTGCTCTTCATTAGGGCGTTTAACAATCCTAGCCAACTGTCCGGTTGCAAAGGCGATGTCCGATTGGGTGTTTACCGCCGCGTACATGAGGCTGCCCACCAACGAGTGAAAACGGCGCCTCTCCTCTTCACCAACGCTCTCCTCCTCTGGTCCCTTCACACACTTGAACCCAGAGGGAAAGGGTGTAGCCACATGGCCTTCACTCTGCCCAAAGTTGGCAGCCAATGCCTCCAGGTACTTCCGTTGATGCACCCGCATGCACCGCTTCTCCACATCTCGTTCGATGTGGAGCCCAAGGTAGAAGCTCACGTCACCAAGGGCCTTGCACTTGAACTTGTCTTGAAGCTTCAGCATCACCTCCTTCACAAGATCAGAGGAGGGTGAGAAAATTACGATGTCATCCACGTACACAACCATGAAGCTCCTCTGCTCCCCCTCACCAAGCATGAACAATGAGTGATCGGCCGTTGAGGGAGTGAAGCCGATCTCCTCCAAAACTCCTCGCAGCTTCAAGTACCACTGCCTAGGGGCCTGCTTCAGTCCATAAAGGGCCTTCTTCAGCTTCAAAACTCTGCCACTACCATCATCAAACCCCTCTGGCTACGCCATGAAAATCTCTTCCTCTAGGACGCCGTTGAGGAATGTGGTTGTCACGCCCATTTGTTTCACCACCCATCCTTTGATGGTAGCACCCGCGAGTAGGGTTCTCAGCGTCGTCGGCTTCACCACAGGAGAAAATAAATCCTTACAGTCCACCTTCTCCTTCTTCTGGTACCCCTTTGCCACAAGCCTAGATTTTTCCGTCGGCGTCGGAATTGATCTTGAAGAGCCACTTGGACGTAATCGCATTACGCCCCTCCGATAGCTCCACTAATTCCCACGTGCCGTTCTCCTCAATGCTCTTCAACTCACTCTCCATTGCCTTCTTCCACTCCTCAGCACCACTACTCTCCAAGGCCTCCTTGAGATTTGCTAGTTCCCCCGGCATCTCCACCGGAGAGAAGAACGCGAAGGCACACTCGTCGTAGTCACTCTCCTCGTTATCTCCAACTATAAGTGCCGCTCCGGCTAAGGCTGACTTGGCTGGCTTTCCCAGTGCCTCATAGGTCAGCCTAGTTGAGGCTTGGATTCTCCTTTTCCCCCTTCCTTCCTCCTCAGCTGCAGGGACATGAAGGCTCTCATGGCGTTGCTGCGGGGTGATTCGGATCCGTGGAGCACTCGTAGTGGAAGTGTCGGTGCACGCTCGCTCACTTGCTGCACCTCCTCCTCTTCTTCCTCTGCATCCTTGGCCTCCTCTCCCCCATTCCCAAGGAAAGATTGCCTTGTAGTGGTGCTGCTGCTGCTCAGCTCCAAGGGCAGCTCCACATGCTCCAAACCGGAACTCTTCACCTCCCCTAACCGCACGCCTATCTTCGCCTCATTCTCCGCCTTCCAATCCTTGTACATCAGATTCTCCATGAATTTGCAGTCCCCGCTCACCAAGAATTTCTTGGTGAATGGGTCCCAAAGAAGCCACCCCTTGCTGTTTTGAGCCATGCCCAAGTGCACAGCCCATATCGCCTTGGCACCGAGCTTGTTGTGCCGAAGATGCTTAGGTACGAGCGCCATGCACATGCACCCGAACACCCAAAGCATATCCACCTTTGGCTTCCTTCCAATCCACTCCACATAGGGCACCCATTTGTCTGCTCCGACATGAGTCAAAGCTCTGTTCTTGGCCACACACGCACTCCGCACTGCATCAGGCCAGAAATAGTCGGGTAGCCCGGCTTCAATGAGCAACCCGCGCGCCGTCTCCCGTGATTGTGCGGTTCGCTCGCTCGGCGATGCCGTTCATTGCAGGGGAGTATGGCATGGTAAGGGAGTGCCTTATGCCATTCTTCTTCAGCCACAATGAGAACTCCTTGCTCAGGAACTCTCCCCCTCGATCGGTGCAAATTGCCTTCACTAGCCGGTCTTGTTGCCGCTCCACCATCGGCAACCAATCGGGTGAACCGTTTCAGCCACATCGCTCTTCTTGGACAGCACCCTACACCCAGGTCATGCGGGTGTAGACGTCCACAATGGTGAGGAAGTACTCTGCTCCAGCAGCTCCAAGCTTCAGGGGGCCCGCCACGTCCATCACCACCTCATCAAGTGGTGCCTTAGCCGTTGCCTCCGAACTAGAGAACGGGTAACGGGTGAATTTGGCTTGCATACACGTCGAGCAGCCAAGTACCTCATCGGGCTCCCCCTTCACACGTATGCCAGCAACCATCTCATTCTTCACTAGCTGCTGCAAGATGGGCAGGGCCACATGCCCCATTTGCCGATGCAAGGTCAACCAATCACACTCCCCCATAGCCGAAGTCGGATTGGAGAATGCCGCACTCGCAATAGTGCCCCACATGTTCTCTCCGTACTCCTCCTCCGCTGCTGCCTTGGGGTTCTCCTCATCCTTGTGCTGCTTCTTGGATGCTGCACCACTCTCCTCGTGTTCACCGAGCTTGCTGGTCCCTCCAAGATTGCACTTCTTGGACTTAATCTCCTTAGCGCGACCGTTCGCGCCATCGCCGCTACCAACCGCTTTACCCTTGGTGCTGATGCTTGCTGCCACTTGCCTCTCCTTAGGCATGGGGACCACAAGGATCTGCCATATCTCGTTGTAGACATCCCTATCCTCGTGAAGGTCCCAAAGAATCCGCTCCCTTCGAGCTCGTGTCCATGCCGGCCTTTTGCAACCGCCGCACGGAAATCAGGTTGGCAGCAAGGTTGGGCACCCAAAGCACGTTCTTGAGGCCCACCATCTTCCCATCAGCACCCTTGAACATGGCCTTGCCCATGCCTTTCACCTCTGCTCGCTGCCCCAAAGCTGATGTCACATGCTTCACCGGTGACGGCTCAAGTTCGGTGAGCAAGTCCGCACGAGGTGTCATGCTATAGGTAGCGCCGCTATCGATCATCCAATAGTCCAGGGAGTGTAGGGTGACCTTCCACACAGCTTCTGGCTCCTCAAAGCCCTCATCCTTCTCTGGACCAGCCGGTGCTTGCGTGGACACGAAGAAGAATTGACCCGGAAAGCGATCGTCCCTCGACTCGCTCTCGTTGCCGGCACTCTTCATACTTGCAGCACCACCTCCGCGACCGCCACGGCCTCTTCCTCTCCCTCCTCCTACTCCTCTACCCTCTTGGCCTTGAGCAGGGGACCATCCATCAGGGAGCTTGTAGCAATCGCGCCACATATGTCCGTTCTTGTGACAATAGTGGCGCTCGCCGTCGAATCGGCCGCGACCGCGTCCGTAGCTCTTGTTGTCGCTGCCGTATCCGCTACTCCCGCGGCCTCCATTGAAGTTGTTGCTGCCAAATCTGCCTCCCCCTCGTCCTCTGCCCCTTCCACGGCCATACCCTCGGCCGATGCTTGCTGCCCCGGCACCATCCGCACTCGCCAACTCACGGCGGCGGAAGTCCTCTTGAAGGATCGCTCGCTTCACGTCTTCAAGCGAGAGGCGGGGCAAGTCACGATTGAGGTTGATGATGAGCGAGGACCATGACTCTGGGAGTAAGGCCAGAAACTTGGTCTTCTTTTGGAGCTCACTGTAGTTCAAATCAGCTCCCTCAAGCCGCGTCAACAAGTCGAAGAATTTCTGCACCCCTTCTTCAACCGCTTCGTCTTCTTCAATTCCTAGTGCCGCCATTTGCCGTTCCAACACCACCACTACCGCCGCTGTTGTAGGAGCGTGTACACCCTTGAGAGCAGCCCATGCCTTTGGTCCCTTCTCTGGTTCACGCTGGAATGGCTCGATGCTACGGATCTGGCTGCTCCCCAACGCTTGCCCAAGTAGGAGATATCCGTGTGCGCTCTTCCGCACCCACGGGCTCTTCTCCGGATCGTTCTCGGGGCGCTTCTCCGTTCCTTCCATCACCTCTAGCAGGTCATAGTGGTCAAATACATTCTCCATTCTGAAGGACCATTCAGCGAAGTTGTCACCATTGAACTTGTCAAGCCCAAACACCATAGGCTCATCCCTAGGTGGTCCAAGACTTGGTTGCACGGGCGCCATGGATGAATCACGGGGTTGGCCTTGACCTTGGGCTTCTCCACTGCCACCAGCACCTCTGCCACCCCTTTCCTCAGGTCCAGCCATTGTCGAAAATGCTCCAAGGGGCTCTGATACCACTTGTTATCGTCACAATAGGCTTGAATGTGCCTAAAACGAAAGATAGAGTGCACAGACGGATTTCTGCACAGCGCCTTCAAACGTTGATAGCGTTCTGGTCACAGCTGCACATGACCTGATTCAAGTTGGATCTGTTGCGTCTTAACGTCGCCTACATGGCAATTTAGATTGCATGATTTGATGAAGAATTGACGACACAACGTTGGTTTGAACGAACGGTACTATGGCAACCACTGTAGTCTTAGAACACAAGATAGGAAGAGTTATGAGTTGGGAATGACTCCCAGCTCCTACAAACCCCAAGAGCTGAGGTACAGTGATGTGGAACAGTGCCACACTGTCCCCAACCACGAAGGGTCTCGAAACTACCCTCCACAAGGGCCTACACTAAGAGAAATGTTACACTACACAAAGTAATGCAACTATTCTCACTATCTTAAAGTTTACCCTTTTGGAGAGCTTCGAAATCACTTGAATCTTGAAACCAAGGCTCTGGTTCTTCAAGATAAATTCTTCCTTGAGTTCTTGGAATTCTGCTGCGCACACCTGCGACACGCCGAATGTTCCACACTCGACAAAATAGAAAACCGCACATGACACGCAAACAACGACGTGACACGCGACTAGCGATAACTCGCTATTGACTCGACACACACATTCAAAATCATGCCTCGTCATTCACACATTATTGTAAGCATGAAATATATATTATCTCATGCCCTCATACCATTCCATGCACACCCGCATGCACGCACACGGACAACAAGCCGAATGCAAACCGTAGGGTTGCACCAACACTGTGGGCGGCTGGGAGGGGCTGTGGACGGTTGGGAGGGCGGGGGGAGGGGGGGGGGGGGGGGGGGGGGGGGGGGGGGAGGCTGTGGCTAGCTGTTGCTAACTCTGCTGCTGCTGGTGGCTAGCTTTAGCTGCTGGCGGTTGGCAGCAGAGGGTGCCTAGATGTGCAGTGTGCATAGCAGTGGCGGTGCGCGCTGCAGCGCGCACTGTTGCAGTTCGTACTGGTGTGGCGCGCGCGTTGCAGCGTACACGTGGTGGTTGCGTGTGTGCGTCGCTGTTAGTGCGTGCGCGCGGCTGCTTCTAGCACGTTGTGCGCAGCTGCTGCTAGTGTGTCGCGCGCTGGTGCTGCTAGTGGATGGCGCGCGGGCAGCTAGCTGGCTGGAAAAGCAGGCGCGCTGCCTGAGAGGGAGGGGGAGGTCTCGCTCCTGTAGGCTGGCTGGACGAAGTCTAGGAGCTTATGGTCTAAGACAGCCTAAGAACTTAGTCTCTAATACCATGTGAAGAATGGTGAGGGGAAGGGTACAAATAGAGTGTCGAGAGTATTATGTACCCTATACTGAGAACCTCACTGTAGCTTAGCAACCTAACAAACATACAAATAATATTTGATCGTGTGTCAAATTATATATATGCATGTTAGTTTGTTAGTCTATAATGAGGTGCTCTTTAAAGAGTACAACCCTTTTATAGTTGCCCATTTGTACCTCATCCTTTCTAGTCATTCTGATTTCGCTGTTCACATTCTGAGACAAGACACGATAAAATGTTTTTCATCAAAAGGCGGTCCACCCCAGTAGGACAAAGAAAGAGTTATGCCCCCGAAAATAAGAGCATGACCCTACGGGGCCCTTATCAGACCAACATCTAATCAATCTCGCCCCTATCACTTATATTTCAATTTAAGGCAATTCCTTATTGGACCGTTTTCCTATCTGGAAAAGTGCGTGAGAATTTAATGAGTGATGAGGCATGTGGCAACGCGAACAGCTTTCTTGTGCTGCCCCAACATCGGGCAAGGGAGCTGAGCTTGAAACAAAACGCCAGGAAACATTTTACATCATGGCATCCCATCGAATCGTAAACGAATTGCTGGTGATCAGGCCCTCATCTTGGTTTTGGGCCACGCTTTTTTATCAGTGTTGGTGGTGAAAAAAACACTGATCATCAGTGTCAGTTAGGAAAAAAACGCAGGAAAATCAGGGTTGGTGTGGAAAAAAAAAACTTTTATCAATCAGTGTTGGTACAAGTATTTAGGCTGGTTCAACAAGGGCACAGTATGGGTGTATTGTGTCAGGGGTGGGTGTTAGAATGAGTGACAAGAATGGATGATTAGGAGAAAGGGGGGGGTACAAGTAGAATGTCGAGAAGTTTTGTGTACCCCCTAAAGCTAGCCCCCATAAAGCCTAGATGCAACTAAGCCTAGATACAACTAAGCATATATGTTTGACACACCCCCATAGGCGAAGTGGGGGATAGCAAGAGCAAGCAATGGTCACAAGACCAGTCAAGAGAAGAAGCAAAGCAAAGCAAGCTCAGGGTGGATCACAAAGTCACCACACAGTCCGAGCACAAGCAAAGGGCCACAAGGCCAGTTCACATGCAGAGTTATATAAAGAGAACAAACAATACAGTGATCATACCCTAGCAAGTGCAAGCATGCAGGTATATATATAGATCACAGTACAGGCAGAGTCAGGCAGTAAGTAAGTGAGGCAAAGTAGGCACAAGGCCTAACACAGTAACAAAGCGCTGATGATCACCAGGCAGAAGTGCCTTGGTGAAGACATCAGCAGTGTTGGCCCGAGTGGCCACGTGTGCAAGACGAAGCTGACCACGCTGCTGCAACTCTCGAGCAAGGAAGTATCGCAGAGCGATGTGCTTCGTTCTGTGCTCCAGTCTGTGTTCCTGTCACAAGGCTATCATGGCCTTGTTGTCTACGTACAGAACTGGAGGCGAACGAGGCTGCTCTCCCAAGTCGGTCAGCAAGTAGGTGAGCCAGCGTAGCTCCTGAGCAGCCATGGCTCCGGCCTAGATCTCAGCCTCACAACTGGAGCTGAGAACTGAAGACGAGCGGGTAGACCGCCAAGAGACCGAGCTGAACCCAAGGCTGAAGGTGTAACCCTGTGACGACCTCTGCGTAGCTGAGTCGTCAACCCAGGAGGTGTCTGCGTGACCAGTGAGGACAACAAGACCCCATCCTCCAAGCACAAGCCCCATGCCCGACGTACTGCACAGGTAACGCAGTACCCTCTTCGCAGCATCCCAGTGCAGCTTTCGGTGCCTGCCAGGAGCCACGTAGCGAGCCAGAAGGCTGAGAGGGTACGCGAGGTCAGGTCGTGTGCAAGTCATAAGGTACATGAGGCAACCCACAAGCTCTGGGTATGGACCACTCGGCTTTATGGACTCGTCCGAAGGTGGAGCTGAGAGCGAGTGGCTGGTAGACAGAGGAGTGAGCTGTGGCGAGGAGTACTGGTGCACCATGTGTGACTGGGTCAGTGTGATGGTGCGCCGTGCTCTGTCCCGGGTGATCTGCATGCCAAGATAGCTGCGCAGTTCACCCAGGTCAGTGCAGGTATGTCTCTTCTGCAGTTCGGACTTCACAAGGGTCAGTGCCTCAGTGTCAGCCGTGGCAAAGACGAGGTCGTCGACGTACACTAGGACGTAGAACGGCGGCAGCGAGGTGTCGGTGCGTAGAAACAGTGACGGGTCTCCTGTAGAAAGAGCAAACCCAAGAGCCGCAAGTGTAGTCCTGCGTGTGTCTTGCCACTCTCGAGGCTCCTGGCGGAGACCGTAGACTAGCCGGCGGAGGCTCCACTGAGTACCTGCAGGAAACGTCCCAGTGAAACCAGGTGGTCGGCGCAGCCAGGTCTCCTCGTGCAGGCTGCCCTGCAGGAAGGCTGTACTGAAGTCGAGGGAGCGTATCTCGTAGTCACGCTGAGCAGCTACGTGCAGCAACACCCAAAGAGTAGTCATCTTCGGGTTGGGGGAGAAGGTCTGGAAGTAGTCAACTCCCTGTCGCTGGCTGAAGCCTCGAGCAACGTAACGCGCCTTGAAGGCAGGTGGAGAACCCGGCGCCCGCTTCACCCTAGGTGGGGGAACCTCATTGTCGTAGGTGCCTGTGGACTTCCAGGATGCCATCTCGGCATCCATAGCTGCATGCAAGTGAGAGGAGTAAGGACCAGTAATCGCCTCTGCGTAAGAGCGCGGGGTCGGGATGTCCGGAGCATCCGGGTCTCCCTCAGGGGCAAGCAGCAAGGAAGCGAAACGAGGTACAGCAGCTGCAAGACACTCAAAGTCCTCCTGCTTGTCCTCAAGGACGTCCGTGCCAAGAGCACACTCACCCCGACAGACGGAGGACTGGCAGGCATAGACTCAGCAACTAGAGCTGAGGCGTAGTCGAGACGGCAAGCAGCAGCAAAGTCAAGCAGCTCAGCAACGAGAGCAGAAGCAGCAGCAGACTCAAAGGACGGGTCAGTGACAGCAGTGGCAAGGAGACGAGCGACAGTGGGACTGGCAGCACGCGCTCGGTCAGACTCAGGGTCAGGGACCTCAGGAAGAGAGGACTCAGGAGGAGCAGGCAGAGGAACACGCAGTGGAACAGAGGAAGGACGGAGTGCCATGGTGTGCGTGCCTGGGACAGGAGGAGGACGCGAACGAGGAGCGCGACGAGCAGTGCGAACAGGCAAGACAGGACGAGACGCAGGCTCACGGCGCTCTGTAAGACCTCCAGACTGCTTAGTGTAAGGAGAGGGAACAGGCAGTGGGGAGGCTGGCTGTAACGGCGGCTGTGACTGGTCAGGCGGTGGACACAAGAAGGGAGGAGGAAGACCAGTAGAAGACGGGACACCAAGAACCTGCTGAAGCAGGGGAACAAAGTACGGGCGCGGCCGCACAGTGCCTCCAGCACCTCCAGCTCCAGGGTCAAGAGCTCCAGCTCCTGCAGCTCCAGCGCCTCCTGCGCCACGGCCTCCAACTCCAGCTACACCAGCTCCAGCACCTCCGGCGCGAGCTGCTCCAGGCTCCGTAGGGTCTCCAGCTCCAGTAGTAACAGCAGCACCTCCAGCTCCAGCGTCTCCAGGCTCGCCAGCCCTAGGGGCTCCACTCCGACGGTGTGGGCGCTGAACAAGCCACTCACGCAGCTGCTGCGAGGACAGTCGCGGTGAAGCACCAGCAGGACCTCCTGACAAAGCAGCACCCCGAGGCTCAGCACCCCCAGACTCCGCACCCTCCGACTCAGCACCCCCAAGCTCCGCACCCTCCAACTCAGCACCCCCAGGCTCAACACCCTCAGGCTCAGCACCCCCAGACCCAGCACCCTCAGACCCCGGACCCCCCAGCTCCGCACCCCCAGACGCAGCACTTGGAGCAGCACTTGGGACGACAGCTACCTGAACAGGCGCAGTACCAGGGAGAGGGTCTACCTGAGACACTCCCGAGGGAGCAGGACCTTGGGGCGGAAGGGGGTCTACCGGAGGTGGACCGGGAGCAAGGAAGAGCGGCGCGGGCGGGGAAGGGGCAGAGCGGTAGGGGAAGAGACGGTAGAAGGTAACCGACTCGTCGAACGTGACGTCCTGAGAAGGGAGGACACGGTGCGAGGTGGGGTGGTAAAACTGCCAGCCAGGAGCGTCAGGGACAAAGCCAAGGAAGACGCAGTGAATGGCGCGGGCGGAGAGCTTGTCCGCGGACGTATCGCGAACAAAGGCACGAGAACCCCAGACCCGGAACACTGACGCATCGCCAACCTTCCCCGTCCAACCCAGTGTGGGCGAGGACTCCGGCAAGGAGACACGGGGCCAGAGGTTGAGCTGGTGCGCTGCGTACCGGACCGCAAACGGCCACAGAAAATGGGGAGCGGCCGCATGGATCATGGAGGTACGAGCGACCTCCATGACTAAGCCAATGCGGCGCTCAGCAATCCCATTTTGCTGAGGGGAGTCCAGAAGCGTGAACGACTGGGTGATGCCCTCCCCATGACAAAAGTCCCGCAAGAGTTCGGAGGAGAACTCACCACCTCTGTCAGAGTGTAGACGCAGGACAGGAAGGTCCTGGCCGAACCGCTTGCTCAGCTGGAGACGGACTGTGCGGATCCAAGGGATCAAGACAGCAGAGACCTCACCCTTGCTGCGCAAGGGGAAGACTGTGGTGTACCGCGTGTAGTCGTCAACTACCAGCAGAAAGTAGCGCTCACGGCCTTGTCCTCTGACGCGGGCTGGGCCCCACACGTCCATGTGGAGGGTCTGCAGGGGAGCAGTCGTCGGGGGGAATGAGGAGGAGTGAGGAGCGGCGCGCTGCCGCCCCTCGACTCAAGGAAGACAGGGCGGTGGAGGCGAGGGCGGTAAGGGAGGCAGAGACCTGGGGAGACCAGAGACAAGGAGACGGGAGTGCATGCCACGAAGGCGTGGCAGGGAGGGGTGACCCAGGCGGTGGTGCCAAAGAAGAGTCTGGTGCGAAAGGAGGCGACACGAGCAAAAGGCGGCTACCTTACCTGGCCCGGACACCTGAGCAGACGCAGCGACCTGAGGAGGCTCGGTAGCCAGCGTGTACAGACTCGACCCTGGCCAACGAGTGAACGTAGCCAGGTGACGCCCCGTCCGTGTGCACGTGCAGATCGACACACGCTGACCCCCAGGAGTGGTGGTAGTGACCATCGCATCCTGAAGGGCAGCGGTACTCACCAAGTTCGTAGAGAACGAGGGGAGGTGAAGACCTAACAGTGAGCCGGACGGAACCGCCGGACATGGGAGGACAGTGGAGGAACTGGCAACGACCGGGCCCCCAGAGGGGTCAGCCAGTCTGACCGGAACAGGTGCAGGAAGAGGAGTGAGAGTGGTGCTGTCACGAAAGAAACAGCGCGAGGCGCCGGAGTCCAATGTGAAGGTGTGCAGGGCCTCAGCAGGCGCAGTACCAGGGGGAGTACCAGACGCACTAGCACCTAGAGCAGCAGCGGCTATACCTGGGTCAAGCGGCACACACCGGTAACAGTCACCCTCAGCACTAAAAGACAAAGCATACATGGCAGAGATAATAACATCAAAGTCTAGGTCAAAGATAGCAACTCCTGACTGAATCAACTGCGCCCAGCGAGGGCGCTCGACGTCATCACCAAACTCAGTACGCCAGGCGTCGTCAAGGCGGGCAAAGCAGCGGCGCTCAATGTGAAACCTCCCGCATGTCCGGCTTGCACGGGCACCCGTGCGAATGACATACGGGCAGGTCTCACTACCCTCACCCGCCCCACGCTGAACCAACCACTCACGGAGCTGTTGGGGCGTCTGGGTCTCGCTCCGACGCTGCTGCTGCTGGCCCCGACCACCACCAAGGCCTCCACGCTGAGGTCCAGACCGACCACCACTGGTCCCACCGCCTCCACTGCCGCCACTCCCTCCGCTGCCTCCACCGCCGCCACCAGAGCCTCCACCTCCGCCACCGGACCCACTGCCGCCACCACCTCCACCGCCTCCACCTCCTCGACCGCTAACCCCACTACCACTCCCACTGCCACCTCCACCACCACCGCTGCCTCCTCCACTACCCCGGCCACCCTTGCCCTTGCTGTTGCGGCGCTTCGCACTAGTCGAAGCAGCACCAACTGTTGAATAACAGATGGAAGTTAGAAATGAGAAAGAGGGTTTGCACTAGCAGGCAGTTGAGTACATATAGGAAACCCTAGATTGGGCTGTACTCACTATTGAGTACCCCACTGCAGGCTAGACAAATATAACATTCTGACACACTCCCATAGCCAAAGTGGGGTGTAATCAGCACAGCAAGCAAAGCAAAACAAGCTCAGGGTGGATCACAAAGTCACCACACATTCTGAGCACAAGTACAGGAAGTAGCAGTTTATAGTTCACAGCATAAGTAAAGCTAGAGGCTATCACAGAGGGCAAGTGAGGAGGAGGAGGCTGGACTAATAGGAAAGGAGAGAGGAGGCAACAGCGGAAGCTGCAGACACACGGGCAACAGGAGCGGCGCGCACTGTGGCTACCGAAGGCGCACCTCCGGACTACAGGAGTCACTGGCTCCGCGGCTAAGACGAGCGGCAGGAGCAACGGACCCACGGGCGACTGGCGCAGCAGCATCACTGGGCTACCGGACGCGCACCTCCGGACTACTGGCGCTGCTGACGACACGACGGCTACCTCCAACCAAACTCCCCCACTGTCGCACCCCCCTGTCACACACCCCCTGCTGCACCCCTAGGTTCACTCACACTCCACCCCCTAGCACCACTCCGTCGACCCACACACACCCACCCCCCTCAGCGGCAGCTGCAGCAGTGGGAGACGGAGGAGGAGGAGAAGCAGGTGAGGCCGCACACCCGCCACCCCCTACTCGCCACCCCCAAACCCTAACACAGGGCAGGGCCACAGATGGCGGGTAGGGAGGGAAGGGGGGGGGGCAGGGCCGCGACATGGCCGGGGCAGGACAGGTGCAGGGCAGGGCCGCGACGCGCGGCCCCCTTCTGTCGCCCCTCCCGCGACGCGCGGGCCCCCGTTGGCGCCGGGACGGGCGACGAGGGGGGGGGGGGGGGCGCACGGCCCCCCCGGGCGACAAAACCGCCGTGCGCCCCGAGGCGCGCGATGGGCAGGGAACCGTCGCGCGCCACGGGGCGCACGACGGGCAAAGCAGGGCGTCGCGCTGCCCCCAGGGCGGCGCGACGAGCAGAAAACCGCCGCGCGCCCATAGCGCGCGGCGGGAAGAAAAAAGGCCGCGCGCCATGGGCGCGCGGCAGGCAGGAAGATAGCGCGCGCCCGAGGCGCGCGATAGGCAGTGTTGACAGCGGAAGCTGGGGTGGGCCCATCCACAGGATCGACCCAAGGGGGTCGACCTGCTCTGATACCATGTTGAATAACAGATGGAAGTTAGAAATGAGAAAGAGGGTTTGCACTAGCAGGCAGTTGAGTACATATAGGAAACCCTAGATTGGGCTGTACTCACTATTGAGTACCCCACTGCAGGCTAGACAAATATAACATTCTGACACCAACGTCCTCAGGAACAGAGACGTCTGCAGTAGCAGCAGAGGCGAAGTAGGAGGAAAAGGGGGAGGGGGAGCACCCCTCAAAGAAGGGTGAGCGCGGAGTGCCACGAGCAGCACCTACAGCAACTGCACTAGTCTCAGCTGCGAGGAGATGCTGCTCGAGGAGGTCAACAGTGAGGGAGGTGGGGTCGAGGGTGAGGAAGTGGTCCCTGACAGAGCGAAGGGAGTCAAGGAGGCGAGTGACTATGAAGTAGAGGGTGATGAACATGGGGGGCTGGGGGCCGACGGGCCGAGGGGCCTAGGGGGCCGAGGGGCCAAACAAGAGGGCCGAGGGGCCAAACACGAGGGCCGAGGAGGCCGAGCCTAGTAGCCGAGGCTAGGGGCCGAGGGGCCAAACAAGGGGCCGCGGGGCCTAGGGGGGCCGAGGGGCCAAACACACGGGGCCGAGAGGCCAAACAAGAGGGCCGAGGGGCCGAGGAGCCTAGGGGGGGGGCCGAGAGGCCTAGGGGGCCGAGGGGCCAAACAAGAGGGCCGAGGAGGCCGAGCCTAGTAGCCGAGGCTAGGGGCCGAGGGGCCGAGGGGTGGGGCCGAGGGGCCAAACAAGGGGCCGGGCGCTGGGCAGGTACGGAGCTGAGGGGCTTAGAGGGCCGAGGAGGCTGAGCCTAGGGGCCGAGGGGCCAAACAAGGGGCCGGGCGCAGGGCTAGGTACGGGGCCGGGCGCGGGCTAGGTACGGGGCCGGGCGCTGGGCAGGTACGGGGCCGGGCGCTGGGCTCTGAGTTGGGGCCGAGGGGCCTAGGGGGCCGAGGGGCCAAACACACGGGGCCGGGGGGGCCTAGGGGGGGGGGCGAGGGGCCAAACACACGGGGCCGAGGGGCGGGGCCGAGGGGCCAAACAAGGGGGGGGGCTGGGCGCAGGGCTCTGAATTTGGGCCGAGGGGCCTAGGGGCCGAGGGGCCAAACAAGGGGCCGGGGGGCCTAGGGGGGCCGAGGGGCCAAACACACGAGGCCGAGGGGCGGGGCCGAGGGGCCAAACAAGGGGCCGGGTGCAGGGCTCTGAATTGGGGCCGAGGGGCCTAGGGGCCGAGGGGCCAAACAAGGGGCCGGGGGGCCTAAGGGGGGCCAAGAGGCCAAACACACGGGGCCGAGGGGCGGGGCCGAGGGGCCTAGGGGGCCGAGGGGCCAAACACACGGGGCCGAGGGGCCAAACAAGGGGCCGGGCGTGGGTGTTGATGGGCCGGGGCTAGGTACGGGGCCGGGCGCGGGTGTCGACGGGGTGCTGGCTAGGTACGGGGCCGGGCACAGGTGTCGACAGGGCGCGGGCTAGGTAAGGGGCCGGGTCGCGGGCTAGGTACGGGCTGGTCGCGGGCGTCGACGGGGCGCGGGCTAGGTACGGGGCCGGGCGCGGGTGTCGACGGGGCGATCGCGAGCTAGGTACGGGGCCGGGTCGCGGGCTAGGTACGGGCCGGTCGCGGGCGTCGACGGGGCGCGGGCTAGGTACGGGGCCGGGCGCAGGTGTCGACGGGGCGATCACGGGCTAGGTACGGGGCCATGTCGCGGGCTAGGTACAGGCCGGTCGCGGGCGTCGACGGGGCGCGGGCTAGGTACGGGGCCGGGCGCGGGTGTCGACGGGGCGATCGCGGGCTAGGTACGGGCCGGGCACGGGCGTGAGAAAAGGGCCGAGCGTGGGCTAGGTACGGGCCTATCGCGGGCGCGGTACGGGTGGGGCGCGGGGCTAGGAACGAAGTAGCAGGTGGTGGGCCCAATAGTAACCTTCTCTAATACCATGCTAGAATGAGTGACGAGAATGGATGATTAGGAGAAAGGTGGGGGTACAAGTAGAATGTCGAGAAGTTTTGTGTACCCCCTAAAGCTAGCCCCCATACAGCCTAGATGCAACTAAGCCTAGATACAACTAAGCATATATGTTTGACAGTGGGTTGGGTTGGGTACAGTGCAATTGTAGTTACAACAAAGCATAGGGAGGGAGGGAGGGAAGGAGAGCGGGCTGGGTACAACATGATTCCGTTTTCCGCGATTAACGCTGACGGCGGAATTTTTTGGCGATTTTTTTGGCAAATTTCAAGAATCCATGCATTTTCACCCACAGGGAATCGGTTCAAAACAGTGGTTTTGAATTAGCATAAGGGCCCAAAAAAAATCTAAAAAAAAAAAAAAAGCGTTCCAATGGCAAATCGGCATAAAATTCCTGACTTCTGGGGGCCTGTTGATGATACTGTACAAATTCGGTCCGCTAAAATAACTGTAGCTCCATTCTCGACAAAACAGACATGTGTTTGCACATGTTCAGTGCCGGTTCTTGGTGTGGTTTGCTTATGTGTCACGCTTGAAAGGTTTAGCGCACGCGAAGTTATATCGCGCAATACCGGTTGCTAGAGTCTGAATTTTTTTTTTTAAACCAAAATTCTCAATTTCATATAAGGTTAGCCTGATAAGAGGCTGTAGGAACATGCTGTAAGACGGGGTACTACAAAACCGGTGGATAAAGAAAGCTTGCTTTCTTCTCCTTATCATTTGGAATCGTTCTGATTGCAACTATAGAGTAAGTGCGCCCATCAAATTTAAAGCCAAGGAACCGCCAAGTCCACCACGCGGTTGAGCCCTTCGTACTTGAATTTTGGGATGATTAAGTTTGCGTTGACTTTCCTCAGATCAAGAATGAGCCTGCATTTTTCTCTTTGCTCGACCACGTTGAGTGGACTGATACATGTAAGCTCCCGCGCAGCCATCTCAACTGCCGCTCCGGCCCCCGTGAGTTCTTGGGTGGCGGTACGTGTGAATGTAGCATGCGTGAATGCGCCAGTTTGCGCTCACGGAAGGGTTATGTGTCACAATAGTAGCATAAGTAGGAGTTGGGTTTAAGATAGGGCCTAGGCTTAGTCGCCTAGGCCAAGGTGGTGTCGAGAAGATTGTGCCAAGGTGGAGTAGAGAGAATGATGGGGTTTCACTATAGCACTGGGGTTCATATAGCAAACATGAGAAGGTGCACCACAAATAGTACGAAAGCATGACCACACTAAAGCTAAAGCTACAGGCAGTTAGAAATATATATGAAATATATATCGCGACACACCCCCTTAACTGCCTGCAGCACATAGCTAGAGGAAGTCACACCCCCTGAAGGGGTATAGCTGGCGCAGTGGACGACGGCAGAGAGGTAAGTGAGGAGGAGCTGCTGCTGCTGAAACACATCTGCCACCCCCTCACACCCTCTCCCCCCACAGCAGCAGGTGTAGCCGTGAGAGAGGAGGAGGCGTAGCGGCAGCTGCTGCTGCTTAAACACATCTGCCACCCCCTCACACCCTCTCCCCCCCTCCTCCCCCCAAACTGCTGCACGCGCAGCAGGGGGATGGAGGAGAAGGGGGGGGGGGGGGGGGGCGGGGGGGGCTGGTGCTGCAGATCCCCTCCCCCCCACTGCTGCACCTGCAGCAGAGTGATGGAGGAGAAGGGGGGGGGGGGGGGGGGGGCTGGTGCTGCAGATCCCCTCCTGCCACCCCCTGAACCTCCAAGCTCCCCCGTACTCTCCCCCCCACACCCGTCGTGCGCCACATCCGCCACCCCCTCACACCCTCTCCCCCCCTCCTCCCCCCAAACTGCTGCACGCGCAGCAGGGGGATGGAGGAGAAGGGGGGGGGGAGCGGGGGGGCTGGTGCTGCAGATCCCCTCCCCCCCACTGCTGCACCCGCAGCAGGGTGATGGAGGAGAATGGGGGGCGGGGTGGGGGGGCTGGTGCTGCAGATCCCCTCCTGCCACCCCCTGAACCTCCAAGCTACCCCGTAATCTCCCCCCCACACCCGTCGTGCGCCACATCCGCCACCCCCTCACACCCTCTCCCGCCCTCCTCCCCCAAACTGCTGCACGCGCAGCAGGGGGATGGAGGAGAAGGGGGGGGGGGGAGGGGGGGGGGGGGGGGGGCTGCTGGCTTCGTGACGAAGCAGAGCAGCGGGGCGCTGGAGGTGCAACCTCCCAACACCACTCCTGCGTCCCCCAAACACCCTCCCCTCCCCTTCCGCCGCCCAAACTGCTGCACGCGAAGTAGGAGAGGGAGGAGGAAGTGGGCGGCGGGGATGACGGGAAGCAGGGCAGCGGGGCCCCTGTGAGACGGGCAGAAAACCGATGCACGCCCGGGGCGTGCGACGGGCAGAAACCGCCACACGCCCAGGGCGTGCGACGGGCAGAAACCGACGCACGCCCGGGGCGTGCGACGGGCAGAAACCGACGCACGCCCGGGGCGTGCGATGGGCAGGAACCGACGCGCGCATCGGGCAGAAAACCGTCGCGCACCCGGGGTGCGCGACAGGCAGAAACCGACGCGCAGCCAGGGCGCGCATCGAGCAGAAAATAGACGCGCGCCCGGGGCGCACGACGGGCAGAAAACCGACGCACGCCCGGGGCACGCGACGGGCAGTAGGATGACGCATTAGAAGCGTAGGGTGGGCCCAATGAGAATGGTCCTAGATCGAAACCCACTCTGATAGCATGTCACAATAGTAGCATAAGTAGGAGTTGGGTTTAAGATAGGGCCTAGGCTTAGTAGCCTAGGCCAAGGTGGAGTAGAGAGAATGATGGGGTTTCACTATAGCACTGGGGTACATAAATGGATGTGCACCACAAATAGTACGAAAGCATAACTACACTAAAGCTAAAGCTACAGGCAGTTAGAAATATATATAAAATATATATCGCGACATTATGGTGGGCCGTGGCTCCATGGAAACCAGTACCCCTTGGCGACTATGGAGAGGACGAGGCTACAAGGGCACCATGAGCTCCACCACGCAAAGGTCGAGCGAAGTCGACCACACATATGTGTGACGGTTTTGTCCGTGACGGCGAATTCGTACGGGTCGTCATCGCATGACACCTCGTATTGCCGCGCGCCTGTGCATTCGTGACACGGCAATGAGATGGGACAGGGGGTCGCATTCCTTAGTCAATGCACAAGTCCGACGTACATATGCATGTGCAAAAGGTAACTCATCAACAATATGAATAATGGTGACAGTTTGCCTTCATGTCATAGAGGGCTTGAACGATTGTGTTGAGTGCCACCCAGAGTATGGGTGTGATCTCCTTCCGTTTCGCAACGATGGTGACCTTCCTTCCCACGATGGGGCTTTATTTTTCTTTTTTTTTAGGTCTCCTTCTCATCGCACTTTCGCAACATCCTTCCTATACTCTCTCTCGCTCTCTCCCTTTTTTTCTTTTTTTTTTGCCTTGTCGTCCACTCGTGTGGACACAGTTCATGCCCTTGGTGCATGGGGCCGGTGCTTAGGACCAAGATCATGCTAGTCCATTGTTTTTTTCCTCTCTCTCCTCTCTCTCTCTCTCTCTCTCTCTCTCTCTCTCTCTCTCTCTCTCTCTCTCTCTCTCAGTTGGCTCAGGAAGTCGACCTGTAAAACAAGCAGCGTCTTCCAGCTGACCTTCCCGCCTCCTTGGTACCACTCCCAACCCCTCGTGCCAGCATTGCTAGCCCTCCGCCTGCCTTGTCTCCCGCTCTACCCCATCCTCGGCCCTGTATCTTCGGTAGAACTCGTTCTCACTACATACAAAATGTATAGTATATACAATTCACTCACGCACGCCTTATCACGCGACGGCTGTCGGGAATCCCCTTACCCCGCTTCCCTCTCCCCATGGCCCTGCCTTCCTTCTCCCTGCTCCCGTGCCCTTCATGCTTCTCACTCATGTCCTCTCACTACTTCATACTGGCTCTGCTCTTGAAGCTCATCCATGACCTTAGTGCTTCCCTCCCTTGTCTTCCTCCAGTTCCTGTGGCACCCTCTCTCCTCTTCCTCACCCTCCCCATCTACGTTCCCCCCTACTTGCCCCTGTTGCTGATATGCACTTGCCCCCGCTTGTGCCCTGCAGCCGCCCTCGCTCGGGTCCAAGCATATCCTCCGGCCCTGTATCCTGCTCTGGCCACGTTGGTGATGTGATCCAAGGCTCGCACCCCCCCCTCACTCTCCAGCACAGTACCTCAGAATCCCGAACCTCCCTGGCCATCCAGCGCTGCTGCGAGAGCCCTGCTTCTAGCCCATCTTTCTAGGGTCGGCAAATGTACACTTCCTAGCCCGACTACAGTACTGGTGACCCGCCCCTACCCAACTGCTCTTGCCTCTGCTTGGACCTATGGATATCTCAAAGTTGTGCCAACTTGCAGGTTCCCCAACGCGGCAGGTAAGAGCTGCCGCAAATAGTTCCCTCGCGCAGCCGCCAATGCTGCCCACTTCTCTGGTGTGCCTGCTGTCACCACGTCTGTCAAGACCCTTGGTGCCCCCACCTGCAGCGTTGGCTCCTGTCCAAAGAGCAGATGATACGGGAAAAGGTCATGAAGCGCCGCTTGCTTGCTAAACCTGTACCCTGCCATCACCCAGTGCTGGTGCTTGTCCCAGTCCCTCTTCTTAGCCTCCTCGTACGCTCACAACCCCTTCTTGAGTGTCTGAATCAGTTGCTTCGTTAGACCATCGCTCTGTGAGTGGTACCGTGAGGTGGTACAATGAGGAATGAGGCATGAGGCCAGCAGCTCCTCAAATTCCCCCTGGAACTCCGTGCCCTGGTCTGTCAGCACATCGCCACATGCCCCAAACCGCGTCAGCACTTGCTCTTCAAATGCCTGATACATGCATTGCAGCGAGCTACCCAGTCCTTCACCTCCTTCCTCATGCGTGCCTACCACCAGCCCATTTGTAGTAGATGTCGTGTCCTTAATGGCCCGTATTTCCCCAGCCTGTTATGCACCTCCTGGATGATAACCTCTCGTTCCTTAGGTTCGCGCACCCTCTTCCATCCGTCCCTGGTCGTGATCTACACCTGGTCCTGGCACCACCAATTGTGCTACCCCCTGCTCCGCGCCCTAGCCAATACCACCGCGCCTTCACTGGTTTCTCACTTTAGCCAAGCTAGCGTCTCCTGATCCTCCCACATTTCTTGTTCTCCCGCCTCCTGCTCCCTTCTCAGTGGAGTGACTGGGTCTGGAGCCATGGCCATCAGGGCCACCTCTAGCTGCACCGTGGGTGGGAGCTTGGAGAGCCCATCCACGTGCTGCATCGTCTTGCCCAGGCAATGCCGAATGACAAATTCGTACTCTTGCAACTTCATGGCCCGCGCGCGTTCTGGCCTTCACCAGCGTGAAGGGTCTTCCGTGTAGGTACACTCGGAAATGGCCCATGGCTCATACCGCCGCCAGCCCTCCCCCCTCATAAGACGAGTAATCAGCTTTTGCTGGGATGCATGAGTGAATTGCGAAGGCTACCACCTTCTCCTCTCCTTCCTCTTGCTGGCTCTTTACCGCCCCCTTTCCAACACTGCTCCAATCTGTGTAGAGAACAAACGGTGTGTCCTATGGCTAAAGTCACTTATGCTCCTCCCTTAGCAACTTGTTTAGCGGCACCACCCTTTTTCTGAAGTTACTCACGAACGCTGGCAGCGGCCTAGCTGCTGCTAATGCTTGCTCGTGTCAAAAAGAACGAACGAGAATGAATGACCTAGCAAAGAGTTGGGTACAAGTACTAACCCTAATTTTGTTGTACCCCCTATGGGCTACCCCACTACAGCCTACACAATATAAGCTATATAAAAGTTTGACACACCCCCATAGGCAAAGTAAGGGAGAACAAGTGGTCATAAGACCAGTCAAGAAAATCAAAGCAAGCTCAGGGTGGATCACAAAGACACCAGACAGTACGAGCACAAGCAAAGGGCCACAAGGCCAGTTCACATGCAGAGTTATATAAAAGAGAACAAACAATACAGTGATCATACCCTAGCAAGTGCAAGCATGCAGGTATATATATATAGATCACAGTAGAAGCAGAGTCAAGCAGTAAGCAAGTGAGGCAAAGTAGGCACAAGGCCTAACACAGTAGAGAAGCGCTGATGATCACTAGGCGGAAGTGCCTTGGTGAATACATCAGCAGTGTTGGCCCGAGTGGCCACGTACGCAAGACGAAGCTGGCCACGCTGCTGCAACTCTCGAGCAAGGAAGTATTGCAGAGCGATGTGCTTCGTTTTGTGCTCCAGTCTGTGCTCTTGACACAAGGCAATCATGGCCTTGTTGTCTACGTACAGGACTGGAGGCGAACGAGGCTGCTCTCCCAAGTCAGTCAGCAGGTAGGTGAGCCAACGTAGCTCCTGTGCAGCCATGGCCCCGGCGTAGATCTCAGCCTAACAACTGGAGCTGAAAACCGAAGACGAGCGGGTAGACCGCCAGGAAACAGAGCCGGAACCAAGGCTGAAGGTGTAACCCTGTGACGACCGCTGTGTAGCCAAGTCGTCAACCCACGAAGCGTCTGCGTGACCAGTGAGGACAACTGGACCCCGTCCTCCTAGCACGAGCCCCATGCCCGACGTACTGCACAGGTAACGCAGTACCCTCTTCGCAGCATCCCAGTGCACCTTTCGGTGCCTACCGGGAGCCACGTAGCGAGCCAGAAGGCTGAGAGGGTACGCGAGGTCAGGTCGTGTGCACGTCATCAGGTACATGAGGCAACCCACAAGCTCTGGGTACGGACCACTCGGCTCTACGGACTCGTCTGAAGGTGGAGCTGAGAGCGAGTGACCGGTAGATAGAGGAGTGGGCTGTGGCGAGGAGAACTGGAAGCCGAAGCGCTGAAGGACCTGGTGCACCATGTGTGACTGAGTCAGGGTGATGGTGCGCCGTGCTCTGTCCCGGGTGATCTGCAAGCCAAGATAGCTGCGCAGCTCACCCAGGTCAGTGCAGGTGTGTCTCTTCTGCAGCTCCGACTTCACAAGGGTCAGTGCCTCAGTGTCAGCAGTGGCAAAGACGAGGTCATCTACGTACACGAGAACGTAGAACGGCGGCAACGGAGAAACAGCGACGGGTCAGCCGTAGAAGGAGCAAACCCAAGAGCCGCAAGTGTAGTCCTCAGCGTGTCGTGCCACTCGCGAGGCGCCTGGCGGAGACCGTAGACTAGCCGCCGGAGGCTCCACTGGGTACCTGCAGGAAACGACTCGGTGAAGTCAGGTGGGCGGCGCAACCAGATCTCCTCGTGCAGGCTGCCCTGCAAGAAAGCTGTGCTGAAGTCCAGAGAGTGCAACTCGTAGTCACGCTGAGCAGCGACGTGCAGCAACACCCAAAGAGTAGTCATATTCGGGGTGGGGGAGAAGGTCTTGAAGTAGTCAACTCCCTCTGGCTAACTAAAGCCTCGAGCAACGTAACACGCCTTGAAGGCAGGCGGAGAACCCGGCGGCCGCTTCACCCTGAAAATCCACATGCCATCGACTATGTTCGCCCCAGGTGGGGGAACCTCGTCGACGTAGGTGCCTGTGGACTTCCAGGATGTCATCTCGGCATCCATGGCTGCCTGCCACTGAGAGGAGTAAGGACCCATAATCGCCTCTGTGTAAGAGCGCGGGGTCGGGATGTCTGGTGCATCCGGGTCTCCCTCAAGGGCAAGCAGCATGGAGGCGAAACGAGGTATAGCAGCTGCAAGACACTCAAAGTCCTCCTGCCTGTCCTCAAGGACGTCCATGCCAAGAGCATACTCACCCCCGACAGACGGAGGACTGGCAGACGCAGACTGAGCAACAAGAGCAGTGGCATAGTCTAGACGGCAGGCAGCAGCAAAGTCAAGCAGCTCAGCAACGAGAGCAGACGCAGAAGCAGACTCAAAAGAAGGGTCTGTGACAGCAGTGGCAAGGAGACGAGAGACAGTGGGATTGGCAGCACGAGCGCGGTCAGACTCAGGGTCAGGAACCTCAGGAAGAGAGGACTCAGGAGGAGCAGGCAGAGGAACACGCAGTGGAACAGAGGAAGGACGGAGCGCCATAGCGTGCGTGCCAGGGACAGGAGGAGGACGCGAACACGGAACGCGACGAGCAGTGCGAACAGGCAAGACAGGACGAGACGCAGGCTCACGACGCTCTGTAAGACCGCCGGACTGCTTAGTGTAAGGAGAAGGAGCAGGCAGTGGGGAGGCTGACAGTAACGGCGGCTGCGATTGGTCAGGCGGTGGACACAAGAGGGGAGGATCAAGGCTAGTAGATAACGGGACACCAAGAACCTGCTGAAGCAGGGGAACGAAGTAAGGTCGCAGACGCACAGTGCCTCCAGCACCTCCAGCTGCAGGGTCAACAGCTCCAGCTCCTGCAGCTCCAGCGCCTCCCGCGCCAGTGCCTCCAACTCCAGCTCTTCCAGCTCCAGCGCCACCAGTGCAAGAGCCTCCAGCTCCAGCAGCTCCAGGGTCCGTAGGGTCTCCAGCTCCAGCGCCCCCAACACCACTAGTCCCGGCAGCTCCAGCAGCCCTGGAACGAGCACCTCCAGGACCAGCAGCCGCAGTACATCCAGTACCACCAGCTCTAGCAGTAACTCCAGCACCGTCAGCTCCAGCGTCTCCTTCGCCTCCAGTTCCGATAGCTCCACTCCGAAGGCGTGCGCGCCGAACAAGCCACTCACGCAGCTGCTGCGGAGACAGTCGCGGCGAAGCACCAGCAGGACCTCCATCCTAAGCAGCACCCCAAGGCTCAGCACCCCCAGACTGAGCACCCTCCGACTCAGCACCCCTAGGCTCAACACCCTCAGGCTCAGCACCCCTAGGCTCCTCACACCCAGGCTCAGCACCCCCAGACCCAGCACCCTCAGACCCCGCACCCCCCGGCTCCGCACCCCCAGATGCAGCACCTCGAGCAGCACCTGAGCCGACAGCTACCTCGTCAGGCGCAGTACCAGAGAGATGGTCTACCTGAGACACACCCAAGCGAGCAGGACCCTGGGGCAGGAGGGGGTCTACAGGAGGGGGACCGGGAGCAAGGAAGAGCGGTGGGGGTGGGGGAGGGGCAGAGTGGTAGGGGAAGAGACAGTAAAAGGGAACCGACTCGTCAAACGTGACGTCCTGAGAAGGGAGGACACGGCGCAAGGTGGGGTGGTAAAACTGCCAGCCAAGCGCGTCAGGGACAAAGCCAAGGAAGACGCAGGGGATAGCACGGGAGGAGAGCTTGTCCGCGGACGTATCGCAAACAAAGGGACGAGAACCATAGACCCGGAACACCGACGCATCGCCAACCTCCCCCGTCCAACGCAGTGTGGGCGAGGTCTCCGGCAAGGAGACACGGGGCCAGAGGTTGACCTGATGCGCAGCGTACCGGACCGCACACGGCCACAGAAAATGGGGAGCAGCCGCATGGATCATGGAGGTACGAGCGACCTCCATGACTAAGCCAATGCGGTGCTCAGCAATCCCATTTTTGCTGAGAGGAGTCCGGTAGGGTGAACGACTAGAGAATGCCCTCCCCGCAACTAAAGTCCCTCAAGAGGGTGGAGGAGAACTCACCACCTCTATCAGAGTGCAGACGCAGGAGAGGAAGGTCCTGGCCGAACCGCTCGCGGAGCTGGAGACGGACTGTGCGGATCCAAGGGATCAAGACATCAACGGCCTCACCCTTGCTGCGCAAGGGGAAGACCGTGGTGTACCGCGTGTAGTCGTCAACGACCAGCATATAGTAGCGCTTGCGGCCCTGTCCACTGACGCGGGCTGGGCTCCATATGTCCATGTGGAGAGTCTGCAGGGGAGCAGTCGTCGGGGGAAACGAGGAGGAGTGAGGAGCGGCGCGCTGCCGCCCCTCGACACAAGGAAGGCAGGGCGGGGCAGGCGAGGGCGGGAGGGGAGGCAGAGACCTGGGTAGACCAGAGACAAGAAGACGGGAGTGCATGCCACGAAGGCGTGGCAGGGAGGGGTGACCCAGGCGGTGGTGCCTCAGAAGAGTCTGGTGCGACAGGAGGCGACACGAGCAAGAGGCGGCTACCTGACCTGACGCGGACACTTGAGCAGACGCAGCTACCTGAGGAGGCTCGGTAGCAAGTGTGTACAGACTCAACCCTGGCCGACGAGTGAACGTGGCCAGGTGACGCCCCGTCCGTGTGAACGTGCAGATTGACACACGCTGACCCCCTGGAGTGGTGGTAGTGACCATCGCATCCTGGAGGGCAGCGGTACTCACCAAGTTTGTAGAGAACGAGGGGAGGTGAAGACCTTACAGTGAGCCGGACGGAACCGCCGGACACGAGAGGACAGTGGAGGAACGGGCAACGACCGGGCCCCCAGAGGGGTCAGCCAGTCTGACTGGGACAGGTGCAGGGAGAGGAGTGAGAGTGGTGCTGTCACGAAAGAAACAGCGCGAGGCGCCTGAGTCCAACGTGAAGGTGTGCAAGGCCTGAGCAGGCGCAGTACCAGGGAGAGTACCAGACTCACTAGCACCTAGAGCAGCAGCAGCTATACCTAGGTCAGGCGGCACACACTGGTAACAGTCACCCTCAGCACTAACAGACAAAACATACATAGCAGAAAGAATAGCATCAAAGTCTAGGGTAAAGATAGCAATCCTAGACCTAAGTATATCTACCCTGCGAGGGAGCTCGACGTCGTCACCAAACTCAGCACACCAAGCGACGTCGAGGCGCGAGAAGCAGCGGTGATGAGTGTGAAGCTTCCCGCATGTCTGACCACCGTCCCACCGCCGCCACCACCTCCACTGCCTTCACTACCTCCACTGCTGCCCCCACCACCACTCCCGCTGCCACCTCCACCACCACCGCTGCCACCTCCACCACCCCTGCCACCCTTGCCCTTGCTGCTGCGGTGCTTCGCACTAGCAGAAGCAGCCCCGACGTCCTCAGCAACAGAGACGTCTGCAGCAGCAACAGAGACGTCTGCAACAGCAGCAGAGGTGTAGGAGGGGGCAAGGGGGGAGGGGGAGCACCCCTCAAAGAAGGGCGGGCGCGGAGTGCCACGAGCAGCACCTACAGCAACCGCACTAGTCTCAGCTGCAAGGAGATGCTGCTCGAGGAGGTCAACAGTGAGGGAGGTGGAGTCAAGAGAGAGAAAGTGGTCCTTGACAGAGCGAAGAGAGTCAGGGAGGTGAGTGACTATGAAGTAGAGGGTGATGAACATCGGGGGCTGGTTCCTGTCAAGGAACTCAGCAGGGACAGTAGTGCGGTAGCGAGCGTCGCTAGTGCGCAGGTGGGAAACCAGGTCCTCTACTGTGGCAAAAGCTGACAGCTCAGGGAACAGGTATGGCTGTAGCAGTTGGCCTAGAGCAGCAGTGGCAGGCGAGGAGTAGCAGTCTACGACTGCGGCCTACAATGCCTGTGTTGTCCTGTGCTGTCCTAAGTGAGCGCATTCAGCTAACGGCAGGTGGTTGCGAATGGCTAAGCGGGCAGCAGCGTTGCGAGTAAGCCATTGTGAGCGAGTCGCACTGTCAGCTGTGGCGGGAGGGGCAGTAGCAGCGCCTGATGCTAGGTCAAACAGCAAAACACTGTCCTTAGAATCGCTCAGTAGGTACAGCTGCAGATCGTCAAGCCACGTGTCAAACTGAATCGGTCTGCCCTCATGATCAAACGCTAGAACTCGAAGCGAAGCCATCGCGGCACAGTACGTAGGAGCAGCAGTGGCAGCAGTAGCAGTAGCAGCAGTAGCAGTAGCAGCAGTAGTAAGAGCAGCAGCTGGGGCCGAGGGGCCGAGGGGCCTAGGGGCCAAGGGGCCGAGGTGCCGGGGGCCTAGGGGCCAGGGGCCAAGGGGCCAGGGGGCCGAGGGGCCAGAGGGCCGAGGGGCCAGGGGGCCGAGGGGCCGAGGGCCTAGGGGGGATGGGGCCGCGGGGCCAGGGACGAAGGGGCCGAAGGGCCTGGGGTCTAGGGGCCGAGGGGCCAAACACGAAGGGGGGGGGCGAGGGGCCGAGGGGCCAAGGGGCCGAGGGGCCTGGGGCCTAGGGGCCGAGGGGCCAAACACGAAAAAGAGGGGGGGGGGGGGGGGGGGGCGAGGGGCCGAGGGGCCAAGGGGCCGAGGGGCCTGGGGCCTAGGGGCCGAGGGGCCGAGGGGCCTGGGGCCGAGGGGCCGAGGGGCCTGGGGTCTAGGGGCCGAGGGGCCAAACACGAAGGGGGGGCGGGCCGAGGGGCCGAGGGGCCAAGGGGCCGAGGGGCCTGGGGCCTAGGGGCCAAGGGGCCGAGGGGCCGAGGTCGAAGGGGCCGAGGGGCCGAGTAGCTTAGGGGCCGAGGGGCCTAGGGGCCGAGGGGGCAAACACGGAGGGGGGGCCGAGGGGCCAAACACGAAGGGGGGGGGCCGAGGGACCAAGGGGCCGAGGGGCCCAAGGGGGGGCCAAGGGGCCAAGGGGCTGAGGGGCCTTGGGGCTGAGGTGCCAGGGGCCTAGGGGTCGAGGCTAGGGGCGACGGGGCCGAGGGGCCAAGGCTAGGGGCGACGGGTCGCGAGGGGCCACGGCTAGGGGCGACGGGGCGACGGGACGACGGGTCACGAGGGTCTGAGGCTAGGGGTGACGGGGCGCCGGGGCCGCAGCTAGGGGCGACGGGTCGCGAGGGGCCGAGGCTAGGGGCGGCGGGGCCGCGGTTAGGGGCGACAGGTCGCGAGGGGCCGAGGCTAGGGGCGACGGGGCGACTGGTCGACGGGGGCCGCGGCTAGGTGCGACGTGGCGACAGGTCGCGAGGGGCCGCTGGGCCAAGGCTAGGGGTGACGGGGCCGCGGCTAGGGGCAACAGGGCCGAAGGGCCAAGGCTAGGGGCGGCGGGGCGACGTGTCGCGTGGGGCCACGGGGCCGAGGCTAGGGGCGACGGGGCGACGGGTCGCGAGGGGCCGCGGCTAGGGGCGACGGGGCCGAGGGGCCGCGGCTAGGGGCGATGGGGCCAAGGGGCCGAGTCTAGAGGCGACGGGGGGACGTGGCCGTGGCTAGGGGCGACGGGGCCGAGGCGCCGAGGCTAGGGGCGACGTGTCGCGGGGGGGCACGGGGCCGAGGCTAGGGGCGACGGGGTCGCGGCTAGGGGCGACGGGGCGACGGGTCGCGAGGGGCCGCAGCTAGGGGCGACGGGGCCGAGGGGCCGCGGCTAGGGGCGACGGGGCCAAGGGGCCGAGTCTAGGGGCGACGGGGCGACGTGGCCTCGGCTAGGGGCGACAGGCGACGAGGGGCCGGGCTAGGGGCGACGACGGGTCGGGGCCTAAGGAGGGGGGGGGGCTATGGGTCGCGAGTGTGGCTAGCAGGGCAGCAGGTGGTGGGCCCAAAAAACGGTCCTAGAAGGGACCTGCTCTGAAACCATGTCAGAAAGAACGAACGAGAATGAATGAACTGGCAAAGAGTTTGTACTAACCCTAATTGGGTTGTACCCCCTGTGGGCTACCCCACTACAGCCTACACAATGTAAGCTATATATAAGTTTGACAGCTGGCGGTGGGCTGGCACGCTGCTAGCTGCTGCTAGTGCTTGCTGGCGGTGGGCTGGCACGCTGCTAGCTGCTGCTGGCGTGGGCGCGCGCTGCTTCTAGTGCGGGCGCCCGACGTTGCTAACGCGAGCGCGCTGGCGTGGGTGTGCTACCGTGCATGTGCTGGGCTTGCGCGTGAACATTGGTGCTGCCGCGGGTTGCGAGCACGCTGGCGGTGCTGGTGCGTGCGATGCTGCAACGAGGGCGCACTAGGCGACGGGCGAAGCAGGGCGCAGGATGACGGGGCAGGAGCGCGCTCTAGGCGACGGGACAGGAGGGGCGCGCTAAGCAACTTGGTGACGGGGCGTGCTAGGTGACGAGGTGAGGGGGCGTGCAAGGTGGCAAGGTGACGGGGCGCGCTAGTTGACGTGGTGACGGGCAAGGTGGAGGCCTAGGCTGAAACCCTAAAAACGAGGGGTGGGCTAGGAACGGGCAAACGCAAGCGGGGAACTAACATAGCTGATACCATGTCAGAGAACGAGCTGAACAAGAATGATGAAACTAACAGCATGGAGGAGTACAAGTAGCTAACCCAACATGCAAAAGTGTTGTATTCTGTACAGAGTAACTCAACCTATCCTATAACTAACAATCTTCATTAGACACCAAATTGGGTCAACCTACCTAACTTGTTTGAGCGTGACCCTGAAACTCAAAAACTTTGCCAATCGCCTCTCTCGCCCCAACCAACCTTCCTACTTTGAACAAGTTGGCCCGCAGGTTTTCAAGCCCGTAGCCCAAGTTGTTCAACCATACCCAGGTCGACGCACTAGGCTTGAGAAACGTTGTGACGAGTGTTTGCTTCGCGAAACTCCTGTGTGTTTCGCTAAGTCGTCGAGCTCCAGTGTAATTTTCCCTGTTGTGCTCGAATGACCCAAAATGCTATGTGCTTTCACTTATTGACCAATCAGGACACTTGTCTCCACCTTTCGCCAACCAACTAGCTATACAAGTGGTTTTGATGAAGATTACTAGACTTGATGAGCATGCCTCGCAATTTCGGCCACAAGCTGTAAATTTTTTGAAACATGCTGGGATATCTGCACCGCGTCTTTAAGAACTTGAGGTTTTGTACGCAAATATCACAGTACTCCCATAAATCAACAAGCTCTTTAGGGTGTGTACATTTTTTTCTGAATGGGCTGATGGCCGAATTCGTCAGTGATAGTTAGGGGTTTCGCGAATGGACTGGCAACGTCGTGTCGAACATTAATCACATAGCCTGTTTAGGCTGTAGTGGGGTAGACACTATGGGGTACAGTCTCTTAGGGTTTCATATTTGTACCCAACTCATTTTCTATTCCATCATTCATTCCTATTGTTTCACATGGTATAGAGCGGGTTCCCTAGTGGAACTGTGCCTTCCTATGGGCCCACCTTAATTTTTTTTTTTCCTGCCCGAAGCGCGCTTTGCGCCCTGCCCTAGTCTTTCGCGGCCCCTTAGCGGCCTGCCCTGCCCTTTGTGGCCTCTTACGCGGCCTGCCCTACCCTTACGCGGCCCCTTACGCGGCCCCCTACGCGGCCCCCCTACGCGGCCCCGACCCTGTCCCGGCCCCGTCGCGGCCCCGTCGCGGCCCCGACCCTGTCCCGGCCCCGTCGCGGCCCCTTACGCGGCCCCTTACGCGGCCCCCTACGCGGCCCCCCTACGCGCCCCCCCCCCCCCTACTCGGCCCCGACCCTGTCCCGGCCCCGTCGCGACCCAGTCACGACCCCGTCGCGGCCCCGTCCCGGACCTGCCCCGGCCCCGACCCTGTCCCGGCCCCGTCGCGGCCCCGTCCCGGACCTGCCCTGGCCCCGGCCCCGACCCTGTCCCGGCCCTGCCCCGGCCCCGTCGCGACCTCGTCCCGGACCTGCCCCGGCCCCGACCCTGTCCCGGCCCTGCCCCGACCTCGTCGCGGCCCCGTCCCGGACCTGCCCCGGCCCCGACCCTGTCCCGGCCCTGCCCCGGCCCCATCGCGGCCCCGTCCCGGACCTGCCCCGGCCCCGACCCTGTCCCGGCCCCGTCGCGGCCCCGTCCCGGACCTGCCTCGGCCCCGGCCCCGACCCTGCCCTGGCCCCGTTGCGGCCCCGTCCCGGACCTGCCCCGGCCCTCCCTCGGCCCTGCCCCGGCCTCGCCCCTGGTAAGAGCATAGCAGGGCCGAGCCGCGCTGCCGAGCCGCCCTGCCGAGTCGCGCTGCCCTGCCTAGCTGAGTTGCACTGCTACTGCTGCTAGTCTGCTGCTCCTCCTGTCATGGCTAGTCCCAGTGTTCTTACCTTTGATGCTGAGGGTCGAGCGGTTGACTTCGATGTCTGGCTAGATGATCTGCAGCTTTTCCTACAGTGCGATAGCAAGGATGGCCTCTCACTGTTCGATCTCACGTCTGGCGCCTCTACTGCCCCTGCTGCTGATGCTGACAGTGCTGTTCGCTCGCAGTGGCTCACGCGCGATGCTGCTGCCCGCCTTGCTGTGCGTAGTCACCTACCGTCTACTGAGTGCGCGCACTTTAGTCAGTACAAGAGTGCTAAGACTCTGTACGACGCTGTTGTTGCGCGCTACTCTTCCCCTGCCACTGCTGCGCTTAGCCGCCTCATGCTACCGTACCTGTTCCCTGACCTCGCCGCTTTTGCCACAGTCACTGACCTCATTACGCACCTCCGCACTAGTGACACCCGCTACCGCGCTGCGCTTCCTGCTGAGTTCTGCGCCAAGAACCCCCCTCCCATGTACATCACCCTCTACTACCTAGTCACCCGACTCCCTGACACCCTTCGCTCGGTCAGGGACCACTTCCTCTCTCTTTGCCCTACCACTCTCACCGTTGACCTCCTCGAGGAGCGTCTCCTTGCAGCAGAGACTAGTATTACCGCTGTAGGAGCCTCTCATGGTGACCCCCGTACCCCTTTCTTTGAGGGGTGCTCCCCCGTTCCTCTTTTGCCCTCCGTTGCCTCTGCTGCTGCTGTCGACCTTGTTTGCACCGAGTCGGTCAGCGCTGCGTCTGCTCCTAGCGAGAGGCGCCGCAACGGCAAGGGCAAGCGGGGCAAGGGCGCTGGAGGAGGTGGCGGGGGAGGAGGTAGTGGCGGTGGAGGCGGAGGAGGGGGTGGGGGTGGGGGCGGAGGCAGAGGTGGGGGCGTCGGTGGCAGCAGTGGCGGTGGAGGCAGCGGTGGCGGTGGCGGTTGGGGTGGCGGCGGCGGAGGCGGCGGCGGTGGAGCTGGTCGAGGCGGAGCTGTGCAGCGGGGACCCCAGCACCAGTCGCGCTCTCGTGAGACCCCGTCGCCACAGCAGCTTCGTGAGTGGTACGCAGGGCGCCAGGGGTCTGGGGGTGCTGGTCCCAGTACCTACGTCCTGCGCACCGGCGACCGCACTGGAGAGCAGTGTGGCGGCCTGCACGCCACCCAGCGCAGCTTCGGTCGCCTCACTGACGCCTGGCGTTCCCAGTTCCCTGACGCCACTGAGATCCCTCGCTGGGGTGATCTGCTCAAGTCGGGTGTAGCTATCTTTGATCTTGACTTTGATGCTATTCTTGCTGCCATGTATGCTGTGTCTATTAGTGCTGAGGGTGACTGCTACGTGTGTGTTCCGCCTGACCCGGGCATTGAGGCTGCTGCTCTAGGTGCTAGTGAGTCTGCTGCTCCAGGTGCTTGTGAGTCTGCTGCTCCAGGTACTCGTGCGTCTGCTCTCTCAGGTACTGCGTCGGCTCAGGTGTTGCACACCTTCACCCTCGACTCGGGTGCTTCCCGTTCCTTCTTTCGAGACCGCACCACCCTTACGCCGCTCAGTCGGCCGGTTGCGGTCTCCTTGGCAGACCCCTCTGGGGGTCCTGTCCTTGCTCGCTACTCCACTGTCCTCTCGTGTCCGGCGGCCCCGTCAGGCTCCCTGTCCGGTCTCTACCTCCCCTCGTTCTCTACGAACTTGGTGAGTGGTGCTGACCTTCAGGATGGCGGGGTTGACCAGTTCACTCCTGCGAGTCAGCGAGTGACCCACTGCACGTGTGCTCGGACGGGCCGCCACTTGGCCATGTTTACCCGCCGACCGGGGTCCAGTCTGTACACACTGACTACAGAGTCTCCACCGGTTGCTGTGTCTGGTCAGGTAGCAGCGTCGAGTCAGGTGTTTGCTGTAGCGTCTCGGTCAGGTCCTGAGTCTGCCCCCTGCTCGTGTCGCCTCCTGTCCCACCAGACCCTCCTCTGGCACCACCGCCTTGGTCACCCCTCCCTGCCTCGCCTCCGAGGCATGGCCTCCCGTGTCCTTGTCTCTGGTCTCCCCCGGTCTCTCCCTCCCCTTCCCCCGGGGCCTGCCCCTACCTGCGTTCCCTGCGTCGAGGGGCGGCAGCGCGCCGCTCCTCACTCCTCCGAGTTTCCCCCGACAGAGGCTCCACTGCAGACTCTTCACATGGACGTGTGGGGCCCAGCCCGCGTCCGTGGACAGGGTCACGAGCGTTATTTCCTGCTGGTGGTTGACGACTACTCGCGTTACACCACAGTCTTCCCCTTGCGCCGCAAGGGTGAGGTCACAGAGGTGTTGATCGACTGGATCCGCGTTGCTCGTCTCCAGCTTAGCGAGCGTTTCGGCTCGGACTTTCCTGTTCTGCGTCTGCACTCCGACAGAGGTGGAGAGTTTTCCTCCGACCTTCTGCGAGCCTTCTGTCGTGCGGAGGGCATCCGCCAGACGTTCACGCTTCCGGCCTCTCCACAGCAAAATGGGATTGCTGAGCGCCGCATTGGCATGGTCATGGACGTCGCTCGTACGTCCATGATCCATGCGCTGCTCCCCATTTTCTGTGGCCGTTCGCGGTTCAGTACGCGGCGCATCAGATCAACCTTCAGCCCCGGGTCTCCATTCCGGAGACCTCCCCTACTCTGCGGTGGACGGGGAAGGTTGGCGATGCATCTGCATTCCGTGTCTGAGGATCTCGAGCTTTCGTCCGTGACTTGTCTGCGGACAAGCTATCCTCCCGTGCTGTTCCCTGCGTCTTCCTCGGCATACCCCCTGACGCGCCTGGTTGGCAGTTTTACCACCCCACCTCGCGTCGTGTTCTGTCCTCCCAGGACGTCACGTTTGACGAGTCGGTTCCGTACTACCGTCTCTTCCCCTACCGCGCTGCCCCCCTCCCCCCCCCGCCGCTCTTCCTCACGCCCGTTCCCCCCCCGGTAGACCCCCTCCCCCCTCAGGGTCCTGCCCTCTAAGGTGTGTCCCAGGTAGATGCAGTCGAGCCTGTCGAGGTAGCTGTTGACTCTGGTACTTCTGGGGGTGCTGAGCCTGAGTGTGCGGAGCCTGGGGATGCTGGGTCTCGGGGTGCTGAGCCTGAGCGTGCGGAGCCTGGGGGTGCTGGGTCTGGGGGTGCTGAGCCTGAGCATGCGGAGCCTTTGGGTGCTGGGTCTGGGGGTGCTGAGCCTGGGGTTGCTGAGCGTGGGGGTGCAGAGCCTGCCGGTGCTGGACCTGGAGGTCCTTCGGGTGCTTTGTCCCGGCGGGAGCTACCCTCTCCACAGGAGCTGCGCGAGTGGTTTGCTCGGCGCTGGAGCCGTGCTGCTGGAGCTGGTGGAGCTGCCGGTGCTGGAGGTTCTACTGCTGCCGGGGGTGCTGGAGCCACGGGTCCCAGAGGTGCTCGTACTGGAGGTACTGGAGCTGCTGGGAGTGGTGATGCTACTGGTGCTGGAGCTACTGGTGGAGCTGGAGCTGGCCGTGCTGCTGGAGTTGGTGCTGCTGGAGGTACTGGAGCCGAAGCTGCTGAGTCTTCCGGGGGTCCTGCTGGAGCTGGAGCTGCTAGAGGTACTGGAGCTGGAGGTGCTGCTGGAGCCGGTGCTCCCGTGGGTGCTGGAGTTGGCGCTCCTGGAGCTGTTGGGTGTGCTCCTGGTGCTGGTGGTGCTGCTGGAGTTGGAGCTGACGCTGGGGGTGCTGGTGCTGTCCCTGCTGGTTCTGGAGGCGCTGCGCGGCCGCGGCCGTACTTCGTTCCGCTCCTTGAGCAGGTTCTTGGTCTTCCGCCTTCTCCTGGTCCTGCTCCTTCCTTAGAGTGTCCACCGCCTGTCCAGTCCGAGTCACAGTTACAGCTGACCTCCCCTCTTCCTGCTCCTTCTCCCTACGCTGGTCCTACTGGAGGTCTTGCTGAGCGTCGTGAGCCTGAGTCGCGTCCTGCGTCGCCTGTTCGTACTGCTCGCACTAGTCGTCGTGTTCCACGTCAGCGTCCTCCTGCGGTCCCGGGCACGCATCAGATGGCACTGCATCCTTCCACTACGTCACAGCGTGTCCTCTTGCCGTCTCCTCCAGCGTCCTCTCTTCCTGCTCTTGCTGACCCGGAGTCTGACTCCCTTCGTGCTGCCAGTCCTACTGTCACGCGTTTCCTAGCCACGGTTGTCACTGACCCTTCCTTTGTGTCCACAGCTGCGTCTGCCTTAGTTGCCGAGCTTGTCGACTTCGCTGCTCACTGTCGTCTAGACTACGCGGCTAGTCTTGTTGCTGCGTCTGCGTCTGTCTCTCCTCCGTCCGTCGGGGGTGAGTGTGCTCTTAGCACGAACGTCCTTGAGGACAGGCGGGAGGAGTTCCAGTGTTTTGCTGCTGCTTTACCTCATCTCGTGTCTACGCTGCTTGCCCCTGAGGGAGACCCGGATGCACCAGACATCCCGACCCCGCGCTCTTACGTAGAGGCGATAGAGGGTCCCTACTCCTCTCAGTGGCAGGCAGCCATGGATGCAGAGATGGCTTCCTGGAAGTCCACAGGCACCTACGTCGACGAGGTTCCCCCACCTGGGGCGAACATCGTCAGTGGCATGTGGATTTTCAGGGTGAAGCGGCCGCCGGGTTCTCCGCCTGTCTTCAAGGCGCGTTACGTGGCTAGAGGCTTCAGTCAGCGGCAGGGAGTTGACTACTTTCATACCTTCTCCCCGACCCCGAAGATGACCACTCTTCGGGTTCTGCTGCACGTCGCTGCTCAGCGTGACTACGAGCTTCACTCCTTTGACTTCAGCACTGCTTTCCTACAGGGCAGCCTGCAGGAGGAGATCTGGCTGCGCCGCCCACCTGGCTTCACTGGGTCATTTCCTCCTGGTACCCAGTGGAGCCTCCGGCGGCCAGTCTACGGTCTCCGCCAGGCGCCCCGTGAGTGGCACGACACACTGAGGACTACGCTTGCGGCTCTTGGGTTTGCTCCTTCCACTGCTGACCCGTCGCTGTTTCTTCGCACCGACACTTTGCTGTCACCGTTCTACATCCTCGTGTACGTCGACGACTTGGTCTTTGCTACGGCTGACACTGCTGGACTCGCCCACGTGAAGTCCGAGCTGCAGAAGAGACACACGTGCACAGACCTGGGTGAACTGCGCATCTACCTTGGTCTGCAGATCACCCGGGACAGAGCACGGCGCACCATCACACTGACTCAGTCACACATGGTGCACCAGGTCCTTCAGCGCTTCGGCTTCCAGTACTCCTCGCCACAGCTCACTCCTCTGTCTACCAGCCACTCGCTCTCAGCTCCACCTTCGGACGAGTCCGTAGAGCCGAGTGGTCCGTACCTAGAGCTTGTGGGTTGCCTCATGTACCTGATGACTTGCACACGACCTGACCTCGCGTACCCTCTCAGCCTTCTGGCTCGCTACGTGGCTCCCGGTAGGCACCGGAAGGTGCACTGGGATGCTGCGAAGAGGGTACTGCGTTACCTGTGCAGTACGTCGGGCATGGGGCTTGTGCTTGGAGGACGGGGTCCTGTTGTCCTCACTGATTACGCAGACGCCTCCTGGGTTGACGACTCAGCTACGCAGCGGTCGTCGCAGGGTTACACCTTCAGCCTTGGGTCCGGCTCGGTTTCTTGGCGGTCTACCTGCTCGTCTTCAGTTCTCAGCTCCAGCTGTCAGGCTGAGATCTACGCCGGAGCTATGGCTGCTCAGGAGCTACGCTGGCTCACCTACTTGCTGACCGACTTGGGAGAACAGCCTCGTTCGCCTCCAGTCCTGTACGTAGACAACAAGGCCATGATAGCCTTGTGTCAGGAGCACAGACTGGAGCACAGAACGAAGCACATCACTCTGCGATACTTCCTTGCTCGAGAGTTGCAGCAGCGTGGTCAGCTTCGTCTAGCTTACGTGGCCACTCGGGCCAACACTGCTGATGTCTTCACCAATGCACTTCCGCCTGGTGACCATCAGCGCTTTGTTACTGTGTTAGGCCTTGTGCCTACTTTGCCTCACTTACTTACGGGCCGGGCGCAGGCAGGAGAAGAGGCCGGGCGCGGGCTAGGTACAGGCCGGGCGACGGGCTAGGTACGGGCCGGGCGCGGGCGTCGAAGTTGACGGGGCCAGCGGGGCCGAGGCGACGGGCTAGGTACGGGCCGGGCGACGGGCTAGGTACTGGCCGGGCGACGGGCTAGGTACGGGCCGGGCGTGGGTGACGAAGTCGACGGGGCCAGCGAGGCCTAGGCGACAGGCTAGGTACGGGCCGGGTGCGGGCGACGAAGTTGACGGGGCCAGCGGGGCTGAGGTGACGGGCTACGTACGGGCCGAGCGACGGGCTAGGTACGGGCCGGGCGACGGGCTAGGTACGGGCCGGGCGCGGGCGACGAAGTCGACGAGCTAGGTACGGGCAGTGCAGTAGGTGGTGGGCCCATTGAGATTAGGTCCTAAGACTTAATTGCTCTTAATACCATGTGAAAATAAGTTACGAGAATGATTGACTAGGAAGCAAGGGAGGGTACAAGTAGAATGTCGAGAGAATTCTGTACCCCCTAAGGCTAAACCCACTATAGCCTAGACAAATGTAAACACATGAACTAAGCCTATATATAACTAAGCATATATGTTTGACACGTCGCCCCTGCTGCCCCGCGCGCCGCCCCTTGCGGCTCGCCCGTTGCCCCTGCTGCCCCGCGTGCCACCCCAAGCGCCGCCCCTGCTGCTCTGCTCGCCGCCCCTGCAGCCCCGCGCGCTGCCCCTTGCGGCCCGCCCTTCGCCCCTGCAGCCCGCGAGCCGCCCCTGCAGCCCCACGCGCCGCCCCTTGCAGCCCTCTCGCCGCCCCTGCAGCCCCGCGGGCCGCCCCTTGTGGCCCGCCCGCCGCCCCTGCTGCCTCGCGCGCCGCCCCTTGCGGCCTGCCCATAGTCCCTAGGCCCCGCGCGCCGCCCCCCTACCGCCTGCTCGCCGCCTGCTCACAGCCCGCTCGCCTCACCCCTGCTGCCTTGCTGGTCGCGCGCCTCCAAGCTTGCCCGCTATGACTTCTCTTCGTAGTAGCGGTGGGAGTCGTGACGGCGGTGGTGGCAGCAGCGGGAGTGGTGGCGGCCGTAGTAGCAGTCACTGTGGAACTGTTCTGGCGGTGGCCAGCTGCAGCTGCAGCGGAGTCAGCACGAGACCCTTTCACCCCAGCAGCTACTTGAGTGGTAAGCTCGTAGGAGTGGTTGTGGCGGCAGTAGTGGCAGACGCTGTGCAGCTGTTCAGTTGGGAGTTTCTGGCAGTGGCCTGGCGCAGCTGCAGCGGCATCCGAATGAGACCCTTACGCCTCTGCAACTCCGTGAGTGGTACGCTCAGCGTGGGGCGTCTCGGAGTAGTGCTCGCTGCCCATACGTCATACGCACAGGTGATCCGGCTGGTCAGACTTGCGGGACAGTTGGTCACACACAGTCCCGCTGCTTCTCCTGTCTGAGAAACAAATGGCGTGCAAAGTTTGGCGACGCAGCTGAGCTTCCCCGCTGGCTAGAGCTGCGTAGACAGGGTGTGGATATCTTTGCTCTAGACTATGACGCTATCCTCACTGCCATGTATGCTTTGACTATTGGTACTGAGGGTGACTGTTCCCTGTGTGTGCCGCCTGACCCAGGTATAGAGGCTGCTGCTCTAGGTGCTAGTGAGTCTGCTCTCCCTGGTACTGCGCCTGCTGAGGCCTTGCACACCTTTACACTTGACTCAGGTGCTTCACGCTGTTTCTTTTGCGACAGCACCACCCTCGCTCCTCTCTCTGCACCTGTACCCGCCAGACTGGCTGACCCCTACGGAGGCCCAGTCCTTGCCCGTTCCTCCACTGTTCTCCCGTGTCCGGCGGTTCCGTCCGGCTCACTGTCAGGCCTTCACCTCCCCTCGTTCTCTACGAACTTGGTGAGTACCGCTGCCCTCCAGGACGCGATGGTCACTACCACCACTCCTGAGAGTCAGCGTGTGTCGATCTGCACGTGTACACGGACGGGCCACCACCTAGCCACGTTTACTCTTCGGCCTGGGTCAAGTCTGTACACACTGGCTACTGAGCCTCCTCAGGTAGCTGCGTCTGACCAGGTGTCCGTGTCAGGTCCGGTAGCACCCCCTTGCTCGTGTCGCCTCCTGTCGCCTCCTCCCGCCTCCTTGTCTCTGGTCTTCCCAGGTCTCTGCCTCCCCTCCCGCCCTCTCCTGCCCCGCCCTGCCTTCCTTGCGTCGAGGGGCGGCAGCGCGCCGCTCCTCACTCCTCGTTTCCCCCGACGACTGCTCCCCTGCAGACTCTCCACATAGACGTGTGGGGCCCAGCCCGCGTCAGTGGACAGGGCCGCGAGCGCTACTTTCTGCTGGTATTTGACGACTACACGCGCTACACCGCGGTCTTCCCCTTGCGCAGCAAGGGTGAGGTCCCTGATGTTTTGATCCCTTGGATTCGCGCAGTCCGTCTCGACCTCCGCGAGCGGTTCCACCAGGACCTTCCTGTCCTGCGTCTGCACTCTGACAGAGGTGGTGAGTTCTCCTCCGACCTCTTGCGGGGCTTTTGTCGTGGGGAGGGCATTCTCCATTCGTTCATGCTTCCGGCCTCCCCTCAGCAAAATGGGATTGCTGAGCGCCGCATTGGCTTAGTCATGGAAGTTGCTCGTACCTCCATGATCCATGTGGCAGCTCCCCATTTTCTGTGGCCGTTTGCGGTTCGGTACGGTGCGCATCAGCTCAACCTCTGGCCTCGTGTCTCCTTGTCGGAGACCTCGCCGACACTGCGTTGGCGATGCGTCGGTGTTCCGGGTCTGGGGCTCTCGTGCCTTTGTTCGCGATACGTCCGCGGACAAGCTCTCCGCCCGCGCTATTCCCTGCGTCTTCCTTGGCTTTCCCCCTGACGCGCCTGGCTGGCAGTTTTACCACCCCACCTCGCGCCGTGTCTTCCCCTCTCATGACGTCACGTTTGACGAGTCGGTTCCCTTTTACTGTCTCTTCCCCTACCGCTCTGCCCCTCCCCCACCCCCGCCGCTCTTCCTTGCTCCAGGTCCCCCTCCGGTAGACCCCCTCCCCCCCCAAGGTCCTGCTCCCTCAGGTGTGTCTCAGGTAGACCCTCTCCCTGGTAATGTGCCTGTTGAAGTAGTTGTCGGCTCAGGTGCTGCTCGAGGTGCTGCGTCTGGGGGTGCTACGTCTGGGGGTGAGGAGCCTGGGCGTGCTGAGTCTGAGGGTGCCGGGTCTTAGGGTGCTGGGCCTGGGGGTGCTGAGCCTGGGGGTGCGGAGCCTGGGGGTTCTGAGCTTGCGGGTGCGGAGCCTGGGGGTGCTGAGCCTGAGGGTGTGGAGCCTGGGGGTGCTGAGTCTGAGGGTGCGGAGTCTGGGGTTGCTGAGCCTCGGGGTACTGCTTCTTCTGGAGGTCCTGCGGGTGCTTCACCACGACTGTCTCCCCGGCCGGAGCCTCTCTCCCCGCAGCAGCTGCGCGAGTGGTTTGCTCAACGCACCCGCCGTCGGAGTGGAGCTGCCGGAGCTGGAGTCTCTGCTGCTGGTGATACTGGAGCTGGAGGTGTTGGAGTTACTGTTGGAGCTGGTGGTACCGGAGGTGCTGCAGCTGCTGGTCCTCGAGGTGCTCGTACCAGGGGTACTGGAGCTCCCGGGACTGGTTGTGTTGGGGGCGCTGGAGCTGGAGGAGCTGGAGCTGATGGCGCTGGAGTTGGGGGAGCTGGAGCTGGTGGCGCAGGAGCTAGAGGCACTGGCACTGGTGGCGCTGGCGCTGGAAGAGCGGGAGTTGGAGACACTAGGACTGTTGACCTTGGAGCTGGGGGTGCTGTGTCTCGCGGTACTAGCATTGTGCGGCCGCGACCGTACTTCGTTCCCCTACTTCAGCAGGTTCTTGGTCTCCCGTCTTCTCCTGGCCTTACTCCTCCCTTACTGTGTCCACCGCCTGACCAGTCACAGCCGCCGTTACAGCCAGCCTCCCCACTGCCTGCTCCTACTCCTTACACTGAGCAGACTGGAGGTCTTACAGAGCGTCGTGACCCTGAGTCTCGTCCTGCCTCACTTGTTCGCGCTGTTCGCACTGGTCGTCATGCTCCTCGTCCGCGTCCTCCTCCTGTCCCCGGCACCCACGCTATGGCACTTCGTCCTTTCTCTGTTCCACTTCATGTTCCTCTGCTGCCTCCTCCTGAGTCCTCTCTTCCTGCCATCCCTGACCCTGAGTTTGACCTTGCTCATGCTGCCAGTCCTACTGTCTCTCGTCTCCTCGCCACTGTTGTCACTGACCCTTCTACTGAGTCCACGGCTGCGTCTGCCTTCGTTGCTGAGCTAGTTGACTTTGCTACTGCCTGTCGTCTAGACTACGCCACTGCTCTTGTTGTTGAGTCTGAATCTGCCAGTCCTCCGTCCGTCGGGGGTGAGTGTGCTCTTGGCACGGACGTCCTTGAGGACAGGCAGGAGGACCTTGAGTGTCTTGCAGCTACTGTTCCTCGTTTCACTTCCATGCTGCTTGCCCCTGAGGGAGACCCGGATGCACCTGACATCCCGACCCCGTGCTCTTACGCAGAGGCAATTACGGGTCCTTACTCCTCTCATTGGCAGGCAGCCATGGATTTCGAGATGGCATCCTGGAAGTCCACAGGTACCTACGTCGACGCAGTTCCCCCGTCTAGGGCGAACATAGTCGATGGCATGTGGATTTTCAGGGTGAAGCGGCCGCCGGGTTCTCCGCCTGCCTTCAAGGCGCGTTACGTTGCTCGAGGCTTCAGTCTGCGACAGGGGGTCGACTACTTCCAGACCTTCTCCCCCACCCCGAAGATGACCACTCTTCGGGTGTTGCTGCACGTCGCTACTCAGCGTGACTACGAGTTACACTCTCTGGACTTCTGTACAGCTTTCTTGCAGGGCAGCCTGCACGAGGAGATCTGGCTGCGCCACCCATCTGGCTTCACTGGGTTGTTGAATTGTAATTGTATACATTATACTAGAACTGCCTGTAGTGTAGACTTAGTGTAGTTATATGCCTTGTTGTTGTGGTGCACCTTCTACCTTTGCATGTTCTTTCCTATTTTTACCCTCGCTCAATATTGAATCATCCTCTTTCTTCTATTTGGCTTGCTCTACTCTCTCGACACTCTCGCTAGTACCCTCAAACCCTAGCTATGGCCCTCTAGCTAATGAGCTTGCTTTGAAATGGTATTAAGAGCAATGCTTTCCTACGGACCTTTATATAATGGGCCCACCACACTTCCGTCATGCCTTCGTCCCGCGTTCTGCCCGTGGCGAACGTGCCATCGACCGTGGCGAAAGTGCCATCTACCGTGGCAAACGTGCTAGCAGTGCGCAGCCCGTCACGCGCCTCGTCACACAGCACGCACAGCCGCGCGGAGCAGCTGCGTAGCAATCGCTCGCGCGAGCAGCAGCAGTATGCACAGCAGTGCGCACAGCAGCAGTGGCGAACGCAAGTGCATGCGCACGTGCAGCAGCCGCCAACGCGCGCAGCGGCACGCGCACGCGCAGCAGCCGCCCGCGCGCGAGCGCAGCAGACGCACGTGCAGCCTCTGCCATCTCTCTCCCTGCCGCGCCTACTGGCGTGGGGGGGGAGGGCGAGGGGGTGATGGGGGTGATCAGCAAACCGCCTCCAGCTGCCCTCCTCTCTTCCTTTCTCTCCTTACAGCACTCGTTTCTGTGGGCGAGGGGGGGGGGGAGGGGGGAGGGGAGGGAGAAGGGTAAGGGGGTGGCGTGAAAGTCCAGCAGCAGCACTCTCTCCTCTCCTCACTCCAGCAGCCACCTCTCCACTCCTCCTCCTTGCTTGCGTCAGCTCCAACCGCCTTGTCTTGTGGGAGAGGTTTGAGGGGGTTGGGGGGAGTCGTGAACCCAGCAGCGCCAGTCGCCAGTGAGCCCGTTGCTCCAGTCGCCCGAGGGTCAGTTGCTCTAGCCGTATGAGCGGGATGCTCCAGGCGTACGAGCCCGTTACCCCAGTAGCTCGTGAGCCAGTAGCTCGAGTTGCCAGTGTGCTAGCCGCTTCAGCCACCGCCCCCACCTCCTCTCCTCTTTCTCGCTCTCCCTCCTCACTTCCTTCTGCTTGGTGTACCTCTTCAGGGGGTGTTTCTGCACATGGTTCTTCACTATAGGCAGTTAGGGGGTGTGTTGAATTGTAATTGTATACATTATTCTATAATTGCCTGTAGTGTAGACTTAGTGTAGTTATATGCCTTGTTGTTGTGGTGCACCTTTTTCCTCTGCATGTTCTGTTAGAATACTAGCGAGAATGATGAGAAAATGGGTGACTAGGAAAGGGGGAGGGGTACAAGTACAATGTCGAGAGAAATTGTGTACCCCCTAAGGCTAAACCCACTATAGCCTAGACAACTGTAAACACATAAACTAAGCCTAGATAAAACTAAGCATATATGTTTGACACACCCCCATAGGCGAAGTGGGGGATAGCCAGAGCAAGCAATGGTCACAAGACCAGTCAAGAGAAGAAGCAAAGCAAAGCAAGCTCAGGGTGGATCACAAAGTCACCACACAGTCCGAGCACAAGCAAAGGGCCACAAGGCCAGTTCACATGCAGAGTTATATAAAGAGAACAAACAATACAGTGATCATACCCTAGCAAGTGCAAGCATGCAGGTATATAGATAGATCACAGTACAGGCAGAGTCAGGCAGTAAGTAAGTGAGACAAAGTAGGCACAAGGCCTAACACAGTAACAAAGCGCTGATGATCACCAGGCGGAAGTGCCTTGGTGAAGACATCAGCAGTGTTGGCCCGAGTGGCCACGTACGCTAGACGAGGCTGACCACACTGCTGCAACTCTCGAGCAAGGAAGTATTGCAGAGCGATGTGCTTCGTTCTGTGCTCCAGTCTGTGCTCCTGACACAAGGCTATCATGGCGTTGTTGTCTATGTACAGGACTGGAGGCGAACGAGGCTGCTCTCCCAAGTCGGTCAGCAAGTAGGTGAGCCAGCGTAGCTCCTGAGCAGCCATGGCTCCGGCGTAGATCTCAGCCTCACAGCTGGAGCTGAGAACTAAGGACGAGCGGGTAGACCGCCAAGAAACCGAGCCGGACCCAAGGCTGAAGGTGTAACCCTGCGACGACCGCTGCGTAGCTGAGTCGTCAACCCAGGAAGCGTCTGCGTGACCAGTGAGGACAACTAGACCCCGTCCTCCAAGCACAAGCCCCATGCCCGACGTACTGCACAGGTAACGCAGTACCCTCTTCGTAGCATCCCAGTGCAGCTTTCGGTGCCTACCGGGAGCCACGTAGCGAGCCAGAAGGCTGAGAGGGTACGCGAGGTCAGGTCGTGTACAGGTCATCAGGTACATGAGGCAACCCACAAACTATGGGTACGGACCACTTGGCTCTACGGACTCGTCCGAAGGTGGAGCTGCGAGCGAGTGGCTGGTAGATAGAGGAGTGGGCTGTGGCGAGGAGTACTGGAAGCCGAAGCGCTGAAGGACCTGGTGCACCATGTGTGACTGAGTCAGTGTGATGGTGCACCGTGCTCTGTCCCGGGTGATGTGCAGGCCAAGATAGCTGCGCAGTTCACCAAGGTCAGTGCAGGTATGTCTCTTCTACAGCTCGGACTTCACAAGGGTCAGTGCCTCAGTGTTAGCCGTGGCAAAGACAAGGTCGTCGACGTACACTAGGACGTAGAAGGGCGGCAGCGAGGTGTCGGTGCGTAGAAACAGCGACGGGTCTGCTGTAGAAGGAACAAACCCAAGAGCCGCAAGTGTAGTCCTGAGTGTGTCGTGCCACTCGCGAGGCGCCTGGCAGAGACCGTAGACTGGCCAGATCTCCTCGTAGACCGTAGACCGTAGACTGGCTCCACTGGGTACCTGCAGGAAACGACCCAGTGAAACCAGGTGGTCGGCGCAGCCAGATCTCCTCGTGCAGGCTGCCCTGCAGGAAGGGTGTACTGAAGTCCAGGGAGTGTAACTCGTAGTCACGTTGAGATGCTACGTGCAGCAAGACCCGAAGAGTAGTCATCTTCGGGGTGGGGGAGAAGGTCTGGAAGTAGTCAACTCCCTGTTGCTGACTGAAACCTTGAGCAACGTAGCGCACCTTGAAGGCAGGCAGAGAACCCAGCGGCCGCTTCACCCTTAAGATCCACATGCCATCAACTATGTTCACCCCAGGTGGGGGAACCTCGTCGACGTAAGTGCCTGTGGACTTCCAGGATGCCATCTTGGCATCCATAGCTGCCTGCCACTGAGAGGAGTAAGGACCCATAATCGCCTCTGCGTAAGAGCGCGGGGTCGGGATCTCTGGAGCATCCGGGTCTCCCTCAGGGGCAAGCAGCAAGGAAGCGAAACGAGGTACAGCAGCTGCAAGACACTCAAAGTCCTCCTGCCTGTCCTCAAGGACGTCCGTGCCAAGAGCACACTCACCCCCGATGGACGGAGGACTGGCAGACATAGACTCAGCAACTAGAGCAGTGGTGTAGTCGAGACGGCAGGCAGCAGCAAAGTCAAGCAGCTCAGCAACGAGAGCAGAAGCAGCAGCAGACTCAAAAGACGGGTCAGTGAAAGCAGTGGCAAGAAGACGAGCGACAGTGGGACTGGCAGCACGCGCTCGGTCAGACTCAGGGTTAGGGACCTCAGGAAGAGAGGACTCAGGTGGAGCAGGCAGAGGAACACGCAGTGGAACGGAGGAAGGACGGAGTGCCATGGTGTGTGTGCCTGGGACAGGAGGAGGACGCGAACGAGGAGCACGACGAGCAGTGCGAACAGGCAAGACAGGACGAGACGCAGGCTTACGGCGCTCTGTAAGACCTCCAGACTGCTTAGTGTAAGGAGAGGGAACAGGCAGTGGGGAGGCTGGCTGTAACGGCAGCTGCGACTGGTCAGGCGGTGGACACAGGAAGGGAGGAGGAAGACCAGTAGAAGACGGGACACCAAGAACCTGCTGAAGCAGGGGAACAAAGTACGGGCGCGGCCGCACAGTGCCTCCAGCACCTCCAGCTCCAGGGTCAAGAGCTCCAGCTCCTGCAGCTCCAGCACCTCCTGCGCCAGGGCCTCCAACTCCAGCTACACCAGCTCCAGCGCCTCCGGCGCCAGCTGCTCCAGGCTTCGTAGGGTCTCCAGCTCCAGTAGTAACAGCAGCACCTCCAGCTCCAGCGTCTCCAGGCTCGCCAGCCCCAGGGGCTCCACTCCGACGGTGTGGGCGCTGAACAAGCCACTCACGCAGCTGCTGCGAGGACAGTCGCGGTGAAGCACCAGCAGGACCTCCAGACGAAGCAGCACCCCGAGGCTCAGCACCCCCAGACTCCGCACCCTCCGACTCAGCACCCCCAGGCTCCGCACCCTCAGACTCAGCACCCCCAGGCTCAACACCCTCAGGCTCAGCACCCCCAGACCCAGCACCCTCAGACCCCGGACCCACCGGCTCCGCACCCCCAGATGCAACACCCCCAGACGCAGCACTTGGAGCAGCACTTGGGACGACAGCTACCTGAACAGTCGCAGTACTAGGGAGAGGGTCTACCTGAGACACTCCCGAGGGAGCAGGACCTTGGGGCGGAAGGGGGTCTACCGGAGGTGGACCGGGAGCAAGGAAGAGCGGCGCGAGCGGGGAAGGGGCAGAGCGGTAGGAGAAGAGACGGTAGAAGGTAACCGACTCGTCGAATGTGACGTTCTAAGAAGGGAGGACACGGTGCGAGGTGGGGTGGTAAAACTGCCAGCCAGGCGCGTCAGGGACAAAGCCAAGGAAGACGCAGGGAATGGCGCGGGCGGAGAGCTTGTCCGCGGACGTATCGCGAACAAAGGCACGAGAACCCCAGACCCGGAACACCGACGCATCGCCAACCTTCCCCGTCTAACGCAGTGTGGGCGAGGTCTCCGGCAAGGAGACACGGGGCCAAAGGTTGAGCTGATGCGCAGCGTACCGGACCGCAAACGGCCATAGAAAATGGGGAGCGGCCGCATGGATCATGGAGGTACGAGCGACCTCCATAACTAAGCCAATGCGGCGCTCAGCAATCCCATTTTGCTGAGGGGAGTCCAGAAGCGTGAACGACAGGAGAATGCCCTCCCCACGACAAAAGTCCTGCAAGAGGTCGGAGGAGAACTCACCACCTCTATCAGAGTGCAGACGCAGAACAGGAAGGTCCTGGCCGAACCGCTCGCGCAGCTGGAGACGGACTGTGCGGATCCAAGGGATCAAGACAGCAGAGACTTCACCCTTGCTGCGCAAGGGGAAGACTGTGGTGTACCGCGTGTAGTCGTCAACTACCAGCAGAAAGTAGCGCCCGCGGCCCTGTCCACTGACGCGGGCTGGGCCCCACACGTCCATGTGGAGGGTCTGCAGGGGAGCAGTCGTCTGGGGGAACGAGGAGGAGTGAGGAGCAGCGTGCTGCCGCCCCTCGACGCAAGGAAGACAGAGCGGGGCAGGTGAGGGCGGCAGGGGAGGCAGGGACCTGGGGAGACCAGAGACAAGGAGACGGGAGTGCATGCCACGAAGGCGTGGCAGGGAGGGGTGACCCAGGCGGTGGTGCCAAAGGAGAGTCTGGTGCGACAGGAGGCGACACGAGCAAGAGGCGGCTACTTGACCTGACGCGGACACCTAAGCGGATGCAGCGACCTGAGGAGGCTCGGTAGCCAGTGTGTACAGACTCGACCTTGGCCGACGAGTGAACGTAGCGAGGTGACGCCCCGTCCGTGTGCACGTGCAGATCGACACACGCTGACCCCCAGGAGTGGTGGTAGTGACCATCGCATCCTGAAGGGCAGCGGTACTCACCAAGTTCGTAGAGAACGAGGGGAGGTGAAGACCTGGCAGTGAGCCGGACGGAACCGCTGGACACGGGAGGATAGTGGAGGAACTGGCAACGACCAGGCCCCCAGAGGGGTCAGCCAGTCTGACCGGAACAGGTGCAGGAAGAGGAGTGAGAGTGATGCTGTCACGAAAGAAACAGCGCGAGGCGCCGGAGTCCAACGTGAAGGTGTGCCAGGCCTCAGCAAGCGCAGTACCAGGGGGAGTACGAGACGCACTAGCACCTAGAGCAGCAGCGGCTATACCTGGGTCAGGCGGCACACACTAGTAACAGCCACCCTCAGCACTAAAAGACAAAGCATACATGGCAGAGATAATAACATCAAAGTCTAGATCAAAGATAGCAACTCCCGACCTAAGCAACTCCGCCCAGCGAGGGCGCTCGACGTCATCACCAAACTCAGTACGCCAGGCGACGTCAAGGCTGGCAAAGCAGCGGCGCTCAGTGTGAAACCTCCCGCATGTCCGGCCCGCACGGGCACCCGTGCGAATGACATACGGGCAGGTCTCACTACCCTTACCCGCCCCACGCTGAACCAACCACTCACGGAGCTGCTGTGCCGTCTGAGTCTCGCTCCGACGCTGCTGCTGCTGGCCCCGACCACCACCAGGGCCTCCACGCTGAGGTCCAGACCGACCACCACTGGTCCCACCGCCTCTACTGCCGCCACTCCCTCCGTTGCCTCCACCGCCGCCACCAGAGCCTCCACCTCCGCCACCGGTCCCACCGCCGCCACCACCTCCACCGACTTCGCCTCCTCTACCGCTGCCCCCACTACCACTCCCACTGCCACCTCCACCACCACCGCTGCCTCCTCCACTACCCCGGCCACCCTTGCCCTTGCTGTTGCGGCGCTTCGCACTAGTCGAAGCAGCACCATCGTCCTCAGGAACAGAGACTTCTGCAACAGCAGCAGAGGCGAAGGAGGAGGAAAGGGGGGAGGGGGAGCACCCCTCAAAGAAGGGTGAGCGCGGAGTGCCACGAGCAGCACCTACAGCAACTGCACTAGTCTCAGCTGCGAGGAGATGCTGCTCGAGGAGGTCAACAGTGAGGGAAGTGGGGTCGAGGGTGAGAAAGTGGTCCCTGACAGAGCGAAGGGAGTCAGGGAGGCGAGTGACTATGAAGTAGAGGATGATGAACATGGGGGGCTTGTTCGTGGGAAGGAACCCAGCAGGGACGGTAGCGCGGTAGTGAGCGTCGCTAGTGCGCAGGTGGGTAACCAGGTCGCTACTGTGGCAAAAGCCGACAGCTCAGGGAACAGGTAGGGCAGTAGCAGCCTGCCAATAGCAGCAGTGGCAGGGGAGGAGTAGCGAGCAACGACAGCGTCGTACAAGGCCTGTGCTGTCCTGTGCTCGCCAAAGTAGGTACAGTTGCAGATCGTCGTGCCACGTGTCAAATGCTACAAGTCTGCCTTCCGAGTCGAACGGGAGAACTCGAGGCGACGCCATAGGGGCCGAGGGGCCAAACAGGGGGGGGGGCGGGCGTAGGGCTTTGAGGTGGGGCCGAGAGGCCTAGGAACCGCGGGGCCAAACAAGGGGCCCGGGGGGCCTAGGGGTGCCGAGGGGCCTAGGGGGCCGAGGGGCCAAACAAGGGGCCGAGGGGCCGGGCGCCGGGCTCTGAGGTGGGGCCGAGGGGCCTAGGGGCTGAGGGGCCAAACAAGGGGCCGGGGGGGGGGGCCTAAGGGGGGCCGAGGGGCCTAGGGGGCCGAGGGGCCAAACATCGGGCCGGGGGGCCGGGCGCCCGGCTCTGAGGTGGGGCCGAGGGGCCTAGGGGCCGCGGGGCCAAACAAGGGGCCGGGGGGGGCTAGGGGGGGCCGAGGGGCCTAGGGGGCCGAGGGGCCAAACAAGGGGCCGGGGGGCCGGGCGAAGGGCTCTGAGTTGAGGCCGAGGAGCCTAGGGGCTGCGGGGCCAAACAAGGGGCCGGGGGGCCTAGGGGGGGCCGAGGGGCCAATCACACGGGGCTGAGGGGCGGGGCCGAGGGGCCAAACAAGGGGCCGGGGGACCGGGCGCCGGGCTTTGAGGTGGGGCCGAGGGGCCTAGGGGCCGCGGGGCCAAACAAGGGGCCGGGGGACCTAGGGGGGCTGAGGGGCCTAGGGGGCCGAGGGGCCAAACAAGGGGCCGGGGGGGGGGGGGGGGGGGGGGGGGGGGGCGGGCTTTGAGGTGGGGCCGAGGGGCCTAGGGGCCGCGGGGCCAAAGAAGGGGCCGAGGGGGCCTAGGGGGGGCCGAGGGGCCTAGGGGGCCGAGGGGCTAAACAAGGGGCCGGGGGGCCGGGCTCCGGGCTTTGAGGTGGGGCCGAGGGGCCTAGGGGCCACGGGGCCAAACAAGGGGCTGGTGGGGCCTAGGGGGGCCGAGGGGCCTAGGGGGCCGAGGGGCCAAACAAGGGGCCAGGGGGGGCGGGCGCCAGGCTTTGAGGTGGGGCCGAGGGGCCTAGGGGCCGCGGGGCCAAACAAGGGGCCGAGGGGGCCTAGGGGGGCCGAGGGGCCTAGGGGGCCGAGGGGCCAAACACGGGGCCGGGGGGCCGGGCTCCGGGCTTTGAGGTGGGGCCGAGGGGCCTAGGGGCCGCGGGGCCAAACAAGGGGCCGGGGGGGGCCTATGGGGGCTGAGGGGCCTACGGGGCCGAGGGGCCAAACAAGGGGCCGGGCGCAGGTGTTGTCGGGCCGGGGCTAGGTGCGGGGCCGGGCGCTGGGCGAGGGACTGAGCCGGGCGCGGGCGTAAGGTACGGGGCCGGGCGCTGGGCTAGGAACGGGGCCTAGCGCAGGCTAGGTACGGGGCCGGGCACTTGTTGTGCCAAAGTACTATAGTGGCACGGTCATCGCACTCCCATTCAGCCTTCAAGCCTGCTCAGCTTCTGGAATTTTGTGGGGTGGTGCTTCAACATGTGTTCTTCAAATCCTCAAAGTTTCAGAGTTTTTGAAGCAGTTTACAAGGCATTGCAACATTTTTAGTTTCAAGACTTATGGCATCCCGGAAGTGTGTGTTACTCTTTTTTGGTAACACCCGAGTTCACCATTTCGGCTGCTGACTCATCTACCGAGCTCTGATTGGTCTGAAAATCGGTGTGGCAGTCCTTTGCCATGTTTTGCAGGTGGTCACCGAGTTTCAAGACAACCCAGCATCGGAGCAGCACGTGACAGCTGTCGAAAGTTACTGTTCCGTAGTCATGGTGCACTGTTGGCAGCATTTCCCTTGCCACCCTTTCATTGTTGTCATGCCAATGGTGCAGGGACAGAGAATGAGACAAGAAGTACAGGTGGTCAAGTGGGACTCTACCACCCTCCTTTTGAGAAATGTGGTCTTCCTGGAAGCAACTTGCAAGAGGGTGCAAGTGGGAAGACAAGCTGACTCATGGTTGGCTTGACTCACTATTGGTAGCCTTGAGTACAGCTCTGAACATCCAAGTGTGGTTGGCTTTGCTGACCTAGCTAGGACGTTTCCCATCCTTCTCTAGCCTTTCTCCCCTAGGACTCAACCTTCTCTGAGTTCCCAGGATGGTCCCAACCCCTTAAGAGTCCCCTAGGCAATGTTGCACTCAACCTCTTCCTTGCATCAATGAAGCTACTCGTTTTTCAGCCGAGCTTACGTTTTTGTTCACTGCGTAGCGCATACAACTCTGATGAAAGCAAGCCATATACCGTTGGAAAGCAGACACCTGAAGCTAACGTCACTCCAAGTTTCAGTCTCGTTTGTTATCGGAGCTGATCGTAACGGCGTTTTGAACAGAGGCGGTTCAAAGTCATCAGATTCTGCTTAGGTGGTTTCAAGGGCATCTACGACCCCTAAGTGGACTCTAGACTATAACAAGTGGTATCAGAGCGGTTCTTCTCTGTTCCTGGGTCAATATGGAGGCTGAAGGTTCTGCTCCAGCTGGTCCTAGTGGCAGTGGTGGCGTGAGAGGCGCTGGGGAAGCAGGAAGAGGCGTTGTAGGCGGATCTGCACCAATAGCATCCGTTTCAACACCAGCCAAGGATGATGTGAAGGCATTCAACCTAGAGAAGTTCTCTGGGGAGGATTGGGCATCATGGAGCTTCAGGATGGAGCTCCTATTTAACCATTATGGACTGCTTGAAGTGATGGATGGAGAATTGAAGAGGCCTGCGAGCGAAGGAGCGACCAAGGAATGGGATCGCCGATCCAAGGATGGATTCTTCCTTCTCTCTCAATGCCTCTCATCCAACCAGCTGCACCACGTCAAGCATCTCATCAAGGATATCCAGTGTGGTCCCAAGGCATGGAAAATATTGAAGGATGTCCATGCCCCCAGCAGCGAAGCGATGGTGGTGGTGCTCGAACGACAACTCCATGCGGTGAAGATCAACGAGGGTGATGCGGTGCAAGGAGCGTTCGATCAACTCCGGGACCTCTATGTGAAGCTCTCTGCTGCTGGTGTGGACTACCCTGAAAAGATCAAGTGCTACAAGGCTCTCTCCCTGCTGCCGGAGTCGTGGGGGCCCTTGGTGGTCAACCTCAATGGCATGAAGGACTCATGGTCCCTTGAGTGGATTCGTGCTCAAGTCCTTCAAGAGGAGTTTCGGAGGAAGGAGCTGACTGCCGCTGCCGGTGAAGGTGGAGGCTCTGCCTATGGCATGAAAGGCTTCAAGGGACGTGGCAGCAAGAAAGGCAAGGCCAAGGAAGGCTCTGGAGGGGAGCAGTATTCGGGAGGGAAGCGTAGCAACAAGGGAGGCAAGCGGTGTGGCGGCAAGTGTTGGTATTGCCATGTGGAAGGTCACCCATGGTTTAAGTGTCGCAAGCTACCTGATGGTTGGAGGCCTGGTCAGCCATCAATTGAAGGCTCTAAGGGTGTTCATGGAGCTATGGGAGAAGGCATGGGCAGTGAGGAGGGCGATGGAGGTGCCGGCGGACATGGCGGCATGTTCTACCATGTAGGAGAGGCATGCTCCAAGGATATGGTTGTACCGGCCAGCAAGGTTGCTCTTCACCGTTCCTCCCATTGGGTCATCGACACGGGAGCCTTCATGACCATGACCAACCGAGAGGATCTGCTGGATGAAGTCAGGCCATCAAAGGCAGCCACCGTTGTTTCAGCCACCGGCCAAGTTGTACCCGTGCGTGGCGAGGGGAGAGCCATGTTTATGGGTGCGGATGGGAGGCTTGTGGGGCTGAAGCGTGTTCTCCTTGTCCCTGGACTATGTGCCAACCTTCTCTCTACCAAGGCATTGAGTGAGGCAGGGATGAAGATGGAGATGATGGGCACAAAGGTGTTCAAGGCAACTCTGGATGGGCGCGTGTTGTGGGACCTCCGAGGCGGCAAGGACATGCACCGGTCCATGTGGGAGATACCGGTGCTGCCATGGAAGGAGGCGGCTGCGCGCTTGGCTGCTGAAGCTGTAAGAGGAGGGCATGCAAGCCACGTAACCAGTGGAGGAGGTGGTGATGGTAGTGATGGTGGGCTGCTTGTGCATGGGGGGGGTGCACTACCAAGTGTAACTCCTTGCACGGGTGAGACGGATTGGCTCACCGCACACCGTCGCTTTGGCCACGTGGCGCTACCTCAGTTACAGCAGCTGTTTAAGGAGGAAAGAGTCAAGGGGCTGAGGATAAAGGGGGAGCCCAAGGAGGTGGGCTCTTGTGAGACTTGCTTGACCAGCAAGTTCTCACGATTTCCCTTCCATTCGACGGTGGGGCAGTCAAGTGACCCGGTGGAGCTCGTGCATGTGGATCTTGTGGGGCCCATGAAGGTGAAGGGAGATGGTGGAGCCCTGTATTCCATGACTATGGTGGATGATTACACAAGGCTCACCTGGTCTTTTCCACTTGCAAAGAAGAGTGATGCTGCAAGGGTCATCATTGAAGAGTGGTTGCCCATGGTGGAGCGAGAGAGCGGCAAGCGGGTGAAGGCGATTCGTAGTGACCGTGGTGGAGAGTTTTTGGGAGCGGAGTTCCGGAGCTGGTTGAAGCGGCATGGCATCAAGCAGCAGCTCACCACGGCCTCCACCCCTCAGTCCAACGGCGTGGCAGAGAGAGCGAACCGGACCATCATAGAGGGCGGGAGAACGATTTTGGTGGACTCGGGTCTACCCTTGCGGTTCTGGCCCCTCGCTATTTGTCATGCTACCGTCATCAAGAACCGGGTGTTGACTCATGTGGGAGGTCAGCATTGGGTCCCTATGGAGAAGTGGAGTGGCAAGAAGCCCCTGGTTGATATGCTTCGTGTCTTCGGGTGCATGGGGCTCGTGCATGTCCCTAAGGAGAAGCGTGACAAGCTTCAAGCGGCGGCGGTGTGGGCTGTTCATTTGGGTCTTGCACGGGGGAGCAAGGGCTGGCTCATGTGGGACCCAAAATCCAACACCATCTTCACCACCAGAGATGCCAAGTTCATGGAGGGGCTCATGTTCAAGGAGTGGTCGGAGCGGGGGAGGAGCAAGGTCACCATTCCGCTTGGAATAGAGGTGGGAACCAACGACCCACTTCTCATTCCCATCGAGTTGTCCTCATCTTCAGAGTTGACAGAGGTGTCACATGACTTGGGAGGTGCTGAAGGGGAGGCAGCAGATGTGGAAGAAGTACTACAGCAAGGGGAGGCCCCTATAGCTGAGAGAGGTGATACCGAGGAGGAGGTGCAGCAGCCTACACCATCCCCTAAGCTTCCACCAAGGCGCACAACCCAAGGGAAGCGTGATGCTGTCCGTGGTGGAGCCAAGGAAGGAGCAGCCAAGGAGAGGCCCAAGAGAGCTGCCCACACAAGGGATTTCCTCAAGTATGAAAGGCTTGGGGTTCCCAAGGCATTGCTGGTCCAAGAGGAGGAATATGAGGAGGAGAAGGGAGCTGAGGGGGAGATGGAGCAGATTTGTTGCTTTGGCGTCAACTTACCTCATGAGCCGGCGTCAATGGAGGAAGCTCTCGCTGGAGATGATCGAGAGGCGTGGCTGGCTTCAAGGGAGGATGAGTTCCAGAGCCACATGGAGAATGAAACATGGACCCTTACCAATCTTCCCCCAGGAAGGAAGGCATTGGACTGCACGTGGGTGTTACGTGTAAAGACCGATGCGAAGGGGAGGTTGGAGAGGTGCAAGACAAGGCTTGTGATCAAAGGCTTTCAGCAGAGAGAGGGAATTGACTTTCAAGAGGTGTTTGCTCCTGTTGCCAAGGCTCCTACGCTCCGGTTGTTGCTAGCAGCCGCTGCCGTTTGTGGCTGGAAGGTGGAGCAAATGGATGTGAGGACGGCATTCCTCTATGGCGTGGTAGATGAGGAGATCTACATGAAGCAGCCAGAGGGGTATGATGATGGGAGCGGACGTGTTTGCAGGCTCAACAAGGCCATCTATGGCCTCAAACAAGCTCCAAGGTGCTGGTATGCAAGGCTGGTGGAGGCGTTGGAGGCTCTTGGCTTCAAAGTTAGCGGCTGCGACGAGAGTCTCTTCATGACCGAGGGGGAGGAGGAGAAGGTATTTCTCCTTGTCTATGTCGATGACGTCCTCCTCTTCTCTCCATCCCTAGAGAGGATCAAGGAGGTGCAAGGGAAGCTGAAGGAGACCTTTCAATGCAAGGCCCTTGGACCAGTGGGGTATTACCTTGGTCTTCATGTGGAGCGGGACGAGGTGAAGGGATGGTTGAGGCTTCACCAACACAAGTACCTTGCAGCCATGGGGGAGAAGTATAGGCTGGAGGAAGGGAGGAGTGTGAAGACTCCTTTACCCTCAGGGTTTCAGCTGCACCTTGATGAAGAGGAGGGTGAGGTGTTGGAGTACGAGTTGCAGCGTCGGTTCCAGTCAATGGTGGGGAGCTTGATGTACGCTTCGGTCAACACTCGCCCCGACATTGCGTTTTCAGTTTCACAGCTCGCTCGTGTGGTGTCTAGGCCCCTTCAAGAGCACCTGGATGCAGCAGAGAGGCTGGTGAGGTACTGCATGGCAACCTCAAGGGTGGGGCTGCAATATTCAGTGCATGGGCAGCTGAAGCAAAAGGGAGTGGAGGAGGTGAGCACAAAGACTGGTGCACCTGCAAGGCGTGGGCATTTGTACCTCTCGTGTTTCACCGATGCTACCTGAGCAAGTGACATCAGTGATGCTACATCCCATGGTGGCTATATATGCTGTGTTGGAGGGAGTCCAGTGAGTTGGAAGTCTAAGAAGCAAGGAGAGATAGCTCACTCATCAACGGAGAGCGAGTACATGGCGTTGTTTCATGGAGTGAAGGAGGTGGTTTGGATGAGGAGGTTGCTTGAGGAGTTGGGGCAGGAGCAAGAGGGCCCTACATCTGTTTTTTGTGACAGCCAAGGAGCAATTGCAATGGCGCGTAATGCTGTGCTCCATGGGCTGAACAAGCACATGCATATCAAGTGGCATTGGGTGAGGAAGGAGGTGAAGAAGGGCACCATCTCCTTGCACTACATCAACACTATCAAGCAACCTGCGGATTTCTTGACTAAGCGGCTTGCAGAGCATCAGCATTGGAGCTGTGCCACCTTGTGTGGCATGTCCTTCAACTAAGGGAGGCAGCTTCAGGGAGCAGCTAAGGGATGAATGAGAGCACGATGAGGGGGAGTTTGTTGTGCCAAAGTACTATAGTGGCACGGTCATCGCACTCCCATTCAGCCTACAAGCCTGCTCAGCTTCTGGAATTTTGTGGGGTGGTGCTTCAACATGAGTTCTTCAAATCCTCAAAGTGTCAGAGTTTTTGAAGCAGTTTACAAGGCATTGCAACATTTTTAGTTTCAAGACTTATGGCATCCCGGAAGTGTGTGTTACTCTTTTTTGGTAACACCCGAGTTCACCATTTCGGCTGCTGACTCATCTACCGAGCTCTGATTGGTCTGAAAATCGGTGTGGCAGTCCTTTGCCATGTTTTGCAGGTGGTCACCGAGTTTCAAGACAACCCAGCATCGGAGCAGCACGTGACAGCTGTCGAAAGTTACTGTTCCGTAGTCATGGTGCACTGTTGGCAGCATTTCCCTTGCCACCCTTTCATTGTTGTCATGCCAATGGTGCAGGGACAGAGAATGAGACAAGAAGTACAGGTGGTCAAGTGGGACTCTACCACCCTCCTTTTGAGAAGTGTGGTCTTCCTGGAAGCAGCTTGCAAGAGGGTGCAAGTGGGAAGACAAGCTGACTCATGGTTGGCTTGACTCACTATTGGTAGCCTTGAGTACAGCTCTGAACATCCAAGTGTGGTTGGCTTTGCTGACCTAGCTAGGACGTTTCCCATCCTTCTCTAGCCTTTCTCCCCTAGGACTCAACCTTCTCTGAGTTCCCAGGATGGTCCCAACCCCTTAAGAGTCCCCTAGGCAATGTTGCACTCAACCTCTTCCTTGCATCAATGAAGCTACTCGTTTTTCAGCCGAGCTTACGTTTTTGTTCACTGCGTAGCGCATACAACTCTGATGAAAGCAAGCCATATACCGTTGGAAAGCAGACACCTGAAGCTAACGTCACTCCAAGTTTCAGCCTCGTTTGTTATCGGAGCTGATCGTGACGGCGTTTTGAACAGAGGCGGTTCGAAGTCATCAGATTCTGCTTAGGTGGTTTCAAGGGCATCTACGACCCCTAAGTGGACTCTAGACTATAACAGAACTGGCAGGAACGGGGCCGTGCGCTGGGCAGGTACGGGGCCGGGCGCTGGGCAGGTACGGGGCCGCGCGCTGGGCAGGTACGGGGCTGGGGCGCGGGCTAAGTACAGGGCCGGGCGCGGGCGTTATACGGGCCTGGTGTGGGCTAGGTACGGGGCCAGGCGCTGGCGACAGACGGGGCCGGGCACAAGCTAGGTACGGGGCCGGACGCTGGCTAGGGTCGGGGCCGTGCGCTGGGCTAGGTACGGGCCGGGCGCGGGGCTAGGTACGAGCCGAGCGCGGGCAAGAATACGGGGCCGGGCGCGGGCAGGGTACGGGCCGGTCGCGAGGCTAGGTACGGGCCGGGCGCGGGGCTAGGAACGGGGCCGAGCGCGAGGCTAGGTACGGGCCGAGCGCGAGGCTAGGTACGGGCCGGTCGCGGGCGTCGACGAGGCGCGGGCTAGGTACAGGGCCGGGCACGGGTGTCGACGTGGCGATCGCGGGCTAGGTATGGGCCGAGCACGGGCGTGAGAAGGCACGGGCCGAGGGGCCAAACACAGAGGCCGCCGAGCGCGGGCTAGGTACGGGCCCATCGCGGGCGCGGTACGGGCGGGGCGCGGGGCTAGGAACGAAATAGTAGGTGGTGGGCCCAATAGTAGCCTACTCTAATACCATGTTAGAATACTAGCGAGAATGACGAGAAAATGGATGACTAGGAAAGGGGGAGGGGTACAAGTACAATGTCGAGAGAAATTGTGTATCCCCTAAGGCTAAACCCACTATAGCCTAGACAACTGTAAACACATAAACTAAGCCTAGATACAACTATATGTTTGACATGTTATTTCCTATTTGTACCCTCGCTCAATATTGAATCATCCTCTTTCTTCTATTTGGCTTGCTCTACTCTCTCGACACTCTCGCTAGTACCCTCAAACCCTAGCTATGGCCCTCTAGCTTATGAGCTTGCTTTGACATGGGTCGTTTCCTGCAGGTACCCAGTGGAGCCTCCGGCAGCTAGTCTACGGTCTCTGCCAGGTGCCTCGCGATTGGCACGACACACTGAGGACTACACTTGCGGCTAAGGGGTTTACTCCTTCGACTGCTGACCCGTCGCTGTTTCTACACACCGACATGTCGCTGCCGCCGTTCTACGTCCTCGTGTACGTCGACGACCTGGTCTTTGCCACTGCTGACACTGAGGCACTGACCCTTGTGAAGTCGGAGCTGCAGAAGAGACACACCTGCACTGACCTGGGTGAACTGCGCAGCTATCTTGGCTTGCAGATCACCTGGGACAGAGCACGGCGCACCATCACCCTGACTAAGTCACACATGGTGCACCAGGTCCTTCAGCGCTTCGGCTTCCAGTTCTCCTCGCCACAGCCCACTCCTCTGTCTACCAGCTGTGAGAATCGAGAAGAAATGAGTGAGGATGAATTCACTAGAAAGCATTGGGATACAAATAGAAAACCCTAACAGGGTTGTACTCACTACAGAGTACCCCACTGCAGACTAGAGAAACATAATATTCTGACACACCCCCATAGTCAAAGTGGGGTATGATCAGCACAAAAAGCAATGGTCACAAGACCAGTCAAGAGAAGAAGCAAAGCAAAGCAAGCTCAGGGTGGATCACAAAGTCACCACACATTCTGAGCACAAGTACAAGAAGCAACAGTTTATAGTTCACAGCAAAAAAGTAAAGCTAGAGGCTATCACAGAGGGCAAGTGAGGAGGAGGAGGCTGGACTAATAGGAAAGGAGAGAGGGGGGCAACGGCGGAAGCTGCAGACACACGGGCAACAGGAGCGGCTCGCACTGTTGCTACCGGAGGCGCACCTCCGGACTACAGGAGTAACTGGCTCCGCGGCTAAGACGAGCGGCAGGAGCAACGGACCCACGGGCGACTGGCGCAGCGGCATCACTGGGCTACCGGAAGCGCACCTCCGGACTACTGGCACTGCTAGCAACACGACAGCTACCTCCACCCAACCTTCCTCTACTGCCGCACCCCCCATTCGCACACCCCCTGCTACACCCTAGGTTCACTCACACCCACCCCCTAGCACCACTCCGTCGACTCACACACACCCACCCCCCCCAGCGGCAGCTGCAGCAGTGGGAGACGGAGTAGGAGGAGGAGCAGGAGATGCCACACACCCGCCACCCCCATACCCTCCCCCACTGCTGCACCTGCAGCAGGGGATGGAGGAGAAGGGGGGGGGGGGGGGGCTGTGCATGGCGCATGCAGAGGGCAGCAGGGCGCGCAGGGCGCACAGAGCTGCAGGGTGCGCGGGGCGCACAGGGCAGCAGGGCAGCAGGGCGCACGGGGTGCACAGGGCAGCAGGGCGCGCGGGGCAGCAGTAGGGCTGGCGGGTTGGCCACACCCGCCACCCCCATACCCTCCCCCACTGCCGCACCCGCAGCAGAGAGATGGGGGGGGGGGGGGGGGGGGGGTTTGGCAGATCCCCTCCCCCCACTGCTGCACCCGCAGCAGGGGGAGGGAGCGGCGGCACCAGGGGCGGCAGCTCCAGGGGCGGCTGCTCCAGGGGCGGCTGCTCCAGGGGCGGCTGCACCAGGGGCGGCTGCACCTGTTGCGGCTGCTCCAGGGGCTGCTGCACCAGGGGCGGCTGCTCCAGGGGCGGCTGCACCAGGGGCGGCTGCACCAGGGGCGGCTGCTCCAGGGGCGGCTGCACCGACGCACGGCCCCCCCCTCCAGGTCGCCCCTCCCGTCGCCTGTGGAGGCGACCTGAGGGGGGGGGGGGGGGGGGGGGGGGGGGGGGGAGGGGAGTACGGGGACGTGCGGCCTCCCAGGGCGCCAGAGCAGGCGGAAGAAGGGGCGACGCGCGCCCCCCCAGGTCGCCCCTCCCGTCGCCTTGCGTGGCAAGCGGGGGGGGGGGGGGGGGCGCGGGGGCGGTGCACGGGCCCCTGGTGCACCACGACCGGCATGAGGAGGGCGGGGCCTTGGCAGGGTCGGGGCATGGAAGGGGCAGGGCCGAGGTCGGGGCAGGTCCGGGACGGGGCCGCGACAGGGTCGGGGCAGGTCCGGGAAGGGGCCGCGACTGAGGCCTAACTGGCCGCGAAAGGGGGGCCGCGACGAGTCGTAAAAGGGGGGGCCGCGAAGGGGCCTAAACGGGGGCCTAACGGGCCGCGAAAGGGGCCGCGACGGGCCTAACGGGCCGCGAAGGGGGGCCTAACGGGCCGTGAAGGGGCCTAACGGGCCGCGAAGGGGCCGCGACGGGGGCCTAACGGGCCGCGACGGGGGCCTAACGAGCCGCGAAAGGGGCCACGACGGGCCTAACGGGCCACGAAAGGGGCCGCGACAGGGCCTAACGGGCCGCGAAGGTGCCTAACGGGCCGCGAAAGGGGCCTCTACGGGCCGTGAAGGGGCCAAACGGGCCGCGAAAGGGGCCTCTATGGGCCGTGAAGGGGCCACTACGGGCCGCAAGGGGGGCCTCGAAGGGCAGGCGCGACGCGCGCGTCAGGCAGGTAAGGAGAAAAAGTTTCAGTTTCAGTTTCAGTGGTGGGCCCTTAGGAAGGATCGAAAAAAAAAATGCTCTATACCATGTGAGAATCGAGAAGAAATGAGTGAGGATGAATTCACTAGAAAGCATTGGGATACAAATAGAAAACCCTAACAGGGTTGTACTCACTACAGAGTACCCCACTGCAGACTAGAGAAACATAATATTCTGACACCAGCCATTCGCTCTCAGCTCCACCTTCGGACGAGTCTGTAGAGCCGAGTGGTCCGTACCCAGAGCTTGTGGGTTGCCTCGTGTACTTGATGATGTGCACACGACCTGACCTCTCGTACCCTCTCAGCCTTCTGGCTCGCTACGTGGGTCCTGGCAGGCACCGAAAAGTGCAGTGGGATGCTGCAAAGAGGGTACTGCGTTACTTGTGCAGTACGTCGGGCATGGGGCTCGTGCTTGGAGGACGGGGTCCAATTGTCCTCACTGGTCACGCAGACGCTTCTTGGGTTGACGACTTGGCTACGCAGCGGTCGTCATAGGGCTACACCTCCAGCCTCGGTTCCGACTCTATTTCCTGGCAGTCTACCCGCTCGTCTTCGGTTCTCAGTTCAAGTTGTGAGGCTGAGATCTACGCCGGGGCCATGGCTGCACAGTAGTTACGCTGGCTCACCTCCCTGCTGACTGACTTGGGAGAGAAGCCTCGTTCGCCTCCAGTTCTGTACGTAGACAACAAGGCCATGATTGCTTTATGTCTGGACCACAGAATGGAGCACAGAACGAAGCACATCGCTCTGCAATACTTCCTTGCTCGAGATTTGCAGCAGCGTGGTCAGCTTCGTCTTGCGTACGTGGCCACTAGGGCCAACACTGCTGATATATTCAGCAAGGCACTTCCGCCTGGTGATCATCAGCGCTTCTCTACTGTTTTAGGCCTTGTGCCTACTTTGCCTCACTTGCTCACTGCGTGATTTTGCTTGTACTGTAATCTATATATATACCTGCATGCTTACTCTTGCTAGGCTATGATCACTGTACTGTTTGTGCTCTTTATATAACACTGCATTGTCAAACTTATATGCTATAGTCTGTTTAGGCTGTAGTGGGGTAGTTCTTATAGGGTACAACACTTTTTGGTTTGCTACTTGTACCCACCTGCTTCCTGGTTCAATCATTCATTCGTTCCATATTCTAACATGGTATTCTGAGCAGGTTCCCTAGTGGGAACGTTTTTTAGGGCCCACCACGATTTTTTTTTCTGCCCTGCCCGAAGCGCGCCTCGCGCCCTGCCCTGATACGGCCCGTCGCGGCCCTGCCTTTGCTGGCCTGTCGCGGCCCTGCCGTCGCCGCCCGTCGCAGCCCCTGCTGCAGTCGCGGCCCCTACTGCCGTCGTGGCCCCTACTGCCGTCGCGGCCCCTACTGCCGTCGCGACCCCAACTGCCGTCGCGGCCCCTACTGCCGACGCGGCCCCTGCTGCTATCGCGGCCCTCGCCCGTCGCAGCCCCTGCTGTCGCGGCCCTGCCGTCACCACCTGTCGCAGCCCCTACTGCCGCTGCGACCCCTGCTGCCGTCGTGGCTCCTGTTGCCGTCGCGGCCCCTGCTGCCGTCGCGGCCCCTTCTACTATTGCGGCCCCAGCCGTTGAGGCCCCTGCTGCCGCGGCCCCTGCTGTCGCGGCCCCTGCGGTCGCGGCCCCTGCTGTCGCGGTCTCTGCCGTCCCCGCCCCTACTGGCGCGGCCCCTGCTGTCGCGGCCCCTGCAGTCGCGGCCCCTGCTGTCGCGGCCCCAGCTGTCGCGGCCCCAGCTGTCACGGCCCGGGCCTGCACCTGCCCCTGGTAAGCACCCGCGCCGCCCTGCTGCGGTGCGCCGCCAGAAGCCGAGCCGCGCCGCCCAGCCGAGCCGCGCCGCCCAGCCGAGCCGCGCCGCCCACTGAGCCGCGCCGCTCTGCCGAGCCGCGCCGCCCTACCGAGCCGCGCCGCCCTACCGAGCCGCGCCGCCCTACTGAGCCGCACTTCCCTGCCTGCACTACTGCTACTGCTGCCACTGCTGCCTCTGCTGCTACTGCTGCTAATGCTGCCTCTGCTGCTACTGCTGCTATGGCTAGCCCTACTGTTCTCACCTTTGATGCTGAGGGACATGCAGTTGACTTTGACGTGTGGGTTGACGACCTGCAGCTCTTTCTTCAGTGTGACTCTAGGGATGGGGTATCCCTTTTCGATCACACGTCCGGTGTCTCTACTGCACCTGCTGCCACTGCTGACAGTACGGTTCGCTCGCAGTGGACCACTCGTGACGCTGTTGCTCGTCTTGCTGTTCGTAGTCACCTGCCGCCTGCTGAGCGCGCGCATTTTGGCCAGTACAAGACTGCTCAGTCTTTGTACGACGCTGTAGTTGCGCGCTACTCCTCCCCTGCCACTGCTGCCCTCAGCCGCCTCATGCTGCTGTACCTTTTCCCTGACCTTGCCGCCTTTGCCATAGTTGCTGACCTCATTACTCACCTCCGCACTAGTGACGCCCGCTACCGCGCTGCCCTTCCCACTGAGTTCTGTGCCATGAACCCCCCCCCCCCCCCATGTACATCACCCTTTACTACCTAGTCACCCACCTCCCTGACTCCCTTGCTTCAGTCAGGGACCACTTTCTCTCCCTTTGCCCCACCGAGCTCACTGTCGACCTACTAGAGGAGCGCCTCGCTGCAGCTGAGAAGAGTATCTTAGCTGTAGGTGCTTCTCGCGGCGACCGTCGCACCCCATTCTTTGAGGGGTGTTCCCCTGTCCCCCTTCTCCCCTCTGTTGCTTCTGCTGCTGCTGTCGACCTCGTTGGCACTGAGGAGGTCGGGACTGCGTCTGCTCCCAGTGGGAGGCGCCGCAACAGCAAGGGCAAGGGGAGCAAGGGTGGTGGAGGGGACGGCGGGGGCGGCGGAGGAGGCGGTGGAGGAGGCGGAGGGGGTGGCGGTGGAGGTGGGGGTGGTGCCGGGAGTGGGGGCTTCAGTGGAGGCGGTGGAGGTGGTGGAGGCAGCGGCGGAGGTGGGGGAGGCAGCGGCAGCGGTGGTGGAGGCAGCGGCAGCGGTGGTGGAGGTGGCGGCGGTGGTGGTGCTAGTCGAGGTGCAGCCACGCAGCGTGGAGGCTTTGGTGGTAGCCAGCGCCAGCAGTAGCCGCGTTCCCGTGAGACCCCGTCGGCCCAGCAGCTTCGTGAGTGGTACGCTGGGCATGGGAGGTCTGGGGGTGCTGGTCCCTGCACGTACGTTCTCCGCACCGGCAGTCGTCATGGGGAGACGTGCGGGCTGCCACACACTGCGCACCGCAACTTCGGTTGCCTAACTGACGCCTGGCGCGCCCAGTTTCCTGACGCTGTTGAGCTCCCTTGCTGGGGTGATCTGCTTAGGCAGAATGTGGCTATCTTTGATCTTGATTTCGATGCTATCCTTGCTGCCATGTATGCTTTGACTGATAGTGCTGAGGGTGACTGTTACCTGAGTGTCCCGCCCGACCCGAGCATTGAGGCTGCTGCTCTAGGTGCTAGTGCGTCTGCTGCTCCTGGTACTGGTGAGTCTGCTGCTCCAAAAGCTGGTGAGTCTGCTCTTTATTGTATTGCATCTACTGAGGCCTTGCACACTTTCACACTTGACTCTGGTGCTTCGCGCTCTTTCTTTAGAGACAGCACCACACTCACGCCGCTCAGTCGGCCTGTCGCAGTCTCCCTGGCTGACCCCTCTGGGGGCCCAGTCCTTGCGCACTCTTCCACGGTTCTACCGTGTCCTGCGGCCCCGTCGGGCTTGCTCTCGGGGCTCCACGTCCCCTCGTTCTCTACGAACCTGGTGAGTGGAGCTGACCTCCAGGACGCGTGGGTTGACCAGTTCACCCCTGGAGGTCAGCGTGTGACCCACTGCACTTGCTCTCGAACGGGCCGCCACCTGGCCACGTTCACCCGTCGGCCTGGGTCGAGTCTGGACACACTGACTACTGCATCTCTTCCGGTCTCTGCGTCTGGTCAGGTAGCCGAGTCCAGTCACGTGTTTGCTGCCGCGTCCAGGTCTGGTCTTGCGTCTGCCCCCTGCTCGTGTCGTCCTCTGTCGCACGAGACTCTCCTTTGGCACCACCGCCTTGGTCACCCCTCCCTGCCTCGTCTTCGAGGCATGGCCTCCCGTACTCTTGTCTCGGGTCTACCCCGGTCCCTCCCTCCCCTTCCTCCGGGGCCTGCCCCTACCTGTGTTCCTTGTGTCGAGGGCCGGCAGTGCGCCGCTCCTCACTCCTCCACGTTCCCTCCGACAGAGGCTCCTCTGCAGACTCTTCACATTGACGTGTGGGGCCCAGCCCGCGTCCGTGGACAGGGTCACGAGCGTTACTTCCTGCTGGTCGTTGACGACTACTCGCGTTACACCACAGTCTTCCCCTTGCACAGCAAGGGTGAGGTCCCTGAGGTGTTGATCGACTGGATCCGCGGTGCTCGTCGCCAGCTCAGCGAGCGTTTCGGCTCGGACCTTCCTGTTCTGCGTCTGCACTCAGACAGAGGTGGTGAGTTTTCCTCCGACCTCCTGAGGGCCTTCTGCCGTGCGGAGGGCATCCGCCAGACGTTCACGCTTCCGGCCTCCCCACAGCAAAATGGGATTGCTGAGTGCCGCATTGGCATGGTCATGGACGTTGCTCGTACGTCCATGATCCATGCGGCTGCTCCCCATTTTCTGTGGCCGTTTGCGGTTCAGTACGCTGCGCATCAGATCAACCTTTAGCCTCGTGTCTCCTTGCCAGAGACCACACCTACTCTGAGGTGGATGGGGAGGGTTGGCGATGCGTCCGCGTTCCGTGTCTGGGGATCTCGAGCTTTTGTCCGCGATACTTCAACGAACAAGATGTCCTCCCGTGCCGTTCCCTGCGTCTTCCTTGGCTTCCCCCCTGACGCACCCGAGTGGCAGTTCTACCACCCCACCTCGCGTCGTGTTCTGTCCTCTCAGGACGTCACGTTTGACGAGTCGGTGTCTTACTACCGTCTCTTTCCCTACCGCACTGCCTCTCTCCCCCCCCCACCACTCTTCCTAGCACCAGGTACTCCTACGATAGACTCCCTCCCCCCTCAGGGTCCTGCCCCCTCAGGTGTGTCTCAGGTAGACCTTGCCGAGCCGGTCGAGGTAGCTGTCGACTCAGGTGCTGCTAGGGGTGCTGAGCCTGCGGGTGCGGGGACTGGGGGTGCGGAGCCTGGGGGTGCTGAGCCTGAGCGTGTGGGGTCTGGGGGTGCTGAGCCTGCGGGTGCGGGGACTGGGGGTGTGGAGTCTGGGGGTGCTGAGCTGGAGCGTGTGGAGCCTGGGGGTGCTGAGCCTGGGGGTACTGCGTCTTGGGGTGCTGAGCCTTCGCGTGCTGATTCTGGAGGTTCTCCGGGTGTCCCGTTGAGGCGGGAGCCCCTCTCTCCGCAGCGGCTTCGTGAGTGGTACACTCGGCGCTGTCGCCGTGCTACTGATGCTGCTGGTGCTGGAGCTGCTGGAGGTGCTGCTGGTGCTGGAGCTGCTGGAGGTGCTGCTGGTGCTTGAGCTGCTGGAGGTGCTGCTAGTGCTGGAGTTGCTGGAGGTGCTGTTGGTGCAGGAGCTGCTGGAGGTGTTGCTGGTGCTGGAGCTGCTGCTGGTGCTGCTGGAGGTGCTGCTGGTGCTGGAGCCGCTGGGGCTGGTGGTGCTGCAGACGTTGGCGCTGCAGGTACTGGAGCTGGTGGTGCTGCGGGAGTTGTAGCTGGAGACCCTGTGGGTACTGGTGCTGTCTCTACTGTTCCTGGAGGCGCTGCGAGGCCGCGGCCGTACTACGTTCCGCTCCTTCAGCAGGTTCTTGGTCTACAGCCTTCTCCTGGTCCTACTCCTCCTTTACTGAGTCCACCGCCTGTCCAGTCACAGTCGCAGTTACAGCCAGCCTCTCCCCTGCCTGGTCCTTCTCCTTACTCTGGACCGACTAGAGGTCTTACGGAGCGTCGTGAGCCTCAGTCGCGTCCTGTGTCGCCTGAGTCTCGTCCTGAGTCACCTGAGTCTCGTTCGGAGTCGCCTGTCCGCACTGTTCGCGCTGGTCGTCGTGTTATGCGTCAGCGTTATCCTCCTGTCCCTGGCACTCACTCTATGACTTTGCGTCCTTCCACTGCTCCATAGCGTGTCCCTCTGCCGTCTCCTCCTACATCCTCTCTTCCTGCACTTGTAGAGCCGGAGTCTAACTCCCTTCGTGCTGCTCGTCCTGCTGTGACGCGCTTTCTGGCCTCTGCTGTCACTGACCCTTTGTTTGAGTCCACTTCTGCGTCTGCTCTCGTTGCTGAGCTTGTTGACTTTGCGGCAGCCTGTCGCCTAGACTACGCCACTGGTCTTGTTGCTGAGTCTGCGTCTGCGTCTGTCTGTCCTCCGTCCGTCGGGGGTGAGATTGCTCTTGGCACGGACGTTCTTGAGGAGAGACAGGAGGAGTTTGAGTGCTTTGCCGCTGCTTTACCTCATCTCGTGTCCATGCTGCTTGCCCCTGAGGGAGACCCGGATGCACCAGACATCCCGACCCCGCGCTCTTACGCAGAGGCGATAGAGGGTCCCTACTCCTCTCAGTGGCAGGCAGCCATGGACGCCGAGATGGCTTCCTGGAAGTCCACAGGCACCTACGTCGACAAGGTTCCCTCACCTGGGGCGAACATCGTCAGTGGCATGTGGATCTTCAGGGTGAAGCGGCCGCCGGGTTCTCCGCCTGTCTTCAAGGCGCGTTACATTCCACGTGGCTTCAGTCAGCGACAGGGAGCTGACTTCTTCCAGAACTTCTCCCCCACCCCGAAGATGACTACTCTTCGGGTTCTGCTGTACGTAGCTGCTCAGCATGACTACGAGCTCCACTCGCTTGACTTCAGCACAACCTTCCTACAGGGCAGCCTGCACGAGGAGATCTGGCTGCGCCGCCCACCTGGCTTCACTGGGTCGTTTCCTGCTGGTACCCAGTGGAGCCTCCAGCGGCCAGTCTACGGTCTCCGCCAGGCACCCCGTGAGTGGCACGACACACTGAGGACCACTCTTGCTGCTCTTGGTTTTGCTCCTTCCACAGCTGACCCTTCACTGTTTTTACGCACTGACACCACTCTGCCGCCGTTCTACGTTCTCGTGTACGTAGACGACCTCGTCTTTGCTACTGCTGACACTGAGGCACTCGCCCACGTGAAGTCCGAGCTGCAGAAGAGACAGACGTGCACAGACCTAGGTGAACTGACAAGCTATCTTGGCTTGCGGATCACCCGGGACAGAGCACAGCGCACCATTACCTTGACTCAGTCACACATGGTGCATCAGGTCCTTCAGCGCTTCGGCTTCACGTACTCCTTGCCACAGTCCACTCCTCTGCCTACCGGTCACTCGCTCTCAGCTCCACCTTCGGACGAGTCCGTAGAGCCGAGTGGCCCGTATCCAGAGCTTGTGGGCTGCCTCATGTACCTGATGACTTGCACACGGCCTGACCTTGCATACCCTCTCAGCCTTCTGGCTCGCTACGTGGCTCCCGGTCGACACCGAAAGGTGCACTGGGATGCTGCGAAGAGGGTGTTGCGCTACCTATGCAGTACGTCGGGCATGGGGCTCGTGCTTGGAGGACGGGCTCGAGTTCTCCTCACTGGTCACGCAGACGCTTCCTGGGTTGACGACTTGGCTACGCAGCGGTCGTCATAGGGTTACACCTTCAGTCTTGGTTCCGGTTCTATCTCTTGGCGGTCTACCCGCTCTTCTTCTGTTCTCAGCTCCAGTTGTGAGGCTGAGATCTACGCTGGGGCTATGGCTGCACAGGAGTTAGGTTGGCTCACCTACCTGCTGACCGACTTGGGAGAGGCGCCTCGTTCTCCTCCAGTTCTGTACGTCGACAACAAGGCCATGCTGGCCTTGTGTCAGGAGCACAGACTGGAGCACAGAACAAAGCACATTGCTCTGCGCTACTTCCTTGCTCGAGAGTTGCAGCACCGTGGCCAGCTTCGTCTCGCTTACGTGGCCTCACAGGCCAACACTGCTGATGTTTTCACCAAGGCAATTCAGCCTTGTGATCATCAGCGTTTCTATACTGTTCTAGGCCTTGTACCTACTATCCCTCACTTGCTTACTTCTTGACTCTGCTTGTACTGTACCCTATATACATATACCTGCATGCTTACACTTGCTAGGTTGTGTTCACTGTATTGTTTGTTTTTCCTTTATATAATTCTACATGTGAACTGGCCTTGTGGCCATTTGCTTGTGCTCAGACTGCGTGGTGACTTTGTGATCCACCCTGAGCTTGCTTTGCCTTTCTTGACTGGTCTTGTGACCTCTTGTTCTCCCCCACTTTGCCTATGGGGGTGTGTCAAACTTATATGCTATAGTCTGTTTAGGCTGTAGTGGGGTAGTTCTTGTAGGGTACAGCACTTTTAGGTTTGCTACTTGTACCTACCTGCTTCCTAGTTCAATCATTCATTCGTTTCATATTCTAACATGCATATGAACTAGCCTTGTGGCCCTTTGCTTGTGCTCGGACTGTGTGGTGACTTTGTGATCCACCCTGAGCTTGCTTTGTTTTTCTTGACTGGTCTTGTGACCACTTGTTCTCCCCCATTTTGCCTATGGGAGTGTGCCAGAATGTCATATTGCTTACTTTGTGTAGGCTATAGTGGGGTAGCCCTAAGGGGTACAACCCAATTAGGGTTAGTACTTGTACCCAACTTCTGCTAAATGCGTTCATTCTCATTCATGATTCTGACAGCAAGTGCCGAGGATTCCTTCCGTGCAGTACGTGCGTTGGCCACAGTCACGTGTCCGATTGGTTTGTTATGAATGATTCCCTTGCCAGCACGCCACGAAACCGAACATTGGCAGCAACTACAGTATTGCTGCCTGCACTAGGTCTAACCACAAGACTTTGCAAACATTTGTCAGTGTTCGAAAAAAAACCACACTGAAGATGCAGGGTAAAAAATTCAAGACCTGATGTTACACTGCTCTATCAGTGTAACGGAAAAGTACACACAGCCCATAAGGGTTTTTGAAAAAACTACACTGCCAATCGTGAGTAGGCCAAATACAAAACGAAGCCCTGGTGTCGACTTTTTAAGCGGCCATCAAATTCGCTTATTTTTTGCGAGATTCGCGACTGTCGCCACTCGACTGACGAATGTCACTGACTGGTTACCTTCGCAGAAACGGCCCGACGGATTGTGGCCGAATTTTTTGAGTTCCAGATTTTACACGCCCTAAGTTTGGGCCGCAAGCAAGGTTGTAGACAATACATGTTGTATTTTGTTTCAGTAAGTTCTAGTATGGTGCAGAGCGGTGACAAGCCAAACTGTGGGATGTCCACGGCCTTAGGGCGTGGATCATCTGGGGAAAGTCGGTACGGTTCGGGCAGTTACCGCTCTGAATCGTACTATACCAGGGTTCGTGAGCCACGATTTCGGCTGTGGCAACGATCGCCAGACGCACAATCCAGATTCCAGCTTCCACTCCACACTTAGTGAATCCGTCAGAGATCATCGTTCGTGTGCCACTTGTAGGCGCTTTCGCTCGAGTGCAAGCTAAGCCGCCGTCACGGCTATTGGGCTCAGCGGCTTTGGTGTTTAGGATTCGGGGGACGGCCATGACGCTTCACATTCCGTACTTGGCGGCGCTCAGGACGTACATCAGCTATGGCTTCCTCTTCCTCTTCGGCCACATCCGCGACACCTTCCGCTCGCTGCTTCCGCAGCTCAAGGACACGTTGAAGGTGCGTGGCCCGAGCTGGGTGGCCGAGGTTGTGTGTGTAGCGAGTGACAGCTGAGATCGCTGGTCGCGGGGGCCATGGCTGATCCGGTGCGGTTGCTGCTGCTGCTGCTGCCGCCGCTGCTGCTGCTAAGATCGCGAGCCGCGCAGTGCGTAGGCGAGTCCATTGCGCGGCCGTCACTGCATCTTTGCTCGCGCCACCGCTGCTGCTTGCTCATCGCCTCACCGCTATGCCTCATCGCCGTGCCTCACCGCTGTGCGTCATGCCGCTGTGCTGTGTGGTGGCAGGGCTACGCACCCCTCTGTCGTGACTTTGAAGACTTCTACACTCGCCGCTTCTACTATCGCCTTCAGGTGCGCCCCGCGCTCTCACCTCGCGCTCGTCTATGCCACGTTGCTGACTTCACGTTCATGCCTTCATTGATCTAAGCGGTGCTGGGCTGGTGGGGTGCAGGACTGTTGGAACCGACCCATCGCCAGTGCGCCCGACGCATGGATCGACGTTGTCAACCGCGACTCGCATGACAACAACCAGACCCTCGTGTGAGCCACATGACAACAACCAGACCCTCATGTGAGCCACATGACAACAACCAGACCCTCGTGTGAGCCACATGACAACAACCAGACCCTCGTGTGAGCCACATGACAACAACCAGACCCTCGTGTGAGCCACATGACAACAACCAGACCCTCGTGTGAGCCGCATGCCCCCATGCATCAGCATTGCATCTCCGTGCTTGGGACGCCATGCCAGCTCCCTCACCACCCACTTGTTTCTTACCCTTGTCAACTCCCTCACCCTCACATCACGGATGGCCCTTGGACTGCATGTGTCATGTGGCATGGGGGACGCTGTGTGGGCATGGCGGGTGGCAGGCGCAAGGACACGGTGGTGCGGAGTTTGAACCTGGGGTCGTACAACTACCTGGGCTTTGGTGCGCCCGACCCCTACTGCACTCCCCGTGCCCAGGACTCGCTGCACCTCTTCGGCTCCTCCACCTGCAGCAGCCGCACCGACGCAGGTCAGCCCCTCACAGCCACGCAGGTCAGCCCCTCACAGCCACGCAGGTCAGCCCCTCACAGCCACGCAGGTCAGCCCCTCACAGCCACGCAGGTCAGCCCCTCACAGCCACGCAGGTCAGCCCCTCACAGCCACGCAGGTCAGCCCCTCACACCGTCGTGCTCCATGCTCTGCCTCACTCTGCTGGGTGCACTTGCGCGCTTCTAGTGTGTGACTCTCTTCACGAAAATCTAAAGGCGCAGCACCTCGGGGGTGGGTGGCACTGGCAGGCACAACGAGAGTGCACGTGGAGTTGGAGCGGTGCGTGGCGGAGTTCATCGGCAAGCCAGCCGCCCTCGTGTACGGCATGGGCTTCGCCACCAACTCCCTCACGCTGCCCGCCCTTGTAGGCAAGGTGGGCCGCTGCCCGCCCACCACTCACCCCTCACATCCACGCACTAGTCATATTTTTGCCGACTCATAGGAAGAAGTGCACACTCATACCCGCACCTGCCCTTGTTCTCTAAAATGGTATCTCGTGGCGCCGTGTGTGGAGAGCAGGGGAGTCTGATCATCAGCGACTCGCTCAACCACTGCAGCATCATCGCGGGAGCGCGTGCGTCGGGTGCCGGCATCAAAGTCTTCCAACACAACGGTACGCTGCACCGCTCTGCACTCCTCCTCCACTTGCCAACCCCTCTGTGCCCACCCTCTCCCGTCCGCCTATTCTCTCCCTCCGCTGCCATCACGCACTGCCCCTTTGGCCTGTTAGTTCTCAACGCATGCCTCTTGGACCGTTGAACGCAAGCCATGTCTCGCAAGGGCGTGGCCATCCAAGTGCTACTGCACTCTGGCGCCTCTTACCTGCTCGTCCTGCCTCACCCACCTCGTGCCCACCTCGTCCCCCCTCATGCCACCGTGTCCCCATGGCGTGCCGTGGTGCTGTGGGCAGTGCCGGAGAACCTGGAGCAGGTGCTGCGCACGGCCATAGCGGAGGGGCAGCCGCGCACGCACCGGCTGTGGAAGAAGGTGCTGATAGTGGTGGAGGGCATCTACAGCATGGAGGGCGAGATCTGCCGCCTGCACGAGATCATGGACATCAAGCGCAAGTACAAGGCGTACCTCTTCCTGGACGAGGCGCACAGCATCGGCGCGCTGGGCCGCACGGGGCGCGGCGTGTGCGAGGTGGCGGGCGTGGACCCGGCGGACGTGGACGTGCTCATGGGCACCTTCACCAAGTCCTTCGGCTCCGCCGGTGGCTACATCGCCGCCTCCCACGTCCGTCCCACTCCCTGCTCCCTACTCCCATGCTCTCTGCTCCCCTGCTCCCCACTCCCCTGCTCACCTACTCTCTGCTCCCCTGCTCCCCACTCCCCTGCTCACCTGCTCTCTGCTCCCCTGCTCCCCACTCCCCTGCTCACCTACTCTCTGCTCCCCTGCTCCCCACTCCCCTGCTCACCTACTCTCTGCTCCCCTGCTCCCCACTCCCCTGCTCACCTGCTCTCTGCTCCCCTGTTCCCCACTCCCCTGCTCCCCACTCCCCTGCTCACCTGCTCTCTGCTCCCCTGCTCCCCACTCCCCTGCTCACCTACTCTCTACTCCCCTGCTCCCCTGCTCGCTTCTTCCCTGACCTCTGCTAACCTGCTTACTGATTTTCTACACTCTGCTCCCTGCTATCTGCTCCCATGTCTCCTGCCTGTTTCCTCACTTCTAGCTATCGCACGCATCCCTTTACCTGCCCATTGCACAACGTTCTTCCATACTTCCATATCCTCACCATCCCTCCACTCTACCTTTCCCCCCTCTCCGTCTGACCCCCCCCCTGTCCGCGCCTCACCAGGAGCTGATAGCGTATCTGAAGGCCACGAGTCCGGGGCATCTGTACGGGACGGCCATGGCGCCAGCAGCGGCGGAGCAGATCCTCTCCGCGCTCAAGCTGCTGCTGGGCCACGACGGCTCCTCAAGAGGTAACTTGCCCCGCTACCGCCCATACCCCCCTCCACGCCTGTGCGCTGCTCCCCCCTCCACGGGGGCTGCGCTTTCCTCCTTTGCTGCTGCACCCGCATGCGCATGGCAGTGAGCATGCCCCATGTGCCGCCACATGACCATTGTCAGAAGACCTGCACTGGGGATTCCTGATTGATTCTAGGGAAGGGTTACAAGTGCAAAGCCTGGAGGGTTATGGGTGCAAACCCGAAACCCTTTTATCTCAGTCGTGTAGTGGCTGGGATTCTGACAACCATCACCGCTCTCCTTCTCCATCTCTGCTTCCCCTCCATGCCCAACGCCCCCACGCCATGTGCTCCCCCCCACGTTCCCCCCCTCCCCTTCCACGCTCTGTGCCCATGTGTGCGTGCTGGGCGGGGTGGAGCAGGGCAGGAGAAGCTGGCGCAGCTGAGGGAGAACTGCAACTGGTTTCGAGGGGAGCTGCAGCGCCTGGGGCTGGAGGTGCTTGGCGATGAGGACTCGCCCGTCATGCCCATCATGATCTACCACCCCGGCAAGATCGCTGCCTTCTCCCGCGAATGCCTCAAACGCCATGTCAGTGCCCTCACCCCGCTGCCACCCGCTGCTGCCACCCACTGCTGCCACTTCACGTTTGGTCGAAAGAAAGTGCTAAATGCCTGGCCATCGCTGTGCCGGCAGGAATTTCTTGCTTCTACTGTCCGATCTCGTTCGTCTTTTGAAATCTTTGTGTGATGCGAGAGGCATGTTCCTCGCCATTTGAATTTACCACCATCTGCCCATCTGCCCATCGGCACACATCTACACTAAACAAGCACGCATCAAGAGCCTACTCTGCCTTGTGCCGCACGCCTGCCTACCCCTGTGTGCTGTTTGCAGGTGGCGGTGGTGGTGGTGGGCTTCCCCGCCACGCCCGTGCTGCTGGGCCGCGCCCGCATCTGCATCTCCGCCGCCCACACCCGTGCCGACCTTGAGTACGCCCTCAAGGTGCGAGTGTGCCCTCAAGGTGCGAGTGCGCCCTCAAGGTGCGAGTGCGCCCTCAAGGTGCGAGTACGCCCTCAAGGTGCGAGTACGCCGTCAAGGTGCGAGTACGCCCTCAAGGTGCGAGTGCGCCCTCAAGGTGCGAGTGCGCCCTCAAGGTGCGAGTACTTCCTCAAGGTGCGAGTACGCCCTCAAGGTGCGAGTACGCGCCAGTCTATTTGGCGATTCGTAAAAAAATGTTGTCTCTTGCTGAGATTTGCGCACCATCCTACCACCCCCAAATCCCTTCTATTCCCCATCCCTCTCATTCACATCCTCTCTATATCTCTCTCTATCTCTCTCTCTCTCTCTCTCTCTCCCTCCCTCCCTCCCTCCCTCCCTCCCTCCCTCTCTCTCTCTCTCTCTCTCTCTCTCTCTCTCTCTCTCTCTCTCTCCCCCCCCCCATCCCCCCTTCCTCTAGCTCTCTCTCTCCCTCTCCCTCGCCCTCTTCCCTGCCCCTCTCCTCCCCCCTGTCCCCAGGTGCTGGACGAGGTGGCGGACCTGGTGGGGCTCAAGTACATCCCCCCGCTGCCGCCTCTTGAAGCCTCCCCCCACTCCTCCCCCACCAACGGCCCCATCTCCCCTGGAATGCCGGACGGCCATGCCAAGGTCCATGGGGGGGTGCTGGCTCATGGGAAGGTGGAGTGATGCTGGATATGAGTAGTGCTGGGAAAACTGCACTAGCACTTGACTAACAAGAACAACATACAATTCAGTTGTTTTTTTTCTTATTGATACTAAAACAGCATTCGCTAGTACATTCATAAAGAAGTAATAAAGCTTCTGCAATCCCCTTGATATGGCTTTGAATTACCATCATTTCTTGGATAAAAGAGTTTATATATTATAAATACAATTGTGTTTTTCAACATTATGTATTGTGAAAGCGAAGCCGCGTGTACCGAATATTTGGCAGCGTCTAAGCGCGCTAAACGCCCTTCTCCAACAACAAAAACCGTGGGTTGGAGTTCATTTCCCTCCACCCACGTTTCTCTAATTTCAACGGCTCAATCAACACTTCCGTTCGAGTAGTTTTTGTTGGGCTGGGAAAACCCCCTAAAGATCTTTCAAGGCTAAGATCAAGGTTGAAGTAGAGATGTATTTGCGGAAGCGTTAATATCAGAGTTGCTGAACCACCTTGTACTGGTCTGTGAGAACAAGATAAGTTGATAATAGCAGAGAAATACAAGGTTTTTATATCATTACAAGGAATATGAATAGTTCTACTTTAACTGTTTTTGCTGTTGCGGTTCGATACAGTGCCGACTCGGGTAACTGCTCAGTATCGAGTCAGTTATGTGTCCTTGCTGTCGCACTGTATTTTTCATCGAGTCAAAGGTCATCGACCTTTGACCTTCGCGTAACCTCCAGCGGTTGCTTTTGTTGACTCGTGTTGCTTCACTGTAGTCTGCTTCGTTTCGTGTCGATACTTCGATACTTCATAAGCGTTTAAGTTACTTCTTTCCAACACTCCCCTTCGCTTCTGGAGTATCGCTGCTGATGACGTGTCCTTGTCCAGTCAGCAGCATGCAGTACTCAAACTTCTGTTTTCCGAGTTTCTTGGTCAAATAATCGGCTGCCATCTCGGATGTGGGACAGTAGGATAGTTCAAGTCTTCCCTTCTCGATTTCGTCCTTTACGAAGAAGTACCGGAGGGCGATGTGCTTCGTTCGATTCGCGAACCCATTTTTGTTCGCTATGCGAATGGCCGATTGGTTGTCACAGAAGAGGGAGAAGTTGGGTAACTGGGCCAATTTTGCTTCTTCCAGCAATTCGCGAAGATATAGTCCTTCCTTGGTGGCTGAGCAAAGTGCGATATATTCTGCTTCGGCTGAGGAGAGAGCGATTAGCTCTTGCTTGTTCGACTGCCATGAGATAGGGCCGATAGGTTCGAGTCGGTAGACGTAGCCAGTTCGAGATCGTCTGTTGTCGGAATCTCCAGCGTGATCGGCGTCGACGTAGCCGATTAACTTGGGTGTCGTAGTTCCGATCTTGTGGTAGGTTAGTCCAATCGTCGGAGTGCTGACGAGGTAGTGAAGTGCTCGGTCGAGTTCAAGCATGTGCTCTGCTTCAGGCTTCTTGAGGTAGGTAGCGAGTTGGCTAGCTGAGTAGGGTAGATCCGGTCGGCAGGTAACGGCTGCGAAGAGTAGACAGCCTAACTTTCGTTGGTAGTCGCGAATGCCGGCGGGTTTGAGTAGGGCGGAGACTTTGCGGTTTCTGTCGGTGTAGCGGTATGGCGTGGAGATGATGGTTGGAGTGAGTCCGAAACGTTTAGCGATAGTGTCCGTGTACTTTTCGGCGCTGAGGTAGATTGCGTTGTCGCCGTCTTGTATGTTCAGTCCCAGATACTGTGTCACGGTACTCGCGACGGTGAGTGTGAGATCCCGCTGCAGCTCCCCTTCAAACCTGGTCGTTATGGCGTTGGTGGAGCCTATGTAGAGGAGGTCGCCTACGTAAACGATGAGTAGGATATAGTCAGTACCCTTCGTAAGTCGGTACATCCCTTGGTCGCGCGGTAGTTGGAGGAATCGGATGCGGACTAGGCGGGCGTGAAGGTGCTGTTGCCACAGTCTCGGGGCTTGTTTGATGCCGTACAGTGATTTTTCCAGCTGACAGACTTGGTTGGGGTCTGCGTTGGACCTGTGCGGGAGTTCGACGAAGATCTCAGCATCGACGGGGGCGTAGAGGAATGCGTTGGCGACATCGATTTGCCGAAGCTTCTTCCGCTTCATGGCGGCTATCGCGAGGAGAATCCGCAACGAGGTATGTCGGCTTACTGGAGCAAATGTTTCCGTGAAGTCTCGTCCTTGCTCTTGGTCGAAGCTACGTACGACCCAGCGTGCCTTGAATTTGCCAATTGTTCTGTCGGCTTTTGTTTTCACGCGGAAAACCCATTTTCCCGTGAGGATGGTTTTGTTGCGTGCCACTCCGATAGGCACGAATTTCCAGGTGTTGCGTTCTTGTAGCGCCTTTAACTCTCTGTCCATGGCTTCGCACCATTTTTCCCTGTGTTCCCCCCCCCAGAGCCTACTGAATGTTGGTAGGCTCCTTAGGTGGTGCTGCTCCGTGGACAGCGGTGACGAGTCCTAGTATTTGCAGTCCACTTTGTGTGTAGCGGGGAAGATTTGTGTCCTCAAGATAAGCTGCTTCGTCTCCTGCTTCAGGATCCGGTAAGAAATTTGGGTCTATGTGCTTGGAGACGTTGGTGTCGACCGGTTGGGAAGTAACGTAACCAGTGTCAGCGAAATCGAAGTAGGTTTCGGCGTTGATAATTTTGCGAGGGTTTTCGTCATCCATCGGGATGGGCACGGAGCAGTATGGGAGTGGTCCTGCTTCCTCGGATGCGCCGTCCACGTTCTGCCCGTCCCATTCAGCTTCGTCTGCTGCTGAAGCAAAGGCTCGGTTGCCACGGAAGCCGCCTGTGAGGTCTCGATGTGCTGCCAGGTTGTCCAGGTACGTTTGAAGTGTGAGTCGCTCGTAGAAAATGACATCACGTGTTGCTACTATTTCCTTCGAGTGGACGTCGAAAATCTTCCATGCGTTGTAATGCTTTTCGATGCCCAGGTGTAGCCCCCACTGTGCGCGTTGGGAAAACCTTTCGGCTCTCGCAGTGTGCGGTCGGTACTGTACCATGCACCCGAAAACTCATAACATTTTTGTGTTGCCCAGTTTTCCTGTCCACAGCAGGTGCGGTGATGCGTTGTTCGGGGGTGATGACGACGAGAGCAAGTTGTGCAGCATGACAGCGTTGTTAGATTATGAGCAAATGAAATGAATCAGAGAAGAGAGATTTGCACTAGCAGGCAGTTGAGTACATATAGGAAACCCTAGATTGGGCTGTACTCACTATTGAGTACCCCACTGCAGGCTAGACAAATATAACATATTCTGACACACCCCCATAGCCAAAGTGGGGTGTAATCAGCACAACAAACAAAGCAAAGCAAGCTCAGGGTGGATCACGACGTCACCACACAATCTGAGCACAATTACAAGGAGCAGCAGTTTATAGTTCACAAATATAAGCAAAGCTAGAGGCAGTCACAGACGGTAAGTGAGGAGGAGGAGGGACTGTGAGAGGAGAGGAGATAGGAGACGACGAGTGAAGCAGCAGATACACGGACAACAGGAGCGGCGCGCACTGTTGCTACCGGAGATTGTAGCCTCCGGACTACTAGAGTAACTGGCTCTGCGGCTAACTCTGAGCGGCAGGAGCAACGGACCCACGGGCGACTGGCGCAGCAGGCTCGCTGGGCTACCGGAGATTGTAGCCTCCGGACTACTGGCGCTGCTGACGACACAACGGCTACCTCCCTTCAACCCCCCCCACTGTCGCACCCCCCTTTCACACACCCCCTGCTGCACCTCTAGCACTACTCACACTCCACCCCTTAGTACCACTCCGTCGGCTCCCACATACCCACCCCCCTCAGCGGCAGCTGCAGCAGTGGGAGACGGAGGAGGAAGAGGAGCAGGGGAGGCCGCACACCTCCTTCACCCCCATACTCGCCACCCCCAAACCCCAACACAGGGTAGGGCCGCAGTAGGGGCGGCAGCAGGGCAGGGCCGCAACGGGGGCGGCAGAAGGGCAGGGCCGCGACGAAGACGGGGGCAGGGCCGCGACTGAGCAGGGCCGGGTAGGGCAGGGCCGGGACAGGGCCGGGGCAGGACGGCAGGGCCGGGCAGGGCAGGGCCGGGACAGGGCTGGGGTAGGACGGCAGGGCCGGGCAGGGCCGCGACGAAGACGGGAGGGGCCGACAAGCGGCCCTCTAGGGCACCGTGACGGGCGACAGAAGGGGCGACGCGCGTCCCCCTTCTGTCGCCCCTCCCGTCGCCTGTCGAGGCGACCTGAGGAAGGCCGCGCGCGGCCCCCCAGGGCGCCGCGACGGGCGACGGGAAAAGGGGGGGGGGGGGGTGCGCGGGCCCCCGGTGCGCCGCGTTAGGCGACGAAACCGCCGCACGCCTCGGGGCGCACGACGGGCAGGCAGGGCGTCGCGCACTCTGCAGGGCGGCGTGACGGGCAGAAAACCGCCGCGCGCCACTAGTGCGCGGCGAGAAGAAAAAGGTGCCGCGCGCGACGAGCGCGCGGCAGGCAGGAAACAGCGAGCGCCCGAGGCGCGCGATAGGCAGGACAGCAGCGGAAGATAACGGTGGGCCCATGCACAGGATCGACCCAGAAGGGTCGACCTGCTCTAATACCATGTTAGATTATGAGCGAATGAAATGAATCAGAGAAGAGAGATTTGCACTACCAGGCAGTTGAGTACATATAGGAAACCCTAGATTGGGCTGTACTCACTATTGAGTACCCCACTGCAGGCTAGACAAATATAACATATTCTGACAAGCGTGGTCCATCGCCTCAGGCCACTGGTGATTGGGCAGTCGCATGCCACGTAACAGCTTGCGCATGGTGTTCTGGAGAGTTTTGTTCATCCGTTCTGCCACGCCTTGCTGTTGATGGGCGTAGGGAAGCGAGATGAGTCGCTTGATGCCTCGTTCTGCGAGGTACTGCCTGAACCTTTGTGACTGATATTCTCCTCCTCCGTCCGACTGGAAGCTTTTCAGTCTTGCTCCTGATTCTCGTTCTGCCACTGGTAGCCAGCCGACGAAAACTTCGAAGGCCATGTCGCGACTTGGGAGGTTGAGGTGCCAAACGTGTCAGAATGGGCCGATCCTGTGCATGGGCCCACCAAGACTTCCGCTGTCATCACTGCCTATCGCGCGCCTCGGGCGCGCGCTGCCTTTCTGCTTGCCGCGCGCCCGTGGCGCGCGGCAATTTTTCTTCCCGCCGCGCGTTCAGGGCGCGCGGCGGTTTTCTGCCCGTCGCGCCGCCTTGGGGGCAGCGCGGCGCCCTATACTGCCCGTCGTGTGCCCCGTGGCGCGCGACGGTGCCCTGCCCGTCGCGCGCCCCGGGGCGCACGGCGGTTTCGTCGCCCCGGGGGGCTCGTGCGCGGCCCCTCTCGTCGCCCGTCTTGGCGCCATCGGGGGCCCGCGCGGCCCCCCCCCCCTTCTGTCGCCCGGCGTGGAGCCCTTGGGGGCCGCGCGTCGCCCTTCTGTCGCCCGTCACGGCGCCCTGGGGGGCCGCGCGTCGGCCCCTCCCGTCTTCGTCGCGGCCCTGCCCGGCCCTGCCGTCCTGCCCCGGCCCTGTCCCGGCCCTGCTTTGCCCGGCCCTGCCGTCCTGCCCTGGCCCTGTCCCGGCCCTGCCCTGCCCGGCCCTGCCCCCGTCTTCGTCGCGGCCCTGCCCAGCTGCCGCCCCTGCTGCTGCCCTATCCTGTGTTGGGGCTTGGGGGTGGCGAGTATGGGGGTGAAGGATGTATGCGGTCTCCCCTGCTCCTCCTCCTCCTCCGTCTCCCACTGCTGCAGCTGCCGCTGAGGGGGGTGGGTGTGTGGGAGACGATGGAGTGGCACTAGGGGGGTGTGTCGTGTGGGAGTGAAACTAGGGGTGCAGCGGGGGGTGTGTGAAAGGGGGGTGCGACAGTGGGGGAGGTTGAAGGGAAGTAGCCGTCGTGTTGCCAGCAGTGCCAGTAGTCCGGAGGTGCGCTTCGGGTAGCCCAGTGATGCTGCTGCGCCAGTCGCCCGTGGGTCCGTTGCTCCTGCCGCTCGTCTTAGCCGCGGAGCCAGTTACTCCTGTAGTCCGGAGGTGCGCTTCCGGTAGCCACAATGCGCGCCGCTCCTGTTGCCCGTGTGTCTGCAGCTTCAGCCGTTACCTCCTCTCTCCTTTCCTATCAGTCCAGCTCCTCCTCCTCACTTGCCCTCTGTGATAGCCTCTAGCTTTGCTTATTGCTGTGAACTATAAACTGTTGCTTCTTGTACTTTTGCTCAGAATTGTGGTGACATTGTGATCCACCCTGAGCTTGTTTTTGCTTGCTTGTTGTGCTGATTACACTCCACTTTGGCTATGGGGGCGTGTCAGAAAATTATGTTTGTCTAGCCTGCAGTGGGGTACTCAATAGTGAGTACAGCCCAATCTAGGGTTTACTATATGTACTCAACTGCTTGCTAGTGCAACCCCTCTTTCTCGTTTCTAACTTTCAATTGCAGTTTCCAACAAAACGTATCGGGTGGCGGCGTCGATGAAAGTAATCACGTAATTATATGCTTCTTGTCCTTGTTCGCGAGTATACAGGATGTCGCTGTATACTTTTGCGAGTGGTGCGTAGGCTGGCGCGCTTGGATTGTGGTGAGAGATAAATGGTTGATGAGGTAAGTCGGCTTCGGGGCAGGTAAAGCATGTGCCTCGGACTCGTTGGAGTTCTCTGCCGTCGGGTAGAAGGAGTGAACCTTTGTCGAGTACTGCTGCCTTGATCGTGTTATTTAACGTTGTGTTGCTTGGATGTCCCAATCTTTCGTGCCACAGTGATTCGCTCGCACGATGTCCTGGTGAGCACCTGTACAGGTCAGAGTTGGAGTAAAAACCCGCGGTGAAGTTGGCGCTTCTGTGAACTTCGCATGGAGTGGGAGTTAACTGCTGCGCAGGAGTCGGTGGAGTGTCGTTGATGAGAACTGGTGCCTTCGAAGAACCCGCGATTGGTGCCGTAGGTGTTGTTGTTGTTGCTGATGTTGTCTCTGCTGCTGTCGATGTTCTTTCTTCTTGTCGGATTGTTGCTAATGCCCTTGTCCTTTCAGCTTCAGGTATGGTATGTGAATACCAGAATCCTCCAGGACTGAAGTCGGGGTCGAGATCGGGTGGATGTGTCCAAGAAGCGAAGTTGACGATGGCGTCGCTGTTGGCGGTGCCTTGGTCCGGAACGAAGTCAAGAACGAAGACGTTATTTTTCAAGACTGCCTTGCCGATGTAGAGGCCGCCCTTTCCGTGGAATAACTTGAACTCCTGAGTGGTGCTGTCTGCTTCAAGGTGAATGCCCTTCGCCATCAGTTGACTGACGCTTAGTAGGTTATAGCCGAGTCCTTCTGCAATCAAAACTTTAGACATTTGTAAGATGACGTTAGTTTCTCGAGACTGAAGTTGCACTATCCCTTGTCGTCGTGTGTGCAGGTTTTGGTTGTTGGCCACGGTGATGACAACTTCGCGCGGAAGTTGATGTTCTTGTTGAACGAAGCGACCTGAGGAGCACATGTGCTGTCCGCAGCAACTGACCAAGAACCAAGTGTCTTGCCCGGACGGCTCGCTCTGGGCGATGGCTGCATACGTCGGGTTGGGTTCAAGTGATTTGCGGCGAGGAGTACGCTCGTCAAGCTGTTCTTCTGGTGAGTAGTGGGGTGGTGATCCGGTGATGCAGGAGTCTGTCGTTCTTGTCATGCAGCTCACGATGTTTCTTGTTCCTTGTGCAGGTTGTGTCGTTGAAGACGTTGAAGACTGCACTTGATTGGTGGGATTCGCCTGTGTAGAAGCTACTTGACTGCTTGAGGGCCGAAGTTGACGTTGTGGCGACGTCGACTGCTGCTGATTTGGGCAGTGTGTGCCATGATGTCCGGACGTCTTGCAGAGGTGACAAAACGGTGGGACGTATTGTTGAGTCTGACGGTTGTTTTGCCGATTGTTGTTGTTGTTGTAGCGTCGTTGAGTGTGAAACGCGAATTCTGGTACTGACGTTTTCTTTTTGTGTCGTTCTTCGTGCAGGTACATATCCTGCTGTTCAGCGTGAATTTCGGCGCAGAGTGCTGCTTCGGAGATTTTCCCGTGAGCTCGAAGGAGTGCTCGAGTGGAGCGCCAATGAGGACCGAGGTCAGCGATGATGACCGTTACGAAGGCTTCTTCGGATATTGATCCTCCGCATCGAAGGAGTCTGTCGCGCAGTCCACGACAACGGCTGATATACGCCATTCCCTTTTTGCCGGGTTTCATTTCCACTGTTGTCAGCTGTGCCATGCGACGACTTTGGTTAACACTGTCTGTTGCTTGATACAGGCTCTTCAGGTGGTCGTACGCCAGTTCGGCGGAGTTACCGTATCCTCGATAAGACCGAATGTTCTGCTGTTTGTTTGGCGTTAAGTTCGAAGGAGTATTGTGTACGCCATCAGCGACTGATATGTGTACTGCTGCTTGTCATATTGTGTCCCATGCGTTGGGTATGGCAGGGACCCGTCAAAGAATCCGAATATTTGCGCGCCCTCCATCATCAGCTCGAATTCGAATGACCGGGTATAGAAGTCTTTTCTGTCGAAGGGTGTTGATGTCTTCAGTTTTAGAACATGTGCGAATTGCGATTGCACTTGAAGCGCGTCTAATGTCTTCTCTTGTCCAGGTGAAGACTGCGGGTGTGGCGCGAAGCTGATGGAACCACGTTGAGGTTCGTACGGGGCAAAGGTGGGTTGTTGCTGATTTCCGCGCGCATACGATGAACCGTCAAGGCTCATTGGGGTAGCCCTGTTGTTGTTGTCACTGTTGTTTGATTGCGCAGGAGCTGCTTGCTGGTGTTGCTCGTAGAAGGGCATGAAGGAGAAGAACTTCTCCATCATACTTAGGTCGAAGCCTAGTGCTTGATTCCCGGGAGTTTCGGTCGACTCCGCAGCTGGTCTTGTTGCTATGCCTTCCTCTGTCTGTAGGCCAGAGGTTGGAGGTGGAGTAGGAGTAGTGCCGAGGGATCCGTTGGAGGAGCTTCTCTCCTTCTGTGTTGCCATGTCTTGTGTTGTCGTAGGTATTTTGGAAAACGATCTTGCCTTATTTGCTCACATACCATGTTGGGCTGGGAAAACCCCCTTAGGATCTTTCAAGGCTAAGATCAAGGTTGAAGTAAAGATGTTGTATTTGCGGAAGCGTTAATATCAGAGTTGCTGAACCACCTTGTACTGGTGTGTGAGAACAAGATAAGTTGATAATAGCAGAGAAATACAAGGCTTTTATATGATTACAAGGAATATGAAAAGTTCTACTTTAACTGTTTTTGCTGTTGCGTTTCGATACAGTGCCGACTTGGGTAACTGCTCAGTATCGAGTCAGATATGTGTCCTTGTATGTCGCACTGTAGTTGCTGTGGCCAGCGACCTTTGACCTTCGCGTAACCTCCAGCGGTTGCTTTTGTTGACTCGTGTTGCTTCACTGTAGTCTGCTTCGTTTCGTGTCGATAGTTCGATACTTCAGAAGCGTTTAAGTTACTTGTTTCCAATAGTTTTTTCTTCCACCTAACCTGGCTAGAACTCGCAGCCTCCCTAGAGGTGTGTCACCCTCAACAATATTGCGCGACATTTTCAGCTACAATCTCTCAACTATGGCCTCTACGTCGACACTTAACCACAGCAATTCGTCCTCCCCGACTTCCGACTTCAACCGTAACGCCCGAGAATTGACGAGCGATTGCCTTAACAAGCGGGCGGTAGAGGAAGGATCGCCCGCCCTGACTGCAGTGGACGTACTGTTGGGCGGGCTCGAGGTCAACAAAAACGCGAGCACCCCCATCCAGCAGCACCCTTTGGGTTCTGTGGCGCTAGTGGCGCCTGAGGCACCCGTGGAGCAAGTGGCGACGAAAACGCATGCAGCACCTGGGGCGCCACACGCGCCTGACACAAAGCACGCGCCAACGCCTCTGGTTGGACCGTTGCGTTAGCGCTAGAGGCGTTGAACGGCGTCTTCGTCTGACGCGACGACCTCGGAGTTGACCTCGGAGTTGACCTCGGCGTTGACCCCTGACCAAGTCGCCGCACTCCTGTCCTTGTTACAGCAGCAGCCCGTCGGCGTTATAGCTGCGGAAACTGCACTACCCGCGGCCTCTGCATCTGCAAAAAAGGAAACTGCAAAAATACAAAAAGGAGCTCGAGGAACAACGGCGAACCGGCACGACAAGGGAGCAGCGGCCAACATCCCATCTGCGCCAGTTGCCGACAATGACACCGACAACTCCGACGACGACAACGGTGAGGATCCGTCCATGCTTCAAATTTTATTTCCATGGAGCACCTCCCCCCTCTCCCCTCTACCACTAACAGCACATGGTCGGCAGCGACATTCAACCGCCCAGACGTGCGGGCGAAAGCGGAGGTCCTGGAGGACATGAGGGCCCACCTGAAACACGCGGAGTACAAGTTGCAGCACGGCGACTTGGCGGGCGGACTCGAAATGGTCGTCGCCGCCCTCGACGACATCTCGGGGCGCTTCGATATGTTTCAAGTCAAGGACGCCTCCGACGCGCTACAAGATGTACTTGTAGAAAAGCCTGCTCACCTCGCGGCCATTCAAGCAAGCAGTCGCGGAAGTGGCTGCCATGGACCGAGCGGCGGGCGCTCACGGCCGCTCCAACCGCGGTGGGAACCACGGCGAATTGGCGTTCGCCCCAAAGCGTGGCCCACCGCCCTCAGGCAGCTTCCACGGCTTTCATGGCTCGTGCTCCTGCTGCGGCCAGCCGGGTCACGTCGCCAACGCCTGCCCTCGGAACAGGAAGGGAGGCCAAGGACCCGCACCCGTCGTGTAGGGGTCGGGATATGGCTAAGCACGCCATTGGGCGTCTTGCACGGTGCACTCTCGAGTGCTTAGACCATGGGCAGCCTATTAGGGCGTGCGGTGGCCATGGGCCAGCCCTAGAATAGGGTAGCAAGAAATGGCCATGTGCCTAGCTTTGGGGAAGAGGAAGAAAACCTCTCGGTCCCCTGTATGCCCCAATTAATGGGATGAAGAGCATGCTACTAGACATAAAAAGGTATGGCCCATGAGATAAAGGATTTTGACCCTTAAAACCTCCATTGCTTTGTGAAGGATAAAAAAAAAAAACAAAAAAAAAGAGGAGGAAATGGAGGAGGAGAAAGAGCAGGAGAAAATACAACGTATGTTTCTCACTCGAACCGCCGCCGCTGCATACAGCAAGGATGGGCAGCCTTGGCTCTATCCGAGGTAGGCCTTAAAGGGCACGAAGAAGCATGGAACATATGAGGACAAATACAAATAGAAAGGCGGAGTGGCAGGGAGCTTAAGAGAGGGGACGTGCGGAAGGGCATGGGCCCAAGCAAGCGAGGTATGCATTTTATCAAATAACAATTAGAACAGAGAGAGAGAGAGAGAGAGAGAGAGAGAGAGAGAGATAGATAGAGAGAGAGAGAGAGAGAGAGAGAGAGAGAGAAAACAGCCGACTCGCTGTGAACGATGAAGCCTGCGTGCTGCGCCATGCTAATGCAAGCATCCCGCAGCTCATGTGGGTATTAATGCGATGCTTGCCCGTGCCGCAGTGGAGGAGGTGGTTCGGGAGGCGAGGATCTGTGATGGCTGTCCGTTCTGCGCAGTCACAGTTCTTAGGCGTGGAAAAGGGGAGGCCCAGCCGAAACCGCATGGCGTTTGCGAAGTGCACAGGGCCGATTCGTCTAGTGGCCTCGATTGGGATCGCCGTCAGCCAGTCCCCGGTGCCATACCCAGTCAACGAGAACATCCACTGCGTATGGCCCGAGAGAGGGTTTGGTTGCATATTCCTAGTTGCCTGGACCTGCGCAGCGTATCTGCTCCCGTGCACCTCAAGCCGAGCTCGTGCTGGAGCCTAACGTCCGATCGCTCTAACCGCTCCTTCTCCAAGATCTCCCGCGCGTCGAGTGGCAGGGCTGCTTCGCACTCCGTGAGCCACGAATGTAGGGGGGTGCTGTCGTCCCGGGGCGCCACCATGTGGTTCTTGGCCAGCGTCAGCGCACTGTCTGGTTCTAGCACGAGGGAGGAAAGAAAAAGGGCCGCTTGGGTGAAGCTCGCTATGAAACCGTAGATCCCTTCTACGAGCGGGTCCGTTATGCCTATGCCGCCAAGTGACGTCGGCAATGACGCTTGTTCCCAGACACGCTTTTGCTCGGCGCCACACGTTGGCGCGCGGATGTCGCATGAGGTGAGTAAGGTTATGAGTAGGTCCCTTCCCCACTGGCTCCAGGTGGTGCGAGGGAGTAGGTGGAGGGGAGTCGTCCTAATGAGGTAAGCTACACGCTTGGAGATACATCGCGTGAGGAGTAGTGCTGCCACCTGAGGGTCAGCTCGCTCTATCAGCGGTAATGGCTTAGCCATCCCTTCCAGCTGGCCCGAAAGAAACTCGGCTGCTCCGGCGTCAGTCCCAACGTAGCTACCTAGGAGCCGCACTCCGTCCTTGGAAAACGGCACCCCGGGCGGAAGTTGAGTCTGTGTGACTGTGGTTGAACTCCACGCCGCGCATTTCTGAGGGTTATGCGTCAGGCCCAGCTGCGCTAATTTGGCTGTGAAATGCATGAAGGCCGCTACAGTGCGGGATGGGTCACCCAGGAAGGTGACGTCATCCGCATACGCCAAGCAAAGCACGTCGGGGTGTGCTTCTGCATTGTCGCGGAGCGTGGGGTGTATCCCTGCTGCAAACAGTAGTGGGCCGAGTGGGTCCCCCTGCCGCACGCCCCGTTCACTGAGCAAGGGTTCGGAGTTGAATTTCGTGTCCAGGAGCAGTTGCGACGGGTTACCGTAGGTCAGTTTCACAAACGGCTGCAGTGGCGAGAGTTCTGGGTCGTGTAACGCTGTGGCTATGGCATGTCGCGAGATACTGTTGAAAGCGTTTGAAATGTCCGCTTGCAGGACCAGGCAGTTGGGGCGGGCATCCAGAAATGCTCTAGCTGTGTGGATTACCGTCTCTGCTCCACCTGGAACTGCCACGCCGTACTGAAGTGGCAGGAAATATTCTCGGGCAGCTTCCCCTATGGCTGTCAAGGCTGCCTTGGCTGTCAGCCTTGTCAAACACTCGCCTATCGCAATTGGCCGGGCCCCTCCCCTAGGTTTGGCCAGGGCTATCAGCCTCGACGCCGTCAGGAGGTTCGCGATTGGGCCTGGCAAATTTCCCCCCAGCAGGGTGTTGACCAAGGCGTGCAGGTGGGTGCTAATCATTGCGTTAGTGGTGGCCGCGTCGCGCATGTGCTCAAATGTTGTGCCAAAAGGTCCGGCCCCCACCCCGTTCTCGCATCTTCCCAGAATCCTAGCAAACTCGGCATGGGTGATGGACAGTTTCGACTCGGGTGGCACAGGCCAGGTCACCGCCTCGTGTACAGCAGGTGGGTGTTTCTGGCAAAGCTCCTCCAATATTTTCGGGCTGGGGGTGCAGACCGGCGTTGACTCCAGTGCCAGCACGGCTCGGCGTAGGCTCCCCCGTTTCGCGAGCCCCTCAGCTCGGCTGATGACTCCGGTCGCGTCAGGCTGGTGTCGTGGCGGTGGGGGTGTATTGACCGCGTCCACCGTGTCCAGGTACAGCTGTTCCCACTCGCCACGCTGGAAAGCTCGGAGCCGGGCCTTGACCCCCGGCCAGTCTGGTCGCTGTGGCGAGGTTTGGCGAAGTGTTAGGCGAGGGAGAAATAGCAGCAGACGCCAGCCCGTTTCGGATTCGGGGTTTCGTGAGAGGTGGAGTAACGGTGTCAGAAGCGCCTGCGAAAACAGCTAGCATAGATTTGGCGGTAAACGCTGTGACAGCGGAGGCTGTCGACTGTCACAGAGAGCTGCAATGTCCCAGCATGCGATGGCCGCGAACAAGTCCACACGCCTCGCCAGCTCGTCGGGCGAAAAGTAGCGGGGGTTCAGAATGGTTTGGCGCGTCGCGGTGTTGGCAGTGGCGGTTCGATTTCGTCGACCGCGGCTCGCCCGTGTTGGTGCGTCGGTGGTTTGATTGCCACCCGTTCGATCAGCATCTGACGGTCGCTGATCCGCTTGCGGTATTCGCATGGTCGAGCGGCCCACCTCGTTTGCTCTTCTCCCTTCTGCCTCTCTCACCCTGCCTTCTCCCTCCGATTCCTCGTCCTCGCTTGGTGGGAGGGATTCTTCCCTATAAGATGGGTCCCTTAGATCTTCTTCTTCATTAGTTGCTGCTAACGCCATTAAAGCCATTCTCGCCGCTGCTTGGTACCCGTTCTCCGGACCCCCGCCTGTCCCGCTAGTAACCAGCCTCCTGCCTCCGCGACCCCCCTGCTCCCCCGATGGTGATTGCCGGAGCTCCTGAGTCGTCGCCAGAGCTCGTTGCCGCCTGGTCGGCTGTCGTCGCCAAGCCTCCGTCGGGGCCCGAAAAGGTGACCATGGCAACGAAGCCCCCTCTACCGCCGGCTCCGAAGCCTGTGACAACAGTCGCTGGAAAGACTCCTCCCCTCGTACCCGCGGATCCCGTGAGCGGGACTGGCCCGGCTGCCCCTGTTGCTGCTCTGCCCGCTCCGGCTGATGCTCCTGTCCCCCTCGCTCCCTTGGTTGCGCCGGCGGCGTCTGCTCCTGCTGGGGAGGTTGCTGATCCCCCTGCTCCTGCCTCTGACGCACCCGTTGCGCCGGCCGCTTCTGTCCCCGACATGCCTGTGCTGGTGTCTGCGTCGTCCCCGCAGGCGGCGTCCGCCACCACTGGCGGCCCGGCCCCGATGGTTGAGGCTCCGGTCGTGGACCCACCTGCTCCTGCCGCACTGCCGGCGGCGCTGGTAGCGCAGCCGTCTCGTCCCCCGTCGCCAGACCGCCGCCTATCTCGCCCCCATTCTCCCGCGCCCCAGCAGGAGCGCGAGTCGTCGCGGCGCCGGCGCAACTCTCCCCGGCGCTACCAGCGGCAGGCCTCTCTCTCAAGCAGTCCTTCATTGATATTATACGGGGTACAGGCAAGCAATACATGAATGAGCCAGCACAACTAGGCATGAGAGGCAGCCCAAGGAGTGGCCCTATGTCAAAGCATGCTAGCTAATGTAAACATGAAGCCTATGGCTTGTACCCTGGACCTGATGGTGAGTGGCTTGCCCTTGTGCATGTTATCCCTGCCTAGGAGCCTTCACTCCCGCCCCTTACATGCCTAGGGGCGGGCCCTAGTCCAAGTCCTCGTCAAGGACTTGCCACAAGTCCCCCAGGCGGGGTTCCCATGGGTCAGCCGGGGCCTGGGGGAAGGCCCTCTCTGTTGCCCTGTTAGATTTTGCCAACATGTTTGCCTGGCTTCGTTGCAGCATCACCGAGACGCGCTGTCAGTAATGGGCCGTGAGTTTTGAGGCCACTGCCGTGAGCCTCCCCTGCCTATACTTCTTCTTGGCCACCTGGGTGCCTAGGAGGCGTAGGAACCTCTGTGTGTCTCGCGCAAGTGCCCCATATGTCAAACTTATATCTGCTATAGTCTATTTAGGCTGTAGTGGGGTAGTTCTTAGAGGGTACAACACTTTTGTGTTTCCTACTTGTACCCATCCCATTCCTAGTTCATTCATTCTTTCGTCAATTATCTCACATGGTATAGAGCTAGTTTCGAGTTTTTTTTTTTTTTAAGGGCCCACCACTGAAATTTCTTCTTACCTGCCTGACGCGCGCGTCGCGCCTGCCCTTCGAGGCCCGTAGCGGCCCCTGCGCCTGCCCTTAGAGCCATCGCCGGCCCCCAAAGCAGCCGCGTTGCGGCCTAGCCAGGCGCCTCGCAGCCCCGTAAGGCCCCGTCAGGCCCCGTAAGGCCCCGTCAGGCCCCGTAAGGCCCCGTCAGGCCCCGTTTACGGCCCCGTAAGGCCCCGTTAGGCCCCGTAAGGCCCCGTAAGGCCCCGTTAGGCCCCGTAAGGCCCCGTAAGGCCCCGTCAGGCCCCGTTTACGGCCCCGTAAGGCCCCGTAACGCCCCGTAAGGCCCCGTAAGGCCCCGTTTACGGTCCCGTTTACGGCCCCGTAAGGCCCCGTAATGCCCCGTAAGGCCACGTCAGGCCCCGTTTACGGCCCCGTAAGGCCCCGTAAGGCCACTTCAGGCCCTGTTTACGGCCCCGTCAGGCCCCGTTAGCGGCCCCGTCAGGCCCCGCCAGCCCCCCCCCCCTTTGCGGCCCCCGTTGCGACGCGACTCGCGGCCCTGCCCCGACCCTGTCGCGGCCCTGCCCCGGCCCTACCCCAACCTGTCGCGGCCCTGCTGCGGCCCTGTTGCAGCCCTGCCTCGGCCCTCGCCCCGGCCCTGTCTTGGCCCTGCCCCGGCCCTGCTCCTGCAGTGCCGCAACCCAGCCCCGGCCCTGCCCCGGACCTGTCGCGGCCTCGCCCCGGCCCTGTCCCGGCCCTACTCCGACCCTGCCCCGGCCCTGCCCCGGCTCTGCCCCGGCCCTGCCCCGGCCGTGCCCCTGCCCTGCTCCTGCACTGCCGCGGCCCGGCCCCGGCCCTGCCCCGGACCTGTCGCGGCCTCGCCCCGGCCCTGTCCCGGCCCTGCTCCGACCCTGCCCCGGCCCTGCCCCGGCTCTGCCCCGGCCCTGCCCCGGCCCTGCCCCTGCCCTGCTCCTGCACTGTCGCGGCCCTGCCCCAACCCGGCCCCGGATATTTTGCGGCCCGGCCCCGGCCCTACCCCGGCCCTGTCCCGGCCTCGCCCCTGGTAAGAGCGCCGCGCTGCCGAGCCGCGCCGCCCTGCCGAGCCGCCCTGCCGAGCCGCGCCGCCCTGCCTAGCCTGCTTAGCCGAGTTGCACTGCTGCTGCTGTTAGCCTGCTGCTGCTCCTGTCATGGCTAGTCTCAATGTTCTTACCTTTGATGCTGAGGGTCGAGCTGTTGACTTTGAGGTCTGGCTAGATGATCTGCAGCTTTTCCTACAGTGCGATAGCAAGGATGGTCTCTCACTGTTCGATCTCACGTCTGGCGCCTCTACTGCCCCTGCTGCTGATGCTGACAGTACTGTTCGCTCGCAGTGGCTCACGCGCGATGTTGCTGCTCGTCTTGCTGTGCATAATCACCTGCCGTCTACTGAGCGCACACACTTTAGTCAGTACAAGAGTGCTAGGGCTCTGTACGACGCTGTAGTTGCACGCTACTCCTCCCCTACCACTGCTGCCCTCAGCCGCCTCATGCTGCCGTACCTTTTTCCTGACCTTGCCGCCTTTGCCACAGTTGCTGACCTAGTTGCTCACCTCCGCACTAGTGACGCTCGCTACCGCGCTGCCCTTCCCACTGAGTTTCTTCCCACGAACTCCCCCCCCATGTACATCACCCTTTACTACCTAGTCACCCGCCTCCCTGACTCTCTCTCCTCAGTCAGGGATCACTTTCTCTCCCTTTGCCCCACCGAGCTGACTGTCGACTTGCTAGAGGAGCGCCTTGCTGCAGCTGAGAAGAGTATCTTAGCTGTCGGTGCTTCTCGCGGCGACCGTCGCACCCCCTTCTTTGAGGGGTGTTCCCCTGTCCCCCTTCTCCCCTCTGTTGCCTCTGCTGCTGCTGTCGACCTCGTTGGCACTGAGGAGGTCGGCGCTGCGTCTGCCCCTAGTGGGCGACGCTGCACTGGCAAGGGCAAGGGAAGCAGGGGTGGTGGAGGGGGCGGTGGAGGAAGCGGTGGAGGAGGTGGAGGAGGTGGAGGTGGTGGTGGTCCCGGGAGTGGGGGCGTCGGTGGCGGCAGTGGAGGCCGTGGAGGCGGTGGCAGAGGAGGTGGAGGCGGCGGCAGCGGTGGTGGAGGTAGCGGAGGAGGTGGTGCTGGTCGCGGTGCAGCCATGCAGCGTGGAGGCCTTGGTGGCAGCCAGCGTCAGCAGCAGCTGCGCACCCGTGAGACCCCGTCTGTTCAGCAGCTTCGTGAGTGGTACGCTGGGCGTGGGAGGTCTGGGGGTGCAGGTCCCTGCACGTATGTTCTTCGCACAGGCACTCATAGTGGGGAGGTGTGTGGTCTCCCACACACCACGCAGCGCTGCTTCGGCCGCTTGACTGACGCTTGGCGTACCCAGTTTCCTGACGCTGTTGAGCTTCCTCGTTGGCATGATCTGCTTCTGCAGAATGTGCCTATCTTTGATCTAGACTTTGATGCTATCCTTGCTGCCATGTATGCTCTTGCTGATATTACTGAGGGTGATTGTTACCTGCGTGTCCCCATTTTACTCGAGGTCAGCTCCACTCACCAGGTAACAAGGGTCGCTCGTACGTCCATGATCCATGCGGCTGCTCCCCATTTTCTGTGGCCGTTCGCGGTTCAGTACGCGGCGCATCAGATCAACCTTCTGCCTCGTGTCTCCTTGCCGGAGACCACACCTACTATGCGGTGGACGGGGAAGGTTGGCGATGCGTCCGCGTTTCGTGTCTGGGGATCTCGAGCTTTTGTCCGCGATACTACCGCGGACAAACTGTCCTCCCGTGCCGTTCCCTGTGTCTTCCTTGGCTTCCCTCCTAACGCACCCGGGTGGCAGTTCTACCACCCCACCTTGCGTCGTGTTCTGTCCTCTCAGGACGTCACGTTCGACGAGTCGGTGTCGTACTACCGTCTCTTTCCCTACCGCACTGCCTCTCCCCCCCCCCCCCGCCGCTCTTCCTCGCACCAGGTACTCCCCAGGTAGACCCCCTCCCCCCCCAGGATCCTGCCCCCTCAGGTGTGTCCCAGGTAGACCCTGCCGAGCCGGTCGAGGTAGCTGTCGACTCAGGTGCTGCTAGGGGTGCTTCCCCTGCGGGTGCGGGGCCTGGGGGTGTGGCGCCTGAGGGTACTGCGTCTGGAGGTGCTGAGCCTGCGTGTGCTGAGTCTGGAGGTGCTCTAGGTGTCCCGTCACAGCGGGAGCCCCTCTCTCCACAGCGGCTTCGTGAGTGGTAGTCTCGGCGCTGTCAAGGTGCTGCTGGTGCTGGAGCTGCTGGAGGTGCTGGAGGTGCTACTGGAGCTACTGGAGGTGCTGGCGCTGCTGGAGGTGGTGCTGGTGCTGGAGCTACTGGAGGTGCTGCTGGTGCTGGAGGTGCTGGAGGTGCTGCTGGCGCTGCTGGAGGTGCTGCTGGTGCTGGAGGTGCTGGAGGTGCTACTGCAGCTACTGGAGGTGCTGGCGCTGCTGGAGGTGGTGCTGGTGCTGGAGCTGCTGGAGGTGCTGCTGGTGCTGGAGCTGCTGGAGCTCCTGGAGGTGCTGGCGCTGCTGGAGGTGGTGCTGGTGCTGGAGCTGCTGGAGGTGCTGCTGGGACTGGACACCCTGGGGCTGAGGGTACCGGTTATGTCTCTGCTGTTTCTGGAGGCGCTGCGCGGCCGCGGTCGTCCTACGTTCCGCTCCTTCAGCAGGTTCTTGGCTCCCCGCATTCTCCTGGTCCTCCTCCTCCTTTCCTGAGTCCACCGCCTGTCCAGTCCCAGTCGCAGTTACAGCCGGCCTCTCCCCTGCCTGGTCCTTCTCCTTACTCTGGTCCGACTAGAGGTCTTACTGAGCGTCGTGAGCCTGAGTCTCGTCCTGTGTCGCCTGCGTCTCGTTCTGCGTCGCCTGTCCGCACTGTTCGCGCTGGTCTTGTTTCGCGTCCGCGTCTTCCTCCTGTCCCAGGCACTCACTCTATGACACTGCGTCCTTCTACTGCTTCATAGCGTGTCCCTCTGCCCTCTCCTCCTGCGTCCTCTCTTCCTGACGGTCCGGACCCGGAGTCTGACTCCCTTCGTGCTGCTAGTCCTACTGTCACGCGCTTTCTGGCCACTGCTGTCACTGACCCTCTGTTTGAGTCCACTGCTGCGTCTGCTCTTGTTACTGAGCTCGTTGACTTTGCTGCAGCCTGTCGCCTAGACTACGCCGCTAGTCTTGTTGCTGAGTCTGCGTCTGTCTGTCCTCCGTCCATCGGGGGTGAGTGTGCTCTTGGCACGGACGTCCTTGAGGACAGACAGGAGGACCTTGAGTGCTTTGCCGCTGCTTCACCTCATCTCGTGTCCATGCTGCTTGCCCCTGAGGGAGACCCGGATGCACTAGACATGCCGACCCCGCGCTCTTACGCAGAGGCGATAGAGGGTCCCTACTCCTCTCAGTGGCAGGCAGCCATGGACGCAGAGATGGCTTCCTGGAAGTCCACAGGCACCTACGTAGACGTGGTTCCCCCACCTGGGGCGAACATCGTCAGTGGCATGTGGATCTTCAGGGTGAAGCGGCCGCCGGGTTCCCCGCCTGCCTTCAAGGCGCGTTACGTTGCACGTGGCTTCAGTCAGCGACAGGGAGTTGACTTCTTTCAGACCTTCTCCCCTACCCCGAAGATGACCACTCCTCGGGTACTGCTGCACGTTGCTGCTCAGCGTGACTACGAGCTCCACTTGCTTGACTTCAGCACAGCCTTCCTACAGGGCAGCCTGCACGAGGAGATCTGGCTGCGCCGCCCACCTGGCTTCACTGGGTCGTTTCCTGCTGGTACCCAGTGGAGCCTCCGGCGGCCAGTCTACGGTCTCCGCCAGGCGCCCCGTGAGTGGCACGACACGCTCAGGACGACTCTTGCTGCTCTTGGTTTTGCTCCTTCCACTGCTGACCCTTCTCTGTTTCTACGCACTGACGCTACTCTACCGCCGTTCTACGTTCTTGTGTACGTAGACGACCTTGTCTTTGCTACTGCTGACACGGAGGCACTCGCCCACGTGAAGTCCGAGCTGCAGAAGAGACACACGTGCACAGACCTGGGTGAGCTGACAAGCTATCTTGGCTTGCGGATCACCCGGGACAGAGCACAGCGCACCATTACCTTGACTCAGTCACACATGGTGCAGCAGGTCCTTCAGCGCTTCGGCTTCACCTACTCCTCGCCACAGTCCACTCCTCTGCCTACCGGTCACTCGCTCTCAGCTCCACCTTCGGACGAGTCCGTAGAGCCGAGTGGCCCGTATCCAGAGCTTGTGGGCTGCCTCATGTACCTGATGACTTGCACACGACCTGACCTCGCATACCCTCTCAGCCTTCTGGCTCGCTACGTGGCTCCCGGCAGGCACCGAAAGGTGCACTGGGATGCTGCGAAGAGGGTGTTGCGATACTTGTGCAGTACATCGGGCATGGGGCTCATGCTTGGAGGATGGGCTCGAGTTGTCCTCACTGGTCACGCTGACGCCTCCTGGGTTGACGACTTGGCTACGCAGCGGTCGTCACAGGGTTACACCTTCAGCCTTGGCTCTGGTTTTGTCTCCTGGCGGTCTACCCGCTCTTCTTCTGTTCTCAGCTCCAGTTGTGAGGCTGAGATCTACGCTGGGGCCATGGCTGCACAGGAGCTTCGCTGGCTCACCTACCTGCTGACAGACTTGGGAGAGGTGCCTCGTTCTCCTCCAGTTCTGTACGTCGACAACAAGGCCATGCTGGCCTTGTGTCAGGAGCACAGACTGGAGCATAGAACGAAGCACATTGCTCTGCGCTACTTCCTTGCTCGAGAGTTGCAGCAGCGTGGCCAGCTTCGTCTTGCTTACGTGGCCTCTCAGGCCAACACTGCTGATGTTTTCACCAAGGCACTTCAGCCTTGTGATCATCAGCGTTTCTGTACTGTGTTAGGCCTTGTACCTACTGTGCCTCACTTGTTGACTTCTTGACTCTGCTTGTACTGTACTCTATATACTTATACCTGCATGCTTACACTTGCTAGGTTGTGTTCACTGTACTGTTTGCTTTCCTTTATATAACTCTACATATGAACTGGCCTTATGGCCCTTTGCTTGTGCTCAGACTGTGTGGTGACTTTGTGATCCACCCTGAGCTTGCTTTGCTTTTCTTGACTGGTCTTGTGACCTCTTGTTCTCCCCCACTTTGCCTATGGGGGTGTGTCAAACTTATATCTGCTATAGTCTATTTAGGCTGTAGTGGGTTAGTTCTTAGAGGGTACAACACTTTTCTGTTTCCTACTTGTACCCATCCCATTCCTAGTTCATTCATTCTTTCGTCAATTATCTCACACCATATGTCTCTACTGCTAGCCCAAACACCCCCACGAACCCCGGGCGACCCTCATACATTTCCCTTTTTCCTCTTGCCGCATCCTCTACCGCCCTGCCTGGCGGTTTCACCGCCCTTGTGTCACGGCGTTGGAGGACCGGGTCAGTCACCGTGACGTCGGTCACCCATGTCTGGGCTGGCTCTCTCTCTCTCTCTCTCTCTCTCTCTCTCTCTCTCTCTCTCTCTCTCTCTCTCTAATGGTCCTTGTATTGATAGAGTAGCAAAGTACAAGCATGCAGGTGTTGAGATTCTAGAACAAAACAGAAACCACAAAACAACACTTCCTACCCATTTCCTTCTCTAGAGCTCTAGGTAGGGCTCAACCACCGCAAAACAGTCCCCGGGGTGAAGCTCCAGACCAATGCCACCTACGGGCGGGTTCTCTGCTGCTGCCGCCTCGCCCAACTTGAGAAGGAGACCAACCGATTGGGCCCTCTGAAGGGCCACTGACCAGCGCTGCCGAAAAAGGTGCAGAAACTTGGCGGCGTAAAAGGATTTTGAGTCGGCGTTGAAATGCCGCCGAGCCGCAGTATCCGCGAGTAGTTTTAGGAAGACAGGGACTTCCGCGCATGGACAGCCATAGGTGTTAGAGCGATCGGACGTTAGGCTCCAGCACGAGCTCGGCTTGAAGGTGCACGGGAGCAGATACGCTGCGCAGGTCCAGGCAACTAGGAATATGCAACCAAACCCTCTCTCGGGCCATACGCAGTGGATGTTCTCGCTGACTGGGTATGGCACCGGGGACTGGCTGACGGTGATCCCAATCGAGGCCACTAGACGAATCGGCCCTGTGCACTTCGCAAACGCCATGCGGTTTCGGCTGGGCCTCCCCTTTTCCACGCCTAAGAACTGTGACTGCGCAGAACGGACAGCCATCACAGATCCTCGCCTCCCGAACCACCTCCTCCGCTGCGGCACGGGCAAGCATCGCATTAATACCCACATGAGCTGCGGGATGCTTGCATTAGCATGACGCAGCACGCAGGCTTCATCGTTCACAGCGAGTCGGCTGTTTTCTCTCTCTCTCTCTCTCTCTCTCTCTCTCTCTCTCTCTCTCTCTCTCTCTCTCTCTCTCTCTCTCTCTGTTCTAATTGTTATTTGATAAAATGCATACCTCGCTTGCTTGGGCCCATGCCCTTCCGCACGTCCCCTCTCTTAAGCTCCCTGCCACTCCGCCTTTCTATTTGTATTTGTCCTCATATGTTCCATGCTTCTTCGTGCCCTTTAAGGCCTACCTCAGATAGAGCCAAGGCTGCCCATCCTTGCTGTATGCAGCGGCGGCGGTTCGAGTGAGAAACATACGTTGTATTTTCTCCTGCTCTTTCTCCTCCTCCATTTCCTCCTCTTTTTTTTTGTTTTTTTTGTTTATCCTTCACAAAGCAATGGAGGTTTTAAGGGTCAAAATCCTTTATCTCATGGGCCATACCTTTTTATGTCTAGTAGCATGCTCTTCATCCCATTAATTGGGGCATACAGGGGACCGAGAGGTTTTCTTCCTCTTCCCCAAAGCTAGGCACATGGCCATTTCTTGCTACCCTATTCTAGGGCTGGCCCATGGCCACCGCACGCCCTAATAGGCTGCCCATGGTCTAAGCACTCGAGAGTGCACCGTGCAAGACGCCCAATAGCGTGCTTAGCCATATCCCGACCCCTACACGACGGGTGCGGGTCCTTGGCCTCCCTTCCTGTTCCGAGGGCAGGCGTTGGCGACGTGACCCGGCTGGCCGCAGCAGGAGCACGAGCCATGAAAGCCGTGGAAGCTGCCTGAGGGCGGTGGGCCACGCTTTGGGGCGAACGCCAATTCGCCGTGGTTCCCACCGCGGTTGGAGCGGCCGTGAGCGCCCGCCGCTCGGTCCATGGCAGCCACTTCCGCGACTGCTTGCTTGAATGGCCGCGAGGTGAGCAGGCTTTTCTACAAGTACATCTTGTAGCGCGTCGGAGGCGTCCTTGACTTGAAACATATCGAAGCGCCCCGAGATGTCGTCGAGGGCGGCGACGACCATTTCGAGTCCGCCCGCCAAGTCGCCGTGCTGCAACTTGTACTCCGCGTGTTTCAGGTGGGCCCTCATGTCCTCCAGGACCTCCGCTTTCGCCCGCACGTCTGGGCGGTTGAATGTCGCTGCCGACCACGTGCTGTTAGTGGTAGAGGGGAGAGGGGGGAGGTGCTCCATGGAAATAAAATTTGAAGCATGGACGGATCCTCACCGTTGTCGTCGTCGGAGTTGTCGGTGTCATTGTCGGCAACTGGCGCAGATGGGGTGTTGGCCGCTGCTCCCTTGTCGTGCCGGTTCGCCGTTGTTCCTCGAGCTCCTTTTTGTATTTTTGCAGTTTCCTTTTTTGCAGATGCAGAGGCCACGGGTAGTGCAGTTTCCGCAGCTATAACGCCGACGGGCTGCTGCTATAACAAGGACAGGAGTGCGGCGACTTGGTCAGGGGTCAACGCCGAGGTCAACTCCGAGGTCGTCGCGTCAGACGAAGACGCCGTTCAACGCCTCTAGCGCTAACACAACGGTCCAACCATTTGCTTTGTGTTCTGTGTTCATTTGCTCTCCTAACCGAGTGGGAGAGAGAGAGAGAGAGAGAGAGAGAGAGAGAGAGAGAGAGAGAGAGAGAGAGAGAGAGAGAGAGAGAGAGAGCTCCAAGGGCGTGAAGAACGCCCGTCAGGGAGCGCCACAGCTCCCGGACCACAAGCGTGCTTGCGCCCATCGCCGCGGCTCCAGATCCTGCGCGCAAATGCCGCTTCAAGCTCCGGACAGCCTCGTCCAGCTGTCCCGCAGCAGCAGCGCCACCCTCCGCGGGCGCAGCCAGCACGGGCGCCAGCAGCACTGCGAGCTGGTCCGCCGCATCCAGGCAGGTCTCGCGCGGACGGTCCCGGAACGTCTCAGGAGGGATCACAGGGAGTGAGGAGTGAGCAAGGACTTGTATCAGCAGCAACGCGTGGAGACTCTCTGCGAGGCGGTGGAGCTGACCGAGAGTCGACTCGGGAACACGCGTCTGCGGAGGCTGAAGCGCCTCCGCCAGAAACTGGAGCGGCTCATCAGCTGCATACTGAGCCGCTGCCGCGCCACCACCCGCGGCCACAAACTCCACCCCCGCAACAGGCGGAACCGGCGGCAGATGCAGACGAGAGCCGGGAGCTGGCGCCGCTACAAAAGGAGAGGGAGCTGACGGGGCGAGGACAGGCGGAGGAAGTGCAGCAGCCGGCGGAGGGACCACAGGAGGCACAGTCGGGCGAGGAGCCACGTGCGCCGGCGCAGCCCGCAGCGAACTGCTCTGGCTCTGCGCCGCCCTCTCCTCGCGCACGGCCCGGGACACCTCCCGCTGAAGATCCGCCATTGTCACAGGCGGACGATACCTCCCGCCGCCACCACGCCCGTGGGGACCCCTCCAGCCCCCATTGCCACCCGGGTGAGCGGGCCACTGGGCCTGCTGCTGGTAGCGCCGGGGGGAGTTGCGCCGGCGCCGCGACGTCTCGCGCTCTTGTTGGGGCGCTGGAGAATGGGGCCGGGAGAGACGGCGGTCAGGCGACGGGGGACGAGACGGCTCACCAACAGGGACTGCTGGCGGCAGAGCGGGAGCCATCAGGTTCGCGCCGGGAGGCGCAACCATCGGGGCCGGGCCGACAGTGGTGGCGGACGCCGCCTTCGGGGAAGAAGCAGACGCCGGCGCAAGCTCGCCGGGGACAGAAACGACAGGTGCACCAGGAGCGCCAGGGACAGGGACAGGGGGAACAACAGCTTCCCCAGCAGGAGCAGCCGTCGTCGGCGCCACAACGGGAGCAGGGGGAACAGGAGCGACAGTCGGAGCGGGAGGAGCAACAGCCGGCGCAGACGGCACAGCCTCGTTCCCGCCGTGGGAACCCGCGGATACGAGGGGAGGAGTCTTTTCAGCGTCTACTGTCGCGGGCTTCGGAGCAGACGGCGGCGAGGACCCCGTCGCCATGGTCCCCGCTCCGGAGGCAGACGACGGCTTTTCGAACACAACCGACGCAGCGCCAGCGCGCATTGGCGAGTAATCGTTCACACCAGCAATCACCATCGCGAGACGGAGGAGCGCGAGGCGGAGGGCGTGAAGCAGCTAGCGGACAAGGAGGAGGGCCGGAGAACGGCTATCAGTCGGAGGCACGAAGGGCTTTAAACAGACTAGATAACGACGAAGAGGGAACGGACCTCTCTTATAGGGAGGAGCCCATGCCCTCGAGCGAAGATGAAGGGACGGAAGGAGAGGAAGGAGTAAGGGAGAACGGGAGGAGGACGGGAGCAAGACCAAAGCAGTCCCTTGGCGAGCAAAGGGACACCGCTGGTGGACCGTCTGATGCCGATCGTACGGGCGAAATACCCACCCCATCATCACAAGCGAGGACGGGCCGCACCAGGCGACATCGGGCCGCGACAGACACGACGGCGGTGCGAGAAAATCCCAATCTCCCTCGCTATTTCACGCCAGAGGAGCTGGCGATGTGGGCAAGCGGGTTCGCGGACATCGCGAACTGGGATATCCCTGCCCTCTGCGACAGTCGGCAGCCATATCTGGCACGGCGGTTACCGCCAAACTTGTGCCAGTTGTTTTCGCTGACGCTACTGACCCCGTTACTCCACCTGTCACGAAACCCGGAATCAGAGGCAGGTTGGCGCCTTCTCCTCTTTCTGCCACGTCTGACGCTTCGCCAAAACTCGCCACGGAAACCGAACTGGCCCCAGATCAAGGCCCGGCTCCGAGCCTTCCAGCGTGGCGAGTGGGACCAACTGTACAAGGACGCGATTGAAGCAGTCAACTCACCCGCGCCACCACGTCATCAGCCCGATGCTACCGGGGTCATCAGCCGAGCCGAGGGCCTGGCGAAACGTGGTAGCCTGCGCCGAGCCGTGTTGGCGTTAGAGTCAACGCCAGTCTGCAAACCAACTCCAGAAATTCTAGAGGAGCTCCGACTGAAACATCCGCCAGCCGAAACAGGACAAACGACGTGGCCACCCACGCCCGAGCCAAAATTAACCATCACCCACGCTGACTTCGCCAAACTGCTGGGGAGGTGCGAGAACGGGGTCGGTGCCGGACCTTCGGGAACAACTTTCGAGCACATGCGCGACGCGGCAATCACGAACGGGCGAGTCAGCACCCATCTGCACGCATTGATAAACACCATTTTGGGGGGCAACCTACCAGCACTGGTGGCAGACCTACTGACAGCCTCGCGACTCATAGCCCTGGCCAAACCTGGTGGGGGGGCTCGACCAATCGCGATTGGCGAGTGCATCACTCGGCTGACAGCCAAGGCAGCCCTCGCAGCCACGGGCGATGCTGCACGTGACTATTTCCTGCCTCTACAATATGGAGTGGCTGTGCCAGGAGGAGCCGAGGCAGTTATCCACGTGGCACGGGCGTATCTGGACAAGCTACCCAACAGCCTGGTGCTGCAGACCGACATCTCGAATGCATTCAACAGCATATCCCGACAAGCTATCGCGACGGCGTTACACGAACCCGGGCTATCGCCACTAGTGCCGCTGGTGAAACTGACCTATGGTAACCCGTCCAAGTTGCACCTCGACGCAAATTTCGAATGTGACCCGCTGACCAGCGAACGGGGAGTGCGTCAAGGGGACCCACTTGGCCCTTTACTGTTTGCGGCGGGAATACACCCAGCACTTCGCGACACCGCTGAGGCATATCCCCACGTGCTTTGTCTGGCTTACGCCGACGATGTCACATTCCTGGGGAAGGCGGCGGACACTGTAGCCGCATTTAATCACTTCACCGAGAGGTTGGCGCACCTGGGGCTAAGACACAACGCGCGGAAATGCGCAGCCTGGAGCAGGGACGCAGCAGTGAAGGATCAGCTGCCGCAGGGAGCGTGCGCTTCCTTTTTCCCACGACGGCGTGCGCTTGCTGGGAAGCTTCGTGGGCCCTGACAGCGGGGCGTCACAGTTCCTGTCGGGTCAGCTACGGGAAATGGCAAATCCCTTGCCACTCCTTGAGAAAGCCGACCCCCAGGTAGCATCGTTATTGCTCACCCGCTGTATCTCGAGGCGGGCGGCATACCTCACCAGAACGACACCGCTTCACCTTCTGCCTCACGACACCTGGAGTCAGTGGGGCACCGATCTGCTTGCAGCACTACTCACAGCATGCGGCATCCGCGTCCCCACCTGCCGCATTGAGCAAGCACGTATCTGGGCGCAAGCCTCACTGCCGCCGTCCTTGGGAGGGATAGGCATTACCGACCCCCTAATCGAGGGAGCATACGGGTACGCAGCGAGCTTCACACAGGCCGCGCTTTTCCTGGCATCACTAGACGGCGCCCCTGATGGCGCGTTGACGCAGGCTCGGGACCACATGCTGCTGCCTGCAGACGTCGCCACGCCTCTCCACGCATGGCTATCGGAGTGCGAAGCGGCTTTACCGGAAGACGCACGGGAGATCCTGGAGAAAGAGCGGCTGGAGCGATCAGACATCAGGCTCCAGCACGCATTGGCACTGAGGGTACATGGGAGCAGATATGCCGCACAGGTCAAGGAGACACAACGGATGGCGCTGAACCCCCTGTGCGGACACACGCAGCGGATGTACTCACTGACCGGTTACGGGACCGGGGATTGGCTGACCGCTATCCCCATTGCGGCCAACAGGAGGATAGGGCCCACTCACTTCTCTAATGCCGTGCGTTTCCGGCTGGCCCTCCCCTTCTCCACACCAAAGAAGTGTGACTGCGCTGACCACATCGCCATCACGGACCCCCGCCTCCCTAACCACCTACTCCGCTGCGGCACGGGCAAGCATCGCATCAACACCCATAACGAGCTGCGCGATGCCTGCATTAGCATGGCCCAAGACGCGGGGTTCATTGTCCACGGCGAGTCGTCGGCGCACTGCCCCATTGAGGAACAGACGGCTGATTTTACAATGACGGACAGAAGCAGTGGGGCCGTCTACGTATGCGACGTCACCATTACCGACCCTATTAGCACTAGGGATCTAGAGGCGCAGAAAGGCAGGGGCTGGGCGGCACGGGAGCAAGCGGACAAGAAGATCCAGCACTACGCCACCCTGCCAGAGACGGTGAAGTTCTTCCCACTTGCGGTGGACACCTACGGCTGCCCCTGCGCGGAGGTGCCAGTCTTCCTGAGGCTCTTGGCGGACACTGCAGCTCGGCGCCACTTCAACGCCGACTCCAAATCGTTCTATGCTGCAAAGTTCCTGCACCAGTTCAGGCAACGCTGGTCGGTGGCCCTGCAAAGGGCCCAATCTGTGGGCCTCCTGCTCAAGCTTGGAGAGGCTGCGGCAGTAGAGAACCCGCCTGTGGGGGGAATTGGGGACGAATTGCACCTTGGGGACTGCTTCGCAGTCATTGAGCCCCTAGTGGAATTGTAGATCTGTGGTGCTTGTGCTTAGCATGTGTGTTACCTACGACTCTATGACTTGCATGCTTGTACTTGCCGACTATATCAATACAAGGACCATTAGAGAGAGAGAGAGAGAGAGAGAGAGAGAGAGAGAGAGAGAGAGAGAGAGAGAGAGGCCCTAGTCCTTAGCCTCTCCAGCCCTCTCCAGCCTAGTATAAAGGCCCTAGGACCTTGCCCTAGAGCCTCATTATTCAGTTCTGTGTTCATTTGCTCTCCTAACCGAGCGGCTCGCGCTGGCCGCCGAAGGCGGCCAACGCTCGACAACGCGGCCTTCGGCCGCGCGTGAGGGGCGGCAAAAACAAACACACGCAATAGATACTAAGCAAGGACATACATACAATGAAAGTTTCAATAAGCACCTAGACAGGCATCAACAACGACCTAAGCAACAATGGCAACAACGGGACAAGCGGAGCCCGGATCTACATCCGGTGAGCCCTGAGGGCATGGACAATGCCCGTCAACGTCCGCCACAGCTCACGGACCACCAGCGTACTTGCGCCGATCGCCGCGGCTCCAGATCCTGCGCGCAAGTGTCGCCTCAAGCCCCGGACAGCCTCGTCAAGCTGTCCCACTGCCGCAGCGCCACCCTCTACGGGCGCAGCCAACGCGGGCGCCAGCAGCTGTGCGAGCTGGTCCGCCGCGTCCAGGCAAGTCTCGCGTGGCCGGTCATGAAACGAATCAGCAGGGATCGCAGGGAGAGAAGAGTGAGCCAGCACTTGGATCAGCAGCAGCGCGTGAAGGCTCTCTGCAAGACGGTGCAGCTGGCCGAGTGTCGCCTCTGGAACACGGGTCTGCGGGGGCTGAAGTGCCATCGCCAAGAATGGAAGCGGCTCATCGGGAGCAAGATATGGAGGGTACTGCGCCCCCGCCGCCCCTCCACCAGCAGGAACGAACTCGACACCCGCCACCGGCGGCACGGGCGGCAGGCAAAGACGAGACCCAGGATCAGCAGTCGAGGCAGCAGGAGCATGAGCCGATGGGGCAAGGACAGGAGGAGGAAGTACAGCAGCCGGTGGAGGGACCACGGGAGGCACAGCCCGGCGAGGAGCCACGTGCGCTGGCGCGGCCCGCAGTGAACTGCTCTGGCTCTGCGCCGCCCTCTCCTCGCGCACGGCCCTCGACACCTCCCGCTGAAGATCCGCCATTGTCACAGGCGGACGGTATCCCCCGCCACCACCACGCCCGCGGGGACCCCTCCAGCCCGCATTACAGTGAATGGCTATGTGGCTGTGGGAAAACAGCGGTAGGTTGGCCCTTCGCTTCCGCAAAGGGGCTTCCTTTGCACCATAGGAAAAGGGTGTAGCCATAGGGGGGTGAGGCTGGGACATATAGGAGGTACAAGCAATAGATCTTGCAATGTTTGTACATTCTGTGTAATCTCACAAAATTGCATCACCTTGTGCCCTAGTGAGAGCTCATGCCAATACGAGCAGATGGTCATGCCGGGTTAGGAAGGTGCTAAGGGATGTGAGTAAGCCTAGGGACTTATCACATACAAACATTCGTGACGCAGTAGCATGCGTACGTGGCAAGGGGCGGAATTCGAGTAAGAAGCGTCAGCAGAAGGAGGCAAGGAGGAAAAGAGAAATAAGGCTCGCGGGATGCACCAATGCACCGACATGAAGGAGGATGAGGGACACGGCTTCGAGTCGCCCAGGCAGGAGGCTGAAGGGCAAGAGCACCACGCAGGCCCGGGTGAAGGATCACCGGCGGCTAATAAGGGCGAGAAGGATTCCCGCTCTGGCGGAGAAGTTACCCCGAGCGGAGGAGAAGGGACAGAGCGCGGTATGTACCAGCGCAGTGCATCTTGAGAAGGATCTGAGGAGGTGGCAACGGCGCAGCGATGGAAATACACACTCCTGCCGAAGGTGGAGGTTCTAGAGCAATTTTTGGGAGAGGCGGGGCGTGGACCATCCATCAAGAACTATGTGATGCAGCTGGAGAATCTTCGAGCAAGATGGGACCGGGATCGACTCTATGCAAAGGAATTCTTCTGCGGGCTTGCGAACACGTTGACGGGCGAGGCAGAGACTTACTACCACATCCGCTGGCGTGAGCTACTGCAGTGGGCAGCTAGAGCGGTGCCTGGTGAACGAGATCCAACGGCGCGGTTCTTAGGCATGTTGGAGGAACATTTTCCTGCGCAGACGCCAGAGAGAGTCGCGGATTTTCGGGACTTCAAGCGGAGGCATGAGGAGTCGTTGCTGGCATGTTATGGGCGTGTTATGGGCTACAAGAGCAGAGCCAGTATAAAGTAGTGAGAGGACATGAGTGAGAAGCATGAAGGGCACGGGAGCAGGGAGAAGGAAGGCAGGGCCAAGGGGATTTCCGACAGTTATAAAAATATATTTAATACACTCAGCATGTATATATGAAGTTGCATACTATCAAAGTATTTTGTATGGTAATGTCAGTCATGCACACCTTTTCATAGGCTCGCCTTGTTGTTTTGAAGCTAGTTATTCCACACTATGTACACCAAAATGCTTGGAGACGATCCATCCTAATCTCACCGTGCGTCCAAACCAAATGTAATAAAAAGCACCTCATTACTAGAAGAAAGAAAAAGGGGGAGAAAACAATGAAACAAGGGACAGCTACAGTGACATGGTGTAAGACTTGAGTGGCTGGCAATACACATGCTGTGTCCCGAGTCAGAGAACAACTCCACACGGCAGAGGACAGTGAATGACGATGGTCATGGCCCATGGGCATAGCACCCCTCCTAGCAAGATGCGACAAGCTGCTGAAGGCCTGGCATGGGTACCTAATTGCACGCAACGAGTGCTTCGGGCCTGTTTAGAGCAAGAGTGGGTGAGTGAGTGAGGGGTTAAGCACGTGCAGAAAAATTGAAGTGGAGGAACCAAGGGGGCGAAATGAGACAAGAGGCGATGAAGGACGGGAATGATGGGCGGAGAAAACGGGAAGGGCGGAGATGATGAATGGAGGAGAAGGATTAACAATCGTTCTACGACATACACAATGAAACTGCCTCATTAAAAAATATGAGAAGGGCATATTTTATTAGCTGCCTTGCAAATGAGTGCCAAGGCATAGACATACGAGCTAATTCCATTGCAGGTAATGCAGGACAGGCTCCAGTACTTCAACAACAGAACGTGTTCCACAGCAGCTACACTGATAACACGTTCTACCCCTCCACATTGTCCTCAGTTGCAAACCACCCATGCTATCGGCAAGCGCCTTAAGCAGCGTCACCAATCACATGGAATCACTGTCCTGGTTTGCTCGTCACACCTGCAAATGCGACTCCGTCTTAGAAAATGGAATTCCTGGTCTATCTGTAAATTGCACTCTCACCACCCTCCTGCCTGTCACCTTCAACTCCTCCTACCACTCCCTCTGTCGCCTTCACCCCCCACATGCCACTCAACTTACCAGAGTTTTTTCCATCCATAGTACCACTCACAGTGCCACTCATAATGCCACTCACAACGCTACTCACCTTCCCACTATTCGTGGCACTCTTCTTGCCGTTGCTCCTGCCAGGGCATGAGAGCTTGTGGGAGGGCCAATGTGCCTTTTGGCACTCTCTGCTGCAATAAGCCACACTGCCATGTGCAGAACAGTTGTTCAGCTTCACACCACCACCCTCAACCTTCTCACACCCAGCAGCACTGCACACACGCCCCCCACAAGCAGTAGCACCCAAGCCTTGTGTAACTGAGACCTCCGTGCCTCCCGTCCTGTCGTCTCTTGTGTTTTGTCCGCGTTGGTCACTCACCCGACTGCCCCCCCGCTGTCTGTCTCGGCTCTTATTACCACTGTCTCTGGCTTTGCCTCTTCCCACTTCCTTGACTACGCCACTCACCTGGTGAGTGGCCCTGCTCGTTCTCCGTCCTCTGGGGGTGCTCCTGTCTTTCCTTTGGAGGTCCTCGAGGACAGGTAGTTCGAGCTTGGTTTCGTTGCGGCCGCTGTTCTTCATCTCTGTACCATGCTACTTGCCCCTGAGGGGGATCCAGACGCCCTTGACATCCTGATCCCTTGCACTCACGCTGAGGCGGTCTCGGAACCCTAGGCTTTGTTCTGGATACCAGCTGAGGAGGCAAAGATGGCATCTTATAGGTCCACAGGCACCTACGTTGACGCCGCCCACCACCTGAGACGAACGTCGTCAGTGGCATGTGGCTCTACAAGGTGAAGCGACAACCTGGATCACCACCGGTGTTCAAGGCGCGCTATGTGGCGAGAGGCTTCGGTCAGCGCGAGGGGGTAGACTTCTTCCAGACCTTCGCTCCCACCCTGAAGATGACCACTCTTAAGGTGTTGCTGCATATAGCAGCTCAGCACGATTACGAGTTGCACTTCTTGCGCAAACGGAATGTTACTGGTGCCACCTTGGCCTCAATGCTAAAGGGACAACAGAAGCGAGGCCGGAGTTTGGACGGGAGATGAGAGAAGTCCAAGTTGCGTGTGTCCAAAAGAACCTAATCTCCGACTGTCATAAAAAACGACCTCCAGGAAACGACCCAGAAAAGCCATGTGGGCGGCGCAGCCAGATCTCCTCGTGCAGGCTGCCCTGCAGGAAAGCTGTGCTAAAGTCCAGAGAGTGCAACTCGTAGTCACGCTGAGCGGCAACATGCAGCAACACCCGAGGAGTAGTCATCTTCGGGGTGGGGGAGAAGGTCTGGAAGTAGTCAACCCCCTGTCGCTGACTGAAGCCTCGAGCAACGTAACGCGCCTTGAAGGCAGGCGCAGAACCCGGCGACCGTTTCACCCTGAAAATCCACATGCCATCGACTATGTTCGCCCCAGGTGGGGGAACCTCGTCGACGTAGGTGCCTGTGGACTTCCAGGATGCCATCTCGGCATCCATGGCTGCCTGCCACTGAGAGGAGTAAGGACCCGTAATCGCCTCTGCGTAAGAGCGCGGGGTCGGGATGTCTGGTGCATCCGGGTCTCCCTCAGGGGCAAGCAGCATGGAGGCGAAACGAGGTACAGCAGCTGCAAGACACTCAAAGTCCTCCTGTCTGTCCTCAAGGACGTCCGTGCCAAGAGCACACTCACCCCCGACGGACGGAGGACTGGCAGACGCAGACTGAGAAACAAGAGCAGTGGCGTAGTCTAGACGGCAGGCAGCAGCAAAGTCAAGCAGCTCAGCAACGAGAGCAGACGCAGCAGCAGACTCAAAAGAAGGGTCTGTGACAGCACTGGCAAGGAGACGAGAGACAGTGGGACTGGCAGCACGAGCGCAGTCAGACTCAGGGTCAGGGATCTCAGGAAGAGAGGACTCAGGAGGAGCAGGCAGAGGAACACGCAGTGGAACAGAGGAAGGACAGAGTGCCATAGTGTGCGTGCCAGGGACAGGAGGAGGACGCGAACGAGGAACGCGACGAGCAATGTGAACAGGCGAGACAGGACGAGACGCAGGCTCACGACGCTCTGTAAGACCACCAGACTGCTCAGTGTAAAGGGAAGGAGCAGGCAGTGGGGAGGCTGACAGTAACGGCGGCTGCGACAGGTCAGGCGGTGGACACAGGAGGGGAGGAGTAAGGCTAGTAGAAGACGGGACACAAAGAACCTGCTGAAGCAGGGGAACGAAGTACGGTCGCGGACGCACAGTGCCTCCAGCACCTCCAGCTGCAGAGTCAACAGCTCCAACTCCTGCAGCTCCAGCGCCTCCCGCGCCAGTGCCTCCAACTCCAGCTCCTCCAGCTCCAGCGCCTCCAGCGCCAGCTCTACCAGCGCAAGAGCCTCTAGCTCCAGCAGCTCCAGGCTCCGTTGGGTCTCCAGCTCCAGCGCCCCCAACACCACCAGTCCCGGCAGCTCCAGCACCACTGGTACGAGCACCTCCAGGACCAGCAGCCGCAGTACCTCCACTACCACCAGCTCCAGCACTAACTCCAGCACCGTCAGCTCCGCACCCCCGGACCCAGCAACCTCAAACTCCGCACCTCCCGGCTCCGCACCCCTAGACGCAGTTCCCCCAGACGCAGCACCTGGAGCAGCACCGGAGCCGAGAACTACCTCGACAGGCGCTGTACCAGGGAGAGGGTCTACCTGAGACACACCGGAGGGAGCAGGACCCTGGGGCGGGAGGGGGTCTAACAGAGGGGGACCGGGAGCAAGGAAGAGCGGCGGGGGCGAGGGAGGGACAGAGCCGTAGGGGAAGAGACGGTAAAAGGGAACCGACTCGTCAAACGTGACGTCCTGAGAAGGGAGGACACGGCGCGAGGTGGGGTGGTAAAACTGCCAGCCAGGCGCGTCAGGGACAAAGCCAAGGAAGACGCAGGGGATAGCACGGGCAGAGAGCTTGTCCGGGACGTATCGCGAACAAAGGCACGAGAACCCAAGACCTGGAACACCGACGCATCGCCAACCTCCCCCGTCCAACGCAGTGTGAGCGAGGTCTCCGGTAAGGAGACACAGGGCAAGAGGTTGAGCTGATGCGCAGCGTACCGGACCGCAAACGGCCACAGAAAATGGGGAGCAGCCGCATGGATTATGGAGGTACGAGCGACCTCCATGACTAAGCCAATGCGGCGCTCAGCAATCCCATTTTGCTGAGGGGAGTCCGGAAGTGTGAACGACAGGAGAATGCCCTCCCCACGACAAAAGTCCCGCAAGAGGTCGGAGTAGAACTCACCACCTCGGTCGGAGTGCAGACGCAGGACAGGAAGGTCCTGGCCGAACCGCTCGCGGAGCTGGAGACGCACTGTGCGGATCCAAGGGATCAAGACATCAAGGACCTCACCCTTGCTGCGCAAGGGGAAGACCGTGGTGTACCGCGTGTAGTCGTCCACTACCAGCAGAAAGTAGCGCTCGCGGCCCTGTCCAGTGACGCGGGCTGGGCCCCACACGTCCATGTGGAGAGTATGTAGGGGAGCAGTCGTCAAGGGAAACGAGGAGGAGTGAGGAGCGGCGCGCTGCCGCCCCTCGATGCAAGGAAGGCAGGGCGGGGCAGGCGAGGGCGGGAGGGGAGGCAGAGACCTGGGAAGACCAGAGACAAGGAGGCGGGAGTGCATGCCACGAAGGCGTGGTAGGGAGGGGTGACCCAGGCGGTGGTGCCTCAGAAGAGTCTGGTGCGACTGGAGGCGACACGAGCAAGAGGAGGCTACCTGACCTGACGCAGACACCTGAGCAGACGCAACTACGTGAGGAGTCTCGGTAGCGAGTATGTACAGACTCAACCCTGGCCGGCGAGTGAACGTGGCCAGGTGACACTCCGTCCGTGTGCACGTGCAGATCGATACACGCTTACCCCCAGGAGTGGTGGTAGTGACCATCGCATCCTGGAGGGCAGCGGTACTCACCAAGTTCGTAGAGAACGAGGGGAGGTGAAGACCTGACAGTGAGCCCGACGGAACCGCCGGACACGGGAGGACAGTGGAGGAACGGGCCACGACCGGGCCCCCGGAGGGGTCAGCCAGTCTGACCGGGACAGATGTAGGGAGAGGAGTGAGGGTGGTGCTGTCACAAAAGAAACAGCGCGAGGCGCCTGAGTCCAACGTGAAGGTGTGCAAGTCCTCAGCAGGCGCAGTACAAAAAAATACCAGACTACCTGACTCACTAGCACCTAGAGCAGCAGCAGCTATACCTGGGTCAGGCGGCACACACCGGTAATTGCCACCCTCAGCACTAACAGACAAAGCATACATAGCAGAAAGAATAGCATCAAAGTCTAGGTCAAAGAAAGCAATCCTAGACCTAAGCAGATCTGCCCAGCGAGGGAGCTCGACGTCGTCACCAAACTCAGCACGCCAGGCGTCATCCAGGCGGGAGAAGCAGTGGTGCTGAGTGTGAAGCTTCCCGCATGTCTGACCAGCACGAACACCCGTGCGAATGACATACGGGCAGCTATCAGTACCCCCAGACGTCCGATGCTGAAACAACCACTCACGGAGCTACTGGGGCGACTGGGTCTCGCTCCGACGCTGCTGCCGCTGGCCACCACCAGGTCCTCCACGCCGAGGTCCAGTCCTACCGCCTCCAGTCCCACCGCCTCCACTGCCGCCACTCCCACGGCTGCCTCCACCGCGGCCACCAGATTCCCCACTCCCGCCACAAGTCCCACCGCCGCTACCACCTCCACTACCCCCACCACCTCCACTGCTGCCCCCACCACCACTCCCGCTGCCACCTCCACCACCACCGCTGCCACCCTTGCCCTTGCTGCTGCGGCGCTTCGCACTAGCAGAAGCAGCCCCGACGTCCTCAGCAACATAGACGTCTGCAGCAGCAGCAGAGGCGTAAGAGGGGGCAAGCGGGGAGGGGGAGCACCCCTCAAAGAAGGGCGGGCGCGGAGTGCCACGAGCAGCACCTACAGCAACTGCACTAGTCTCAGCTGCGAGGAGATGCTGCTCGAGGAGGTCAACTCTGAGGGAGATGGGGTCAAGTGAGAGAAAGTGGTGCCTGATAGAGCGAAGAGAGTCAGGGAGGCGAGTGACTATGAAGTAGAGGGTGATGAACATCGGGGGCTGGTTCCTGTCAAGGAACTCAGCAGGGACGGTAGCGCGGTAGCGAGTGTCGCTAGTGCGCAGGTGGGAAACCAGGTCCTCGACTGTGGCAAAAGCTGACAGCTCGGGGAACGGGTAGGGTAGTAGCTGTCGGCCTAGCGCAGCAGTGGCAGGCGAGGAGTAGCGAGCGTCTACAGCGTCGTACACGGCCTGTGCATTCGTGTGCTGTCCGAAGTGAGCGCATTCGGCTAACGGCCGGTGGTTGCGAATGGCTAAGCGGGCAGCAGCGTCGCGAGTAAGCCACTGTGAGGGAGTCGCACTGTCAGCTGTGGCGAGAGGGGCGGTAGCGGCACCGGACGCGAGGTCAAACATCGACACACTGTCCTTAGAATTTCTCAGTAGGTACAGCTGCAGGTCGTCGAGCCACGTGTCAAAGTGAACCGGTCTGCCCTCATGATCAAACGCGAGAACTCGAAGCGAAGCCATAGTGGCGCAGGACGTAGGAGCAGCAGTAGCAGCAGTAGTAGCAGCAGTAGCAGCAGTAGCAGTAGCAGCAGTAGGAGCAGCAGCAGAGGGGCCGAGGGGCCTGAGGCCTAGGGGCGTCGGGCCGTGGGGCAAGGAACGAAAGGCGGGGGGGGGGGGGGGGGGGGGGGGGGGGGGGGGGGGCGAGGGGCCAGGGGCCTAGGGGCGTCGGCCCGCGGGGCCAGGAGAGCAGGGGCCAAGGGGCCGGGGGCCTAGGGTCGTCGGGCCGCGGGGCCAGGAGAGAAGGAGGGCCGAGGGGCCGGGGGCCTAGGGAGAAGCGGCCGCGGGGCCAGGAACAAAGGGGGCCGGGGGCCGAGGGGCCGGGGGCCTAGGAGCATTGGGCTGCGGGGCCAGGAGAGAAGGGGCCGAGGGGCCGGGGGCCTAGGGGCGTCTGGCTGCGGGGCCAAGTGAGAAGGGGCCGAGGGGTCGGGGGCCTAGGGGCGTTAGGCCGCGGGGCCAGGAGAGAAGGGGCCGAGGGGCCGGGGGCCTAGGGGCGTCGGGCCGCGGGGCCAAGTGAGAAGGGGCTGAGGGGCCGGGGGCCTAGGGCGACGGGGCCGCGGGGCCAGGAACAAAGGGGGTGGGGGCCGAGGGGCCTAGGGCGACGAGAGGGGCCGCGAGGCTACGGGGCGACGGGCTGACGGAGCCTGGGCTTAGGCTAGGGGCGACGGGTCGCAAGGGGCCGTGGGGCTGAGGGGCCTAGGCTAGGGGCGACGGGGCGACGGGCCGCGGTGCCTTGGGCCTAGGATAGGGGCGACGGGTCGCGAGGGGCCGTGGGGCCGAGGGCCTAGGCTAGGGGCGACAGGGCGACGGGCCGCGGGGCCTGGGCCTAGGCTAGGGGCGACGGGTCGCGAGGGGCCGTGGGGCCGAGGGGCCTAGGCTAGGGGCGTCGGGGCGACGGGCCGTGGGGCCTGGGCCTAGGCTAGGGACGACGGGTCGCGAGGGGCCGTGGGGGCCGAGGCTAGGGGCGACGGGCGACAGGGGTTGCGACGGGCGACAGGCGACGGGGGCTGCGACAGGCGACGGGCGACGGGGGCCGCGACGGGCGACGGGCGACAGGGGGCCGGGCTAGGGGCGACGCCAAGGGGCCACGGGCCTAGGGGCGTCGGGCCGGGCTAGGGGTGGTGACGGGGCCGGGGCCTAGGGTCGAGAGTGGCTAGTAGGGCAGCAGGTGGTGGGCCCAAAAAAAAAAAAAAAAACAAGAGGCGACAAGGTCGTCCTAGGGTTGCGAAGCATTTTACAAAAGCTCTCTGGTATGTATTTTAACTATAAACTCTTGCAAAAAAAAAAAAAAAAACACTAATTAGTTGTAGAGGTTCAAAATAAACTTCAAACTGATCATGCAGGAATCGAGCCAGCTACCTTTCAATCAACACCCTCGAATTCTACCGTCTGCGCCAAAGCAACTAGAACAAAATTATATCCTAATGTTAAGGACAGCTGTTTTTGCGACGAAACTGAAACTCTTTTAAGGTTTGTGTTTCTCTTTTTCCTCCCTCCTTTCCTCTCGCTAGAGGAGCTAGGTTGATACCCGCCAGCAAGCCATGCTTTACCTACCACTCCAAGGTGAGAAGGATCCTAAGCCATTATCTAGAACTAACTTAGACTATTATAAGCTAGACTAGGTTTTTTTAATCTCGTATCCTAGTCGTGTACTTCTATGTTGGTCGTTCTAGAGGTAAGCATGTTGTTTAAGCTTAGATTCTAGTCCCTTCGTAAAGACAGTAGCTTTCCCTTATGTTTTTTAGGTCGTTCATAGTCCCACATCCCGTTTTTTCCTGTTCTCATCCAGTTCCTACTAAGGTAAGAACAACCATAATCTGTGTGCCTTCGCAGCAAGATGAGTTCGTACTAGGTTAAAAGGTCAGGTAACTTCCTCTCTGCTGCTTCTTCCGCCCTACTTTGTTTTTATCGTTCTCACCTTTTGCCATCATCGCTTTTGTTCCTCTATTTTCGTTTTTTTTTGCTGTTGTTCTTTATACCATAATTGCACAAATTTGTTATTGCATTCATCATTCTGTTCCTTTCAATACATGCTGTTCTTTAACGTAAGACATTCCTTTGCCTTCCCTCCCCTTTCTTCACGTTTTGTTTTTCGGTTCCTTCTTTCATGATGTAAATCTGCATTTTAACTCTCTTCCATTTTGCCCCTTCTGTTCTTTTCTCTCTTTTGTACTTCTCAGGTGATTTAATGTTTTATTGTAGCGGCCAAGTATGTGGAAAGAGACTAGTGGCGTCAGGTATTTATTTTGTATTGGAGATTTTCGTTTGCATGTGATCTCTGGTTGTACAGTTCGTGCACTGATTTTTTGTGTTGTAAATATGTAAGATCTTGTGCGTATGTTTGTTTGTATGTATGTGTGCGTGTGTGTGTATGTTGTGTATGAGTGTATACGTGTGCTTGTACATTGCAATGACAATGCACGTCTGTGGGTCTTAAAAAGGGGCCTCATATCTATCATTTCACAAAATGTTCATTGGCGCACTCAGTGACTCGTGTGTTGCCACTTCGAACTGGATTTGATAGATTTGATCCTTTTTTTTATAATTCACAGATTGTATTGTTTCATGTGGTAGTTGATTATTCAAAAATTATGCTATTGACTTCCTCCCCATGCTAGGCAGAGGATGCGGTAGCTTAGTTTTTGGGTCGTTAACTATCACGCATTTTCATGAAATACTGGTATGTGCGCATTTAAGCATACCATATGCATATTAAAACATTATTATGCATATATAATGCATTTATATAACTTGGTTCATTACATTCATCTTAGCATGTGTGGTGTGTAATTCATGGTTGGAATGTCTAAGATGTATTACATTAGATTATCACAACATTAAACAGTAAGAGATATAACGCAAACAGTATACAGCATACATGCACAAAACTATTAAAAAAAAAACCAGATTGAGAATAGTATTCAGAACTGGTCAACCTGCTTATAGTATGGGAAGGGCATTACTGTAGTTTACGATTATATTTTCATATTTTATTTAAAAAAAATATGAAAATAAATTTTGGTCAAATCGATCGTAAAGGGTTGCTTCGCAACCCAAAAAAAGCGGTCATAGGAAGGGACCAGCTCTGAAACCATGTCAGAAAGAACGAACAAGAATGAATGAATTGAGCAGAAGTTGGGTACAAGTACTAACCCTAATTGGGTTGTACCCCTTATGGGCTACCCCACTACAGCCTACACAATGTAAGCTATATATAAGTTTGACACCGACTGCTACCATGTGATCACATCGCTGATGGTCTGCATACTGCTCCTAGGAGTTATGCATCATGGTGAGACATTGCTGAGTTGTCTCCCATAGCTGCTGCATGGTGGTGACGAAGTCATGAGCGGCTTGGACGTGTGCCCGTGTAGTTGGTTGCTATGGCGTGATTGGTTCACGTCCGTATCATAGGAAGAAAGGAGTTTTGTCTGTGACCGCGTGTGAAGCATTGCTTTTAGCGAACTCAAGAGTCGGCAACTGTAAATCCAAGTGGCTAATATCGTCTTTGTATGCAGTACATAATATGTTCAACCACCTGATTTAGTCGTTCTGTCTGTACATCTACCCGGGGGTGGTATGCTGAAGACATTGCAAGCTTTGTCCCCAACAGCCCCATGCGTTCCCTCCAAGCCTTACTGGTAACTTTCGGGTCTCTGTCTTGGATGAGTGTAGCCAGAATGCCATGGTTTGTGATGATGCGGTCCAAGAAGAGGCGAGCAATTACTTTATCTGTGGCTGTGACATTGGTAAGGATGAAATGCCTCATTTTAGAGAATTGTTCGATAACGATGATTATATCATCATGCCCTCGTATGGCCAATGGTAGTCTAGTAATAAAGTATAGATTGCCAACTTTCCATGGCTGCTCCGGTTACGATTAGAGGCTGAAATATCCCTGTTTTTTTCTTCATCCGCTGGCACGTGTCGCACGAGGTGACAAACTGCTGCACGTGGGTTGCCTTATGAGGCTAGCACTAGTACTGAACGATGCCGTCAAGGGTTTTGTTACATCCGAAATGTCCCGCATAAACTACATCGTAGAACTCCTCCAAGAGAATTTGTCGGAGTGGGGCGTAGTTCGGAACCCAAATTTTCCCGAAACCCTTCCGCACTACTAGGTCATTCTCCTATTGCAATAGTTTCTGATTCTATGCTATAGTGATTTCGGCATCCACGGAGTACCAATGTTGGAACAAGCCCTTGAGTAGGGGCTTCATCCCGTCGAGCTGGATCTCTTCTACATAGGCTGTAATTTTAGCTCCCTCTATGTAACACCTCCATGCCTTGAAGACTGTAACGACTGCTAGGGCTTCCTTATCGTGGATCGGTTAGTTTGGTTCAGCACTGTGTAGTTTCTTACTTAGGTAAGCGATGGGTTGCAAACCGCGTCCTTGATCCTGCATCAATACTTCTCCGAGTGCCTGGTTACTAGCGTCTGCTTCCACCGTATAGTCTCTGTTTGGATATGGCAGGATCAGTACTAGGGCAGTTGTCAGAGCTGTCTGTAGTTGCTCCATGGCTTGCAGTTCAGGAGTATCCTATTTATAAGGTGTACCCTTTTCCTGTAAGTTTGTCAGTGGAGGTGCTATCTTAGTGTATTTTGGCACGAACATGTTGTAGTAATTGGCGAAGCCTGGGAATTGTTGCAACACTTCGACGTTCTCGGGAACCTTCAACTTCTTGCGGCTTCAGTTTTCCATGGGTCCATGTGTATGCCCTCGGCACTCACCAGTATGCACATCCATAAACTACCTTCCGGCTTTGGAGTGAAGAGAACCGATGCGTCGTAGGGTGACGTGGATGGTCGGATCCGTTTACGGTCCAGCAGGTACTCAATTTGCTTCTTCATGTCTGCACGTTCTGCTGGGCCGAGGCGGTACGGTGCAAGAAAGGTTGGCTTCGAGCCTGGTTCCTCCACGATCTCGTGCTGGTGAGTTTGCTTTGGAGGCACTCCTGCAGGTAGGTCGTTCGGTATGATGTCCCTGTACTCCTCTAGAACCTTCTGTACTACTGCTGAGTTCCGAGTTCGGTTTTTCCTCTTCTACTGTCATCACCAGTGCCACACAACCCTCGTTACTCTGGTTCACCATTTTCTCAAACTGTGCAAGCGTTGCCTCTGAAATATCCCATGTATCCATCTTGTTACGAAGTTCCACGGGTTTCCCGTTGTTGTAGATAGACGCCTTCTGGTTGACCCAATCAATCTCGGGGTTGAACCGCTTTAGAAAATATCGCCCCGAGATGAAATCCAGGCCCTTGATGTTCATGACCGGCAGCGTTGGCCTCCACCTCAGCGCCCCTATCTACAACTATAGAGTAGATTCGCCGTGAATGAGTAGCTTGCTGCCGCCCACCATCGTTGCCGAGAACTGGGTCTCCTCCAAAACGCCCCAATCTTCTCCAATGTCCCGCGGTTGCACACCGAGTGGGAGACTCCACTATCCACAATTACCTAAAGGCGTTTGCCTTATGGTTGGTACTAAGGGTAAGTTCTTTATTTTCCCTTAAGGTTAGTACTTAATGTAAGTGCGTTACTTACCCTTATGGTTGGTACTAAGAGTAAGTGCGTTACTTACCCTTATGGTTGGTTCTAAGAGTAAGTGCATTTCTTACCCTTTTAGTTTGTACTGAGTGTAAGTGCGTTACCTACCCTTATCGTTCGTACTAAGTGTAAGTGCGTTACTTACCCTAATGGTCGGTACTAAGAGTAAGTGTGTTACATACCTTTATGGTTGGTACTAAGTGTACGTGCGTTACTTACCCTTATAATGAATACTAAGATTACCTGCGTTCCTTATAGTTGGTACTAAAAAAAAATACATTACTTACCCTTTTAGTTGGTACTACGTATAAGCGCATTATTTACCCTTATGATTGGTACTGAGTGTAACATACCGTTATGGTTGGTACTAAGGGTAAGTTCTTTACTTTCCCTTATGGTTGGTATTAAGTGTAAGTGCGTTACTTACCCTTATGGTTGGTACTAAGTGTGAGTGCATTACTTGTCAGAATGTTATATTGCTTACTTTGTGTAGGCTATAGTGGGGTAGCCCATAACGGGTACAACCCAATTAGGTTTATTACTTGTACCCAACTTCTGCTCAATGCATTCATTCTCGTTCATGATTCTGACATGGTATGGGAGCAGGTCCTTCGATAGGACCGTTTTTTTTAGGGCCCACCACAGAGCTGCCCAACGAATCGCCCTTAGCAGCTAGTCGCGCTGCCCCTAGCAGCCCACGACCCGCCCCTACTGCTAGCGCGCTGCCCTTGCAGCCCGCCCGGCCCCTAGTCACGGCCCTCGCGCCGCCTCTGCAGCCCGCGCGCCGCCCCTTGCGGCCCGCCCGTCGCCCCTAGGCCCCGCGCGCCGCCCCTTGCGACCCACCCGTCGCCCCTACTGCCCCGCGCGCCGCCCCTTGCGGCCCGCCCGTCGCCCCTAGGCCCTGCGCACCGCCCCTGCAGGCCCGCCCGTCGCCCCTAGGCCCCACGCGCCGCCCCTGCAGGCCCGCCCGTCGCCCCTAGTGCCCCGAGCGCCGCCCCTTGCGGCCCGCTCGTCGCCCCAGTGCCCCGCGCGCTGCCAATGCAGGCCCGCCCGTCGTCCCTGCTGCCGCGCGCACCGCCCCTTGCGGCCCGCCCGTCGCCCCTAGGCCCCGCGCGCCGCCCTTGCAGGCCCGCTCGTCGCCCCTAGGCCCCGCGCGCCGCCCATGCAGGCCCGCCCGTCGCCCCTAGTGCCCCGCGCGCCGCCCCTTGCGGCCCGCCCGTCGCCCCTAGGCCCCGCGCGCCGCCACTGCAGGCCCGCCCGTTGCCCCTGCTGCCCCGCGCGCCGCACCTTGCGGCCCGCCCGTGGCCCTTGCAGCCCCGCGCGCCGCCCCTTGCGGCCCGCCCACCGCCCCTGCTGCCCCGCACGCCGCCCCTTGCGGCCCGCCCGTCGTCCCTAGGCCCCGCGCGCCGCCCCCCACCGCCTGCTCGCCACCTGCTCATGGCCCGCTCGCCGCCCCCATGCTGCCCTGCTGGTCGCGCGCCTCCAAGCTTGCCCGCTATGACTTCTCTTCGTAGTAGCGGTGGGAGTCGTGACGGCGGTGGTGGCAGCAGTGGGGGTGGTGGCGGGCGTAGTAGCAGTCGCTGTGGAACTGTTCTGGCGGTGCCCAGCTGCAGCTGCAGCGGAGTCAGCACGAGACCCTTTCAACCCAGCAGCTACATGAGTGGTACGCTCGTAGGAGTGGTGGCGGCGGCAGTAGTGGCAGTCGCTGTGCAGCTGTTCAGTTGGGAGTTTTTGGCGGTGGCCTGGCTCACTGACAGGGCCAGTCGTTGCCCGTTCCTCCACTGTTTTCCCGTGTCCGGGGGCTCCGTCCGGCTCACTGTCAGGTCTTCACCTCCCCTCATTCTCTACGAACTTGGTGAGTACAACTGCCCTCCAGGATGCGATGGTCACTACCACGACTCCTGGGGGTCAGCGTGTGTCGATCTGCACGTGTACACGGACGGGCCGTCACCTGGCCACGTTCACTCTTCAGCCTGGGTCGAGTCTGTACACACTGGCTACCGAGCCACCTCAGGTAGCTGCGTCTGACCAGGTGTCCGCGTCAGGTCCGGTAGCACCCCCTAGCTCGTGTCGCCTCCTGTCGCACCAGACTCTCCTATGGCACCACCGGCTTGGTCACCCCTCCCTGCCACGCCTTCGTGGCATGCACTCCCGCCTCCGTGTCTCTGGTCTTCCCAGGTCTCTGCCTCCTCTCCCGCCCTTGCCTGCCCCGCCCTGCCTTCCTTGCGTTGAGTGGCGGCAGCGCGCCGCTCCTCACTCCTCCTCGTTTCCCCCGACGATTGCTCCCCTGCAGACTCTCCACATATACGTGTGGGGCCCAGCCCGCGTCAGTGGACAGGGCCGCGAGCGCTACTTTCAGCTGGTTGTTGACGACTACACGCGCTACACCGCGGTCTTCCCCTTGCGCAGCAAGGATGAGGTCCCTGATGTTTTGATCCCTTGGATCCGCGCAGTCTGTCTCCAGCTCCGCGAGCGGTTCCGCCAGAACCTTCCTGTCCTGCGTCTGCACTCTGACCGAGGTGGTGAGTTCTCCTCCGACCTCTTGCGGGAATTTTGTCGTGGGGAGGGCATTCTCCAGTCGTTCATGCTTCCGGCCTCCCCTTTGCAAAATGGGACTGCTGAGCGCCGCATTGGCTTAGTCATGGAGGTCGCTCGTACCTCCATGATCCATGCGGCAGCTCCGCATTTTTTGTGGCCGTTTGCGGTTCAATACGCTGCGCATCAGCTCAACCTCTGGCCCCGTGTCTCCTTGCCAAAGACCTCGCCAACACTGCGTTGGACGGGGGAGGTTGGCGATGCGTCGGTGTTCCGGGTCTAGGGCTCTCGTGCCTTTGTTCGCGATACGCCCGCAGACAAGCTCTCCGCCCGCGCTATTCCCTGCGTCTTCCTCGGCTTTCCCCTTGACACCCGTGGCTGGCAGTTTTACCACCCCACCTCGCGCCGTGTCTTCCCCTCTCAGGACGTCACGTTTGACGAGTCGGTTCCCTTTTACCGTCTCTTCCCCTACCGCTCTGTCCCCCCCCCCCCCCCCCCCCCCCCGCCGCCCATGCCGCTCGCTCTTCCTTGCTCCAGGTCCCCCTCCGGTAGCCCCCCTCCCCCCCCAGATTCCTGCTCCCTCAGGTGTGTCTCAGGTAGACCCTCTCCCAGGTAATGCGCCTGTTGAGGTAGCTGTCGGCTCAGGTGCTGCTCGAGGTGTTGCGTCTGGGGGTGCGGAGCCTGGGGGTGCTGAGTCTAAGGGTGCTGGGTCTGGGGTGCTGGGCCTGGGGGTGCTGAGCCTGAAGGTGCGGAGCCTGGGGGTGCTGAGCCTGCGGGTGCGGATCTTGGGGGTGCTGAGCCTGAGGGTGTTGAGCCTGGGGGTGCTGAGTCTGAGGGTGCGAAGTCTGGGGGTGCTGAGCCTCGGAGTACTACTTCTTCTGGAGGTCCTGCGGGTGCTTTGCCACGAGTGTCTTCCTGGTCGGAGCCTCTCTCCTCACAGCAGCTGCGCGAGTGGTTTGCTCAGCGCACCCGCCGTCAGAGTGGAGCTGCCGGAGCTGGAGTCTCTACCGCTGGTGACAATGGAGCTGGAGGTATTGGAGTTACTGCTGGAGCTGGTGGTACCGGAGGTGCTGCAGGTGCTGGTCCTGGAGGTGCTCGTACCAGGGGTACTGGAGCTGCCGGGATTGGTAGTGTTTGGGGCGCTGGAGCTGGAGGAGCTGGAGCTGGAGACCCTGCGAAGCCTAGAGGCGCCGGAGCTGGAGGCACTGGCGGTGGTGGCGCTGGAGTTGGGGCAGCTGGAGCTGGTGGCGCTTGAGCTGGAGGCGCTTGCACTGGTGACGCTGGCGCTGGAGGAGCTGGAGCTGGAGACACTGGGACTGTTGACCCTGGAGCTGGGAGAGCTGTGTCTCGCGGTACTGGCACTGTGCAGCCGCGACAGTAATTCGTTCCCCTACTTCAGTAGGTGCTTGACCAATCACAGCCGCCGTTACAGCCAGCCTCTCCACTCCCTGCTCCTTCTCCTTACACTGAGCAGTCCGGCGGTCTTACAGAGCATCGTGAGCCTGCGTCTCATCCTGTCTCGCCTGTTCGCACTGCTCGTCGCGTTCCTCGTTCGCGTCCTCCTCTTGTCCCAGGCACGCACACAATAGCACTCCGTCCTTCCTCTGTTCCACTGCGTGTTCCTCTGCCTGCTCCTCCTGAGTCCTCTCTTCCTGAGGTCCCTGACCCTGAGTCTGACCGCGCTCGTGCTGCCGGCCCCACGGTCTCTCATCTCCTCGCCACTGCTGTCACTGACCCTTCTTTTGAGTCTGCTGCTGCGTCTGCTCTCGTTGCTGAGCTGCTTGACTTTGCTGCTGCCTGGCGTCTAGACTACGCCACTGCTCTTGTTGCTTAGTCTGCGTCTGCCAGTCCGCCGTCCGTCGGGGGTGAGTGTGCTCTTGGCACGGACGTCCTTGAGGACAGACAGGAGGACTTTGAGTGTCTTGCATTTGCTGTACCTCGTTTCGCTTCCATGCTGCTTGCCCATGAGGGAGACCCAGATGCACCAGACATCCCGACCCCGCGCTCTTACGCACAAGCAATTTCGGGTCCTTACTCCTCTCAGTGGCAGGCAGCCATGGATGCTGAGATGGCATCCTGGAAGTCCACAGGCACCTACGTCGACCCAGCTCCCCCGTCTAGGGCGAACATAGTCGATGGCATGTGGATTTTCAGGGTGAAGTGGCCGCCGGGTTCTCCGCCTGCCTTCAAGGCGCGTTATGTTGCTCGAGGCTTCAGTCAGCGACAGGGTGTCGACTACTTCCAGACCTTCTCCCCCACCCCGAAGATGACCAATGTTCGGTTGTTGCTGCACGTCGCTGCTCAGCGTGACTACGAGATGCACTCTTTGGACTTCAGTACAGCTTTCTTGCAGGGCAGCCTGCACGAGGAGATCTGGCTGCGCCGCCCACCTGGCTTCACTGGGTCGTTTCCTGCAGGTACCCAGTGGAGCCTCCGGCGGCTAGTCTACGGTCTCCGCCAGGCGCCTCGCGAGTGGCACGACACGCTGAGGACTACACTTGCGGCTATGGGGTTTACTCTTTGACTGCTGACCCGTCGCTATTTCTACGCACCGACACGTCGCTGCCGCCATTCTACGTCCTCGTGTTCGTCGACGACCTAGTCTTTGCCACTGCTGACACTGAGGCACTGAGCCTTGTGAAGTCGGAGCTGCAGAAGAGATACACGTGCACTGACCTGGGTGAACTGCGCAGCTATCTTGGCTTGCAGATCACCCGGGACAGAGCACGGTGCACCATCACCCTGACTTAGTCACACATGGTGCACCAGGTTCTTCAGCGCTTCGGCTTCCAGTTCTCCTCGCCACAGCCCACTCCTCTATCTATCGGTCACTCGCTCTCAGCTCCTCCTTCAGACGAGTCCTTAGAGCCGAGTGGTCCATACCCAGAGCTTGTGGGTTGCCTCATGTACCTGATGACGTGCACACGACCTGACCTCGCATACCCTATCAGTCTTCTGGCTCGCTACGTGGCTCCCAGAGGCACCGAAAGGTGCAGTGGGATGCTTCGAAGAGGGTAGTGCATTACTTGTGCAGTACGTTAGGAATGGGGCTCGTGCTTGGAGGACGGGGTCCAGTTGTCCTCACTGGTCACGCAGACGCTTCTTGGGTTGACGATTTGGCTACGCAGCGGTCGTCAAACGGTTACACCTTCAGCTTCGGTTCCGGCTCTGTTTCCTGGCGGTCTACCCGCTCGTTTTTGGTTCCGAGTTCCAATTGTGAGGCTGAGATCTACGCCGGGGCCATGGCTGCACAGGAGTTACGCTAGCTCACCTACCTGCTGACTGACATGGGAGAGCAGCCTCGTTCGCCTCCAGTTCTGTACGTAGACAACAAGGCCATGATTGCCTTATGTCAGGACCACAGACTGGAGCACATAACGAAGCACATCGCTCTGCGATACTTCCTTGCTCGAGAGTTGCAGTAGCTTGGCCAGCTTCGTCTTGCGTACATGGCCACTAGGGCCAACATTGCTGATATATTCACCAAGGAACTTCGGCCTGGTGATCATCAGCGCTTCTCTTTTGTTTTAGGCCTTGTGCCTACTTTGCCTCATTTGCTCACTGCGTGACTTTGCTTGTACTGTGATCTATATATATATACCTGCATGCTTACTCTTGCTAGGCTATGATCACTGTACTATTTGTGCTCTTTATATAACACTGCATGTGAACTAGCCTTGTGGAGGACGAGAGGGAAGGTCCCAAGGGAGTCCCCAATCAAGGAAACCCCATACCACACAATTCCCCTCTCTATAGGCACCCCAACTTTGACATTTGTCACTTTCCCAACTCATGCCATCCACCTCACCCAACTTGGCCACACTTGCCAACCTGGTTTGGCTTCTCCCAACCACTTGGCATCATCTATAGTGATGGTGACGAATTTCCCAACCCCAAAAAGTCTGTACCCCATATTGAGTCAACCCACAAATTCCTAAGTCGCCGCATCTCAATCAAAACTTCCAACGATCATATCTTTCTCGTTCTTGCTCCGATCGCGGCGATTCTCGGTTTGTCGGAAAGCTCTCAAGCAGAGGAGTCACTTCACATTTCTGCTCAAGGCAAACAACACTCACACACACTCAGAAAATTCAAACAACACCAAACACGAATTATTGAACACGCTCACACCACGCATGTAACACACGAACATATGATGGGAGGCAGACAGACGTGAATGCAAATGATAGCATCACATAACAAGCTATGGCAGGAAATACCTCTGCGAGAGATGGTGAATCTTCAGCCGAAGATCGTAGCGGCAGCCAAGATTCTGGTGTTTCGGCGCCAAAGGGAGCGCGAACAAACCAGGGCTCGCTGATCAAGGAGGTGCTGAAGAACTTCACCGTCGAGAAGTTCAATGGTGAGGGCTATGCTGATTGGGCCTGGAAAATGCAATTGTATTTCCGTCAGATTGGATTGCTGAAACTAATGATTGGGGAGGAGCCTAGACCGAGTGACCCCGCGCTGCAGGAAGCTGGGGACGAGCACGCCTCGGCTGGCTACTTCTTGATGTCGCAGAGTTTGGAGCTGAACCAGCGTCACCACGTCATGCACCTGCTGCCGGAGGTTGAGTGCGGTCCGAAGGCGTGGACCGTTTTGAAGGAGCTGCACGCCCCGACCTCCGTTGTCGCAACGTTGATGCTCGAGAGGGAGCTGTCCGCGTTGCGCTTGAGCGAGGGAGAGCCGGTGCAACCTGTTTTGGACAAAATGAGTGACCTCTACGCGAAGTTGGCGACCGCGGGAATCACCTACCCGGAGCAGACCAAGTGCTTGAAGATGCTCTCGCTGCTGCCGGAATCATGGCTTCAATTCACAAGCGGATTGAGCCTGCCGCAGAACCAGAGCTTGTGGACGCTTGATTGGGAGCGGACGAAGATTCTGGAGGAGGACTTCCGTCGCCGCCAACTGAGGGGTGGAGACGATGGCAGCAGCGGCTATGGGATGCAAGGGAGCAGACGTGGCAGAGGACGTGGCTTCGGTGCTGCTGGACGCGGTGCAAAGAAGGACGACGACTCCAACGACCAACAAGGAGGTACCGGTTGGGGTCGCGGTGCGAAATCTGGACGTGGGGGCAAGTCGGGTGCTGGTGGCAAAATGAAAGGGAGTTGCTGGTATTGTGAGAAGGAGGGGCACCCCTGGTTTTTGTGCTATAAGAAACCCGATGGATGGACTCCAGGATGACCGCGCGCGGAGGAACCAAAAAAAGGGCGCGAACATGGTCGCCGATTCGTCCGACAACAACCCGAAGAGCAACGGTGGTGCGGAGAAGAAGAAGGAGCGCACTGCAGGCCAGTTCTTCCATATTGGACAGCAGGGGGAGCAAGGAGACGCCTCTGCCAAGGTTGGAACAGAGCTGCATCCCCTGGACTATTGGGTGTTGGACACGGGCGCTGATTGGACGATGATGCTGCGCAAAGAGCTGCTTGACGTCGTACGAGCTGCACCGATCAACGAGGTGTGCTCCGCCTCTGGACACGCGTTGAAGGTGGCTGGTGCGGGATGAGCTGCATTCAAGGGAGCGGATGGCAAGCCGGTGGTGCTGCACGACGTTCTCCTTGTACCTGATCTCAGGGCCAACCTCACCTCCCTCCGTAAGCTTGCCAAGGCTGGGGTGAGCACTAGCACGGATGGGGCGCGCACTTACCAGGGGCAGCTGGGCAATCGGGTGCTTTGGGATCTGCACGAGAGCAAGGATGTGTACAGATCCATGTGGCAGCTGCCGGCATTGGCGTGGCACGGTGGGGGGCAGGCTGGAGAGGGGTCTGCATCCCAGGGGGAGTGCAACGCCGTTGGAGGGGTTGGTGTGAAAGTGTCGGCCAGATCTGGGGAGACAGATTGGGCAACGGCACACCGACGCTTGGGGCATGTGGCAATGCCCTTGTTGAAGCAGCTAGAGAAGGATGGAGGCATCAAGGGTTTGAAGCTGAACGGACAGCCACCCGATGACAACTGTGAAATCTGTTTGCTCTCAAAATTCACCCGTTTCCCCTTTCATAGCGTGACTGGCAGGAGCAAGAAGCCTTTGGAGTTGGTTCACATGGACTTGGTGGGGCCGCTGCTGCTGCAAGGGCACAAGGGGGAGTGGTATTTCCTAACCATTGTGGATGATTGGAGCAGACTCATGTGGGCGTATCCGCTGAAGAAAAAGGACCACGCCGCCTCTAAGATACGGGAAGATTGGCTGCCATTCGTGGAGAAGCAAGCGGAGTGTGTGGTGAAGCGGATTAGGACAGACCGGGGTGGTGAGTTCCTTGGAGCTGAGATGACGGCCTGGCTCAAGAAGCAGGGCATTAAGAGGGAGCTGACCACAGCTTACACCCCACAGTCCAACGGTGTAGCGGAACGGGCGAACCGGACCATTCTGGAGACAGCTAGGGCGCTGCTCATAGAATCAGGGGTGGGCAATTCGATGTGGCCCCATGCTGTCCGGCACGCTACCGTGGCTACGAACAGGGTGCTCACTAAGGTTGGTGATAAATTTTGGGTGCCTTTGGAGAGGTGGCTTGAGAGGAAGCCGCCGGTGGACATGCTGAGGGTGTTTGGTTGCATGGCAGTCGCCCACGTACCCATGAAGTATCGAAGTAAGTTGGGGGCGAGTGCAATCTGGTGTGTGCATTTGGGACTGGCTGCGGAGAGCAAGGGGTGGTTGCTGTGGGAACCACGCAAGGGTGTGTTGTTTGACAGCAGGGATGTGAAGTTTGTTGAGGGCCTGATGTATGGAGGCTGGAAGAAACAGCCGGAGGCCAAGGTATCACAGGAGAACGAGCAGATCACCATGCAGCTGGACCTGACTCCCAGTGTGTGGGAGGAGGAAAAGGAGGCAACTGCAGAGGGTGGCGATGGAGAGAAGATACTGGAGGCACCTACTGGTGAATGAGGTGGTGCAGAGGCTAGTGGTAGCAACAGTGGAGCTGCTGGACCTGAGGATGAGCAGCAGCAGGGCAAGGCTAAGGCTCCTACACTACCAGAAAGAAGGAAGCCGAAGGATGTCGTTATGAAGGGGTGGGAGACACCCGTGTCTAGGCCAGGACGTACCCGTATCGCCACTATGAAGCTGACTGCAGGAGCTGATGTAGCAGAGCAGCAGCTTGGGAATGAGGAGGCATTGCTGATTCTACCACATGGCTATGACCCGGATGAGGAGGATGAACCTGCCTACTGTTTTCTTGCCCCTGCACCAGAGGAACCAGCAAGCATGGAGGAGGCATTAGCTGGACCAGATAGGGAGAAGTGGCTGGTTTCTAGGGATGTTGAGTACCAGAGCCTGCTAGAGAATGGGACATGGGATCTGGTGGTGCTGCCTGAGGGGAAAAAAGCCGTACAGTGCAAGTGGGTGCTAAGGATCAAGACCAATGACAAGGGACAGGTCACCATCTACAAGAGTAGGCTGGTGGATAAGGGGTTTATGCAGAAGGAGAAGCACGACTTCAATGAGATCTTTGCTCCCACTGCCAAGTCACCATCTACGAGAGTAGGCTGGTGGCTAAGGGGTTTATGCAGAAGGAGAAGTCGGACTTCAATGAGATCTTTGCTCCCACTGCCAAACCCCCTACCCTCCGTGTCTTGTTGGCAGATGTAGCCGTTAGTGGGAAATTCATCATTCAGATGGATATATCAACGGCATTCCTCAATGGGATTTTAGAGGAGGATGTGTACATGACGCAGCCGCCTGGATATGAGGATGGTACGGGCAGGGTGTGCAAGCTGAAAAAGTCCATCTATGGCTTGGAGCAGGCGCCACGTTACTGGTACCAGAAGTTGGCAGCTGTTTTAGAGGAGATGGGATTCAGGACCAGCAGCTGTGATGAGAGCCTCTTACTCAAAGGGGAGGGGGAGAAGCTGGTGATGTTTCTAGTCTACGTGGATGACATTATTCTCTTTAGCAGCAGCATGAAGGAGATCCAGAATGTGCAGTAGCAGCTGATGAAGAACTTCAAGTGCAAGACCCTTGGGGAGGTAAAGTATTACCTCGGGATGCAAGTGGAGAGGGATCCAGATCAAAGGTGGTTGAAGCTGCACCAGGAGAAGTTCATTAAGGAGCTGGGGGAGAAGTGTGGGATTGAGAATGAGCGCAAGGTTGCAACTCCCCTGCTAGCAAAATTCCAGCTTGTGAAGGCAGCAGACGATGAAGGGGTTGAGGCCGAGGAGCAGCAGCAATTTCAGTCCTTGGTGGGCAGCCACTTGTTTGCAGAGGTTAATACGAGGCCCGACATCTCTTTCTCGGTTGGGCAGCTGGCAAGGGTGGTGCAGAATCCATCAGAGGAGCAGGTGGATGCAGCTGAGCGTATGGTGAAGTACCTGAACTCTCTCCCAAGCATTGGAGTTCAATACTCCGCATCTGCACAGGTGAAGCAGAAAAGGGTTTGAGGTGCTGAAAGAGAAGGGGGGGCGGCTTGGAGAATGCAAGCTGTTTCTCACTTGCTTTACCGATGCTACGTGGGCTTCTGAGAAGGACGATACATCTGCGTAGTTGGGGGAGGACTTGTTAGTTGGAGGTCCAAGAAGCAGACGGAGACGGCACTCTCTTCCGTAGAATCAGAGTACATGGCGATGTTCCAAGGGGTGAAGGAGGTGATTTGGTTGAGGATGTTGTTAGAGGAGATTGGCCAGGAGCACAAGGTTGCTACGCCACTATTTTGTGATAGCAAGGGGGCTCTTGGTATGGCCAGGAACGCTGTGCTACATGGGCTGAACAAGCACATGTGTATCATGTGGCACTGGCTGCGAAAGGAGGCGAAGAGGGGGACGGTGAATCCAATCTATATAAGGACTCACCAGCAGCCAGCAGACTTCTTCACAAAGAGGCTTGCGGATGAGCCTCATTGGCGTTGTATGCGCATAAGTGGAATGAGCACGAACTAGCATGGAATGATGTGGAATGCAGCTGGCAGGCTGAGGGGGAGTGTGTTGGGTGCAAGTTCACATTGCACGACATCCTGCCGTCAGTTTGTACGAGTATGCATATGCGACTTGCGTTTGGGTGTGAATGGAATGTTCGTGTGTTTGTTTGCTTTCGCAGTTTTCGCTTGATGCATTTGCAGGTACTCGCGCAATGTGCGCTTCGGCACAACATTGTACGTGCTATGAACAGTGCAAGCAGAAAGGACGAGCTCGCAAAGGAACCCAAGATGGAAGCTTTGCAGTTCGGTTGAATTGATTGCGCAGATTCAGTTCTATTCAACTCGAAATTGTACTGTTTTCTTTGGTTGACTATAATGTAGCAAGGCAGGCACTATAGGGGTACAATTTAGGTGAAGGTTGGATGTTGTTTGTCTGTATCTCCATGCTATAGGTTTATTGGAAACCAGCGGAACCAGAATTTGGCAGGTTGAGCAAAGACAAAACAGGTTCTGTTTTTAGGACCTGAACCTGGTTGTTGTTTTTCCAGGTTGGAAAAACAGAACCAGAGGTTGTTGACCAACCTACCACCTGCTGTTTTGTCCAACCAGAGGTTGGTTCTGTTGCTTGGAATTATTTGGGATCATCCCTGGTTGTTCCCAGGTTGATTCCCAAGGTCCTTGCTAGCTAGAACCATATATTCCTTCTCTGTTTGTACCTGAGTATAGTCAATTTGATTCAAACGAATTCCTTCCTTGCTCAAATTTCCTGAGTATAGTCAATCCTGTTTTCTCTGTTTGCCGTCACACCTCGTAGAAACGAAATTTCAGCAAGTGCTCTATCCGTGCTAGTGCTCACCCCAGCCTTGGTAAGCTTACGGAGGGAGATGAGTTTGGCCTTGAGATCACTAACGAGGAGAACGTCGTGCAGCACCACCGGCTTGCCATCCACTCCCTTAAATGCAGCTCGTCCCGCACCAGCCACCTTCAGCGCGTGTCCAGACGCGGAGCAACCTCGTTGATCGGTGCAGCTCGTACGTCGTCAAGCAGCTCCTTGTGCGGCGTCATCGTCCAAGCAGCGCCCGTGTCCAACACCCAATAGTCCAGGTGATGCAGCTCTGCTCGAACCTTGGCAGAGACGTCTCCTTGCTCCCCCTGCTGTCCAATATGGAAGAACTGGCCCGCAGTGCGCTCCTTCGTCTTCTCTGCACCGCCGTTGCTCTTCGGGTTGTTGTCGGACGAATCGGCAACCATGTTCGTGCCGTTTTTCTGGTTCCTCCGCGCGCCGCCTTCCTGGTGACGATTCTGGGGTGTCCATCCATCGGGTTTCTTATAGCACAAAAACCAGGGGTGCCCCTCCTTCTCACAATACCAGCAACTCTCTTTCATTTTGCCACCAGCACCCGACTTGCCCCCACGTCCAGATTTCGCACCGCGACCCCAACCGGTACCTCCTTGTTGGTCGTTGGAGTCGTCGTCCTTCTTTGGTACCCCATCTTATATCCACTGCTGCCGTCGTCTCCACCCCTCAATTGGCGGCGACGGAAGTCCTCCTCCAGAATCTTCGTCCGCACCCACTCGAGCGTCCACAAGCTTTGGTTCTGCGGCAGGCTCAATCCGCTCGTGAATTGAAGCCATGATTCCGGCAGCAGCGAGAGCATCTTCAAGCACTTGGTCTGCTCCGAGTAGGTGATTCCCGCGGTCGCCAACTTCGCGTAGAGGTCGCGCATTTTGTCCAAAACAGGTTGCACCGGCTCTCCCTCGCTCAAGCGCAACGCGGACAGCTCCCTCTCCAGCATCAACGTTGCGACATAGGAGGTCGGAGCATGCAGCTCCTTCAAAACGGTCCACGCCTTCGGACCGCACTCAACCTCCAGCAGCAGGTGCATGATGTCGTAACGCTGGTTCAGCTCCAAACTCTGCGACATCAAGTAGTAGCCAACCGAGGCGCGTTCGTCCCAATCTTCCTGCAGCGCGGGGTCACTCGGTCTAGGCTCCTCCCCAATCATTTGTTTCAGCAATCCAATCTGACGGAAATAAAGTTGCATTTTCCAGGCCCAATCATCATAGCTGTTTGTGTAAAGGGCCTAATAAACTCAGGCTATTAAGATGTTATCCAACTTAAAACCTCTCCTCGGGGTCACCTCCAAGGGTCCCTGGGTGCTTGGTACAAGACCAGCCCCTATCCTCGGGTCCGAGTTTGTAGAGAGAGGGATCAAGAGGGACTTAGTCAAAACAGCAAGAGTACCTTGAACGTCGCGCAGCGTGCAGTGCAGGCCGTCGATCGGATTAAGCTGAGAACTCGCTATATCGAAGCTCACCCTAAGAGCTTTCAAAAGAGCCAAGTTGCCTCGCGAAAAGTTCTGCCATTGCAGACTTACGAAATGGACACCGTTGGCCTAGCGTTGAAGTGCTAGCGTACTAGCGTTGACTCGGTAGCATTCTGCCGTCGAACCGCGTGGATACGAAATTCCAGCAAGGAAGGAATTCGTTTGAATCAAATTGACTAGAATCAGGTACAAACAGAGAAGGAATATATAGTTATAGCTAGCAAGGACCTTGGGAATCAACCTTGGAACAACCAGGGATGATCCCAAATAATTCCAAGCAACAGAACCAGCTTGGCTTGACAAAACAGCAGGTGGTAGGTTGGTAAACAATCTCTGGTTATGTTTTTCCAACATGGGAAAACAACAACCAGGTTCAGGTCCTAAAAACAGAACCTGTTTTGTCTTTGCCCAACCAGCCAAATGCTGGTTCCGCTGGTTTTCCCTGGCCCTGTAGCATGCAGATACAGACAAACAACATCCAACCTTCACCTAAATTGTACCCCTATAGTGCCTGCCCTGCTACACTATAGTCAACCAAACAAAACAGTACAAGTTCGATTTGGATAGAACTGAATCTGCGCACTCAATTAAACCGAACTGCAAAGCTTCCATCTTGGGTTCCTTTGCGAGCTCGTCCTTTCTGCTTGCACTGTTCATAGCGCGTACAATGTTGTGCCGAAGCGCACATTGCGCGAGTACCTGCAAATGCATCAAGCGAAAATTGCGAAAACAAACAAACACACGAACATTCCATTCACACCCAAATGCATTCGCACACGCATGCTCGTACAAACAGACGGCAGGATGTCGTGCAATGTGAATTTGCACCCAACAATAGCCCTCACCATTGAACTTCTCGACGGTGAAGTTCTTCAGCACCTCCTTGTTCAGTGAGCCCTGGTTTGTTCGCGCTCCCCTTGGCGCCGAAACACCAGAATCCTGGCTGCCGCTACGATCTTGGGCTGAAGATTCACCAGCTCCCGCCGAGGTATTTCCCGCCATAGCTACCTATAACGAGGATCACTATAACGCAGCTATGATACCAGCTTGTTGGTGTAAGGGCCTAATAACTCAGGCTATTATGACGTTATCCAACTTAAAACCTCTCCTTGGGGTCACCTCCAAGGGTCCCTGGGTGCTTGGTACAAGACCAGCCCCTATCCTCGGGTCCGAGTTTGAAGAGAGAGGGATCAAGAGGGACTTAGTGAAAACAGCATGAGTACGTTGAACGTCGCGCAGCGTGCTGTGCAGACTATCGATCAGATTAAGCTGAGAACTCGCTATATCGAAGCTCACTCTAAGGGCTTTCATAAGAGCCAAGTTGCCTCACGAAAAGTTCTGCCATTGCAGAGTTATGGCTCGGATTGCGTTTGCCTAGCGTTGGAGTGCTAGCGTACTAGCATTGATTTGGTAGCATTCCGCCATCGCACCGCGTAGAAACAAAATTCCAGAAGGGGAGGAATTCGTTTGAATCAAATTGACTAGAATCAGGTACAAACAGAGAAGGAATATATAGTTATAGCTAGCAAGGACCTTGGGAATCAACCTTGGAACAACCAGGGATGATCCCAAATAATTCCAAGCAACAGAACCAGCTTGGCTTGACAAAACAGCAGGTGGTAGGTTGGTAAACAATCTCTGGTTATGTTTTTCCAACATGGGAAAACAACAACCAGGTTCAGGTCCTAAAAACAGAACCTGTTTTGTCTTTGCCCAACCAGCCAAATGCTGGTTCCGCTGGTTTTCCCTGGCCCTGTAGCATGCAGATACAGACAAACAACATCCAACCTTCACCTAAATTGTACCCCTATAGTGCCTGCCCTGCTACACTATAGTCAACCAAACAAAACAGTACAAGTTCGATTTGGATAGAACTGAATCTGCGCACTCAATTAAACCGAACTGCAAAGCTTCCATCTTGGGTTCCTTTGCGAGCTCGTCCTTTCTGCTTGCACTGTTCATAGCGCGTACAATGTTGTGCCGAAGCGCACATTGCGCGAGTACCTGCAAATGCATCAAGCGAAAATTGCGAAAACAAACAAACACACGAACATTCCATTCACACCCAAATGCATTCGCACACGCATGCTCGTACAAACAGACGGCAGGATGTCGTGCAATGTGAATTTGCACCCAACAATAGCCCTCACCATTGAACTTCTCGACGGTGAAGTTCTTCAGCACCTCCTTGTTCAGTGAGCCCTGGTTTGTTCGCGCTCCCCTTGGCGCCGAAACACCAGAATCCTGGCTGCCGCTACGATCTTGGGCTGAAGATTCACCAGCTCCCGCCGAGGTATTTCCCGCCATAGCTACCTATAACGAGGATCACTATAACGCAGCTATGATACCAGCTTGTTGGTGTAAGGGCCTAATAACTCAGGCTATTATGACGTTATCCAACTTAAAACCTCTCCTTGGGGTCACCTCCAAGGGTCCCTGGGTGCTTGGTACAAGACCAGCCCCTATCCTCGGGTCCGAGTTTGAAGAGAGAAGGATCAAGAGGGACTTAGTGAAAACAGCATGAGTACCTTGAACGTCGCGCAGCGTGCTGTGCAGACTGTCGATCAGATTAAGCTGAGAACTCGCTATATCGAAGCTCACTCTAAGGGCTTTCATAAGAGCCAAGTTGCCTCACGAAAAGTTCTGCCATTGCAGAGTTATGGCTCGGATTGCGTTTGCCTAGCGTTGGAGTGCTAGCGTACTAGCATTGATTTGGTAGCATTCCGCCATCGCACCGCGTAGAAACAAAATTCCAGAAGGGGAGGAATTCGTTTGAATCAAATTGACTAGAATCAGGTACAAACAGAGAAGGAATATATAGTTATAGCTAGCAAGGACCTTGGGAATCAACCTTGGAACAACCAGGGATGATCCCAAATAATTCCAAGCAACAGAACCAGCTTGGCTTGACAAAACAGCAGGTGGTAGGTTGGTAAACAACCTCTGGTTATGTTTTTCCAACATGGGAAAACAACAACCAGGTTCAGGTCCTAAAAACAGAACCTGTTTTGTCTTTGCCCAACCAGCCAAATGCTGGTTCCGCTGGTTTTCCCTGGCCCTGTAGCATGCAGATACAGACAAACAACATCCAACCTTCACCTAAATTGTACCCCTATAGTGCCTGCCCTGCTACACTATAGTCAACCAAAGAAAACAGTACAATTTCGAGTTGGATAGAACTGAATCTGCGCAATCAATTCAACCGAACAGCAGAGCTTCCATCTTGGGTTCCTTTGCGAGCTCGTCCTTTCTGCTTGCACTGTTCATAACGCGTACAATGTTGTGCCGAAGCGCACATTGCGCGAGTACCTGCAAATGCATCAAGCAAAAATTGCGAAAGCAAACAAACAGACGAACATTCCATTCACACCCAAATGCAGCACACGCATACTCATACAAACAGACGGCAGGATGTCGTGCAATGTGAATTTGCACCCAACAGGTTCCAGGCGTGATCCCATCTGCTCCAAACTGTTTCAGCTGGCCGCCAGCTGAAAACTGAACACCATCAGATGCCGTTGATCCGAGGTAGTGCACCAAGCGCTTTGCCACCTCAAACTGCTCCTCAGTGTGCCGCTGCACAACTCTGGCTAGCTGCCCCACTCCGAATGAAGCATCAGGTCGCGTATGCAAAGCTGCATACATCACACTCCCGATGAGTGATTGGTACTCATTCTGCTGCTCATCCTGAAGTACATCATCCTCCTCAGCTGCCTTCATTAGTTTGAAGCATGCAGGGAATGGTGTCATTACAGTGTGACCCCCAGTCACACCATAGCGCTCCATGACATCAGAGATGTAGTGTGATTTATGCATCTTCAGCCACCTTCTCTCAACATCCCTCTCAATCTGCAGTCCCAAGTAGTAGTGGACATCCCCCAGCATCTTGCACTTGAAGCTGTCCATCAGCAGCTTCTGTGTCCTCTCAATCTGCTCCATGGAAGGTGAGAACAGCAGTATGTCGTCAACATGCACTAGCAGTAAGAGCTGCTGCTCCCCCTCTCCAAACAGAAACAAGCTGTGATCTGCTTGGGACGTCCTGAAGCCTCCACTCAGCAGCACCTCCTCCAGCTTCTCGTACCAGCAGCTGGGCGCTTGCTTAAGGCCATAAATAGCCTTCTTGAGCTTGCAAACCCGGCTGGTCCCATCCTCATAGCCGTCGGGCTGCGCCATGTAGATATCCTCCAGTAGTATTCCATTGAGAAATGCAGTGGTGATGTCCATCTGCTTCACATGCCATCCCTTCACAGCGGCGCCAGCCAGCACAGTCCTCAATGTCACTGGCTTAACAACAGGAGCGAAGATCTCCTTGAAGTCAACCTACTCTTTCTGCTGAAACCCCTTAGCGATCAAGCGGCTCTTGAACCGCTCCAACGCACCATCAGCTCCACTCCTCACCTTGAAGACCCACTTGCTACTGATCGGCCGTCGCCCCTCGGGTATCTCAACAAGCTCTCAAGTCCCATTCTCAATGAGACTGTTGAACTCCGCATCCATGGCAGCCTTCCACTCCTCTTTCTGGGGTCCACTCAGTGCCTCC